>JAQQTP010000045.1:0-1216442 GCA_029884605.1 Ormosia emarginata
TTTGTTTGCTTATCTTCCATCTTAGTTCTTGAATCCACTCTTGATTTCGAAGCCTTTCCTTGTTAAGATCATCTTCTATTTCTCACATCTTCATCATTTTATTTTCAAACCATAGCTTGAAGTATTTGAGGTAATGTTCTTGTTCCATATTCTCTCTTCTTATTTTCATGTTTAAGACCATCATTGTGGTCATTGAACTACCTTTTTCTCAAGCCTTGGATATTAACATTTTGAATTGAAATTTCTAGGGTTTTTGGGTGGTGGAGGCCGAAACCTACAAGGAGCATAAAGGAAGTTGCTTTTCTTTGTTTATCTCTTTGGGTAAGAGGGAGATCATCCACTTCAACCTATCTTGGTAGTGAGGAGCTTGTTTATGTGTTGGTTGTGAGAAACCCATGTTAGGGTTACTCTCTTTAATGTATGATTTTGATGATTTTGTATTGATTTTATCTTATATGAATTTATTGATTGTATTTGTATATTTTGATGACTTTGGATTGTTCTTGATGAATTGGAAACATGGATGGAAAGCAAGGGTTTCATGCCCTTTTGTTTGGAGGCTCACGGCCAAACAACCTAAAAATGGGTCCATAATAAAAATTTGTGTAACAATTTGGGAATTTAGACTTTTAATGATGAGTAATTAGTGAGATGAGGAAAAAAATTTAGAACTTCTCATTCCCTGGAGCTCACGGTCCCTTAGGGAGAATAATGACAAAGTTTTATGTTAAAGTGGGAACTTAGTTAAATGAACAATTTGAGGTTAATTAGGAATTTATAAAACGGAAAGAATAGAGACTAGAATTTTATTCTATAACTTAGAGAAATTTTTGGCTAAGGAAAGAACGTGAGTGTAAGTGAGGTGTTGAGCAACTTAAACTAAATTACCCTAAGTGAAATATGTTTAGAATTAAGTGAGGAACTTGTTTAACTTGAGTAATAAAGATTAGGTGAAAAATGCAAGAGAATTTCCCTAGAGAGACTTAATAGGAAAAACGTAGAAGTTAAGGTGTAATTTCATAATAAATCCTAAAGGTATGTTCACACAATTGAGAGCTTGACAATGTGTTGTTGTGGGTCCATGAGTGGGACCAAGGTTTTGTTGGAAATCAAATTGGCCAATTGTGGCATGGTATGGAAAAAGTATATTATTGTCAGATATACATGAATATGCGTCGAGTCATCATGCATTGTGAAAGTCCGGTTGACTATGTTGTAAGGCTTTATGCCTAGGGGATAAATCACACCTTAGTGCAGGTGCGAATAGACTAGAGTAGGTCACCTGTTGACCTTGGGGGCGTCGGGATATGGGTATCTCGCAATAGACAGTAGGTAGCTCCTCTGTACTGTGAGAGAGACCGATGCAAACTCACCGACGATCCAGATCGAGACACTGTCCTATTTCGTGATCTTATAAAGAATGTCTTGTATGAGCCATATTGATATTAAAGCACTTGATTTAACCCTGATGAGATACATATATGTCTCCTTGATTATTCTCTCTGAATGTTGTGTTTAGCTCCTTGAAGTAGGGTTTTGGTACTTTGTGTATATACGTGGTCAGTCATCATATTTTACTTAGTTTATATTTATATGATTATGAAATTATTTCTTTTATTGATCTTATGACTGCCTAGATTATTAGATTGCTTATTATCTGATCTTGATGTTGTTTATTGTTTTACTGCACTATTTGGCGTTATATGTCATTTATGTTTCTTTACTACTACAACTGGTAATGATGTTGGATATCCTACCTCTTTGCTTTGTTATTCTATTTTTATATCTGTATTTCTGTAAAGACCGAGGCGTGGACGAGCTTGCGTTTCCTGGTTTCTAGTCAAATTAGTCTTCTATTCTGTGATGGCGGCAGGCCAAAGCTTTTTGGGTTATGTCAGCATTTTGTTTCATGGCAGATCGGATGCCTAGAAGATCTACTGGAATTTGGAGCACATTCGTTATGATGGAGATGTGTCTGTAATCATCCGTAAGACTAGGGATGATGTTCCCTTCTTTTCTTTGAACACTACTGTGCACCTGGAGTTTTCCATGCCTGTCAGGGAGCTTTGGGGTGTCCTCAATTATACCCCTCATGAGGACAGTGAGGTGTCCTTTGCACGGACTCCTATCCGTCAGAGAGTGCCTCCTCTGGTGGTCTTATCATCCGATGAGACAGAGGAAGACCTATCAGAGGGTCCTTTCCCATAATTGTGGGACTTTGGCATGTAGTGTTTAGCTTTTTGGGGGCCTGATGTTTTGTATCTTTTTGGAGGACTTATGTATGTAACATCTTTTTGGGCATGTGTAACTCTTGTTTATATTTCTCAAGATCTTTGATGTATATAAGAACATGTGATGTCTATATATATGTGTGTTCTGGTTGGATGAATGTAATGTTCTTCTCGTTAATTATTTTTCGCTAAGTTTATGTTTTCCGTTAAAAAAAATATGCGTTTAATTAAAAGAGAATTGCCAATTTACTATATGTTTTATGAATGAATAAGTCACTATCTATACGTGTATATAACCAGGTCTTGGTGTTATCTTTTGATCTTTCGTTTGAGTTTGGTGTGACCGTCCCTCTCCAAAAATGGGGCATTACACTAGTTTGAAATTAGAGCCCTGGTTTGAGTTTTTTTTTAGGTTTTGTGGTTAGGTCTGTCTTGTTTGTGCTGTGTAATTCTCTTCGTTTGGTTTTTGAAAGGTTACATCTAACTTTCCTTATGTTTTGTTCAGTCTAAATCTGAAAAAGAGAGATGGCTCGCAGTGGAGGTATTGTTGCAGCTATTAAGGCCATGCAGCTAATGGCGAATGTTATTGCACAGCAAGGTGAGAGAGCTGCACAACAGCAAGAGGTGACGATAGATGCCCATAATTTATTAGAATTTCTCCGCAACAACCCACCTCAATTTAAAGGAGAGTTCGATCTGGAGAAGGCTAGTCTTTGGATCAAGGAACTGGAGAAGATATTCCGAGGGATAGGTTGTGCTGATAATAGGAAGGTAATATATGCTACCTTAATGTTAGTTGTAGATGCGGAAGACTAGTGGAATGGTGCTCAAAGATTAATGGAAGCCGAGGGAACGACAATTACATAGGAAGTCTTCATGGACAGATTCTTAGAGAAATATTTTCCTGGAAGTGCGAGGCATGCCAAAGAGATGGAGTTTCTTGGTTTGAAATAAGTAGGCATGACCATTAGCGAGTATGCGGCAAAGTTTGAAAGCTTGTCCAAGTTTTCAAGGTATTTCCAGCTTAAGCCTGACGAAGAGTGGAAATGCCGGAAGTTCAAAGAAAGACTACACCATGATTTGAAAAGAGCAGTATTACCTTTAGGAATCAACTAATTCCCACCCTTGCTAGACAAGTGTAGAAGGATTGAAGAGCTCGATCAATCAAGAGACACGAGGACTCATAATTTTGGACCTTCTAGGTTCCAAAGAGGAGGTGGCAGCAATGCGAATTGTAACATCCCGGGACTGCCTGTAGGATTGATGAGTGTCTCCACAAACCAACATGGGTCTTTTCAGCGTGCTTTGTCCTCACTCACATGCATCCTAGGAAACTTTCCAGGAGGTCACCCATCCCACAATTGCTCCAGGTTAAGCACGCATAACCATGGAGTTCTTATATTTTAGGCTCCCGAAAAGAAGTTGCTACTTGTTGATATGGCTATGCCGAATCAATTCCTTTAAGCCATCCTCAACTATGTAGTCTCATACCTGCACAGTCTCTGAATCCCTCTCATTCTAGTGCATATTCAGTTCATTCATGGGACCCTTCCGCTCCTTGTACGTGTTTTTCTTACACCGGCGTCTACTCCCCACCCTCGTCGGCCCCGGGACACCATATGCCCATCAACTTCCACTTGGTTCGCCCCCTAACCACACCGTAGTGGGAGAGGCCCTGTCTCTGATACCATCTGTAACATCCCGGGACTGCCTATAGGATTGATGAGTGTCTCCACAAACCAACACGGGTCTTTTCAGTGTGCTTTGTCCTCACTCATATGCATCCTAGGAAACTTCTCAGGAGGTCACCCATCCCACAATTGCTCCAGGTCAAGCACGCTTAACCATGGAGTTCTTATATTTTAGGCTCTCGAAAAGAAGTTACAACTTGTTGATATGGTTACGCCGAATCAATTCCTTTAAGCCATCCTCAACTATGCAGTCCCATACTTGCACAGTCTCTGAATCCCTCTCATTCCAGTGTGTATTCAGTTCATTCATGGGACCCTTTGCCTAGAAGCATGCTAGGAGCGGCTCCTTGTATGTGCTTCTCTTACACCGGCGTCCACTCCCTGCCCTCATCGGCCCCGGGACACCACACGAATCGTTTCCATAGGAAGCCTTATTCCCGACCACTGGGAAGTCAACAACAATCACCTGGTGGAGACCCAAGTGGAAATTCTGGTGGCAATCGAGTTAGTCAAAATGTGGCGTATTCACCAAAGTGTCTGAAATGCGGTAAAGATCATTTGACAAGAGAATGCACTATCAAGGGGATTATCTGCTTTAGATGCAAGAAGCCTGGACATATCTCCAGAGATTGCAACCAAACCAAGGCAGAGCCTTCTATCAACAATGCCCGAGTTGCAAGACCTCAGGCAGGAGGTAGAGTTTACACCATGAGTGGAGCTGAAGCCTCCCAATCTGAAGATCTGATAAAGAGAGATGGTACCATAGGAGGTAATTTTTTATCTGTACTGTATGACTTTGGGGTAACCCACTCTTTTATTGCTTATGACTGTGTACATTGGTTAGGTTTGCATGTGTCTTCTTTACCTTTTGATTTAAGTGTTTCTACCCCTACTACTAAACTTGTTGCTACTACCCAAGTCTATTTGAACTGTCCTTTATCTGTTGAAGGTCAACTCTTTTCTGTTTACCCCTTTCCCAAATAGACGTAATCTTAGGAATGGATTAGTTATCTTCTAACCATATCCTGTTGGATTGTTCCAATAAAACTCTAGTTTTCTCAAAGTTTGAAGTTTCTAGATTTTTGACAGCCAACCAAGTTAAAGCTTTCTTAAAAGGAGGAGCTCAAGGATACTTATTATTGTCTTCCTTAGAGGTCGAGAATGAGGTAGATGTGAATGCTATTCTGGTAGTCAATGAGTTTTTCATAGTCTTTCCTAAGGATGTACCTAGTCTACCGCTAGAGCGGGAGATAGAGTTCGTCATTGATCTAGTACCTGGATCCAGTCTTGTATCCATAGCACTATATAGGATGTCACCGTCAGAATTGGTTGAACTTAAGAAGTAGTAGGTGGAGCTTCTGGAAAAGCAGTTTGTCAGACCTAGTGTGTCACCCTGGGAAGCGCCAGTGCTGTTGGTCAAGAAGAAGGATGGAACTTCGCACTTATGTGTAGATTATTGCCAGCTGAACAAGGTCATAATCAAGAACAAGTGTCCACTTCTAAGGATAGATGATTTGATGGATCAACTAAAGGGAACCGTTGTTTTCTCTAAGATAGATCTACGTTTTGGCTATCATCAGATTCGAGTAAAGGTAGAGAATATTCCCAAAACAGCTTTTCGTACACGTTACAAACATTACGAGTATCTTGTGATGTCATTTGGAGTAATGAATGCACCTGTCATATTCATGGATTACATGAATAGAATCTTTCGTCCTTACCTAGATAGATTTGTCATCATTTTTATCGATGACATTCTGATATATTCTCGAAATCAAGAGGAACATGCTGAACATCTCAGTATAGTTCTCCAGATCCTGAAAGAGAAGAACTTGTATGCCAAGTTGTCAAAGTGTGAATTTTGGCTGGAAGAAGTTAAGTTTTTGGGTCATATAATCTTGAAGGATGGAATCACAGTGGATTCATCGAAAGTTGAAGCAATTCTATAGTGGGAAAGACTAAAGACCGTGACTGAAATTCGAAGTTTTATGGGATTAACCGAATATTATCGAAGATTCATTAAAGGATTTTCCAAGAATGAGGACCTCTTACTCAGCTCACGAGGAAGAACCAAGCTTTTGAGTGGACCAATACTTGTGAAGAAAGTTTTCAAGAGTTGAAGAGACGACTAACTACTTCACTAGTTTTAGTTCTACCTGATCCCAATGAACCCTTTTAGGTATATTGTGATGCTTCACATCAAGGGTTAGGAGGTGTGCTCATGCAAGATAGGAAAGTGGTGGCGTATGCTTCAAGGCAGTTGAGAGTGCATGAAAAGAATTACCCTACACATGACCTGGAGTTAGTAGTTATGGTGTTTGCTTTGAAGATATGGAGATACTTTCTGTATGGAGCGACGTTCAACGTCTTTAGTGACCACAAAAGTCTGAAGTATCTATTTGACCAAAAAGATTTGAACATGAGGCAGCAAAGGTGGTTGGAGTTTCTGAAGGATTATGACTTTCAATTTCAGTATCACCCTGGGAAGGCAAACATTGTAGCAGACGCTTTAAGTAGGAAGATGCTCAGTATCTCTGCTATGATGGTCAAGGAGAAGGAGTTGATAGAGCAATTCAGGTATATATGGTCCTTTATGGAATTGGCACCAGGGAAGATTTGTTTGAATATGGTTACTATTTCAAGTGATCTGATGGAAGAAATTCGAGAGAAACATAAAGTTGATAAGTTTTTTCAAAATGAGAAAGAGCTGATGAAGCGTGACATTGTGTCGACGGTAGAGGAAGGACCTGATGGAATTCTGAGGTTCAGAGGCAGGGTTTGTGTGCCTAAGGATCCGGGGCTTAGGAATTTCATTCTCGAAGACACTCACACGAGCATGTTGAGTATGCATCTAGGAATGACCAAGATGTACCAAGACCTGAAACAGTTATTTTGGTGGCACAAGATGAAGAAAGATGTTGCCAGATATGTGTCGTCCTATCTGATTTGTCAGAAAGCCAAGGTTAAACACCAGAGACCATCAGGAATGTTGCAACCTCTAGTTATTCCCGAATGAAAGTGGGATAGTATTGCAATGGATTTCGTGGTTGGATTACCAAAGACCAGAAAGGGTTACGATTCAATATGGGTAATCGTTGATCGGCTCACGAAGTCAGCACATTTCTTACCAATTAACATAATGTACAATATGGAGAAGTTAACCCAGCTGTATATTGGTGAGATTGTTAGACTACATGGTGTGCTTTCCAGTATCATTTTCGATAGAGACCCAAGGTATACATCAAGATTTTGGCAGATCTTTAAGAAGCAATGAGAACGAAGCTACGTTTGAGTTCTGCTTATCATCCTCAAACTGATGGTCAGTCGAAAAGGACAATCCAATCATTGGAAGATTTGCTTAGGGCCTGCACTTTGGAACAGACTGGAAGTTAGGATGAAGTTTTGCCATTGGTAGAGTTCACCTACAACAACAGTTTTCACTCGAGCATAGGGATGGCACCCTATGAGGCTTTATATGGACGATGGTGCAGAACACCTTTGTGTTGGTACCAAGATGGAGAGCATCTTACGATTGGGCCTGATCTTGTGCAACAAACGATGAAAAAAGTCAAGATGATTCAGGAAAAGATGAGGACAACTCAGAGAAGATAGAAAAGCCATGCGGACAAAAGGAGAAAGCCTCTTGAATTTAAGGAAGGCGATCATGTGTTTTTGAAAGTTACACCCACGACTGGGGTCGGCCGAGTTCTTAAATCTAGAAAACTAACCCCTAAATTTATCGGACCTTATCAAATTCTTCGTTGGATAGGTCCAGTAGCTTACCAAATAGCCTTACCACCTTTTCTTTCCAACTTTCATAATGTCTTTCTTGTGTCCTAATAGCGAAAATATATTCCTGGTCCAAACCACGTCATAGCACCTGATACAATAAAATTAAAAGAGAATTTGACTTATGAGGCAGCTTCTGTAAAGATTGAAGATAGGCGGGTGAAGCGACTCAGAGGGAAAAAAATTCCATTAGTGAAAGTGATCTGGAATGACATAACTGGGAATGCAACATGGGAATTAGAAGACAAGATGAAGGAACAACATCCACATCTATTCTAATGTATGAAAATTTCGAGGACGAAATTTCTTTTTAGAATGGGAGAGTTGTAACACCTTGAAAATTATTTGTTTCATGATAAATAACCATTTTATAATATTTGTTATTTTTTTGAATTTTTGTGGATTTTTTGGGAAATGTTGATTATTTTAATATATTTCTCAATTTGCGTGCACACTGAGCAGAGCCGGGAAAATACAATATTTTCCTCGAGATTGGAAAAACCCTGGACTGTGGAAACATCAACAAGGGATCTTACTAAACCCGAGGCCGGACACAATTTATGAGGTTTGCATTTTTTGAGATTTTATCTGATAAATAAAATCGCGGTACATTCTATTATCCATTGGACGATAGATACTGGTTTTGTTATCTGTGATTTTTGTCCATTGGATAATAGCTTGTAGTAAAATGCTTATCATCTTTTCTAGAATATCCACTTTATGTCACATCACTTTGACTTTTTCAAAAAGTGAAGAATTGACTTCTTGAAGAAACTTTGTTTTTGGCTTGTTGGAGAAGCCAATTCCACCAAGCTTGCAAGGGAAGCTTCTCCCTCTCCCTTTGTGTGTGTGTGCCGCAGCCTATAGGGGAAAAAAGGGGGCAAAAATATCAACTTCATTTTACTATTCACATGACATTTCAATTCAAAAGTCTCCAACTTTTCACTCATCATTTTCTCTCCCACTTTCGATCACAATTTCTCTTCTCTTTCTCTCCCACCTCACGGTCGAACCCCACTACATCACCCATCACCTTTGTTTGCTTATCTTCCATCTTAGTTCTTGAATCTGCTCTTGATTTAGAAGCCTTTCCTTGTTGAGATCATCTTCCATTTCTCACATCTTCATCATTTTATTTTCAAACCATAGCTTGAAGCATTTGAGGTAATGTTCTTGTTCCTCATTCTCTTTTCTTATTTTCATGTTTAAGACCATCATTGTGGTCATTGATCTACCTTTTTCTCAAGCCTTGGATATTAACATTTTAAGTTGAAATTTCTAGGGTTTTTGGATAGTGGAGGCTGAAACGTACAAGGAGCATAAAGGAAGTTGCTTTTCTTTGTTTAGCTCTTTTGGTAAAAGGGAGATCATCCACTTCAACCTATCTTGGTAGTGAGGAGCTTGTTTATGTGTTGGTTCTGAGAAACCCTTGTTAGGGTTACTCTCTTTGATGTATGATTTTGATGATTTTGTATTGATTTTATCTAATATGAATTTATTGGTTGTATTTATATATTTTGATGACTTTGGATTATTCTTAATGAATTGGGAACATGGATGGAAAGCAAGGGTTTCTTGCCCTTTTGTTTGGAGGCTTATAGCCAAATGGGCCATTAATAAAAATCTGTGTAACAATTTGGGAATTTAGACTTTTAATGATGAGTTATTAGTGAGATAGGAAAAAAAAATTTGGAACTTCTCATTCCCTATAGCTCACGGTCCATTAGGGAGAATATTGACAAAGTTTTATGTTAAAGTGGGAACTTAGTTAAATGGACAATTTGAGGTTAATTCGGAATTTATAAAATGGAAAGAATAAAGACTAGAATTTTATTCTATAACTTAGAGAAATTTTTGGCTAAGGAAAGAACGCAAGTGTAAGTGAGGTGTTGAGCAACTTAAACTAAATTACCCTAAGTGAAGTAGGTTTAGAATTAAGTGAGGAACTTGTTTAACTTGAGTAATAAAGATTAGGTGAAAAATGCAAGAGAATTTCCTTAGAGAGACTTAATAGGAAACACATAGAAGTTAAGGCGTATTTTCATAATAAACCCTAAAGGTGTGTTCACACAATTGAGAGCTTGACAATGTGTTGTTGTGGGTCCAAGAGTGGGACCAAGGTTTTGTTGGAAATCAAATTGGCCAATTACGGCATGTTATGGAAAAAGTATATTATTGTTGGATATACATGAATATGCATCGAGTCATCATGCATTGTGAAAGTCCGGTGGACTTTGTTGTAAGGCTTTATGCCTAGGACATTAGACTAGTGTAGGTCACTTGTTGACCTTGGAGGTGTCGAGGTGCGGGTATCTCGCAATGGGCAGTTGGTAGCTTCTCTGTACCGTAAGAGAGACCGATGCAAATGCACCTACGATCCGAACCAAGACACTGTCCTTTTTTGCAATCTTGTGAAGAATGTCTTGTATAAGTCATGTTACGTAATTTGTTGATATTGAAGCACTTGATTTAAGGTCGATGAGATACAGACATGTCTCTTTGATCATTCTCTCTGAACGTTCTGTTTAGCTCCATGGAGTAGGGTTTTAGTACTTTTTGCATATACATGGTCAGTCATCATATTTTACTTGGCTTATATTTATATGATTATGAAACTATTTCTTTTATTGATACTATGACTGCCTGTATTTTTAAATTGCTTATTATTTGATCTTGATGTTGTTTATTGTTTTACTACACTGTTTGGCGTTATGCGCCATTTATGTTTCTTTACTCCCATAACTGATAATGATGTTAGATATCTTACCTCTTTGCTTTGTTATTCTATTTTTATATTTGTATTTCTGTAAAGACCAAGGCGTGGACGAGCCTGCATTTCTTGGTTTCTGGTCAAATTAGTCTTCTGTTCTAAGATGGCAGCGAGCCAAAGCTTTTTGGGTTATGTCAGCATTTTGTTTCATGGCGGGTCAGATACCTGGAATTCAGAGTGCATTCGTTATGATGGAGATGGGTCTGTAATCATCCGTAGGACTAGGGATGATGTTCCCTTCTTTTCTTTGAACACTACTGTGCACCTGGAGTTTTTCATGCCTGTCAGGGAGCTTTGGGATGTCCTCAATTATACCCCTCATGAGGACAGTGAGGTGTCCTCTGCATGGATTCCTGTTCGTCAGAGAGTGCCTCCTCCGGTGGTCTTATCTTCTGATGAGACAGAGGAAGATCCATCGGAGGGTCTTCTCCCATAGTTCTGGGACTTTGGCATGTAGTGTTTAGCTTTTTGGGGGCCTAATGTTTTGTATCTTTTTGGAGGACTTATGTTTGTAACATATTTTTGGGCATGTGTAACTCTTGTTTATATTTCTCAAGATCTTTGATGTATATAAGGACATGTGATGTCTATATATATATATGTGTTTTGGTTGGATGAATGTAATGTTCTTCTTGTTATTTATTTTCCGCTAAGTTTATATTTTCTATTAAAAAATGCATTTAATTACAAGACAATTGCCAATTTACTATATGTTTTATGAATGAATAAGTCACTATTTATACATGTATATAATCGGGTCTTGGTGTTATCTTTTGATCTTTCATTCGAGTTTGGTGTGACTGTCCCTCTCCAAAAAGGGGGGCGTTCCACTAGTTTGGTATCAGAGCCCTGGTTTGAATTTTCTTTTGGTTTTTGTAGTTGGGTCTGTCTTGTTTGTGCTATGTGATTCTCTGTGTTTGGTTTCTGAAAGGTTATATATAACTTTCCTTATGTTTTGTTCAGTCTAAATCTGAAAAAGAGAGATAGCTCATGGTGGAGGTATTGTTGCAGCAGTTGAGGCCATGCAGCGGATGTCGGATGTTATTGCACAGCAAGGTGAGAGAGTTGCACAACAGCAAGAGGCAACGGCAGATGTCCAGAATTTATCAAAATTTCGCTACAACAACCCACCTCAGTTTAAAGGAGAGTTAGATCCAGAGAAGGCTAGTCTTTGGATCAAGGAACTGGAGAAGATATTGTGAGGGATAGGCTATGCTGATAACAGGAAGGTAACCTATGCTACCTTCATGTTAGTTGGAGATGCGGAAGACTGGTGGAATGGAGCTCAAAGATTAATGGAAGCCGAGGGAACGACAATTACATGGGAAGTCTTCAAGGACAAATTCTTAGAGAAGTATTTTCTTGCAAGTGCGAGGCATGCCAAGGAGATGGAGTTTCTTGGTCTGAAACAATGAGGCATGACTGTTAGCGAGTATGTGGCAAAGTTTGAAAGCTTGTCTAAGTTTTCAAGGTATTTCTAGCTTCAGCCTGACAAAGAGGACTACACCATGATTTGAAGAGAGCAATATTATTTTTGGGAATTGACCAATTCTTAGCCTTGCTAGACAAGTGTACAAGGATTGAAGAGCTCGATCAGTCAAGAGACACGAGGACTAGTAATTTTGGACCTTCTAGGTTCCAAAATGGAGGTGGCAGCAATGTGAATCGTTTCTAGAGGAAGTCTTATTCCTGACCATCGGGAGGTCAACAACAACCACCTGGTGGAGACCCGAGTAGAAATTCTAGTGGCAATCGAGTTGGTCAGAATGTGGCGTCTTCACCGAAGTGTCTGAAATATGGTAAATATCATCTGATAAGAGAATGCACTATCAAGGAGATTGTCTGCTTTAGATGCGAGAAGCCTCGACATATCTCCAGAGATTGCAACCAAACCAAGGTAGAGCCTTTTGTCAACAATGCCCGAGTTGCAAGACCTTAGGCAGGAGGTAGAGTTTACACTATGAGTGGAGCTAAAGCCTCCCAATCTGAAGATTTGATAAAGGGAGATGGTACCATAGGAGGTAAACTTTTATCTGTACTATATAACTCTGGGGCAACCCACTTTTTTATTGCTGTGTACATTAGTTTGGTTTGCATGTGTCTTCTTTGCCTTCTGATCTGAGTGTTTCTACCCTTACTACTAAACCTGTTGTTACTACCCAAGTCTGTTTGAACTGTCTTTTATCTGTTAAAGATAAACTCTTTTTTGTTAATTTGATCTGTTTACCCCTTTCCCAAATAGACATAATCTTAGGAATGGATTGGTTATCTTCTAACCATATCCTGTTGGATTGTTCCAATAAAACTCTAGTTTTCCCAAAGTCTCAAGTTTCTATATTTTTGACGGCCAACTAAGTTAAAGCTTTCTTAAAAGGAGGAGCTCAGTGATATATGTTATTGTCTTCCTTAGGAGGAGCATCATTAACTCCACTTCCTTTCTTAGGGGCAACTCCTACAGTATGACAAGTGACTATTTCCAACTGAACTCAGCTTTACTTGTATCTAGTATACATTATCCTCATCACCTCATATGTGATATCAAATGCAACACGATGTTGCCCAAGCGACTAGATACCTACCTATGGAAACCCGTAACTATTGGATGCTTAAAGCCTCTTAATTTTTCATATATGCAAGGTAATCATTTTCTCAATGAAATACCACTACTAGTGTCTCAACACACTTTACTAGGAATATATACGGGATTCTAGCAAATAGGAAAATCCTCTTTCCCAAAATAAACTTCCTAGGAAACTACTCTAGGTGCCTAGAAAGGTTGATTTTCATAAATGCACCAAATGTACATCCTAATCTTTAAAATTATGAAATTTTATAGGTAAATAATCTTATATCATATCTTTCAAATGTAATAAACCTCACTTCATTTGATTTAGTGTAACTAAAGTTATGCAACAAAATGTAGAAGCTAAAACAGGGCACTAGCTATTTTACCCAAATCTGACCTTACTTTAAATTGAAATTGGGAACGAATGAAGAGTACAAAAATTCTGAAATTTTTACCACTTATAGCCTTACATGTTAGCTTCAAAATGTCACTGGTCTCATGTAATTTGCACCTCAGAACAAGAAGTTATGCAATCTGGTTTACTAGGTGTCAGTCTACCTATTTCTGCAAAATCGGACTTAACTTCAAACCGAAACTAGTGTTACCTAGGTTGTTCTAAAAATTTAGAATTTTTACTACATGAAGCCTTGTATCTAGCTTTCAAATGCAATAAGAATCAGGTCATTTCAATGACTACAACTCAAGTTATACTACAAATATTACAAGCTGTTAGGATGCCTTGTTCTGCTGGTTATTGGGCGCCTAGGCACCATACTCTGGCGCCTAGGTGCCAGCAAACCAAAAACGAATTTGCAAAACCAATTTCTGCATAAATGGTTCCCCAATCCAATCCAACTCTCATATCATGGATTCTAAGTGATTTCTGATCCTAAACATGATCTCTAAACATGTTAGAATCATCAAACATTAACTCTAACTCATTAAAACATGGATTTAAGCATCAACCATCAACCTTAAAACCCATTTCTCAATTCACAACTCAAGTGGATATCATGGATTCTAAGGAATCAAAATTGACAACCTTACATAACTCGCTTCAACTATAGAAGCAAGAATCAAGACTCAACCTTCACTAACAACACTAAAACCCATTATTCCTTCATCAAGCATAACTAAGAACAAGATGAAGATGAGTAGAAAAAGGATGAAGTTACACACCCCTACCTCTGATGTAGCTAAGATGATCTTCAAGCCTTGGAGTCCTCTTTGATTTCCTCTTCTTTCCCTTATTTTTCCTCTTCTCTTCCTTCACAGTTGATGTTGTTTTTGCTGCACTCCCATGGGTGAGAAAGTGAGAAATAACTAAGAATGAGTGAGGAAATATCAAGGAAGGTCAACTTAAGTGGCTGCTGAAACTGTGGAAGGCTTAGGGCCTTATAAAAAGTTTGATGAAACTTTATATCTGTTAAGAACACTTAGATTTTACTAAATCAAGTTTCCTAACTTCCAAAAACTTTAGAATAAATCCTATGATTCATTTAAATTATTATTTCACCATTATCCTATTTTTTCATATTTGTGACTAGTCAATCTAGCATTAAAACACACAACCAGTATGCTTAAAAATACTAAACTAACTCTGATTATCCTCAAATTTTAACTACATCCTCTTCCACCTATTTGTTATCTAGAAACAAAGTATCTAGATTTATTTCCCTTAACTTAGCAATTTATGCTACTATATGAGTTATTTTAAACTACTTTTCACCTTCTGCGTTGCAGCAAAGTGTCTAAACTAACTCAGTTTGTCACAAAACTACACAGGCATGTCAAACATGTGTTATGCTACCTTTGTAATCATAAACTAGTGTAACATGCTAAAAAGAGGATGTTACAACCGAGCTCAAGAGACAAATAGAAGAACTGTTGGATAAGAAACTCATCATACCTAGTGTCTCACTGTAGGGAGCCCCAGTGCTCTTGGTCAAAAGGAAAGATGGTAGCATGAGGTTATGTGTGGATTATAGGCAACTGAATAAAGTGACCATTAAGAAAAAAAACTCATTGCCTAGGATAGATGATTTGATAGACCAATTAAGGGGAGCAACCATGTTCTACAAGATTGACTTGATCAAATCAGAGTTCAAGAGGAAGATTGTAACACGCTCATACTACTACTAATGACAAGTCCTGGATCATGCATTAGAAACTAGGATTAGGTATGTCACTCTAATACTAATAACAAAATTTTTGAAATCATATATAACATATATGAAAATATGAGCCTGTTACAGGTGTAATAACATACTTATATCGAAAATATGTATGTACAAATCTAAACTTCATAATACAAATATAACATATTATGCCTTTTCTTGCACAATTTATAAAAATTCTTCTCAATACATTTCTATTTACTACAACTAAGCTTTTTCCTTCATGACTCAAATCTTCCTTTCAACTTGCTAGTGCCTCTAAAGTCCTTAGAAATAATATGAAAATACAAATATACGGTGGTGAGAATTCAAAGAATTCTCAGCAGTTTTATAAAAATGTGTCATCGTACTATTTCCAGCTGTTTCACAAAAAAAACCCATTCTTTGTTTAAAAATCCATTATATACACATATAATTAAGTTAGAGAGGCGGCAAATTGCCAAAACTGGTCCTCTCTATTCTTGAAATAGAGGTTCATTTATTATTCTTTATAAAAACCATTTGCACAACCAAATACTTCCATAAAAAGATCATATACTTCATTCAAATTTATCAATAAGTTTCATCATCATAAATATCTCAACATCAATATCAACTTATATAATAAACATCAAACTCTTCATAAATAGTAAATCAAACAACATAAGTTGCTAATCATATTTCGTAATGTATCACAGATATTTATTCATCATCCTTCAACATTGAATACAAATCAAACATTTCATCATATCTTATAATCATTATTCATTACTTACTCATTATGTCTCATTTCATTGTTCATTAAGTATTATAAATCATCATATATCATTCATTTAGGATACTCTCTTACTTGAGGTTATATCCCACTTTATTCTGTTATGATTCATTCGAGATACTCTCATGCTCGAGGTTATATCCCATTCCATTCTGGATACTCTCCTACTCGAGTTTATATCCAGTTCTCATATACATGGTAAGTAAGGGAATGTTCGTCCTTACAATACCATTTCATTCTCATTCTCATTCATTCGAGATACTCTCATACTCGAGGTTATATCTCATTCCATTCTAGATACTCTCCTACTCGAGTTTATATCTAGTTCTTATATACATGGTAAGTAAGGGAATGTACAACCTCATAATACCATTTCGTTCTCATTCTTATTCATTCGAGATACTCTCATACTCGATGTTATAACTCATTCCATTCTGGATACTCTCCTACTCGAGTTTATATCTAGTTCTCATATACATGGTAAGTAAAGGAATATTCATCCTCACAATACCATTTCATTCTCATTCATTCGGGATACTCTCATACTCGAGGTTATATCCCATTCCATTCTGGATACTCTCTTACTTAAGTTTATATACAGTTCTCATATATATGGTAAGTAAAGGAATGTCCATCCTTACTTTACCATTCCATTCAATATACATACAATGCATTACCTATAAAATCATTCAATCATTTCAAATTCTAAGTAGAGAGGGGGTGACTCACTTAACCTCAAACCGCTCTCATTCATTCCCAATATTTTCTTATTCATTTTCTTAATTAT
Source organism: Ormosia emarginata (assembly GCA_029884605.1). Lineage (NCBI taxonomy): Eukaryota > Viridiplantae > Streptophyta > Magnoliopsida > Fabales > Fabaceae > Ormosia > Ormosia emarginata. The sequence goes on from JAQQTP010000045.1 coordinate 16,766, forward strand.
CATATTCAATATACATATATTCTTATGCTCTCATGATCATACTTAACAATATCATTCATCTACATGCATATATTGATATGCTTCCTAATAAAAAATATTAAACATTCCTTACAAGGTACATACATTGATTTACATCATACATAATTCAATTCTTTACTCACTTACATCGAAGAAACCATGCATTCATTTCCTTTCATCATTCAAAACCTAACCATCTCCATAAGACATACAATAATGGAATAATTCTTCATATCATTATTTTTCATATACATTCCTTCAATTACTATCCATACCATATCTAAATTTCAATGCATCATTTTCGCTTAACTCTTATCCTTTACAAGCGAACTCATGTGTAATTCATACTTTTCATGTATAATTCATACTTTATTCATATTATGTTCATATAAGATATCATAAAATACCATTACATTGTATTAGACATCATGCTTTCAGATAAAAGAATCATAAATCTTTCTTTTCCTATTGGGCGCTCGAGCGTTGGGCACTGGGCGCCCAGGCACCATTTTATGCTCTATTCTGCTTTGCAGCTGGCGCTTAAGCACTAGCCTTCCAGCACTTAGGCGTTGGTTGCACGCTTAGGGGCCCTAGTGCAATAGCACGCAAATAGAATCTGGGTGTTGGGCGCTTGGGCACTCAACAACTAGCACCTAGGCGGCCATGGCCAGATTCATGCTCTATTTTGGGTTAGCTTCTATGCCAATTTCTACCTTTTCAATCAATGATCCCAACTTGTTTTCAATCTTATTAAAGATCATTATACTATCCAAACACATTCTCAAGACCACTATCATACTATATCAACAAACAAAATCAACAAGTTCTTTATCCAAAGTCAAGTTCATTTCAAGCACCCAATCATGAACAACCCTACAATCCATTTTCAATATCATACGTACCACTCATAGTATAAAAATGAAAACCACAACAAATAGTAGAGGAAAACATTTTTCCCCTACCTTCCCCCTTTAGCTTCTTGAAGCTTGTTCCTTCTTTCCCCTTCTTTCTTCCTTTTCTTGTTTCTCTTCTTCACCCTTTTTCCTTCCTCTCATTTTCTTTTGTTGTTACAATTCTCCATCCCACACGAGAAAGAGGGACGGGAATGAATGGTGAGGAATGAAGAGAAACAATATATTTGAAGAGATAAAGGAAACAAAAAGTGGTGGGAGAAAAAGAGAAAAACAAAGAAAATATGTTGGAACTTCTGTATCTATTCTGTTACATACACTTTATTCTTTCAAAATCACATTTTCTAACCTCCATAAGTGTTCCCAAAAATCACAGGTCTTAACTAAATTCTTATATCAGGATTTCCATAATTTTTCTTATACTGCTTTTCATCAAATAAATTACTTTACTTTTCTTAAATTACATTGAACCTGTGAAGTAAGTAAACATACCTGCCTTAACTTATTTTCCATACCAAAATATTCTCCATATTTTGTTTGTCATCTTCAAAGCAGTTTTATAATTTTTCAAGTTGTCTAGCTATTTTATTTGACCTTTAAACACTTTCTCAGTGCTATTAAAAATATCAAACTAATTCATTTAGCCCTTCAAAATTTAATACAAATCATACTAATTATTTTCATCATAGGAATACCTTTTCCCATATTTATTTCCTTCATTTTAGCTATTTATCTCAAAATATGAGTTATTATTCATTTTCTATGTTATAAAATTGCACTCAAACTTATCTCATAAATTACCTAAATTTAACAAGTAACTTATACTAATATTATTGAGTTTCTATAACACTAACTAAAATTTATTAAGCCATGAAGGATATTACAAAGACATTCCGAAGACTGCCTTTAGAACCAGATATGGGCACTATGAGTATTTGGTAATGTCTTTTGGTTTGACCAATGCACCTGTTGTCTTTAGAGATTTCATGAACAAGATTTTTAGACCCTGTCTTGACCAGTTCGTTGTTGTCTTTATAGATGATATTCTCATCTATTCAAAGACACCTATAGAACATAAAGACCACCTTAGGATAGTTCTAGAGATCCTGAAAGAGAAATAATTGTATGCTAAGTTTTCAAAATATGAATTTTGGATGGACAGGGTGCAATTTTTAGGACACATAATGTCTGGGGAAATGACAGGGTACAATAGTAATGTAATTGATTACATTGTTCTTAAAACTCATTATGGGCTTTTTGGGCTGTTTGTAATTAATTACAAACTTCATGTAATCGATTACGTGGTCTTTGCCAGAGATGTAATCGATTACAAGCCTCATGTAAACAATTACGAAGCCTCTCGAAGCAGTGTAATCGATTACAAACCTCATGTACTCGGTTACAGAGCTACTGGCTTTGAAAAATTGATTCCCGCATGAATGTAATCGATTACTAGGTCCTTGAAATCGATTACAAGCGTCCAAAGAAGCTATAATTTGATTACTAAACTTGTGGTTAAGATTACAATCATCCTTGAATCAATTTTTAAGCCCAATTCAGCTTAGAAAACAATGTAATTAAGAAAACCTGGATTGTTGAAGATTTAAACATGTTTTGTTTTATCCAAGTTCGAAAACTTTATTTATTTGAGAAATATTATTAAGGAAGTATTTTGAAAAACCATTTGAGATATAAAGAGAGCACATGTCATAATTTCATCAAAAACTTAGTCCCACATAAGAACTCACAATAGCATCAACCAATTCTCAATAACAATATATATACATATACATTGTCCCACACATACCACAATTTCCATATTATGGACCCTACATTTTCTGTAACACCCTCCCTAGGGTATCACATGTCTGACTCCTGACTCAAAATCTGAAAGAAGTTTGCACAAAGTTTGAGTTATAAAAGATGGGTTTTAAAATTTCTTTCTTGCGGAAACATAAACTTACTGAAATTTATAAGTAATACTAAAAAAATATATTGAAACAGATTCATATACAATATTGACACTAATTAATATTTCACGATTTAAAGAGAAACATAAAACTAACAGACTCTTTTTTTTAAACAGTAGCAAACCCTATGACAGGTTCTACTTAATAGCATGGTATAACACTAACGTTAAAACTTAACATACTTATTCTGTTGTGTATCCATCCAGTTGCATCAGACATCTGTTCTACATCTGTTCTTTATCAACACTGCACAACTTCGAGTCCTGAATGTCCACTCCTTATTGTTGTCACCCATCTCAGAGTATTCATTGCCCGTTATGTCTAAGACAACTCGATCCTTCTATTATTTGATTTTAACAAGAGACTGACACAAAAAACAACATAACAAAGAGGTGAGATCACCTACACCAATACCAACATGGCAGCACAGAGATAACACAAATAACATATCATACAGATATATCATACCAGAATTCCAATAAATGCACTCAACATTAATCAACTATCATCATCATACCATTAACATTATTATCGCCACACAATAATCACAATAATGTCATCAACATGATTATCATCATCATCATTCAAGTATTCAAAACAATTGTCATAGCCAATATTCCTCAATTAATATATCACACAGATATAAATGTTCAGATTATGCATGTACACAAGACTCGATTTCCTACTCCATGGAGCTAAACTCAGGTCGGAGAAATGATCGAAAAGATCTGTCGGTACCACATGCCTCAGACCACGTGCTGTAATCCTCATTTTGATTTTGCACATCTAGCATATACACGATAGTCTTTATCAGATCTTGATTAAGAATAGTGTCTTGGTCAGGATCATCGATGTGTTGCATCAGTCTAACCTACGGGAAGCGCGACCAACCACCCGTGTAGGCAACCCACAACCTGATGCCCCCAAGGTTAACAATTGACTTACACTACGCATATCGCACCCACTCAAGAGGTGTGTTTCTCCTAGGCAATCAACCATATCCAGTCCTCATCGGACCATTCCAATGCATGTATAATGCACCAAATACCAATCACAGGTATAATACCAATCACAGGTATATCTTATAATTTCTCAGATATAGTTTATACAATGCACGAATATATCAGTGCAAGTCCAACCACAAGGGCCATTCTGTTCAAAATCGTTTGTTCAATTAAATCGTATGCCTTAACGCATATATTTTTTTTCCAATGCATCTAAAATGCACCACTTGCCAATAACAGGCAAAACTCGTTATTTTTCACAAACAGTGTATGGACACTGTTTTAACAATATTCATCATGTTATTATGCTTTTTATAGTCATAAAACACTTTTGTCGTGTTTTCACAATCGCGTAACATTTTTGTTACGTTTTCACAATTCCACAACACTTCTGTTGCATTTTCAAAATATCGTAACACTTTTGTTACATTTTTAAAATTCCAAAACACTTTTATCACATTTTTACAATACCGTAACACTACTGTTACATTTACAAAATTTCGTAACATTTCTGTTACGTTTTCAAAATGTTGCAACTCTTCTGTTGCACTTTTAAACCACGTACTAATTTTTTTTTCAACGTTTCTCTCAATCGCGTAAAGATATACGTTTCTCAAATTGCATAGTATTTTTCCACTGTTTCAAAATTGCGTAACTTAAAAATCATTCTTTTAAGTCGCGTAAATCATTTTCAATCATTCTCAAAATATTTAAAACACTTTCCAAATTACATAACGATTTTCCGTCATTTTCACAATCATGTAAAAATATTATATCACTTTTAAATCACATATTGATTTTTTAATAGTAGTTCAAATTACGTAAAATATTTAAACGTAATTCAAATCGCGTAGAACTATTTTACTGTAAATCATTTTTAAGATACATAAATATTTTTTAACATTTTACAATCACGTAAAATATTCCTCAATATTCCAAACATTATTTTGGACTTAAATAAATCAATATCATTTTCAACACATTTTTTTCAAATTGCGTAGCTTAAAAATCACGTTTTTAAGATACGTAAAACATTTTTCATCACCATTTCATTACAGAAAATATTTCTTAACCTTCAAAAATTCCTTTTCAACCTTTCTCAAAATAATATGACTTTGTATTTCATTTTTCACATTTCCTTACTCAAGAAATTCTTTTTCTAAAATATAATCCACAAAAATCACTTTTCCATCAACATTTCAAAATTTAACATTTTTTCTAATGTATTTCAAAATTTGAAAATCAGTTATACGTTAGTAAATTTTCAAAACACCATTATATTCTCCATTTTTCCCAAATCATTTCCAAACACAACCTTCTTCAAAATAAATTGAAGTTCGAAAACATTCCGTTTACAAAAACTTGATTTTCTCAAGTGATAAACGCTCTATTCCCTTTCCAAATTCTTGTATTAAATCAAGTTACATCTCTACTTTAAAAATCACTTTGTTCATAAAAATCAAGGCATTACAAGCCTTCGAAAACGTGGACATGACTATTGAAAATTATCAAAACATTTTTCCTTCTAAGTCAATATGGTTTTACACAAACAAAACCATTAAAATTTTGCTTTCAAAACCGTAAGACTTATGGTCATAAAAACCAAACCCATTTGTTCAAATTCATTTTCACTTTCTTTGCAAATCCTTAAAATCAACGTTTGCCCGTTTCATTCAAAACTCATGTTTAGAAAAACACTTAGGATCTTTTTACACAAAATAAATCAATAAAAATCCTTCAAAACCATGTTCTTGTTCTCTTGAAAAACATATCCTTTGTTCATTTTCCATGCTTTTCAAATCAATCCAATTTTATTCTTCCATGAAAATATTAACTTATAAACACGTATGTTGAGGTGTCTTGGCCGAAATTCTCAATATTCTAGGGAGCCAAAAATTAATTCCCTTGTCTTAAAAATTTTCAACATAAACCCTCTTCATGGGTATCAAAACCATATTTCCTTTCCTTTGGCCATTGAAGCCAAAAATTGATTTTCTTTCCATCATCACATCATGGCATACATATATGTAATTTCAACATATTCTCATCATGCATATTATAAGCATACCATATTATCATCATGCATATTGTAAGCATACCATATAAGCCATAAAATCATGCAAAGCATATCAAGCATAGGCAATTAATCAAAGCTCATAAACACATATAAATTATTACATGACCATGGATATGAACCCTCACATGGATTCAACACCCATCAAATATAAGACCATCTCTCACCACCATGCTTGGTTGGTGAGATGGATCTCCCTCTTACCTCTTGAAGATCCTCAAAAACTCTTTGTTTTGCTTCTTTTTCCAAGTTCTCCACCACCAAGGGCTTCTCAAATACAAAACAAAATACATAAAAATTAGTATACTAAGCTTGATTAAGAGGAACCATGGATCAAACATGGTTTAGATCATGAAAAAGAAGAGAAGAAATGAAGTTTCCTTACACTTCACCTCAAAAACCTTAGAACTTTGCTCTTGGAAAAACTCCTTGAAAAAGAATGATTTAGAGAAAGTCTCCAACATGAAAGTTGCTTAGAATATCATGTAGATTCAAGATCTATGGTTGGATGAAATTAAAAGAGATTGGATGGTGGTTTTGAGTGTCTTGACCGAATGATTTCTCTTGAAGCACAAAGATGGAATTTTTGATTTTTGATAGAAACTTGAAGCTTGGATTTGAAGTACTAGATGTTGGATTTTGAAGAAACCTTCAACATGAAAGTTGTTTAGAATAAGGTAAGGATGCAAGAAACTAGGTTGTATGAAATTAAAGAGTGATGGAGGAGAGAATTGGAGTACTTGGCCGAATGGTCTATTTTTGGGAGAGAAAATGAAATTTTCTTTGGTTGTTTTCTTGAAGTTTAAGTAGAAAAGTGAAGAAATGATATTATGAAGTATAAAATGATTTTTTTTGGTCTTCAAGGGGATGCATTGCCGTAGCATGCATTAGAGAGAATGAAAAGTGAAGTTTGAAGAACATAAGCATTAATGATCAATAGGAATTTGTCTTGACACTTCTTGTCTTCATTCTTTTTTCTTTGGCCTAAAAAGCATACACTAAGTTGTCTCCTAAATAATCCAAAACCATCCCCTTCCATGCATGCTTTCTCCTTGTGCATTTAATTATTTGTCATCATTATTAGCCACCATCTAGAGCATTCTAAGCCATTGATTAATTCAATGGTTAGGATTTAGGTAGACTTTTGATTGAGAAGACTTAATCTAAAGGTATTGGATCTTTCTCCTTTAAATTCTAGCCATTAGATGTGTCTCCAAAATAAAGGGTCAAGATTACTCCTTCTTACTTTTAATCCAAGGGTCATAATTAGTCTTTGCTACTTTTTAAGACTAAATCTTCACCATTGATTAAATTAACATCCAATGGTTATAAATGGTCCTTGTTACTTTACAAGACCAAATCTCCATTGATTAATTCTTCATCCAATGGTCATAAATGGTCTTTGTCACTTTTTGAGACCAAATCTCTACCATTGATTAAATCCATATCCAGATGGTCATAATTGATCCATCTCCACCGTTGATTAAATCAAGATCAAGTCTTTACCGTTGATTAAATCGGTGGTTGATATTAAAGTCTTCAAATCTTAGATTTATTTCCTATTGGTCCACCAAAAAAAAATTGTCACAATCACTAATGTTGACTTAGCAATATAATTTCTATTTTTATATGCTAAAACCCCACAAATTATATTTACTGTATTTTTTTATCGTCCAATAAATTAAATATAGTACAAAACACAATATAAGAAATTTTCTAAAACTGTCTCCGGATTCAGGTTTAGTAAGATCCCCTGTCTCCGTCTAAACAGTATAAATTTTTCTATGCGTAAAAATTTTTTTTTACTTTGCGGGACCCACCTAGGCCCACGTAAGGTCACCTGGGCCCACATAAGACCACCTGGGCCCACATACAGTAAAAAAATTCATAATCATCCATAAAAATCACAAATATTAGAAAATACATAAATATCAAATCAGATTACGTAAAATAATTACCTAACGGTAAAAATTAAATTACGTAAAGTTTTCCCCGGCCCGAAAATTTTTATTTTCCTGACACGGAGTAAATCACTCAAAACGATCAAATACGTTGACGGAATAAACAAAATAATTTTACAGTATCCAGAAATTACTAAACAGTAAAATTCTGTTAACTGTCAAAAATACTGTTTAAGAGATCTGAAAATTTTGGGATGTTACAATACTCCCCCTCTTTATAGAAATTTCGTCCTCGAAATTTCATGACCATGATTTCACACCCTCGGAATAAATAATGACATTATTCCTTTATCTTTTCTTCAGTTCCCATGTAGTTTCACCTCTTACGTTCCAAACGATTCTAAACCATTGAAAGTTCTTTATCTCTTGTTCACTTCTCCTGATCAAACGGATATCTCAAACTCCTAGTTATTGAAGATGTTGAATGTTACTCCAGAAAGAAAGTATCCCCATATCTCTGATACTAATACAGCGGCTACCAACCTTCATTCATGCCTAGAATAGTTTTTCTTTTCCTCTTGTAACTTCCATTTCCTCCGAACAAGTACACATCTTAAACTCTTATAGAATTAGCTCCAATGACACAATCTCCATTGTTTGAATCTTCCACTCCGAACGCTTCCTACTACCTGAGATTTTACTAACAGAAAACTCTGCTTTCATTGGAACTCTATTTTCAAAGATTGTGTTCCAAACTTCCCGCACTTAAAACAAATTATTTCCTTAACGTACAATCTTTCGTTAAGTGCCCCTTTCCACACTTCTTTCATTTCGGTGCAGATGTCACAGTCAAACTAAACCTGTCATTATTAGTACTTTCTCCACAAGATTGTTGTTGTTGTTGACTTCCTGGAGATTGCAAATACATTTTCTATTGGAATCGCTTGACCTTACGATTTCCCCTTTTTCGTAACCAATATGGTCCAACGTTACAGGGTCTTTCATCCTGAGATTGATTTAACTCTAACAAAATCTTAGCTTAAGAAATCAATTCTTGCTGCGGAATAATCTTCTGAGTTTCTTTGTATAATTGCTTGACCTTGTTTGTATTACTTCCAAAGTTGCAGTCATATCACCACCATTATGTCTCGCTTCCACACGCGTACGTCTATCATGAGTCATTTCTTTTCTTCAAAGATGGACGAATCAAAATAAAATGGAAACTAGATGTAACCATTTCAAATAAACATTTGTTTTCTTGACGTACATTCCTTCATTAAGTACCTTTTTTCACATCAGTTACTGCCTTTGGTTTCCTCAATGGTTGTAAATACATCTATCGTTGAAATCAATCACTTTCCAAATATCCTTAAAAATATCGGGTTCCAAAATTATGTAGTCTTATATTCTAAGACTGATTCTCTTCCATTAGATCCTGAACCTCAACTTTCATTTCTTTCCGCTGAACAGCGGTCCTTTGTTCCTGTAGTTATCCTTCCACATTGCTCCTGTAGCTGCAACTGCATTACTAGTAACATGTTCCACTTCCACACAGGTATAACTATCCCGAGCCATTTCCTTTTTTTTTTTCTTCTCGAGGCGTGCAGATCGAAATACAATGGATCTGATATCCATTATAAACAACATTGTTTCCTTTTGGAAAACAATAACACAGAGAACACAACACAAGCAAAACAAACCTAACCACAAACCCCAAAAGACTCAAACCGTGCTCTGACACCAATTAATGTAACACCCTTCCTAGGGTATCACATGTCTGACTCCCGACTCAAAATCTGAAAGAAGTTTGCACAAAGTTTGAGTTATAAAAGATGGGTTTTAAAATTTCTTTCTTGTGAAAACATAAACTTACTGAAATTTATAAGTAATACTAAAAAAATATATTGAAACAGATTCATATACAATATTGACACTAATTAATATTTCACGGTTTAAAGAGAAACATAAAACTAACAGACTCTTTTTTTTAACAGTAGCAAACCCTATGACAGGTTCTACTTAATAGCACGGTATAACACTAACGTTATAACTTAACATACTTATTCTGTTGTGTATCCATCCAGTTGCATTAGACATCTATTCTACATCTGTTCCTTGTCAACACTGCACAACTTCGAGTCCTGAATGTCCACTCCTTATTGTTGTCACCCATCTCAGAGTATTCATTGCCCGTTATGTCTAAGACAACTCGATCCTTCTATTATTTGATTTTAACAGTACAGAGACAACAAAACAACATAACAAAGAGGTGAGATCACCTACACCAATACCAACATGGCAGCATAGAGATAACACAAACAACATATCATACAGATATATCATACCAGAATTCCAATAAATGCACTCAACATTAATCAACTATCATCATCATACCATTAACATTATTATCATCACACAATAATCACAATAATGTCATCAACATGATTATCATCATCATCATTCAAGTATTCAAAACAATTGTCATAGTCAATATTCCTCAATTAATATATCACACAGATATAAATGTTCAGATTATGTATGTACACAAGACTCGATTTCCTACTCCATGGAGCTAAACTCAGGTCGGAGAAATGATCGAAAAGATTTGTCGGTACCACATGCCTCAGACCACGTGCTGTAATCCTCATTTTGATTTTGCACATCTAGCATATACACGACAGTCTTTATTAGATCTTGATTAAGAATAGTGTCTCGGTCAGGATCATCGGTGTGTTGCAACGGTCTAACCTACGGGAAGAAGCGCGACCAACCACCCGTGTAGGCAACCCGCAACCCGATGCCCCCAAGGTCAACAAGTGACTTACACTACGCATATCGCACCCACTCAAGAGGTGTGTTTCTCCTAGGCAATTAGCCATTTCCAGTCCTCATCGGACCATTCCAATGCATGTATAATGCACCAAATACCAATCACAGGTATATCTCATAATTTCTCAGATATAGTTTATACAATGCACGAATATATCAGTGCAAGTCCAACCACAAGGGCCATTCTGTTCAAAATCGTTTGTTCAATTAAATCGTATGCCTCAATGCATATATATTTTTTTCCAATGCATCTAAAATGCACCACGTGCCAATAACAGGCAAAACTCGTTATTTTTCACAAACAGTGTATGGACACTTGTTTTAACAATATTCATCATGTTATTATGTTTTTATAGTCATAAAACACTTTTGTCGTGTTTTCACAATCGCGTAACATTTCTGTTACGTTTTCACAATTCCACAACACTTCTGTTGCATTTTCAAAATACCGTAACATTTTTGTTACATTTTTAAAATTCCAAAACATTTTTATCACGTTTTCACAATACCGTAACACTACTGTTACGTTTACAAAATTTTGTAACATTTCTGTTACGTTTTCAAAATGTTGCAACTCTTCTGTTGCACTTTTAAACCACGTACTAATTTTTTTTTAACATTTCTCTCAATCGCGTAAAAATATACGTTTCTCAAATTGCATAGTATTTTTTCACTGTTTCAAAATCGCGTAACTTAAAAATCATTCTTTTAAGTCGCGTAAATCATTTTCCATCATTCTCAAAATATTTAAAACACTTTCCAAATTACATAACGATTTTCCGTCATTTTCACAATCACGTAAAAATATTCTATCACTTTTAAATCACATATTGATTTTTCAAAAGTAGTTCAAATTATATAAAATATTTAAACGTAATTCAAATCGCGTAGAAATATTTTATTATAAATCATTTTTAAGATACGTAAAATATTTTTCAACATTTTACAATCACGTAAAATATTCTTCAATATTCTAAACATTATTTTGGACTTAAATAAATCAATATCATTTTCAACACATTTTTTTTCAAATTGCGTAGCTTAAAAATCACGTTTTTAAGATACGTAAAACATTTTTCATCACCATTTCATTACAAAAAATATTTCTTAACCTTCAAAAATTCCTTTTCAACCTTTCTCAAAATAATATGACTTTGTATTTCATTTTTCACATTTCCTTACTCAAGAAATTCTTTTTCCAAAATATAATCCACAAAAATCACTTTTCTATCAACGTTTCAAAATTTAACATTTTTTTCTAACGTATTTCAAAATTTAAAAATCAGTTATACGTTAGTAAATTTTCAAAACACCATTATATTCTCTATTTTTCTCAAATCATTTCCAAACACAACCTTCTTCAAAATAAATTGAAGTTCGAAAACATTCCGTTTACAAAAACTTGATTTTCTCAAGTGATAAACGCTCTATTCCCTTTCCAAATTCTTGTATTAAATCAAGTTACATCTCCACTTTGAAAATCACTTTGTTCATAAAAATCAAGGCATTACAAGCCTTCAAAAACTTGGACATGACTATTGAAAATTATCAAAACATTTTTCCTTCTAAGTCAATATGGTTTTACACAAACAAAACCATTAAAATTTTGCTTTCAAAACTGTAAGACTTATGGTCATAAAAACCAAACCCATTTGTTCAAATTCATTTTCACTTTCTTTGCAAATCCTTAAAATCAACGTTTGCCCGTTTCATTCAAAACTCATGTTTAGAAAAACACTTAGGATCTTTTTACACAAAATAAATTAATAAAAATCCTTCAAAACCTTGTTCTTGTTCTCTTGAAAAACATATCCTTTGTTCATTTTCCATGCTTTTCAAATCAATCCAATTTTATTCTTTCATGAAAATATTAAGTTATAAACACGTATGTTGAGGTGTCTTGGCCGAAATTCTCAATGTTCTAGGGAGCCAAAAATTAATTCCCTTGTCTTAAAAATTTTCAACATAAACCCTCTTCATGGGTATCAAAACCATATTTCCTTTCTTTTGGCCATTGAAGCCAAAAATTGATTTTCTTTCCATCATCACATCATGGCATACATATATGTAATTTCAACATATTCTCATCATGCATATTATAAGCATACCATATTATCATCATGCATATTGTAAGCATACCATATAAGCCATAAAATCATGCAAAGCATATCAAGCATAAGCAATTAATCAAAGCTCATAAACACATATAAATTATTACATGACCATGGATATGAATCCTCACATGAATTCAACACCCATCAAATATAAGACCATCTCTCACCACCATGCTTGGTTGGTGAGATGGATCTCCCTCTTACCTCTTGAAGATCCTTAAAAACTCTTTGTTTTGCTTCTTTTTCCAAGTTCTCCACCACCAAGGGCTTCTCAAATACAAAACAAAATACATAAAAATTAGTATACTAAGCTTGATTAAGAGGAACCATGGATCAAACATGGTTTAGATCATGAAAAAGAAGAGAAGAAATGAAGTTTCCTTACACTTCACCTCAAAAACCTTAGAACTTGCTCTTGGAAAAACTCCTTGAAAAAGAATGATTTAGAGAAAGTCTCCAACATGAAAGTTGCTTAGAATATAATGTAGATTCAAGATCTATGGTTGGATGAAATTAAAAGAGATTGGATGGTGGTTTTGAGTGTCTTGACCGAATGGTTTCTCTTGAAGCACAAAGATGAAATTTTTGATTTTTGATAGAAACTTGAAGCTTGGATTTGAAGTACTAGATGTTGGATTTTGAAGAAACCATCAACATGAAAGTTGTTTAGAATAAGGTAAGGATTCAAGAAACTAGGTTGTATGAAATTAAAGAGTGATGGAGGAGAGAATTGGAGTACTTGGCCGAATGGTCTGTTTTTGGGAGAGAAAATGAAATTTTCTTTGGTTTGTTTCTTGAAGTTTAAGTAGAAAAGTGAAGAAATGATATTATGAAGTATAAAATGATTTTTTTTGGTCTTCAAGGGGATGCATTGCCATAGCATGCATTAGAGAGAATGAAAAGTGAAGTTTGAAGAACATAAGCATTAATGATCAATAGGAATTGGCCTTGGCACTTGGCTTGTCTTCATTCTTTTTTCTTTGGCCTAAAAAGCCTACACTAAGTTGTCTCCTAAACAATCCAAAACCATCCCCTTCCATGCATGCTTCTCCTTGTGCATTTAATTATTTGTCATCATTATTAGCCACCATCTAGAGCATTCTAAGCCATTGATTAATTCAATGGTTAGGATTTAGGTAGACTTTTGATTAGAAGACTTAATCTAGGCCATTGGATCTTTCTCCTTTAAATTCTAGCCATTAGATGTGTCTCCAAAATAAAGGGTCAAGATTACTCCTTCTTACTTTTAATCCAAGGGTCATAATTAGTCTTTGCTACTTTTTAAGACTAAATCTTCACTATTGATTAAATTAACATCCAATGGTTACAAATGGTCCTTGTTACTTTACAAGACCAAATCTCCACCCTTGATTAATTCTTCATCCAATGGTCATAAATGGTCTTTGTCACTTTTTGAGACCAAATCTCTACCATTGATTAAATCCATATCCAATGGTCATAATTGATCTATCTCCACCGTTGATTAAATCAAGATCAAGTCTTTACCGTTGATTAAATCGGTGGTTGATATTAAAGTCTTCAAATCTTAGATTTATTTCCTATTGGTCCACCAAAAAAAAATTGTCACAATCACTAATGTTGACTTAGCAATATAATTTCTATTTTTATATGCTAAAACCCCACAAAATTATATTTACTGTATTTTTTTTTATCGTCGATAAATTAAATACAATACAAAACACAAGATAAGAAATTTTCTAAAAGCGTCTCCGGATTCAGGTTTAGTAAGATCCTGTCTCCGTCTAAACAAGACAAATTTTTTTCTATACGTAGAAAATTTTTTTTCTTTTGAGACCCACCTAGGCCCACGTAAGGTCACCTGGGCCCACATACAGTAAAAAAATTCATACTCATCCATAAAAATCACAAATATTAGAAAATGCACAAATATAAAATCAGATTACGTAAAATAATTACCTAACGGTAAAAATTAAATTACGTAAAGTTTAACCTGGCCCGAAAAATTTTTATTTTCTTGACACAGAGTAAATCACTCAAAACGATCAAATACGTTGACGGAATAAACAAAATAATTTTACAGTATCCAAAAATTACTAACCAGTAAAATTCTGTTAACTGTCAAAATTACTGTTTAAGAGATCCGAAAATTTTGAGATGTTACATTTTCAATGTCCTAAGTCTTGATCAATTATGTGATTTCTCTTTGGGCTAACAAAACCCTTCAAAATCGTGGCCCTCTTAAGTGTTATTATTCAATTTAATTCTTCCACTTCATTATGAATTATGCATATCTCTAAATTCTTAATTTCCAAGGATGCACTAAGGCATTATTTGAACCCTAAATTTTCTCTGAAAACTGTGGCCTCGCTAGGTCTTCAAAGTTCCAATTTCTTTCCATTTTATGCATTGGCCACATGATATCTAATCTCTTAAATTTTTGTTCACACAAAATCAATCCAATCCCTCAAAATCCAAGCCAAAACCATGGCCTCTAAAATGGGTAGTAATCCCTCAAAATTTTCATTTATTAATTCTAACACTATCAAGCATTTCAACACCACCAATGCATTCAAAATCATTCTTTAATCATCAATCTCAAATCAAGAACACATAAGCATACAAAATCATCAACAAAGTAAGCATACAAATATGGATTTCTCTATCAAACAATCACATAAAGTCTCCTCACCACCAATAATGGTAGAACTAAGTAAATCTCCCTCTTACCTAAAGGAAGAACACGAAAATGGCTTCCTAGGTGCTCCTTGGTGGTTTCGGTTTTGAGCTTCCAAAACCCTAAAATTTTCCAACACAAAGAATCAAGTTTAAGCTTGGTAAAAGATGGTTCTTTGGTCTCCAATGAAACCATAGAACACGAAAATGAAGAGAAGAAAGAAGAAAAATGGAAACTTGATCTCAAAGTTTGAAGCTTTGCCTTGGAAGACAATGGAGATGAAGATGGATTTTGAAGAAATTTTCTAAATAGGAAGTGTAGAGGAGGTTGAGGTGAGTGTAGAAATGATATTGGTGAGGTTGAAAAATGAAAGAGAGTGGTCTCCTTAGGGGCTGCAAACTGTGGGGTGAGGGGAGGAAGAAGAGAGAAGAAGGAGAAAATGGAAGATGAAAAACTAGAGAGAGAAAGTGTTAGATGGAAAATGATGATTTTGGGTAAAATGTATTAAGTGAGGGAGCAAAATTTTTGCTCCCTAAAGGCAAGCTATGCCACGGCAATGAGAGAGAGAATGAGGGATGGAGAGGCTTCTCCAACAAGCCAAGGGCATACTTGTCTTTTGGTAGTCAAAGCTTCTCAAAGAAGATTTGATTAAAATACACTAAATTTGAATTAAACTGGATTTGATTAGATACAAAGTGGATTACATTAGGATAATGTGATAGGATTTTTAATACATGCTATTATCCAATGGTCAATTGTTACAGTTGACAGAAGTCAGTATTAATTATTCGGCGGATAAAATTACACAGCGATTTATTATTTTATCAGTTAAAATTTCTCAAAAAATATGAAACCACGTTAACCATGTCCAGTCTCGGGTTTAGTAAGATCCCCCGTCGACGTTTTTACAGATCAAGGTTCTTGGAAAAAATATCTCATTTGCCCGGCTTTGCTCAGTTTGCATGCAAAACGAAGAATAATATTAAAATATTTCACGTTCTCAGAAAAATCCATAAAAATTTCCAAAAATCACAAATATTATAAAATAAATATTTATAATGAAATAAATAAATTTTGGGGTGTTACAGACTGACCTTATTTAGATCCCTACAATCCACGCACATTTTAACTTTTTCATCCTTCTTAGGCATAGGCACAATATTGGCTACCCAATCTAGGTGTCTTGACACTTCCACAAATCCTGCTTCTAGCTACTTAGTCACCTCCTCCTTGATCTTTAGGGACATATTAGGATGCATCCTCCTTAACTTTTGCTTCTTTGCCTCAACATTTGGATATAATGAGATTTTATGTGACGCTATACTTGGATCTAATCTAAGTATATCCCGATAAGACCAAGCAAAGACATTCATATAATTTTTGAATAATGCGATCATTTCTTCACGCTAAGGGTTTTTAACCATTTTCAACTCCTTTTTCTCTTCCTTTGTCTCTATGTTTATCACCTGTACTTCCTCACCATTCAAGTCAAATCCCTTCTCTGAATATTCCTACAACTTTTCAAATTTTTCAACAACTTCTTCCTCTACACTAGATCTAGGGTCTTCTTCATCAAACATCGTAGGGGAATCAATTAATGAGTTTATGAGGTCCCTTTCATGTAGCGAACTTTCTACAAGACTCAAATCCCTAAATAGTAATCTGTGTGGAGTTGGAAAGGCAAAATAAAGTAGGAATGACAAAGCAAGAATTATATAAATGGACCAACAAACAAGATATTATACAGAAATGTAAAAGAAAATCGATAATGCAAAAGGACAAGTCGAAGGTACGACGAGGAGGAATGATGAATATTCATGCCAATTCATTTAGTTAATGTCTCAAATAACATAAATATAAGCTCAAAATATAGCTAGTCTTAAATATCTGCTTAGTATAGTATAATCAAACAATTACTTAGAAACAATCACATCAATCATTGGTTCAGATTGCCAATTCTTCAATGGCTCCTCATTAGTAAAAGAACGGATTGCCTTGCGCTCTTCTAGACTTTCTTCATACAATGCATTAATAATGAGATGTCATCAGGGGTGAATGACTTCTTCAGATATGATTATCTCTGGTGGTGCTGGGAACATTTCCCTCAGATAAGGAATATGCTTCATCTTGCCTTTATCATTCTTTTTTCCAAGAGTCATACTCCCTATTCTTTCCTCCAGAGATGCTTCGTATCCCAACCCAAACTTGTCTAACTTTTCTAGGAATGAAACTGGTGATTAAGTACCTTACAGTTATGGGCCTAAGCCTTTTCCTTCTTGGTATCCATTATTAGCCATAATCCAGGCCACCACTTGATTCACACTTTGTGTCGAATATTCATCCTTACCAAATCCAGTCTCAACTATTTCAAAACTATGCCACAAATTCTCCTCATCTTTTTCTGCACTCTCCACATATGACACTGAAATCGATTTTGACAACATAATTTCTTCATCTTCGTGCATGGTAATGACTAACCTATTTTCGATGTATTTAACACTCTGATATAGGGTGGAAGGAATAGCACCTACTACATAGATCCATGGTCTCCCAGGAGCATGGTGTAACCAAGCTCAATATCCATAACTTGGAACAACACTTGAAAATTATGTGGACCAATCTCTAGCGGCAACATCATCTCTCCCAAAATACCTCTCCTATTTCCGTCAAAGGCTCGCACCACCATTTCTCGAGGTGACAGTTCATTCTCACTTGTTGATATTGAGGTTAGAGTCGACTTGGGTAGGATATTCAGTATAGACCCCCCATCAATCAAGACCTTTACAATTATATCCTTGTTATATTTGAGGGTTATGTGCAAGACTTGTGGATTTTTCTTAGACCGAGAGGTGATCTCTTCTTCAGTAAATGTGATCATGTTAATGTGTTTTATTGGGTTCACCATGTTGACAACATTTTTAGGGGTAACATAGGGTTGACAAAGGCCCCATTCAGAACTCTTAGTAACACCTTTCGATGCAACTCAGATGTCAAGACAAGTGACAATAAAGATATTCTAGTTAGAGTCTTCTTCAATTGTTCCATCACATCATACTCACTTTGCTTCATGATCTTCAAGAACTCTTCTTCCTCTTCCTTTTCTTTCTCCTCTTCTCTTGAGGTTTCCTCCCTACTCCTTCATTAACATTCTTCATCCTCTCTACTTCTCCTAGGCTATAGCATCACCCATTCCATGTAATTCCTCCTACTCCAACTATTTTAGTTACCAACTCTTCCTCCTAATGTATTTCAGCAACTCAGGCCCTTGAAGTCTTTTCCCTGATATTACCAAGTGGCTCCAGTACTCAAGAGGGGGGTGAATTGAGTATTTAAAACTTTTCGCAAATGCTTATAAAACAAACTTTGTTGAAGCTATTTATTAAACGGATGTGAATGCAAAGAGAGGATAAAAAGCCTTAAGAACATAAAATTAATAGATAAGCAATAATAAATAAATTGCATAAAATAAAGAGATTAAGATGAGAAGAGCAGACACAATATTTATCCTAGTTCAACCACCAAACCACTTGTGGCCTACGTCTAATCCTCAAAAAACTATCCGAGATTTTCACTATCAATACAAGCTTAAACAGGTGCTTCTGACCATTACAAACTAGAGCACTTTTCACATGCAAGGAAACTCTACCCTTGTGCTAAAGCCTCACTTTCAGGGATACCTCACCCATACACAAACCTTTGAGGGATACCTTACCCTCTTTACAATACCTTTGAGGGATACCTTACCCTCTTTACAATAGAGCAGAATATAGATGAAGAGAAACTCTCACAAAGAGCAAATAATACAACTTGAAGCACTAAGAAGCTCTTTTAAGGATATCTTAAAGTTTTGGCGAAAAGAGCATAGGAAATAATAGAAAATTGTAAATCACATGTTAAAGCAAGCAATGATTGATTCAGATAGTTAGGCAGCATGCAAAGATGACCCAAGGTCTCTATTTATAGAGTTTTTAAAGAAAATAGCCATTGGAAGAATTAAATGGCGTAATTAATATCAATATGGTTGTTTCTTTCCAAAACAAGGGTCTCGTGTTTATTTGAATAATTCTTAGTGTTATTCGAATAACATTGGTTTAAAAGCCTCGTGAAAAACAATTCAGATATGGGTTATTCAAATAACATGTGGTTTATTCAAATAACTCTATTTAAAAAAAATGGTGTGAGAAATAGGTCTATTTGAATAACACATGGGTTATTCGAATAGGTCTTTTAGGAAAAACTATTTTGGAAAGCTTCTATCCGAATAGTGAATATCCTATTCAAATAACTCCTTTAAAAAACAAAAGCACGCAACATATATTTAAACTGTTATTCGAATAACTCCACTATTATTTGAATAAGCTTTAATAAAAACAAATCAAAAGCCATGGTTTATTAGAATAAAGGGAGCTTTATTAGAATAAATCTATTTGAAAATCATTTTAAATTAGTTTTGAAAGCTTGCTTGTTTGTTTCCAAAAAGCTTAATATCTTTTAACCATTTTTTTTTAAATCTTGGTTTTATTAAAAATAGGTTTAGATCTTTTCTTTCAAAAAACAATGAGATATCCAAAAAGGCTCCGTACAAAAAGACTCTAAGTCCTAAAGCTAATCTTGAAGTTCTTGAACTTGGTCTTCCTTTCATCTTCATGTTTGTTATCATCAAAACTATTCTTTGATGTCTCATAGTCAATCACACTTGACTCCCTTTGTCACTACCTTAGTTTCATAACTTTATGGCACTGTGTGGGTATCACTATAAGCAAATGGTGTTGGCTTCTTGACTGTCACTACTACCTTTCCTAGCATCAAAGCTTGGTTGAGATGTGGCACCTTAAGCACAAAGTGTTCGACCACATTGACCTCTTCAGAGGAATCTACCCCTTGTCTAGCTTGTATTACTCCCAAAGTGAGCAAACCCTAGATTCAAACCTTAAAGTCCTAACAATTCTCAATATTATGTCCTACTCCCCCACAATGATAAGCACAACTTAACTCTTTATCGTGATTCTCCTCTTCTTTCATCGTGGCAGCTGGTGTAGTGATACTAGAACCTGCTTTCTTCAACCCCATGAATATTTCAGCCATCGACGTACGTAAGCTCATGACCTTTCTTATTGGTGATCCTTCCATTTCTAAAGCATTTACCCTATTCCTTCCACCATAATTAAGAATTGGGCTATTGACAAGATTGGGTCCAGCCTCATCTTGAATGTCAGGCTTTCCATAAGCAATTAGCTTCCTTACTGCGGTCTTAAAAGATTCTCAATCTTCAATTGAATGCCCTGGGATGTCCATATGGTATTTGCAAGTTAAATTTGAATTGTACCAAGCAAGGAATGGTGGTTCTAAGGGACTTACAGGATTTCTGGAGATAAGGTGAGCATCAAACAACCTTTGGAATAAGTTTGTATTTGAAATAGACAATCTTGGGAAATGGGGTAGGTTTTGGGGATGAAACCAACCTTGATTTTAGAAGTTTGGCCGAGGTTGTAGGTGGCTTGAGTAATTTTGTGAAGGTGCAGGTGGATACCAAGTGGGTACATATGGTTGTGGAGTGGGAACATTGTTGATTTGGAATTGTGGAGTTGGGGTGACATTTGTGGTTGACACACTTTGGTGGGGTGGGTAATAAGGAGGCGTAGGTGTTTGATATGGAAAGTGAAGGTTAGGGTTATATAGTGGTTGATGACTTGGGTATTATGGCGAATATTGAGGTCTAAAGATATATTGGTGTTGGACATAATTCACCTCAAGTTCTTTCTTTTTCGGCTGGAATCCCTTCTTAGGAGGTTTATTCTCTGTATTGCTCATTAGCAACTTCCTAACTTTGGCTAAAATCTTGATCATTTCTCCCACAAAGATTAAGTCAGCAAAATCTTTATAGGGTGCTCTGGCCATTGCTCCAATAAAAGGATTTCCCTTAGTTCCCAAGAAATATAAACTTATCTCGGACAATGTCAATGGGGGTTGAACTTCGCTAAAGCTCTCCACCTTTATGCATACGATTTGAAAGATTCCTCATTTCTTTTTTGCATTGAGCTTAATTGTTCCCGGGTATGAGCTACATCCAAATTGGATTTGTATTGATCCATGAATAAATCAGTCAATTATGTCCAACGAGAAATCTTAGAGTGGTCTAATTGAAGATATCATTCTAAAGTAGGGCCTATAAGACTCTTATGGGAAAAGTTGATGAGGAACTTATCATCTCTAGACCAAACAGTCATCTTGGTTCTATAACTGATCAAATGAAACCGAGGGTTGCCACTCCCGTCATACTTGGAAAAATCAAGAATCTTGAAATCTTTAGGGATTGCAGCATCTGTAGTAGGACACCGTTCTTCTATTCTGGGAGGTTCGTAAGTACTAGGGCCCTTGATTACCTTGATTTATTCTTCCATTTTCTCCATCTATTCTTCCTTCATCTTGTCTTTCTCGGTCATAGTGTGACTATTCCCAGAGTGAGGCATTATTGCCTACCCCTGAATGGACACATAAGGTTGTTCCCAAGTAGGTTCAGCATAACCAGGGATTTTATTGTGAGCACCTTCCAAGGTGTGATACCCCTCCCCAATAGGCATGGCTATTGATGTCATTTGATGTGGTTGCTTATGAATCCCCACAACGATGCACAAGGTTACAGTCGAGAATGTTGGGGTTATCATGGAGGGGATAGGTGGCACATTTATATATGCTTCAACCCCATTTGCATCCCTATTTCCACTGATCAAGTTAAGTGACTTTCTCACATCTTGCAGTATTGCTTCCAACCTTGCTTGGGCCTCAAACATCTCATTCATCCGTCCTGTCATTTCATTAACTTCCCTGCTCAAATTTCTCCCTGCCTCAGGATCACTAGTAATCATTCTAGTCCAAGATCTGGTATTGTGAACTCGGGTTTGATTGGTTTCTTCTTTCCTAGGCTGCGCAATAGTTCCTGAACAAGTTTGATTTGTTAAAAAATGATAACATTAAACAAAAAATGAGATAAAATGAATGAGATGCATGAGAAGCATAAGATGAAATAAATGAACTTTGTGATGAAAACATTTTTTTCTTTATTTTTCTTTAAAAAAATACTAGGAATGCCATAAAAATGCATGATTATCTTCTTCTTTTTTTAAGAATGCTAGGAAGGCCATGAAAATGCAAGATGACACATCTTTTTTTTTAATACTAATTTTTTTAAGAGAATGCAAGAATAAATGACATAAGGAATAAATAAATAAAGAAGAAGCACACTTCATTCGTGTCCTAGTTAGGTGGAACCTAACGGTTGGATTTCCTTAAAGTCATGACTCTAATTTTGGCAGTCATAATGTTCAATCTATCAATGTAAGGTTTTTTAGGGTAGATCTAAGCTTCTAAAAAGTCATTGTCCCCAGATTGGCCCAATCTCGAAAGATAAGGACTCAATTCATGAATTAATCACAAGTATGGATAAACCTTCTCAATATGATGATACTGGTAACAATCTGAGTAGTGTCTCAACAAATGTCAAGTGAGCATAAGGCCCCTCAATAACAAAAGTCGAGACCCCTCCTATTCCTCGAGTTCGCACAGACTCGGGTATAAAGCCTAAAAAGTGTGTGAGATAAGTGATAATGATGTGTATGAGGCAGCATACAAAACTGTACAAAAATTTAAAAAGATAAAACTACCCCCAACCTACAAAAACATACATACAACAACCAACCAGCAATCATCTACCATAGGATTTCAACAATTAAGCATAATATATATATATATATATATATATACACACACACACACACACACAAGTAAATCATGTCAAAATAAACATAGGATAATGCTATCATATATTTATATAAAAGTACTAAATAAAATCTATTTAAAAATAAATAAGAAACAAAAACAAAGACAAAAAATGGGTAAAATAAATAAATAGAGATTATTAATAATTTGCACAACTAACAACAACAGGTCTGACTCTCCAAGTTTCCTTAGTGGAGTCGTCATCTGTCGCAATCGAGATCTGCGACGGGAGCGGTGAAAAAATATGATAATGGGAAAATGGAGTCGCCACTAATTTTATTTAAATTTGGAAAAATTGGAAAATTTTTCTTAAAAAATAGTCTTTGAAATCATATTTAGTTCAGGAGTCGATTATGTATAGGGAAGAGTGAAAATTTAATCCCATAACACCCCTAACACATTTGTCTTGAGACGGTACCTTAAGTCAGTTATGCAAAACTTAATTATCCCAAAATATATTTATTTACTCTTAAAAACACTGCAACTATTTTTTTTTAAAAGAAAAAAAAAGAAACAATCAAACTGTGAAAATTTAATTTTTGGCTTGACGGAAAAGGAGTTCCATTCCTACGTATCCCCAGGTGCAATGAGGAACTCAAAGTCACATAGTTCTTTAGAAAATGATTGTGGGTTGGTTAAATTTAAATATGAAAAGAATTTTTGAAAAGAAATTTTGTTTGAAAACAAATTCATTCTTGTACAGGGTACAAGTTAGCATCAGGCTACTTAATAAACCCTTATGATTCAAATGACATTGAAGATAACATTTGTTATTCAATCATTATCATTAGTTATTGCATTGATTAAAAGATTTCGTTTTTAATCATTTAAAAAAAAAGGAATGCACAAGGACAAAGAAGTAAACACAATTTTAAAACAACACATTTGTCATGCTATAAGCCAGGTAAATACAATAAAATAAAATAAAACAAGATTAAATATAAGCATCATAAACAAAACAACTCAAAACAAATGTTATTTTTATTTTTAACAATTTTTAAATTTTCTTCATTTTTTATTTTATTTGTTTTATTTAGGACAATTACTATGCCTAATTTTTATTTTTATTCTTCCTAATTTTGCTTATTTCATTTTTTTGTTTATTATTTTATAAATTTTTATACCATTTGCTATCAGTAAAACTTTTTTTTTTAAAAAAAAAGGTTTAAAATAACAAATAATACAGAAAGCAGAAAGGAGAGAAACAGAACCTAGACTTCAACGTAGAGGCACGACGCAAAAGACGTGATATGCTACTAGATTTGGTGCGTGGAGGCTAGGTTGTGACGCGTGGTGGCACAGCTGGCTCTTGGTGGCTGCGTCGTTGTGGTTCACAGTGGCTGGGTGGTGTGAAGGTGGCACAACATAAAGGCATGGAGTAGGGCTGCTGGTTTGCACGGTGCACATGAAGGAAAGGTTATCTGGTGCAACGGCGTGAGGTCTTCGCAATGGTGTTGGGTGACACGGTGCACGTTGGTGGTGCATGGAAAAGGTTTATAGTGGTGGATTGCGTGAAGGGTGGCTGTTATAGTAGGATGGAGGGCTTGGACGTGGTGGTTTCACGTGGGGGCGAGAGGTGGAACAATGATGGTTTCGTTTGTTGGAGTGGGTGGTTGATGGAGGTTTTGCTTATGGAGAATGCGGTTGAAAGCTATAGTACGTTGTGTTTAGTGAAGGCTTGGTGATGTGGTTGTGTTGGTGGTGTTGGCGGTGTTTCTTTGGGTGAATATGGTGATGAGGTTAGGCCGTGGTGGCTGTTTGGGATAGTGGGCTGTGGTGTGTTGTGTTTGGTGGAGTGGGTGGTGGCTATGGTGGTTTCACGATGGTGGCTTGGTTGGAGATAGGTCAGGTTGGGTAAGGATGGAGGTTTGGTTGGTTTAGATGGTGGTTTGGAGGTTGATGATGAAGGTGAGGTGAGGCGGTGGTTATGGAGGTCTCACAATGGTTATGGAGGTTTTGGTTAGAGGTAGGTCACGGTTGGTTAAGGATGGAGATTTAGGTGGTTTAGATGGTGGTTTGGAAGATGATGATGAAGGTGAGGTAAGGTGGTGGTTGATGCAGATTAAAGGATGCAAACCCAAGTGTAGGTTGTCTCAAGTAATGAATTTCTAGGGAGTCCGAGGTCGATCCACAGGGAATTAATGAAGAAAAATTCTTTAAGGTAAGGAAAGGCTTTGTCACAACAATAAAGATATTAAAATTTGTTCACATTTAAATTAAAGAACTTGCTTAGGCTAGGAGATCCACTTTTGGTAATAAATTAAAGACAAGATTAATTCTTTTTATAACTCAATTGAAATCCACACACAACGAAGGTTCCAATTGGAAAATAAAACATTCAAAGTCCATTTAGAATTATATACGTAGTTATATTATGGTTCCTTTAATTATTCACCAATACTTGTAAATGGGTTCAAGCATTCATTGTATCAAACCACTTGCTTATAATGAATCAAGAACTCCACTTTACAAGGAGGGTTTCTAAATTGATTGGAAACAAAATATAACACATATAATGATCACTTAATAATATATCATTTAAGCATAAGAAAAAAATTAATTTAACCTTATTTTATTACCAAAAGCTTTACCTCTTTACCCAAGCAAGATGAAAATTAGTTACCCATGAGCAAGAAGAAAGAAAGAGAGAAGAAGAAGAAGATGATCATAACTTCTATTTACAACAAAATAAAATTACAATAAGTAAATAACATAATAACATAATCTTGAACTAAAACTAAGATTGCTCTAATAGGCAGCCAAGGCTACCTTTCATAGAGCATCACAAGCAAAAAATGACAATGAGTGGAACAATGAGTGGGTGGATAATTAAGTGGATGATTGAGGAGTAGGTGAATGATTGCAAAAAAATGCTTGTCTTCACTTGTATAAAATAATTTGGTGCCAAACTCGTGCTTGCTGACAGATTCTCAAAAAGTGACCTTCATGAAAGTTGTAGGCCTTTGTCTTGACTATCAAATGCCCACTTGAACCATCCAATTTGGTCTCCTACAGCCCAATATATGACCCAATCATTGCAACTGGTCAGGCCTAATTTCAGCCCTTCTGTTCTGATTTGCAGGCCCAATATGACCTACTAGACCTCAGAATATCGACAAGTGTTCTTCATGAAAGTTGTAGATTTGGATCTTAATATCAACTGTCAAAATTTCAGTCCATCATCATTCCTGCAGCCCGAGATATGACTTGATGAGTACACAGAAGTCAAGCTGTCAGGATAAACACTCTAGTTCTTGCTTCAACTCTAATTTGAGTTATCCAGGCTTGTGATTTGGCTCTTGAAGTCTCATGAAAGTTGTAGGGAATTGTCTTAGCTTTCTTACAAGACTAAAATCATATGAATCCGACATATGTAACTCAAATTATAACTAATTTACTAAACACTGTCGAAGAGATAAATTAAGGCTAATTCATGCAATAATTCTTTCAATGATCCAATTAGGTCCAATATCATAGGATGTGACAAAACTAACTTAATTAAACCTAACTGAACCTTAAGAAGTCCAGTGAGAGGGTTATAAAATGTATAAAACATATTGTTATCAAATTTCCCCATACTTAACTTTTACACTCCTGGGCAAAACACATGAGACCAAAGCTAGGAAACAAAGAAAAATGACACAGACTTAAAAGCTAAAAACTCTAAAAGACTTGATGAAATAAGAAGAGCAACCAGAAATTCAAGGGATCAAAGTATTAATAAGGTAACATTTCTTCACATCTCAAACCAATAAGCATGGAAACTTCAATTGAAAAGAATGAATCAAGAATGATAGATCCTCACAGAATTCACTCTCAATCTCTCAAGTGTTTAAAAGGTAAGTATTTCGCTTTATTCAACCTATGAACAATTGTACTACCATAAGTTTGCTTATCTTCTACTTCTCCGCTACTCAAAACATATGCATACAAAAATCAGGAGGACTTTATTCAAGGTTTTAATGTTGCCATGGTAAAGGAGAGGGGATAATATGAATATGAGAAGATAAATATCAAAGAGAATAAAAGAGCATTATGGTACAGTTAGAGTGGATAAGATGTTTAAGAACATTCATCATAAAGGACAATGACCAATATTTGACTAATGTTTTGTTGAAGATCAATCCCAAATTGGTGAGTTGAATTCATTATTAGGCCTGAACCTTCTTCTTCTCTTCCTATTATTTCCAAACATCCATATTTATTCTAGGTATAGATATGTCACAAGGTGTATCAGGAGACTCTGATAATCCTTTGATTACAGCAGTGGTCAGCTCTTTTTTTTTTCTTCAATATTTTGCACACACACCCCCACACTTGTTCAAGAACAAGGTCAATGCTCTTTTATTCCCTAAGGTTGGGTAAAAACATGTTTTTTTCAAAGGCACGTAATGAGCTAAAAACAAGGAATGGTTAAATAAACTCAAAGGGTTTACACAAGGGAAAATATACAAGGATGGCTATTTGGTCAAAGTAGCTATTTCAAAATGTCTCAATCATATTTATGTATGCATGTGAAAATGTAGTTTAAAAAAGAATCAAAGCAAGTTCTAGAGTAACAATTCCATGAGTAAAAATCACACGAGAAAGAACTGAATGGTACAAATGCTCAATCCATTCATCAATAGGCTCAAAATCTCACAAGGCATATATCTATCATTCTCAATCTATTAATTCAACATTCATAACCAAGCATGTGAAATTTAAGACATAAGACAATTTATTCAACCATGCTATGATCCCTGAATTTCAATTGCTTTAAAGGATGTGAAAATTCATTCACTTGAATCATTCAAAGGAAATTAAACGATAAAACTTTGTTGTAGGTTTTGTAGTAGGTTTCTGACATTCATATCACTAAACATACTTCCCAATTTAGATGCGTCTCAAGAGTAAAGTTACTCCTTACTCTGTCATCATTCATTGGTTTAGTAAGTTCATGACAATCATATCATACTTCCAAAAAAAAAAATTGGGTTAACTATCCTTGTCCTTCCCCCCAACCAGATCACAACATTGTCCTCAATGTTAAAATATAGATGAGTAAAGGATAGAAGATATTACTTGTTAGAGAAATCTGACACAATTTTAAATAGAAACAAAGTACGATAAATAAAATCAAAGGTAAAGGAAAGTTATAAATGAAGTATCGAGATCCGGGTTGTCTTTTCATCTTTGCTTCCGCTTTCTTCGGGTGACCAATCTATCTGAGCTATTGCTGGATCAGGTTTATAGACAAAAGTTTCTAATTTATCAATCAACTTATCAATAGTGGAAGCAGAGATAAGAAGTAGTCTTGCCGCAAGTGTGATAAATTTCTGTTCCACAGCTTTGTCAAGAAAAAATAACAAAAGATCAAAGAAATTATTAACATTCAACAAACCTATGGGTTTATGGTGGATGTTCAGTTGGGCCAAAGAGACAATTTGAAAAACTTTTTCCAAAGTACCAAAATTACCTGGAAAGGCAATGAATGCATCAGAGTTGTCAAACATTATCTTTATTTGTTCATGCATAGATGATACCTTAAGTTCCTCCTCAATTATCTTTCCAATGATGTTCTGTTGAGTTAAAGGTCCAGGAATGACACCTAAAACCTGACTGTCTCCTATATATGCAGCAAGTGAACAACCCCCATTGACCCACGACAACCTCCTCCATATACAACATGAATATTCCTCGTAGCAAGTGTTCGACCAGGAGTGGTTGCTGCATTTACAAACTCTAAACCCTTCCCATACTTAGACCCACAAAATACACAGATATTTTTAAGTTGACAAACAGAAACACCTTCTATTTTTATTCTCACTTTCCCTTTGAATGATTCTGAGTTAAAGGAAAGTGGACAAAATAGAGTGTTTAAATAGGAAAAAGAATGGAAAGGGTAATAATAGCACCTATAAGGGTAGGTTGGTTGTTGTTAGAAAAGTTTACAATTAAGAAACAATTTTTTTTTGTTTTTTTTGTTTTTCTTAACTTCAAGAAAACCATCAGGGTAAAGAAGTCTAGAAACCCCTGAAGGACCCTGTTCAAAGGATCGTCTGTCCAAAACCAAAATACAGCAAAATCATACAAAGATAAAAGAAATATAATAGCAAATGATGACATACATTTATGTACAGTTTTCATGGTGTATCTTTATACTGCGTGTCATAAGTGCAGTAGTGGCATATCTTTATATTGTGTGTCACCACTGCAGTAGACACTCAAGTCCGTTTATTCGAAGAAAAGAGAAAGAAGAAACCATCGTGGGTTTCCATCCTGGGTCTGGAACCTAGAGAGCTCACACTTGGGCTTGTAACATCAACAAAGATGCCAAAATCTGAAACCCATAAAGTCCAAGACCCAGAACGTCCTATCTGATGTGTGTGAAATAACATCATATTTTGTTCATGTGTTTGCATGCATTTTTATACATTCTAGGCATTTTAGTTTCCCTTTTTGTTTGTTTTTCCCTTTAGTTCGGATAACTGCGGTGTTTTTGGTGTTGTTGTGCAGGATTGGTGCTTAATTGGCCTTGAAATGGATGGAGAGCTTGCACAATTGATGTTGGAGCTTAAAGGGTAGCAAATTGGGACAAAAAGCTCATTCCAGAGAGTTCCATGGCCTGCCCGTGGTCTGAACCACGGCCATGGATCGAGCAGCTGCGTGAAAAAGCAAAAAAAGGGAGTTCCCAGAACCAACCACGGCCAGGCCGTGGTGGCCACCACGGCCGTGGTTCGGGGTGCGTGTCAGATGTTTAAGTCTGTTTTTCTCTTTTCTTATGGGCTTGAACCAGTTTTAACCCATGAGGTATATATAGATGTTCTGAAGACAACATTAGGGTTCGTTTTTTGGTTTGGAAGGAGGCACATTGGAGGCTCTTGATCTTCATCTTCCTCTCTTCCCTCTTGGATTACGGGTTTGGAGGTTCTTGGAACATGATTTCTGGTTTCTTCTTCTCCATGTCTGAGTAGTTCCCTTTTGTTTCTAGGATTGGGCAATGCCCTTTGATACATTGATGATGATTAATTGATATTGTTTACCCCTTTTATTAATCTTGAATGTTGTTGATTCAATCCTTATTGCGATTATTCATGTGAATTTGCTGGCCACTTATTTGCATCTCATAGATATCTAGGGACGTACTGAAAGGTGAACCTAGGTGTTGGAACTATAAGAATTGAACTTAAGGTTTAAATCACGAGAGTAGGTTTAGCCTTTCGAGGATTAATGAATTACCAAAAAATTGTAATGGGTTCAATTGAAATTCAATTACCACGAGAGTAGGAATTGGTTTAATTGGGCACGGTTCTTGTATCTTGAAAGAGAACATTAACTAATTTAGGGTAATTCACCTTCAATTGAATTTCAAGTGTTAATAAGAGGATTGTCAATTAGGAGTCTTGTATCATTGTGGTTAACCCCAATCCTGGAAGCTTTCTTAATTCTGAAATCTTTTCTCAATAATTTGCTATTTTTATTCTCAATTTTGCGTCTTAACTTTATTTATTTAATTGTTTGGTTTCTACGTTCTTGTTCAACAATTATATTCTCTTTTGTTTAATTTAATTGAATTAATTAGTTAATTGGTATTCATAAACATAGTCCCTGTGGATTCGATATTTTATTACTTGACGACGAAACCGTACACTTGCGGATTTCACCCCAATCACTATCCCAAGGCGCTAAG
Source organism: Ormosia emarginata (assembly GCA_029884605.1). Taxonomy (NCBI): domain Eukaryota; kingdom Viridiplantae; phylum Streptophyta; class Magnoliopsida; order Fabales; family Fabaceae; genus Ormosia; species Ormosia emarginata. The sequence goes on from JAQQTP010000045.1 coordinate 47,691, forward strand.
AGCCCCTTCTAATAAAAGAGAGGATCAAGCTCAGATGCCTTAAACGCTTTGGTAGCTGCGGGTTACTTCTCATTAATAACCAGAGTGAGACGCTTCTGCCTGTCCATCAACTCCACAGTGCCTAGATGGTAAACATTGAGTTATGAGTACGGCTCTCTACAGAGCATGGTACATGAACCTTTTCTAAGGACTAGCATGCAAAGGTCTACCCGAGTCAATGATGGGTTAACCAAAGGCTGGGGCTCCACAACTAATTAAAGTCATGGTACTTCTTCCAGATTGCCCTTGTTCAAAAAAAATTTTCTTTTTAAGAAGAACATGAAGAAGAAGAAGATCAAGATAATATATACATGTTGTTGTGATTGTGGCTCTCATCTTCCTTTGGTTTTACGTCCAGTAACGGCTTAAACGCCTTCTATGAGTCGAGGATAAGCTTCCCATCCAATTTTCTTATAAATTGACAAACATGGTCTTTTAGAGTTAGATTCCCAAGACTGTAACGTTTTTGTTCATCCTTGAAGAGATTCCACAAATTAAGAAGTTCACGATGCACAAATCCACAAGAATGTGTCTCAAGAGTCAATAAGATATCATCTAATGACTCCTTACTCAGTCCATTCTTAATGAAAAATATTTTATCTTCTCTGTTTGTAGAAACCATCCTTAAAGAACGACATCGCTTGTTACAATTCTATCATGCACATTTGTGACTGACTTGTAACCTTTTTGCTTTTCTCCTTTTAGAATACAAACTTCTACCAAGACCTTCCATGTATGAGTCAAATGAAATTGAAGACTCACCTGCTAGACAGACCTTTACTTTAATTATCTAGCGTACATCTTCTGGCATACTGATAAACACATATTTTATTCATTAAGAAACCCTTATATTTAGTCATTTACACTCTCCATATTCTTAATTGATTGAGTTTGACATGATTTTGTGAGTTTGAGCTCAAATTGGTCCTAATTGAATATTTTCAGCATTATTGAGATTTTACACTGTTTCTATATTTTGGTCATAACTTGAGTTCCTGATATCTGAAAATCATGAATTTTATCTTGTAGGAAATCTAAGAAGAAGCTCTACAACTTTGATGAAGAGCTCGAAGTCCGATTCAGATGTCTAAGGGACCTAAGTTTACATGGAAGTTAGAATACGGGTTCTGTCAGTAGAATCCGAACAGTGTGCACTCATAAAATCATATCTCAAGATGTAATAATGGAGATGGGCTGAAATTTGGACAGTGGATAGTCAAGATCCAAATAAACAACTTTCATGAAGAACACATTTTCAGAAAAAGAAGTCTAGTAGGTCATTTTGAGCTTGCAAGTCGGAACAGAGGTGCTGAAGTTGGGTTTGAGCAACCTATGGTATTTGGGACATATCTTGGGCTTAAGGAAGCCAAATTGGACAAACCAGCTATCCATTTTATAGCCAAGACAAGGATCTACAACTTTCATGAAGAAAACTTTTCGTGGTTCTGAAGTATAATGGGTCGTTTTTGGCTTCCAAGTCAGACACGAAATTTTCATCCTCAACCACCCACTCATCCATCCACTAATCCACTCATCCATCCACTAATCCACTCATCCACTCATCCACTCATCCACTAACTCACCCATTCATCCACTCATACACTAATCCAACCACTTAACCACTCCACCCACTCATCCACTAATCCATCCACTCACCCATTCATGTCCATAATTTCCCACTCACCAAAAGTCCTTTGGCATTTTTACTAATTCAACCACTCAACCATTCCACTCACTCATCCACTAAACCAATCCACTAAACCAACCCACTAATCCATCCACTCAAACACTCCACTCACTCACCCACTCATCCACCCACTTCCCTTTGTCATTTTGTTACCTTAGACTTCTATAAAAGGCACCATTTATCATGAACAAGATGGAACTCTCCTTCATTTTCTCTCTTAGTTTCTTGTTTCTTCATAGTTTCTTCTTGTTTCTTCATAGTTTTTCTTGTGATTTCTTTCTAGCTATGTGTAACTAAACCTCCCTTGGTTAAGGGGTGATGAAACCGCTAGTATTAATGTTGTAAACTTTGCATATTTGATTATTTCAACACGGTTATGTTTTTATTCATATATTTACGAATCTATTGTTGGTATGAAGGTTTTTGTACTTGTTCCTACTTTCAAAGTAGTAGATCTAGGTTTATTATGCGCGGTTGCGGTAGTAGATCTAGTGGGATGTATGATGTTCATGTGGGTATAATTATCTTTGTGCTATTTGCCGTTATAAAAGTGGTAGATCTGGGTTTATTATGCGCGTGATTTGCGGTATTAGATCTAGAGAAATATATGTTTTAAGTAATTTAATCCGGTGTGTGATTAGACCTTAGTGTAATTGGTTTTCTAAATCTTAATGCAATTGTTGGATAGTTGTAAGAGCGGTTGCTTTATGACTAATCGGTGATTAGGAGTTGATTTGAGCGGTTGCTAAATTGGCCAACACGTAAGGAAAACAGAGATTTAATATCACAATTGCATAAAAACATAATTGAGCATGTTGGAATAAAAAGGATATGTGGATTTACATTATCATATAAATCTAGTGGTGGATTCAATCTCTTAACCAATTTTCTTATATTGTTGATTTCGGTTTGTTTATTGTTATCTTTGAAGCTGTTCATTGTTCATCAAAACTCCAAAACCCCCTTTTACTGTTTATTGTTAATCAGAGTCTAAATTGGGAATTGTTTAATAGTGTTAATTGAATTGGTTCTCTGTGGATCGACCCTTACTAACTACAACTAGTTGTAAGGTTTTTATTTTCTGGTGGGCGACAACCTGATTTTTATCTTAATTTTAATCACTACATCCGCACGCATCGAATTTTGGCGCCGTTCTCGGGAACCAATTTTTTCAATTACACTATTAATTTATTTCCTATTTTTATTCTGTTTTTATTTTATTTTATTTTATTTTATTTTTAATCTTTCTTTTCGAGTGTTTTGTAGGTGTTGATGTCCTTTGAAGGAGTAGACGAAGGATTGCTAAATTTGAGGAACTATATTGATCAACTCACTTCACATCCTCAATTTCCCTTCCATCCAGCTAACTTCCAACTCACACTGCTGACATTGAAGCTGCCCGTTACATTGATCTATCAAGTTCAGAGACATTTGAGCCATCGAAATATCTGAAGAAGTGACAATGGAGAAAACACTTTAAGGGCATTGGGTGCTCCAGATCTAGATCAACAGCCTCTTTGCATAGACATTCTTGAAAATGAAGAGGCATTTGAATTGAAATCCGGTTTAATCCATCTCTTGCCATCTTTCAATGGATTACCCGGAGAGGACCCCAACAAGCACTTGAAGGAAATTCATGTGGTATGTTCTAGCATGAAACCTGCAGGAATTCATGTAGAGCAAGTCAAGTTGAGAGCTTTTCCATTCTCATTGAAAGACTCAGCTAAGGAGTGGCTTTACTACTTGCCACCCGGATCCATCCAATCATGGCAGGACATGGCCCGAACTTTCCTAGACAGATACTTCCCTGCCTCAAAAGCTGCAACAATCAGAAAAGAAATCTGTGGTATTCAACAAAGGCATGGGGAATCACTCCATGACTACTGGGAGAGATTTAAGAAGCTATGTTTCAGCTGCCCTCATCATCAAATAAGTGAGCAGCTTTTAATTCAGTATTTCTATGAAGGCTTACAAGTGATGGATCGCAACATGATTGATCTTTGCTAGCGGAGGAGCATTGATTAATAAAACTCCTCAAGAAGCTAGAAACTTGATCTCAAGAATGGCTTCCAATACTCAACAATTCTACTCTAGAAATGACACTTTGGAGTAAGAGCGGTGAAAGAAGTAGAGACAACCAAGATATGACAAATAACTCAATTGTGCGCTATGGTTCGGCGGTTAATGGATTCGGGTAAAGCATCGGTCCATGCTTGTGGGATCTGTTGTTCATCTGGACATCCCAGCGATATGTGTCCCACTCTCCAAGAAGACACAAATGAGGAGGTAAGAGCAAAGAGGGGATATCTTTGGACTTTCAAAAAATTACAACCCCTACTCAAACACATATAATCCGGGTTGGAGGGATCATCCAAATTTCAGCTATGCAAAGCAACCTCAAAATCAACCTCCGGCTTATGGACCTCCGGGATTCCAACAAAGGCAAGTACCTTTCCCTCGAGACAAGTGCAAGTTCAAGCTTCTAAGCAATCGAGCCTTCATTAGAGGAGCTAGTAAAACAAATGGCCACTAATAATTTGCAGTTCCAACAAGAAACAAATGCAACTATACAAAGTTTCAAACAAGAAACAAGGGCTGCAATCAATAACTTGCAGAATCAGATAGGACAGTTGTCCACTGAGAATTCAACAAGTTTCAAAGCCAAGCTTCGGAAACTACCCTCACAACAGAAGTGAATCAGGGAAAATGCTAGTGCTATCACATTGAGAAGCGGAAAGACGATGGATGAGCCTACCTCTCTTCCACCAATCATTCAAGAGAAGGATGAACCACCCAAAGAAGCAAATGATAAGGGGCAAACTTCCAAAACCCCTAAGGTAAGTATTTCGAACCCCTTCCTAAATATGTCACTAAAGCTCCTTTTCCTAGTAGGTTGGTTAAAACCAAGAAAGAAGAAGCGAGAAAAAGAAATACTTGAGACTTTTAGGAAGGTAGAGGTTAATATCCCTTTGTTAGATGCCATTAAGCGAGGTACCTAGATATGCAAAATTTCGAAAGAATTATGCACTAACAAGAGGAAGTTAAAAGGAAATGAAAAGGTCCAAGTGGGAGAAAATGTTTCATTTGTAATTAAAAGAAACTCCCAACCAAATGTAAGGACCCGGCACATTCACCATTCCATGCACTATAGGTAACACACGGTTTGAAAGGGCAATGCTTGATTTAGGTGCATCTATAAATGTCATGCCATATTCTATTTATGCATCTTTATACTTGGGTCCTTTGGAACCTCTTGGTGTTGTTATTCAATTGGTGATAGATCTAATGCATACCCTAAGGGTGTGGTTGAAGATGTTTTGAGTACGGTGAATGAATTAGTGTTTCCTAGCGGAGACTTCTATGTTTTGGACATGGAAGAGGATGAGTCTCCCAAATCTGCTCCTATCTTGCTAGGAAGACCATTTTTGAAGAGCACGGACAAAAATTGATGTGCACTCGGGAATTCTAACAATGGAATTTGATGGGGAATTAATTAGATTCAATATTTTTGAAGCTATGAGATACCCAAGTGATGTGCACTCTGCTTGTTTAATTGATTCTTTTGATCCTTTTGATTCTTTAATTTACTGCACTTTTGATCTTGACCATTTTGATGCTCTTGATACAATTCTAACTCATAGCTTAGATGTACGGGAGGAAAAGAAGAAGAGTGAAGAAGAGCCATGGAGTGAAGACATTGATGAAATTGTTCTTTGCCTTACAAGAGCTCTCTTCCACTCCCGAGAAGAGCATGAGGTAACTTTTGTTGATTTACTGTTACTACCGATATACCTCAACCTTACGTTGTGCGGGCACTGAATTGGGCCGAAAGCACTACGATCATCTTAAATACATCTTCTTGGGGAGAAGGACACCCTTCCAAAGTAATAATTGCAAAGTCACTCACCCAAGAGCAAGAAGAGAAAGCGGTAGCCGTTTTGCGGGAACATAAGACGACCATTGGTTGGTCAATAGGCGATATCAAGGGTATTAGTCCCTCCATTTGTATGCACGGGATATTAATGGAGGAGGATACTAAACTGTGAGAGACCCTCGGCGGAGATTGAATCCTCCCATGATGGAGGTTGTGAAAAAGGAGATCTTGAAGCTCCTAAGTGTGGGGGTGATCTACCCCGTTTCGACGACAAGTGGGTAAGCCCGGTCCGGGTAGTACCAAAGAAATCTGGAATTCTTGTGGTAAGAAATGCTGAAAATGAGCTTATTCCCACTAGGTTACGAGACGGGGTGGCGTGTTTGTATTGATTACGGGAAGTTGAATGCCGCCACGAGAAAAGACCACTTTCCTTTACCTTTCATTGATCAAATGTTAGAAAGATTAGTGGTCATTCTTATTATTGTTTTTACGGATGGTTTTTCAGGTTACAATCAGATTGCCATAGCTCCAGAAGACTAAGACAAGACTACATTCACTTGTCCATTTGGTACCTTTGCATATAGGTGAATGTCTTTTGGACTCTGCAATGCACCAAGAACTTTCCAAAGATGCATGATGAGTATATTTTCTGATTACATTGAAAACATCATCGAGGTTTTTATGGATGACTTTAGTGTCTTTGGAAATGATTTTGAAAATTGTTTGGAACATTTAACTTTGGTGCTTAAAAGATGCATTGACACTAACCTGGTACTGAATTGGGAAAAATGTCATTTCATGGTGAATGAAGGTATTGTGTTAGGTCATGTAATTTCTGCTAGGGGAATTGAAGTAGATAAAGCTAAGGTAGAACTCATGCATTCTTTGCCACCACCCACTAGTGTGCGGGAGATTCGTTCTTTTATTGGTCATGCAGGTTTCTCTGGGAGATTCATTAAAGACTTTTCTAAAGTCTCATTGCCCCTTTTGAGACTTCTTCAAAAAGATGTTAATTTTAACTTTGATGAGAAATGTATGGAAGCTTTCAATAAACTCAAGAAGTTGTTAAGCATTGCGCCTATCATCGGGCCACCCACCGGGAGTTACCTTTTGAACTAATGTGTGATGCCGGTGACTTTGCGGTAGGAGCTGTCTTGGGACAACGAGTTGATAGAGTTCCTTATGCCATTTACTATGCATCAAGGACTCTAAATGATGCTCAACTTAATTACTCAACCACGAGAAAAGGAACTTCTTTGTTGTATTTGCTTTAGAAAAATTTAGATCATATCTAATTGGTTCTAAAGTGATTGTGTTTTCGAGATCATGCAGCCTTGAAGTATCTTCTAACAAAGAAAGAAGCAAAGCCTAGATTGCTCAGATGGATTTTATTGCTCCAGGAATTTGACTTGGAGATTAAAGACAAGAAAGGGAGTGAAAACTTGGTGGCGATCACTTGAGTAGATTGGTAAGCGAAGAGGAAGAAATGCCTATCATGGAGACTTTTCCGGATGAATATTTGATGGTTGTCAACACCATAATCCCTTGGTATCTTTGACGGTGTTAACTACCCGGTTACTAAGGACTTTCAGGAGGATTTGAACAAGGCCCAAAGAGATAAATTAAGGAGTGATTTGTAAATACTATATACGGGATGACGTACTTATGGAAGCATTGTGCGAGATCAAGTCATTAGGAGGTGCATTCACGATTCGAGACACACTCCATCCTCTCCTTTTGCCACACCTATACATGTGGAGGACACTTTGGCGTAAAAGGACAGCCAATAAAGTGCTTGACAAAGTGGTTTCTATTGGCCTTCAATTTTCAAAGACGCTTACAACACACGTAAGTCTTGTGGCCATTGTCGAGAGAACAGGTAATATTGGTCCTCGTAATCAAATGCCTCGGACTCCGATCATTTTTGTGGAACTCTTTGATGTGTGGGGTATTGATTTCATGGGACCATTCCCTCCTTCATTTGGTTTCACATACATTCTTTTATCGTTGATTATGTGTCTAAATGGGTGGAAGCAAAAGCCACTCGATCGATGATTCTAAAGCGTTGAGATTTTGTTAAGTCACATATTTTCTCCGGGTTCGGGACCCCGAGGGCTATCATCGGTGACCAAGGGACCCATTTACGCAACAAAACCTTTGATGCTCTATTGAAGAGATATGGAGTAATGCACAAAATTTCCACTCCTTACCATCCACAGACAAATGGGCAAACCGAAGTGTCCAACCGGGAGATTAAGTCAATCCTTGAAAAGACAGTGAATCTCTCAAGAAAGGATTGGAGCACTCGACTTGAAGATGCTTTATGGGCTTATAGGACTACCTATAAGACTCCCATCGGCATGTCACCATTTCGGTTGGTGTATGGAAAGCCTGTCATTTGCCCGTTGAGTTGCAACATCGATCTTCTTGGGCCATTAAACAAGTTAATATGGAATTGGAAGGTCTTTGGAAAGCAAAGGAAGTTCCAATTACGGGAATTAGAAGAACTAAGAAATGAGGCCTTTGAGAATGCCCTGATTTATAAGACTAAAGCTAAGGCATTCCACGACCAATTGATTTCCAGAAAGAAATTTCACAGAGGACAAAAAGTCCTGCTATTCCAATCAAGACTCAAATTATTTCCAGAGATGGAAGTGATGACCCTCATCCTTCCACAATATAAGGAGCAGTGAAAGTATCATCATGTCGGGCTGAGGACAATAAACTAAGCGCTCATTGGGAGGCAACCCAACCAGATTTGCTCTCTTTATCCCTTTTTATTTTGTGTTTTCATTAGTTCCTTAGATTATGTTTTTATCTGTTTGTTGGTTGTAAGCATTTGAATCTCTAAAAAAAAAAAAAAAAGCAGCTGTGTGCTCGACAATAAGGTAGGTAGTGCCATTAAATTTTGTCACTCGGAAGCATATGAAGGTCACTTTTCTTCAGCGACAACAACTGCGAAAATCTTACAGTATGGATTTTATTGGCCTACTTTATTCAAGGTCTGTTACACCTTTTGCAAAAGTTGCGGAAATTGGTCAAAAAGGTTCGCTTTGAGATTATCATCTGCACCTACTCCTTGAAAAATTGAGATCTAGGTGGCGCGGTTCTTTTCTTTGTCAAACACGTGTATCCTCGGGGGCCGTAAATATTGAGGATCCTAGGAATGGTAATGCGCGTAAAGTTAATGGACAAAGACTCAACCATTCTGGAAAATCAAGTTCTTGAGTTCTTTGTGTTCGGTTAAGTGGCGGATACGGTACTCCGTGACTCTCAAGTCGGTTTATTTTTCGGTTTCCCAAAATAACCTGAATCCTTCTTCTCCTTCAAAATGGATGTCATTCTTTCAAACACGAGAAAATATTTTCCTTCTTTTCCTCAAAATGCTCGAGAAAAATCTACAAAGTTCGATGTGAAAGATTGAGATTGTTAATGCACAAAGCTATGCCGAGAAGATGTCTGTTGGATAATTGAAGCAAAGGTTCGATTAGCGGTGAGTCCTCAATTTCATTTGACTCATATATGCCCCGGTCTTGGAAGAAGTTCATATTCTAAAAGGAGAAGAGCAAAAAGGTTACAAGTCTGTTACAAATGTGGACGAGGGAAGCTGTAACAAGCGATGTCATACTTTGGGGATGGTTTCCGCAAATAGAGAAGATAAAATTTTCTTCATTAAGAATGGGTGAGTAAGGAGTCATTAGATGATATCTTATCGACTCTTGAGACGCATTCTTGTGGATTGGTGCATCGTGAAATTCTTAAATTATGGAATCTCTTCAAGGATGAAGAAAAACGCTACAATCTTGGGAATCGACTCTAAAAGACCCTGTTTGCCGGTTTATAAGAAAATTGGATGGGAAGCCTATCCCCGACTCATAGAAGGCGTTTAAGCCGTTTACGGGACGTAAAACCGAGAGGAAGATGTGAGCCACAATCACAACAATCTGTACATATCATCATCTTCTTCTTCTTCATGTCATCTCTCAAAAACAAAAAAAAAACAAAAAAACAAAACAAAAAAAACAAACAAAAAAACAAACAAAAAAAAAAAAAAAAAAATTTATGTATACGTCTTAGGGTTGGCTTTGGTAACACACACCGTGAATGGGGAAATGCATGCATCTGATCCAGCCTTCTTAATTGAAAAACAAAGAAGGTAGATTGTATCCCACATGTGAGGCGGCCGGGCGTATTATGGCCACTTGTCCCTTTTGGGAGCCCTATGTTCGTTGGTCTTGAATGGGTCGAAATCTTGGTCAACAATGCTTTGGCACAAAGCCGAAAGAGCAGAACTACCTCCATCCCAATCTTAAGTAAGTATACACTCATCTTTCATCAAGTTTTTCTAACAAATTCAAAAAAAAAAAAAAAAAAGAGGACGTGATGTCTACTGCACTCATGACGCGCAGTATAAAGATACGCCATGGACACTTTGTACATACGGGTATGTCCTCATTTTCTATTTCTTTTATCTTTGTATCATTTTGTTGTATTTTAATTTTTGTACGAGACGATCCTTTGAGCGGGGTCCTTCGGGGGTTTCTAGACTTCTTTACCTTGATGGTTTTCTTGAAGTCAAACAAAAAAAAAAAATAAAAATAAAAAAAAAAAAAAAAAAAAAAAAAAAAGTAAAAAAAAAAAGAGGAGAAAAGATTCTGTGTTTCTTAATTTCAACCTTTTCTGACAACAGCCAACCTACCCTCATAGGTGCAATTATTCCCCTTTCCATTCTTTTTCCTACTTAAACACTCCATTTTCTCCATTTTCCTTCAACTCAGAAACACTCAAAGGGAGGAAGTATAGAATGGGGCCTTCTATTCGTAACCTCAAAAATGTCTGTGTTTTTTGTGGGTCGAGTTATGGGAAGGGATTAGAGTTTGTAAACGCAGCTAGCACTCTTGGTCGATCACTTGCTGCGAGGAATATTCATCTTGTATATGGGGGAGGTTGTCGTGGGTTAATGGGGTTGTATCACTTGTGCTTCTATAGGAGGCAGTCAGGTTTTAGGTGTTATTCCTAAACCTTTGGGTGAAAATAACATCACTGGAAAGACAGTTGGAGAAGAAATTCAGGTAACATCTATGCATTGACGAATGAAAACAATGGTTGACAATTCTGATACATTTATTGTCTTACCAGGTGGATTTGGTACTTTAGAAGAAATTTTTCAAATTGTCTCTTGGGCGAACTAAACATCCACCATAGACCCATTGGTTTGTTGAATGTTAATAATTTCTTTGATCTTTTGTTATCTTTTCTTGACAAAGTGTGGAGCAGAAATTTATCACTCCTTGACAAGACAACTTCTTATCTCTGCCTCCACTATTGATGAGCTCATTGATAAATTAGAAGCTTTTGAGTATGTACGATCCGGTATTAGCTCGGATAGATTGGTCAACGAGGAAGCGGCGAAGGAAGTAACAAGAAACAAAAGCGGATCTGCGACTTCATCTTTAATGGGTTTGATTTTATTGTACCTTGTTTTGTTTAAATTTGTGTCGACTTTCTCCAACGGGTAATATCTTCTCGTCCTTTACTCATCTATATTTTAACATTGAGGACAATGTTGTGATTTAGTTGGGGGAAGGATAGTTGACCCAAAAAAAAAAAAAAAAAAAAAAAAAAAAAAAAAAAAAAAAAAATAAAAAAAATTGTTGTGTTGTTTGGAAAGTATGATATGATTGTCATGTACTTATTAAATCAATTAGTGATGGCAGAGTAAGGAGTAATTTTACTCTTGAGACGCATCTTAATTGGTGGCGAGTAAGGAGTTTTTTAGGTAGTAACTAATTAGTACTAAAGTTTTATTGTTTGATTTCTTTTCGGTCGATGCGATCTTGACGGTGTGTTTCTTTTACGCTTGGCGTTGATTCACTTCTTATCGAGGTTGTGTTGCTCTTTTCTATATCTCTTTCACATTGAAGGCAATGTTATATTAAGCGTGGGGAGAGATTTCAGCATGTTCTTTTTGTAAAAAAAAAAAATTCAAAAAAAAAAAAAGAAAAAAGAAAAAAAAAAGGGGTTCATTGCATGATTGAATAACTTTTCTCCCTTCTTGAACCTGATATGCTTGGTGATGGATGATTAAATTGATGAATTGAGTTTGATGGATGCATACCTTGTGAGATTTTGAGCCTAATGGATGGATTCAACATTTATGTCATTCTCTTCTTTCTTGTGTGATTTTCACTCATGTTAATGACCACTCTAGAACTTGCTTTGATTCTTTTTGAGGCTACATTTCACTTGCATGCATGAACATGATTGAGGCCCTCTTTCTTAATTAGCTAGTTTAACCAAATAGCCAACCTTGTTTTCAATATGATATCAAGCACTCTTTTGATTTCTTGAAAATTCTCGATTCCCGCTAACCTTGTATATTTTCCTTTGCTTAACCCCTTTGAGCTTATTTGACCATTCCTTGTTTCTAGCTCATCATGTGCCTTAAATGAGAAATCGTGTTCTTACTTTACCTTAGGGAATAAAAGAACATTAGCTTGGTTAATGGATGAGTTTTTGAACAAGTGTGGGGGTGTGTGTACAAAATGGTTGTTGAAAAAGAAAAGAGTGCAAAAAAAAAAAAAAAATGTATGTATATAGTTATGTTCATATATATAAAAAAAAAAAAAAAAAAAAAAAAAACCAAGTGTTTAAAAAAAGAAAAGGATTGGGAAATGAATATGTAAAGGGATATACACTAGAGTTGGGATGAACTTTTATGCTTGTTATTTGAACTCAGCTCTCATTTGCTTTTATTCTCTTTGGTATTTATCTTCTCATATCCATTTTATCCTCTCCTGTTACCTTGACCTCACTACAACCTTGAATAAAGTCCTCATGATTTGTGTGTGCATGTGTTTTGAGTAGTGGAGAAGTAGAAGATAAGCAAGCTTATGGTAGTGCAATTTTCATGGGTTGAATTGAGTGAAATACCTACCCTTTAAACACTTGAGAGATTGAGAGGGAATCTTGTGAAGATCTATCATTCTCGATTCATGTTGAAGATACCTTGCTTGATGGTTTGAGATGTGGAGAATTGTTAACTCATGAATGTTTTGATCCTTGAACCTTTGGTTGTTCTTCTTGATTGTAAAATTTTGGTCTTGAGTTTTGCCCAGGAGTGCAAAAAGCTAAGTGTGGGGAATTTGATAAACACATATTTTATTCATTAAGAAACCCTTATATTTAGTCATTTACACTCTCCATATTCTTAATTGATTGAGTTTGACATGATTTTGTGAGTTTGAGCTCAAATTGGTCCTAATTGAATATTTTCAGCATTATTGAGATTTTATACTGTTTCTGTATTTTGGTCATAACTTGAGTTCTTGATATCTGAAAATCATGAATTTTATCTTGTAGGAAAGCTAAGAGGAAGCTCTACAACTTTGATGAAGAGCTCGAAGTCCGATTCAGATGTCTAAGGGACCTAAGATTACTTGGAAGTCAGAATACGGGTTCTGTCAGTAGAATCCGAACAGTGTGCACTCATAAAATCATATCTCAAGATGTAATAATGGAGATTGGCTGAAATTTGGACAGTAGATATTCAAGATCCAAATAAACAACTTTCATGAAGAACACATTTTTAGAAAAAGAAGTCTAGTAGGTCATTTTGAGCTTGCAAGTCGGAACAGAGGTGCTGAAGTTGGGTTTGAGCAACCTACGATATTTGGGACATATCTTGGGCTTAAGGAAGCCAAATTGAACGAACCAGCTATCCATTTTATAGCCAAGACAAGGATCTACAACTTTCATGAAGAACACTTTTCGTGGTTCTGAAGTATAGTGGGTCGTTTTTGGCTTCCAAGTCAGACACGAAATTTTCATCCTCAACCACCCACTCATCCATCCACTAATCCACTCATCCATCCACTAATCCACTCATCCACTCATCCACTAACTCACCCATTCATCCACTCATACACTAATCCAACCACTTAACCACTCCACCCACTCATCCACTAATCCATCCACTCACCCATTCATGTCCATAATTTCCCACTCACCAAAAGTCCTTTGGCATTTTTCACTAATTCAACCACTCAACCATTCCACTCACTCATCCACTAAACCAATCCACTAAACCAACCCACTAATCCATCCACTCAAACACTCCACTCACTCACCCACTCATCCACCCACTTCCCTTTGTCATTTTGTTACCTTAGACTTCTATAAAAGGCACCATTTATCATGAACAAGATGGAACTCTCCTTCATTTTCTCTCTTAGTTTCTTGTTTCTTCATAGTTTCTTCTTGTTTCTTCATAGTTTTTCTTGTGATTTCTTTCTAGCTATGTGTAACTAAACCTCCCTTGGTTAAGGGGGTGATGAAACCGCTAGTATTAATGTTGTAAACTTTGCATATTTGATTATTTCAACACAGTTATGTTTTTATTCATATATTTCTGAATCTATTGTTGGTATGAAGGTTTTTGTACTTGTTCCTACTTTCAAAGTAGTAGATCTAGGTTTATTATGCGCGGTTGCGGTAGTAGATCTAGTGGGATGTATGATGTTCATGTGGGTATAATTATCTTTGTGCTATTTGCCAGTTATAAAAGTGGTAGATCTGGGTTTATTATGCGCGGTTGCGGTATTAGATCTAGAGAAATATATGTTCTAAGTAATTTAATCCGGTGTGTGATTAGACCTTAGTGTAATTGGTTTTCTAAATCTTAATGCAATTGTTGGATAGTTGTAAGAGCGGTTGCTTTATGACTAATCAGTGATTAGGAGTTGATTTGAGCGGTTGCTAAATTGGCCAACACGTAAGGAAAACAGAGATTTAATATCACAATTGCATAAAAACATAATTGAGCATGTTGGAATAAAAAGGATATGTGGATTTACATTATCATATAAATCTAGTGGTGGATTCAATCTCTTAACCAATTTTCTTATATTGTTGATTTCGGTTTGTTTATTGTTATCTTTGAAATTTGTTCATTGTTCATCAAAACTCCAAAACCCCCTTTTCTTGTTTATTGTTAATCGAGTCTAAATTGGGAATTGTTTAATAGTGTTAATTGAATTGGTTCTCTGTGGATCGACCCTTACTAACTACAACTAGTTGTAAGGTTTTTATTTTCTGGTGGGCCTGACAACTGATTTTTATCTTAATTTTAATCACTACATCCTCACGCATCACATACCCTTGTACATTAACAGTCTCAATCTTTCACATCTAGCTTCGTAGATTTTTGTCAAAGCGTTTTGAGGGAGGGAAGGAAAATGTTTTCTCTGGTTTGAAAGAATGACATCCATTTTAAAGGAAAAAGAGGCATCATGTTTCTTTTTGAAATAGAGCCCAATTTCTGACAGTTTTCACAATTTTTGCAAAAAGTATAGCAGTCCTTAAATAAAGTGGGCCAATAAAATCTACACTACAAGATTTTTACAGTTGTTTTCTTTGAAGAAACCTCCACATGCTTCTGAGTGACAAAATTTAATGACACTACCTACCTCACTGTCAGGCACACATCTCCGAAAGATTTGGTCAGGACATAATTTAAATGAGTATGGGTCATCTCAATAAAAAATATTCACCTCTGTCAAAAATTTCCTTCTATCTTGGTGCGTCCAATGAGACAACATCTTTCTTGTTATAAGAAAGTTGACTATGTTAGCAAACCAAGGCATGGAATTAACAAAAAATAAAAATTCATCGGGAAAAGAATCATTGATGGGTGTGTTATCAAAAGGTAACTCTGATGTAAGTCTGGACAAATAATATGCGATAATATTTTTGGCTCTTTTCTTATCTTTTATTGTGATGTTGAATTCTTGAAGCAATAAGATCCACCATATCAATCATGGTTTGGCATCCTGCTTAGACATCAATTATCTAACAGTAGTATGATTGATAATCACATATTTTATTCATTAATAAACCCTCATGTTTAGTCATTTTCACTCTCCATATTCTTAATTGATTAAGTTTGGTCATGTTTTGTGAGTTTGGGCTCAAATTGGGCCTAATTGAATTTTTTTAAGCATTATGGGGCTTTGATACGGTTTCTATATTTTCCATAACTTGAGTTCTAGATATCTGATAATCATGAATTTTATCTTTTAGGAAAGCTATGAGGAAGCTCTACAACTTTGATGAGAGCTCGAAGTCTCAATCAAATGTCTAGTGGGTCTAATTTTGCATGTAAATCAAAATATGAGTTTAGAGACCCTTTGATGATGTTTTGGTCATAACTTGAGTTTTTGAACTCCAAATTGCATGAGGTTTGGGCCCAAATGTTCATAACTGAGCCACCTCTGTAATTAATGGTATTTAATTATGTAAAGCCAAAATATAGGGTAGTTTAGGGGGTTGGAAGTCAGAAACTAAGGCACCTCTCATTTGACATTTTTCCTCCTTCTCTATAAAACTCTCTTCTTTCCCTTCTCTCTAATTTTCGATTTTCTTCTTCCTTCTTAATTTTTCTGAGTTCTCCCATTCTCATGGAGGGGTAGAGCCTTTAGATCAATCCAAGAGATTGAACATGCTTGGTTGTTAATCTTGAGATTTCGTTTTTAATATTTAAGTTCATCTATTAATCAAGTTTCTCCTCTTCTTCTTCTCTTTGTTAATTCTGGTTGCTTGATTGGAATTTTCATATGTTAATTGCTTAATTTACATGTGCAAAGAGATGAACTCAGAGATTAAACAAGACATTGAAGGTGTTTGATGAAATGTTTAACTTGGTTGGATCTTGGCTTTTAAGTTGATTTCAGTTTTGGTTGAGTGCTTACTTTGTCTAACCTTAATTAATTGAAATCTAGAAGTATTTCTAGTAGAAGATCCATGGATCATTGAGAGGTGTCCTGAAGTGATCTAAGACCAAGGACTTGATTAATAATTGAATGGACCTTTAATAATCAAGGATAGATTAAAATCAAGTTTGGACAATTTTCTTGGATTGGTTGCTTTCTTAATTCTGATTTACCTTTAATTCAAATTCTGATTCTTAATTTTGATTCGTATTCTCGCCTAACCCCCTCATTTCCACTTGACTTGATCAAATTGCGTTTAATAATCCTTGAGAGATGATCTAGTGTTTTTTCCTATGCTACAAGCCATAGGTATAACTCGGTTATAATTTTGGTGAGTTCGACACTCGTCAGAATTTTGGCGCCGTTGCCGGGGATTGTGATTTGTAATCTGATCATTTTGAGTGTCATTACTGGCTTACTGACTTTTGTTCTTACTGATCTGTAATCTGATCTATAATTCTGGTTGTGGAGCTACCAATCCACAACTCTTGACCACTGTTGTTGCATTCTGGTACATTCTGCCCAATCTGTTATTTTGCTACATAATGTTGCTACATTCTGATTTCTTCTACTGATTGCACTGAACTAATTTCACAATTTGCTATTGTACTATTGCATTGGAATTCTGCTACACAATTCGGGTTACTATTCCATTGGTAATTGTTGAATTGTGATAGCCTTTTAATCAGTGCAAAAATTACGCATTCTGCTAGTAATTGCATTGCATGAATTCATTTCTGTTCCATTTGTAATTGCATTGTATTTTGCTGCACTAGTTACTTTTCCTTAGGCCTATTACTAACTCTTTTCAATTGCACAATTCTGCTACATTTAACAATTCTGCTGCATTTTGTAATTCTATTGCACAATTCGAGTTATTGTTGCATTGGTTTTTTTATGTGTTGCATTGCATTCTGTCTATGTGCATTACATGACTTCCTTACAGTTTCATTGCCTAACATAACTCCCTTGCTAATTCTGTTGCATAATTCTGCATTTTATGCTACACTAGTACTATTCCATTGATTTTGTGTTGCTATTCACCATCAATTTGCACTAGTTGCTGCATTGCAAGTTGCTTGTACAAGTGTCACACAATTGTTCCAAGCTACAACATTAATTCTGCTACATTGCAATTATGTTTTCTTTGTTACTGTTCTATTGGCAAATTTACTTCTTGGTCACTATTCCATTGGTTTCTTGCTACTGTTTACCATTCTTTTTGCAATCTTCATTGATAGTTGCATTTCAACTTTTCACCTTCACTTCGGTTTCACTTTTCCCCTTCCCCCTTCACTTGGTTTCCATTTTCTTGTGTGGTGTAGGGGACGAGTAGAAATCATGATGAGCTGCAATCGAATTTTGAGATGAAACTTGGTCTCCAAAGATAAACACCATTCTAAGCAAAATCCATCCCAAATTTGGCTGAATTCTATCATTTGGTAAGGTTTTTGAGCAATTTTAGTTGACAGAATGATATTTTTGTAATTTTTGTACGGACATACATACTCAGAATGAGCTGAAAATTGGTGGGTTGAAGGAAAATGACCTTCTCCACAAGGCTCACAACTTTGTTGTGAGGAACACCCTGGTTTGCTCAAAATCTTTCATTTAGACCACTTTTTTTATTTTTTTGAAGTATTTTCTTTGCATCAAAATTTTCTAAAAAAATGTGGTTTTCATTCTGTGGTGGTCCCATGATTTTTAAAAGTCATTTGACTTGTGTTTTTTTTTATTTTTTCTAGCTATTTTTGTAGTGTAGGTTGCATGCTCTTGAGTTTTAGCTTTCTGACACCTTTTTAGCCCTGATTGGTGCATGACTAGGTCTGATTTTGTCAATTTGGTTGACTTTGATCCTGAGATTGATAGAACATTGTATAGGTTGATTAGAGCTCGTAGGTTAAGTGCTAGAATTATTTCTGAACTTGACATTGATATTGAATCAGACATTGAATCAGTCATTGAATCTAAGAGTCTAAGTGATTTTGCAACCATGACTGATAACATGCATAATAGGACTCTTAGAGAGCTTGTTGCCCCTGATGTCACTTATCAACCATTATGCATTCACTATCCTGAGATTAATCCATTTGTTGCCTAAGTTTCATGGACTTGCAGGTGAGGATCCCCATAAGCATTTGAAGGAATTCCATGTTGTGTGCTCAACCATGCAACCTCAAGGCATCCATGATGAACACATCAAGCTGAGGACATTTCCCTTCTCCCTTGCTGATGCAGCCAAAGACTAGCTTTACTATCTCTCACCTGGCTCTGTGAATTGTTGGAATAAAATTAAGATGTTGTTTTTAGAGAAATTTTTCCCTGCCTCCAAAGCTGCTGCAATTCGGAAGGACATTTCTGGTGAAACCTTGCATGAATATTGGGAGAGGTTCAAGAAGTTATGTTCAAGTTGCCTATACCACCAAATCAATGATCAATTGTTGATCCAATACTTTTATGAGGGACTGATACCAATGGAGAGAAGCATGATTGATATTGCCAGTGGAGGAGCTTTGGTGGATAGGACCCCTACTGCTGCCAGAGACTTGATAGCAAACATGGCATACAACAGTCAGCAGTTTGGAACTCGAATGATCACCTCAACTAGAGGAGCCAATGAAGTTCAAGTGTCTCATATAGATCAACAGAGAATGGAGCACTGATTGGATGAATTGACCTTTTTGGTGAGGCAGTTGGCAGTGGCACAACCACCACCTATGCAAATGGCTGCCACTGAGTGTGGAATTTGTTCTTGTCCATCTCATCCTACTGATGCTTGTCCAACCCTTCAAGAAGAGTATTCTGCCAACTAAGCCTACCCTGTTACTGCGGCAGGCATTTTTCCTGGTAGACCCCAATACCAGTAGCCCTAACAGCCCAGATATGATCCATTTTCGAGTACTTATAATTCTGGCTGGAGAGACCATTCTAACCTCAGATATGGGAATTCTGGGCAGCAACAAGAGCCCCTTTGATGTTGTTTTAGTCATAACTTGAGTTATAGACCTCCAAATTGCATAGGGATTGGGTCCAAATGTTCATAACTGACCTAACTTTGCAATTAATAGGTTTTTAATTATGTAAAGCTAAAATAAGGGGTAGTTTAGGGGGTTAGAAGTCAGAAACAAAAGCATCTCTCATTTGACACTTTTCCTCATTCTCTCTAGAATTTGCTTCTCTTCCTTCTCTCTAATTTTCATTTTTTTTCTTCTTCCTTCTTAATTTTTCTAAGTTCTCCCCTTCTCATGGAGGGGTAGAGCCTTTAGATCAATCCAAGAGATTGAACATGCTTGGTTGTTAATCTTAAGATTTCGTTTTTAATGTTTAAGTTCATCTATTAATCAAGTTTCTCCTCTTCTTCTTCTCTTTGTTAATTCTGGTTGCTTGATTGGAATTTTCATATGTTAATTGCTTAATTTACATGTGCAAAGAGATGAACTTAGAGATTAAACAAGACATTGAAGGTGTTTGATGAAATGTTTAACTTGGTTGGATCTTGGCTTTTAAGTTGATTTCGATTTTGGTTGAGTGCTTACTTTGTCTAACCTTAATTAATTAAAATCTAGAAGCATTTCTAGTAGCAGATCCATGGATCATTGAGAGGCGTCTTGAAGTGATCTAAGACTAAGGACTTGATTAATAATTGAATGGACCTTTAGTAATCAAGGATGAATTAAAATCAAGTTTGGACAATTTTCTTGGAATGGTTGCTTTCTTAATTCTAATTTACCTTTAATTCGAATTCTGATTCTTAATTCTGTTTCTTAATCTCGCCTAATCCCCCCTATTTCCACTTGACTTGATTAAATTATGTTTTATAATCCTTGAGAGATGATCTGGTGTTGTTTCCTATGCTACAAGCCATAGGCATAACTTGGTTATAATTTTGGTGAGTTCGGTGCTCGTCAGAATTTTGGCGCCGTTGTCGGGGATTGAACACGTGACAGGCGGGAATTATTAGCAACAACAGCCCCATTAACAGCAACAGCAGCAGTAGTTTAGATACCAAGCTACATGCCCTAGTAGCAAGTACCAATCACCTGCATTCAGGCAAGCACAACCTGTGCTGCCACCCATGTAGCAGCCCGTCCAGCTACCTAGTCCAGCAGCCACTTTAGCCGAGCCATCCTTGGAAGACTTGATGAAACAGATAGCCTCTACCAACATTCAGTTCTAACAAAATATCAATGCCACAATTCAGAACTTGCAAACTCATATTGGACAGCTGGCAACCACTGTTAATGAACTGAAAAGTCAAGGATCAAGCCAATTGTCATCACAAACAGTCAATAACCTAAGAGGCAATGTAAGTGCCATTACCTTAAGAAGTGGTAGAGAAGTTAATGGTCCTAAGCAGCCTGAGATGCAAACTGTGATGCAACTTGAGCAACAACCAGTTTAGTAACCAGTTCCACAACATGAGCAGCAGCACACTGAGCAGCACCCTATGCATCAAACTATACCTCAACAACTAACCCAGCAGCTATACACTTCTCCGAAAATAAGTGGCTCAGACCAAAAATTCTTGGCATAGAAGAATTGTGCAGAAAAACCTGATTTGGCCTTTCCACTACCCTTCCCAAATAGAGTCACACAGTCCAACCAAACATGCAAGCAGAAATAGAAAGAGAAGTCTTGGAGACATATAGGAAGGTGGAGATCAATATCCTCCTCCTAGATGCAATCAAGCAAATTCCAAAGTATGCCAAATTTCTCAAGGAGTTGTGCGCTCACAAGAGAATACTTAAGGGTACAAAGAAGATTACTATGGGCAGAAATTTGTCTACAATGATTCAGCCAAGTATGCCACAAAAATGCAAGGATCCTGAAGCATTCACCATTCCTTGCATCATAGGCAACCAACACTTCACTCATGCAATGTTGGATTTGGGAGACTCCATTAATGTCATTCCCAAATCAGTTTTTGAATCCCTGCACATTGGAGAGTTGAAGCCCACCGGAATCATCATTCAGCTAGCAAATCGGAGCATAAATCATCATGTGGGAGTGCTTGAGGATGTTTTAGTAAGGGTAAATGAGCTAATCTTTCCAACAGATTTTAACATTCTAAACATGGAAGATGAATTTGCATTTAGCCAGCCACCATTAATTTTAGCTAGACTTTTCTTGAAAACTACTAAGACTAAGATTGATGTGCATGTTGGTACCCTTTCCATGGAATTTGGTGATAACATTGTTCAATTCAATATCTTTGATGCCATGAAACATCCTTTGGAAGAACATTTTGTTTTTCATTTAGATGTCCTTGATATGTTAGTTGATGATGTGCACTTTGACATGCTAGCTGAATTTCCAGGGATTGTGGGATTTCTAGATGGTGTTGTTGTTTCTGCTAAATATGCATGTGTTGTTTCTGAAATGTGTGATTATGCTATTCTTGATTTTGCTGATTCTGATAAATTTGAATTCAATGTTTCTGATTCAGTTCCTAGATTTTTAGCTTCTGCTACACATGATGCTGATTCTGTTGTTCCTGATAATTCTGATGTTGTTCTTGATAATTCCGCTCTTGTTTCTGCTTCTGATTCTGATTTTATTAATTCTATTTTTTAGTATGATTTTGCTATTAATTCTTTTTCTGATTCCATTGCTTCTACATATACTGATCTTGCTCTTTCTGATTTTGCATATGCTTGTGCTGATAAATCTATTTCTGATTCTAATTAATTTGCTAATTATGATAACTCTGTCTCTACTAATATACCTAATTCTGCATATGTTGTTTCTGCAGTTTCTGAGTCTGATAAATCTGATTCTACTATTTCTAATTCTGCTTTCTATGATAAATCTGGTTGTTCTAAATTTGGTAATTCTGGTTATTCTGAAAATGATAAATCTGTATGTCCTATGAGACATGATCCTGTTGTTTGGAAACTTTCTACAACTAGATTGATACTCTCAATTCAAAAACCACCTACCCTTGAGCTTAAGCCTTTGCCTGAGCATCAAAAGTATGCATATTTGAGGGGATGATGAGCAGCTTCTAGTGGTTGTAGCCAAGAACCTCCTTGCTGAACAGGAGGCATGATTGCTGCAAGTTTTGAGAGAAAATAAGAGGGCCATCGGAAAGACACTAGCAGATATTCCTGGCATTAGCCCTTCCACCTGCATGCATAGAATTTTACTTGAGGATAGAGCTAAATAAGTGTGCCAACCCCAGAGGATACTAAACTTTCTAATCTTGGATGTGGTGAAGAAAGAGGTCACCAAGTTACTGCAAGCTGGTATTATTTACCCCATCTCTGATAGCACTTGGGTGAGTCCAATGCAGGTTGTCCCCAAGAAGTCTGGAGTGACGGTAACCAGAAGAATGAGTTGATCCCCACCAGAGTGTAGAATAGTTGGCAAGTCTACATTGATTATAGGCGGCTCAACCAAGCCACTCGAAAAGATCACTACCCATTGCCTTTCATTGATCAGATGCTGGATCGATTGACTGGGAAATCCCATTATTGCTTCTCGGATGGATACACTGGCTACTTTCAGATTCACATTGCACTTGAGGATCAGGAGAAGACCACATTCACTTGCCCCTTCGGCACCTTTGCCTATAGGCGGATGCCTTTCGGCCTCTGCAACGCCCCTGTTACCTTCCAGCGGTGCATGGTAAGTATTTTCTCTGACTTTTTAGAGGAGTGCATGGAGTTATTTATGGATGATTTCACTATCTATGGCTCTTCTTTTGATTCTTGTTTGCATAGTTTATCTAGAGTACTGCATTGATGTATTGAAACTAACCTTGTCCTAAATTTTGAAAAATGTCATTTCATGGTAGAACAGGGTATAGTTTTGGGTCATGTAGTGTCTAGCGAGGGTATTGTTGTTGATCCTGCAAAAATAAATGTGATTACCTATTTATCTTACCCCATATGTGTGCCAGAAGTTTGTTCTTTTCTTGGACATGCGGGTTTCTACAGGTGCTTTATCAGAGATTTCAATCACATAGCCTTTCCGCTATCCAACCTGTTGTAGAAAGATGTGGAGTTCGCTTTTGACCAGAAGTGCATGGAGGTCTTTGATCATTTGAAGCGAGCATTGACCAATACCCCTGTCATTCAGTCACCTAATTTGACACTTCCATTTGAGCTGATGTGTGATGCCTCTAACTATGTTGTGGGAGCTGTCTTGGCACAGAGAGTGGGCAAAGCCTCCCATGTGATCTACTATGCTTCACACACTTTGGATGCTACTCAAGCAAATTACACAACCACAGAAAAAGAACTTTTAGCTATTATATTTGCATTAGACAAGTTTCGATCTTATTTGCTTGGTTCTAAGGTTGTTGTATTTTCTGATCATGCGACTTTGAAATTTCTTCTGAAGAAGCTTGAAGCTAAACCATGATTGATTAGGTGGATGCTGCTACTCCAGGAATTTGATGTGGAGATTCGAGATAAGAGTGGAGCAGAGAACCTGGTGGCTGATCACTTAAGCAGAATTGAGAGAGCCTTAGATCCTCTTCCCATTAATGATTCATTTCTTGATGAGCAGCTTTTACAACTGCAAGGTAAGGTCATTTCTCCTTGGTTTGTGAATATAGTTAATTTCCTAGTTGCTGGTGTTTTCCCTGCATGTTTTACTAAGGCTCATATTGATAAGTTAAAGAGTAAGTCTAAGTATTATGTATAGGATGATCCTTATCTTTGGAGATTTTGTAGTGACCAGTTAATTAGGAGATGCATCCCTGATCATGAGTTTAATTTTGTTCTTAGCTTTTGTCATGCATTGGCTTGTGGTGGACATTTTGGACCTACTCATATAGCTAGAAAAGTTTTGGACTCTGGTTTATATTGGCCTACCTTATTCCATGATGCATGTGTTTTGTAAGTCTTGTGAACAGTGTCAGAGAATAGGTAATATTTCTCACTGAAATGAAATGCCCCAATAGCCTTTACTGTTTTGTGAGATTTTTTATGTTTGGGGTATTGATTTTATGGGACCCTTTTCTTGTTTCTTTTAGTTTTGTTTACATTTTGATGGTTGTTGATTATGTATCCAAGTGGGTGGAGGCAAAAGCTACTCGGATTGATGATTCCAAAGTTGTTGTGGATTTTGTTAGATCATAGATTTTCTGCAGGTTTGGAGTGCCGAGGGCCATCATTAGTGATCAGGGTTTGCATTTCTGCAATCGAAGCATGGAGGCTTTGATGAAAAAGTATGGGGTTTTGTACAAAGTTTCTACACCTTACCACCCTCAAACTAATGGGCAAGCTGAGATTTCCAACAGGGAGATCAAGTAGATACTCCAGAAGATGGTTCAACCTAATAGAAAGGACTGGAGCAAGAGGCTTGAGGATGCTTTATGGGCTTACCGGACTTCTTATAAGACACCGATCAAGATGTCTTTGTATTGGATTATTTATGGCAAAGCTTGCCACCTGCCAGTGAAAATTGAGCATCACGCATTCTAGGTGGTGAAGAGGTGCAACTTGGACCTAGATCAAGCACGCATGGAGAGGAAGCTACAGTTGCAGCAATTGGAGGAGATCCACATGGACGCTTATGAAAGTTACAAACTTTACAAAGAGAAGACCAAAATCTTCCATGATAAGATGATTATGAGGAAAACATTTGAGATTGGCCAAAAAGTTCTCCTCTATAGCTCCTGCCTCAAGCTCATGCCCGGGAAGCTCTGATCTAGATGGTTAGGTCTATTTGTTGTCACTAACATTTTTCCTTCCAGTGCTGTGCAGATTACAAGTGAGGCCACTGCGAAAGCTTTCACAGTCAACGGCCACCGCCTCAAGCCATTTTATGAGGGAGCTCAAGCTCAAGCGGATCAGTCACCTTGCAAGAAGCGATCTACACCACTTGATCAAGTTATTTCTTTCCCCTTTCTCTCATTTTGCTTGTCTCATATTTGTTGATGCTATTGCTGGTTTGCTACTAATTTGTGAGCTTTACATTGAGGGCAATGCAAAATTTAAGTGTGGGGGAGATTTTAGCATGTTGTCTTCCATTTTTCTATTTTTGTTTTCTATTTTGCTACATTTTTGCTATTTTTACTGGATAATTTGTTGCTTTTAAATTCTGTTTTTTGTAATAAATAAAAAAAATGATGTGTTGAGTTGTGTGAAGTTTATAAGTTTAAAGCAATTGAAATTCAAGATTTATTGTATGATTGAATAAATTTTCTTCCTTCTTGAAACTAATATGCTTGGTGGTGGATGTTTGAATTGGTGAATTGAGTTTGATGGATGCATACCTTGTGAGATTCTGAGCCTGATGGATGGATTCAACATTTATGTCATTCCCTTCTTTCTTGTGTGATTTTCACTCATATTAATTAATCACTCTAGAACTTGCTTTAATTCTTTTTTAGGCTACATTTCACTTGCATGCATGAACATGTTTGAGGTCTTCTTTCTTGATTAGGTACTTTGGCCAAATAGCCAACCTTGCATCATTTCCCTTTGATTACCCCCTTGAGCCTATTTGCCTATTCTTTGTCTTAACTCATTATTTGCCTTTGTGAAAAATCATGTTTTTACCTTACCTTGGGGAATGGGAGAGCATTGGTTCTTTTTCATTTTTGAGGAGCTCTTTTGCTTATGGGCAATTAATAGTTCAAGTATGGGGGTTGTGCAAATTGATGTGTAATATACAAGGTGATTGAAAAACAAAATGAAAAAAAAAACAAAAACAAAAACAAAAACAAAAAAAAAATAAATGCAATAAAGGTTGTGAAAGAAAAGGAATATGTAAGAGAATGTACTTTACATGAATTTTGGGGGCTAAAATTTCATGCTTGTTACTTGTCATTTGAGTTCTTCGCCATTACTCTTTTATTCTCTTGGGTGCTTAAATTGCCATATCCATATTGTTTCCTTCCCTTATCTTGGCCCCATTACAACCTTGAATAAAGTCTTCTTAATTTTGTGTGCATGTGTTTGGTAGTGGAGAAGTAGAAGATAAGCAAGCTTATGGTAGTGCAATTTTCATCAGTTAAATTGAGTGAAATACTTACTTTGTAAACACTTGAGGGATTGAGATTGTATCTTGTGAGGATCTATCATTCTTGATTCATGCTCTTCAATTTGAAGCTACCCTGCCTGTTGGTTTGAGTTGTGAAGAAATGTTAACTCATGAATGTTTTGATCCCTTGAACCTTTGGTTGTTCTTCTTGCTTGTAAACTTTTACATTCCTGAATGTCATTGAAATTTGAGTTCTTTTTGTTTATCCCTTATGCCCTTGTTTTGGTCTTTTGTGTTTTGCCTAGGAGTACAGGAAGCTAAGTGTGGGAGAATTTGATAATAACATATTTTATTTATTAATAAACCCTCATGTTTAGGCATTTTCACTCTCCATATTCTTAATTGATTGAGTTTGGTCATGTTTTGTGAGTTTGGGCTCAAATTGGGCCTAATTGAATTTTTTCAACATTATTGGGCTTTGACACTATTTCTGTATTTTGGCCATAACTTGAGTTCCTGATATCTAATAATTATGAATTTTACCTTCTAAGAAAGCTAAGAGGAATCTCTACAACTTTGATGAGAGTTCGAAGTCTAAATCAGATGTCTAGTGGGCCTAACTTTGTATGGAAGTCAGAATACGAGTTTAGAGACGCTTTGATGATGTTTTGATCATAACTTGAGTTATTGAACTCCAAATTGCAGGGGGTTTGGGCCCAAATGTTCATAACTGACCCACCTTTGTAATTAATGGGTTTTTAATTCTGTAAAGTCAAAATGGGGGTAGTTTATGGGGTTGGAAGTCAAAAACTGAGGTACCTCTTATTTGACATTTTTCCATCTTCTCTCTAGAACTCTCTTCTCTCCCTTCTCTCTAATTTTCGGTTTTCTTCTTCCTTCTTTATTTTTTTGAGTTCTCCCCTTCTCATGGAGGGGTAGAGCCTTTAGATCAATCTAAGAGATTGAACATGCTTGGTTGTTAATCTTGAGATTTCATTTTTAATGTTTAAGTTCATCTATTAATCAAGTTTCTCCTCTTCTTCTTCTCTTTATTAATTCTGGTTGCCTAATTGGAATTTTCATATGTTAATTGCTTAATTTACATGTGCAAAGAGATGAACTCAGAGATTAAACAAGACATTGAAGATGTTTGATGAAATGTTTAACTTGGTTGGATCTTGGCTTTTAAGTTGATTTCGGTTTTGGTTGAGTGCTTACTTTGTCTAACCTTAATTAATTGAAATCAAGAAGCATTTTTAGTAGAAGATCCATGGATCATTGAGAGGTGTCTTGAAGTGATCTAAGACCAAGGACTTGATTAATAATTGAATGGACCTTTAGTAATCAAGGATGGATTAAGATCAAGTTTGGACAATTTTCTTGGATTTGTTGCTTTCTTAATTCTGATTTACTTTTAATTTGAATTCTGATTCTTAATTCTGTTTCTTAATCTTGCCTAACCCCCCCATTTCCACTTGACTTGATCAAATTGTGTTTTATAATCCTTGAGAGATGATCCGGTGTTATTTCCTATGCTACAAGTCATAGGCATAACTCAGTTATAATTTTGGTGAGTTCGACGCTCGTCAATGATCGGTGAAAATCACAATAGAAGAACTAATTTAATAAGATCAAAATTTGTCCAGTGCAAATATTACAACAAGTAGTTCTTTTTCAGTAGTGGTGTAATTCATTTGTGCACTATTTAAAGTTCTACTTGCATAACAAATCACATAAGGCCTACCTTCCTTTCTTTGGCCTAAAACAGTGCCCACAGCAAAATCACTAGCATCACAGATCAACTCAAAAGGCAAAGACTAGTCAGGAGATTACATGATAGGAGCAGATGTTAGAAGACCAATTAATTTTTCAAAAGATTTTTGATATTCTTGAGTCCAATTAAATGGTGCATCTTTCAACAGAAGATTACATAATGGTCTAGATATGGAACTAAAGTCCTTTATGAATCTTTTGTAAAATCTAGCATGTCGTAAAAAGGAACGAACTTCTCTGACTATTTTTGGAGAAGGCAAATAGGTAATTAATTCAACTTTGCCCTTATCAACTTCAATTCCTTTAGAAGATATCCCATGACCTAACACCATTCCTGAGGTAACTATGTAATGACATTTTTCTCAGTTTAGCACAAATTCTTTTTCTTCACATCTTTTAAGAACTTTTTCCAAAGTCTCAAGACAATTTTCAAAAGAATTTCCAAAAACTGTCAAGTCATCCATGAAAACCTCTAAATAATGCTCAATCATGTCACTAAAAATACTTAGCATGCATCTTTAGAATGTTGCTGGAGCATTACAAAGGCCAAAAAACATTCTTCTGTATGCAAAAGTATCAATGGGATATATAAAAGTGGTCTTTTCTTGATCTTCCAATACAATTGGTATTTGATTATAACCTGAATAACCATCAAGAAAATAGTAGTGTGGATGTCCTGCTACCCTTTCCTGAATTTGATCAAGAAATGACAAAGGGAAATGATCTTTCCCAGTATAAGCATTTAATTTTCTAAAATCAATACACATACGCCAACTAGATGAGACTCGCGTAGGTATTAATTCATCTTTTTCATTTTCAACCACTATTATTCCAGATTTCTTGAGCACAACTTGGGTAGGCTTACCCATTGGCTATGAGAGATAGGATAGATAATTCCAATATCAAGTAATTTAAGAACTTTAGCTTTAACTACTTTTTTCATGTGTGGATTTAATCTTCTTTGAGGTTGTTGAGATCTTTTAGCATTATCCTCTAAATGTATTCTATGTGTACAAATTAATGGATTAATACCTTTTATGTCTTTTAATATCTATCCAATTGTACTTTTATGCCTTTTAGTACTTCTTTTAACATACCTTCTTGTTCTTCAGTAAGGGACGAGGAAATTACCACTAGAAAGCTTTGCTCTTCTCCCAAAAATGTGTACTTCAACCCAACACGTAATGGCTATAGTTCCAGTGTGGGTACTTCTTTATGGGTATTATCATTCCTGGGTTTTAGTTCTTTAAATCTTGGCTTTCATCCCCTGTACTCCATTACCTGTGTACAATTAAGCAAAGAGCATATTTCAGAGATATCATCATTTAATTGCATGCCTGAATCAAATGAATTGACTAAACAAATTTCTAATAGGTCAGAAGAACTCCTTGTTTGAAGATGATCATCTACAATGGTTTTAATTCCTTCAACTTCTTCCTTTTCATCAAGGACTTCCTATGGTTGCTTGCACATGTTAAAAAACATTGAGCTTTAGTGTCATTTTTCCAAATGTTAGCTTCACCACTCCATTTCTGCAATTTATCAAAGCATTAGATGTTGCTAAAAATGGACGGCCTAAGATAACAGGAATTGACTTGCAACTATCAACCATAGGTTCAGTATCCAAGACAATAAAATCCACAAGATATATGAATTTATCAACTTGTACCAACACATGTTCCACTATTCCTCTTAAAATTTTAATCGATCTATCAGCAAGTAGAAGAGTTACAGAAGTTGGTTTTAACTCACCCAAGTTGAGTTGCTGATAAACTGAATATGGAAGCAAATTGACACTAGCACCAAGATCAAGTAAAGCTTTTTCAATTTTATGTTCTCCAACAATGCATGAAACTGTAGGACAACCAGGGTCTTTATATTTCAACGCATTATTATTGTGAATAATGGAGCTTACCTATTCAGCAAAAAATGCTTCTTTTTTCACATTTAGTTTCCTTTTAATAGTGGACAAGTCCTTCAAATATTTAGCATAAGAAGAAATATTTTTAATAGCATCTAACAGAGGAATATTGACATTCACTTATTTCAAAATTTCAAAAATTTTAGTGTTATGGTTCAATTTCCTTGAATTGTTTAATGCTTGAGGAAATTGGGATGCAAGCAAGAGTTTAGTCTCCTTTTGGTCAACTTCTTCATTTTCTTGGGGAATTGGTTCATCATCTTTCTCACAAGGTTCAGGAATTTGTTTTTCAACAACCTTTCCACTCACAAGAGTTATCACTGACTTGACTTAATCCATTTGTTGGTTTTCTGAACTACCCTCATTTAGACTGTATTAACCCTTGGGATTTGATTAAGGTTAAGAAGAAAATTTTTTTTTCTCGTGAATGGTGAGTACAGAAGAAAGTTTAGCTAGAGTTTCTTTTATGTCAATCATGGTTTGATTGTTTTGTTTATTAATGGCTTCTTGCTTTTCTTTAAATGCATGCAGTATTTCTTCAAGGTTTTTCCTATATGGTGGCACATAAGGTGCATATCTTTGATAATTTTGAGAGTCTTGTTGTGCCCGAGAAGGTGGTGGTTGCACAAACTGTGACTGATTATTATTCCTCCTGTTGAAGTTCGAGTGATTTCTTCATCCCAGATTGTATGAATCTGAAAAAGAAGTAAATGACTTTTTAAAATTATTCATTGTATTTGTTTGCTCATGTACAACTTCTTTAAAAACAAGAATCTTAGGACATTCATGTGTTGAGTGTCTTAAGTCATCACAAATGCCACAAATTTCTTCATTTTGCATAGATTTGATTTCTTTTACTTTTTCTAATTCCATGGCATTAACCTTTATAGCTAAACTGACAAACCTTGCATTTAGATCTTCTTTTTTACTAAAGTGATATTTTCCTTTATTAGTACTTACAAGGTTAGATTTAATTGAATTTTCAGAAGGATTGGTACTATGCCAAGATTGAGAATTTTCAGCCAACTGGTTTAAATAGTCTAAAGGTTCTTTATCAAGAAATTCGTCATTGCACATTGTTTCCACAAATTGTTTGGTTTCAGGTGTTAAACATTCATAAAAGAAGCTTATAGTGCGTCATTTTTCAAAACCATGATGTGGGCAAGAATTTAACAAATCTTTAAAACGTTCTCAACATTGAAAATATGCTTCATTTGAATTTTGGAAAAAATTTTGGATTTGTCTTTTCAAAGCATTAGTTTTATGTGTTGAAAAAAATTTCTTTTAAAAGTCACATTGCATTTCTTGCCATGTGCTAATTGAACTTGGTTTCAAAGCATTAAGCCAAGTTTTTGCTTTATCTTTTAAAGAAAAAGGAAACAATTTAAGCTTAACAATCTCTTCAGTACAATTATGGTCATTGAAAGCGATACATACTTCCTCAAATTCTTTTAGATGTAAATATGAGCTTTCAGATTCTAAACCATAGAAATTAGGAAGTAAAGAAATCATACCTAGCTTAAATATAAAATTGTTGGCATTAAGTGGAAAGATAAAACATGATGGACTAGAATTTCGAGGTGGTTGCAAATATTCACGCATGGTTCGTAACGGTTGATTTTCATGTTCATCATGTACACTTTCATTTTCAGTCATTGTGTCAATTGTGTGTGATTGTGATTCAAACAAATCAATATATAAAGTACCAGGATTAATTTTAACTAAACAACCAGAATTTAAATCATGATAATAATTAAGCATAAATAAATGACTTAAAATAGAAAAAATAATGTACAAGTAGGCGGTTTACACCAGCCATTAAATATTAAGCATAAATAAATGACTTAAAAATAAAAAATAAAAAAATAATGTACAAGTTAGTAAGTCAGAAAGCAAAATTAAATGACATAAATATAAAAGTTAAAAAGTTAGTAAGCATAAATAAATGACATAAATATAAAAGTTAGAAAGTTAGTAAGTTAGTAAGTTAGAAAGTTAGTAAGTTAGTAAAGAAATCGAAGGACTGACAAGCCGATCTTTTGCTTCGGTGAGGGAGAAGATAGAACAAATTTTATTAAAGAAAAAGAACCTCAATAAATTAAAACTTCAAATCAAGTCTCCAGCAACAGCGCCAAAAACTTGATGCGGATTAAATGATGCAAACCCAAGTGTAAGTTGTCTCAAGTAAAAAATTTCTCGAGAATCTGAGGTCGAACCACAGGGAATTGATGAAAAAAAATTCATTGAGGTAAGGAAAGGCTTTGTCACAACAATAAAGATATTAAAATTTGTTTACAATTAAATTAAAGAACTTGCTTGGGCTAGGAGATCCACTTCTGGTAATAAATTAAGAAGAAGATTTATTCTTTTTATAACTCAATTGAAATGCACGCATAACGGAGGTTCCAATTGGAAAATAAAACATTCAAAGTCTATTTAGAATTATATACGTAGTTATATTATGGTTCCTTTAATTATTCACCAACACTTGTAAATGAGTTCAAGCATTCATTGTGCCAAACCACTTGTCCACAATAAATCAAGAACTCCACTTTACAAGGAGGGTTTCTAAATTGATTGGAAACAAAATACAACACATATAATGATCACTTGATAATATATCATTTAAGCACAAGAAATAAATTAATCTAACCTTATTATGTTACCAAAAGCTTCACCCCTTCACCCAAGCAAGATGAAAATTAGTTACCCATAAGCAAGAAGAAAGAAAGAGAGAAGAAGAAGATAATGATCATAACTTCTATTTACAACAAAAGAAAATTACAACAAGTAAATAACATAATAACATGATCTTGATCTAAAACTAAGATTACTCTAATAGGCAGCCAAGACTACCTTTTTCACAAGCAAAAGTTGACAATGAGTGGGTGGATAATTAAGTGGATGATTGAGGAGTAGGTGGATGATTACAAAAAAATACTTGTCTTCACTTGCATAAAATAATTTGGTGCCAAACTCGTGCTTGCTGACAAATTCTCAAAAAGTGGCCTTCATAAAAGATGTAGGCCTTTGTATTGGCTATCAAATGCCTACTTGAACCATCCAATTTGGCCTTCTATAGCCCAATATATGACCCAATCATTGCAACTGCTCAAGCCCAATTTCAGCCCCTCTGTTCTGACTTGCAGGTCCAATATGACTTACTAGACCTTATAATATCAAAAAGTGTTCTTCATGAAAGTTGTAGATTTGGGTTTTAATTCAACTATCAAAATTTCAGCCTATCATCATTCCTACAGACTGAGATATAGCTTGATGAGTACACAGATGTCAAGCTGTTAGGATCAGCACTCTAGTTCTTACTTCAACTCCAATTTGAGTTATCCAAGCTTGTGATATGGCTCTTGAAGTCTTCATAAAAGTTGTAGGAAATTGTCTTAGTTTTCCTACAAGATCAAAATCACATGAATCCGATATATATAACTCAAATTATAGGCAATTTACTGAACATTGTTGAAGAGTTAAATTAAGGCTAACTCATGCAATAATTCTTTCAGTGATCCAATTAGGTCCAATATCATAGAATGTGACAAAACCAACTTAACTAAACCTTAAGAAGCCTAATAAGAGGGTTATAAAATGTATAAAATATATTGTTATCAGTGGTTATAGAGGTTGTGTGGTTAGGTTGTGAGGATGACAGCTATGTGAATGGAGGAAAAAATGTGGCTAGGGTATTAGGTGTGAGTGTGAACTTGTGTTTGTATTTGTGTAAATTTTTGTCTGGGTTATAGGTTTTATAGGAGGGGATTACGGTTTGGAGAGTCATGGTGGCTAAGATTTCAAATGAAAGATGAGTCTAATGGTGGCTGCTAGGGTTTTTTTGGGTATTTAGTAGCATATGGGTCATAGGTTAGATAATAAGTTGATGGGTTAGATTATAAGACATGGGTTTATGCAAGAAAATTGAGTCATATTTATTAATTATATTTATTTATTATTTTTTAATTTATTTTTTGTTTTTTGTTTTTTCTTTTTTTTTTATTATTTTATTTTTTTTTATTTTTTTATTTATTTTCTCTTCTTTTTTTAGATATTTTTTTATTATTTTTTATGAATGTAAAAAGTCTTAATGACCTAGACAAAATTAGGTGTTCACATTGGTTAACGAATAAATCTCCACCATTAGATCATCGATAAAATAAAACACACTACTTATGATTGCTTGACTTTAATATTATTCTCCACTCCCTAATTTGTTAGCAAGTGGCTTCAATACTCAAGAGGAGGGGTGAATTGAATTTATAAAATACTTTCGCAAATCTCTTATAAAATACTTGATTATCAATTTTTGTTAAAGCTATTAAATGATTGAGATGAATGGATAGAGAAGATAAAAGACATTCACTCACAAATATCACAGCCAAGCAAGAAAGTATTCAAGCAATACCAATAAAACAGTACACAAGATTTATCTTGGTTCAGTCACCAATTTACTTATGGCCTACGTCCAATCCTCAAGTAAACACCCGAGATTTTTCACTATATCTTTAATGTTCAAATAGGTGCTTGACAACCTGTACAAGTTGGAGTACTCAAATCATCTTGGGATACCTCACCCTTGTGCTTAAGTCTCCTCTTTCAAGGGATACCTCACCCTTACAGTTTGAGGCATGCCTCACCCTCTCTTTTATAGATTCAATAAGGTTTGTATGAATAGAAACTCTCTCAAAGAGTAGATAATATAAATTGAAGCTTATGGAATCAAAGAATCACATACTTAGCTCAAAACAGGGGTTTATAGAAAATAAATGTTAAAACACAAATTTAATGCTCCAGTATGATTTTCATATTGTTCTCCAACTTGTTTTTAATGCCCAACCACTTATTTTTATAGCCCAAATCAATTTAGAGTCGTTGGGGGCATTAAATGCTCCAATAAAGTCGTTGGGAAAGGTTTTCTGTTATCCCAGATAGCATATTATTGGTTTTCAATAACAGGATATTTGGTTTCAAATAACAAATTATTGGTTTTTCTTAACAGATTATTTGTTTCGTCAGGAAATATTGTAGCATGAAAATAATAGGTTATTTGGCACCCCTAATCGATTAGGAACATTTAAAAAACACGAGGAAACGTTCTCAACATGCAAATAATTTGTTATAGACTTTCCATAACAAGTTATTCACTTTAAAACATCAATTGGAACGTTTCTGCCAAGGTGAATAACCTGTTATGAATTTCAAATAACAAATTATTTGAAATCATATAATCAGTTATTATTCTCAGATAACCTGTTATTCAATACACATAATCTATTATTGGTTTACCAAGAAAACAAGATTTCTAAAGAATTTAATAAGCAAACTTTTCCAAATCATTTTCAACCTTTCTAAAATCATTTTCCACATACTTGATGAGTATTTTCACAAGTATGAAACATGATTTTCTTTTCATCCTTTCTAAAAACATTTTTGCTCAAACTTGATCAACATAAAACATGATTTTGCAAAGCTATTTAAGTTAAGTAAGAAAGCCAATGAATGAGCTCAGTGTGAATCCTAAAATACCTTTACACAAGATCTAGGACTTATATTCTAAACTTGAAGCTCCTTGGTACTTGATCTTTGTATTTTCATTCCTTTCTTATTTGTTATCATCAAAACCATTGCTTTAGTTAATGCCAATCACATTCTCCCCCTTTTTGATGATGACAAACATCCATTGAGAAAAAGGTTAATTCAAATAAATTGAAACTCACAAAAGGATAGAGACTTACTCCCCCTCTATTTTTCAAGAGGTGATTAGATCAAAGATGCACAGCTCTCCCTTAATTTTGAAATCCCAAGATCATTGAAAAAATTATACCTTGTTCTATTTTGTGTTCCTTTTTTCAATGACATATCTACCGAAAACTTCTCCCATTTTTTTCATGATAAAAAAGATATACAAAAAGAGGTTTTAACAACGAGAGAAGTAACAACATGTCCACAAAACCATCGCCATTCAACAAATATTCAAGAGTAATCTAGCAATACTATAATCAGATAAGAAAATATGCATATCAATAGACCAGTTATGGCAAAACATTATCCAAGTCATACCAAAATATATGAAAGTCAGACTATTGTTCAGCAAGGTCATAAGCTAACGAGATATTCATTAGATAAACAAAATGATTAGATTAGCTTAAGCACAATAAAGAAACGGACATAACCCATGCCTAAGCCACATGATCTTCCAGTGGTGGATGACGACACTCAAGCTTATCCAAGCGATCTTTCATAGCACTTCAGCGGTCATAGATGACGGCATTGCTATGCTCCTGATAAACTCGAAAATCTGTGAGTTGGGTTTGAATCTCCACATTTTGAGCTCTAAGATCTACAATGGCAGCAAGGATCTGGTCTTCATTGGTGAAATAGGCCTCGTCCATAGCCTTATCAGCAGGGGCAACGAGCATTTCTTCTTCTTATACTGCTACATCATGCCTAACGCCATAAACCGATGCACCATTAACCATCTTGATTTTCATTCGATTTATGGTGGCCTTTGCAAACTTGTGGTGACCGGTAAGGTGAATGACTCCCTCATCAAATAAACTCAACTTGTATTGATTCATAATCTTAGCAATAACCATCAAATATAGAAAGTCCATCATCAATTTTTCCCTTGTTTTCTTCATATATTGCATGATATAGTGTGGCCAGTTAATGTGCAGTCCTTATTTCATGGCCCAAAGCAGGAAGATATCCTCTTTCTCAAGCAAAGCATAGTTGCTGGCTTTGGGAACTAAAATATGAGCCAACACATAGTGGAGAAGACAATCTTCCACTTTCAGGATCCCAAAGTTGAAGGACCCTTTTGGGACTTCATGGTCTGGTTGAATCATGTCCCTAACAGCATTATCTCTAACATACCCTTCCCAATTTTTGTGACTACTCTCTGTGAAAACTGCTCCAGCATGATTTAGACCAAAATATAAAGCCTAATCATTGGGTCTTATTATAATCCTATACCTTTTGAGTTCAGATACCAAATTCATTCCAGATATACTCATATTACAGTAAAAGGCTTTGGTGGGTTTAAGATAATACTCATATTTTGTGGTGACAAAGGTCTTTAGTCCATGGTACTCCAGCAAGTCTATGAGAAAGGTGAACCCATTGTTGAATAAGTAATCCCAATCTATATACTTCGGTTGAATCAGATTTCGAGCTTGAAATTCCAGCCTATACTTGGCCATTTGAACCTTATGTGACAAGTACCTCCTTTGGTCCAAACTCAGAGGAATATCTGGATCAAAACGTGGGGTAGGTGTTTCCTTTGGAATTGAGGGATTTTTTGTGCGTGATTTCTTAGGATGAGAAGGGCTATTTGCCATGGTTGGTAATGGAGGTTAGGTCACAATTTTAGAGAGAAAAAGGATGAGAGTGAGATTTTTGAAAGAATTTGTGAGTTTTAATTGGTGAAAAGTGATGGAAAATGGTGGAAAAGGTGTTTTAATGGTGCATTTTGGTTGGATTTGGAGTGGGTGATGAGTTTGAGTGAGTGGGTGCAAGTGGGTGTGAGAGGAAGAAGATGACCATGGAGGCGTGGGTCGTGAATGATGAGGAAATGGTCACGGTTTTGCTATTTTAATGAGGACAATAATCGGTTAGAGCTTGAGGCAACTGATTATTTTCATGTAGAATCAAAAATAGCGGCCACGGGTTTGAGCAAATAATCTATTAGGTGTTGGAGCTAACGGATTATGTGAAACAAGAGAAGTGTTGGGTGGCCACAGGTTGAGCAAATAACTTGTTAGAGGTTAGAGCTAACTAATTATGGCATGGAACAATTGGTTAATGAAGTTCTTGGTTAGCCTCAATAACCGATTAGGACTTGTTCCTAATTGGTTATTTTCGTGGTCCCTTGAAAATAATGGCCTCTATTTGCTTCAATAACATATTAGAGAAAGGTCCTAATAGGTTATTTTCGTGGACCTCCAATATATTGAGCCTCTGTTTGCTTTAATAACAGATTAGGAAAGGCTCCTAACAAGTTATTTTTGTGAACCTCCAATATATTGAGCCTCTGTTTACTTCAATAACAGATTAGGAAAGGCTTCTAACAGGTTATTTTCGTGATCCTCCAATATATTAAGCTTATGTTTGCTGAAATAATAGATTAGGAAATGTCCTAATTGGTTATTTGTGGTCTCCAGGAGCTTCAAAATACCTCCATAATTAGTTAGAGAGGTCTCTTAATTAGTTACTTTCTTAGTTTCAATGTGCCATACTAGTTCCAAAGACCAAATAACAAATTATTTCCTTTTTTTAACTGGTTGTTTCACTTTCAAAACTAGAAATTCTTCAAACATTCAACCTTTAAGAATGCAACCACATGCCATCTTTGATAATTAACTTGACTTTGCTTCCATGACATCCATTTTAAGTAACATAAATGTAGCTCAAAACTTATTTAACCTTTTTCAAAGGCATAAGAAACCAATTGTGAGAAGGCTCTAATTGGTTATTTGCTTTCCATGACATATTATGACGCCACTAAAAACAAAAAAAAAAATCTTCAGGAATTTAATACTTGGAACACAAACTCATGTTATCTTGAGGGTGATCTTAGCTTAACCTTATTTTCATCAACTCAAACCACCATAAGTGCAACTCAAAAATTGATTTTTCTTCTTTAAGAGTACCAAAAGCAATTTTCTTCATCAAGAACTTGAGATTGGGAATTTGGGGGACTTAAGCATGGATCAAGCACCTGCAAAACAAATTTGGGGGAAACTCTGACACTCAAGTCAGTATTGGATTTAGAAATGAATAAAACAAAATAACTATGCAATCAATTCACATTATGCAGCAAGTTAGCACATTATGTAGCAATATGACAAGTTTTCCACCAAAAACACACAATGTACAGTAAAGTTAGATGCATGATTGATCCAACATGCCAAGTTCTCTTCTTATATTGAAGAATGCTTATTTGTTTAATGGTTTAGTGAAGATGTCAGCTAGTTGCTTAGTGGTTTCAACAAATTCAAGCAAGCAATCACCTTTTTGAACATGATCCCTTATAAAGTGATGCATAATCTCAATGTGCTTTGTTTTAGAGTGCAAAATGAGATTTTTAGACAAATTGATTATACTTTTGTTATCACATCTTATAGGGATGTGATCCAACTCAAGACCATAGTCTAGAAGTTGTTGTTTCATCCAAAAGATTTGAGCACAACAACTCTCAGTTACAACATACTCAGCTTCAAGAGTTGGCAATGCCACACTATTTTGTTTCTTGCTATACCAAGAAACTAGTGAGCTTCCAAACAAGTAACATGTCCCATTAGTGCTCTTCCTATCTAATTTGCATCCAGCAAAATCTGAATCGGAATAACCAATTAAACTACATGAGCCACCCTTAGGGTACCACAAACCTATTTGTGAAGTGCCTATTAGATATTCCATGATTCTTTTTACAACATATAAGTGTGATTCTTTAGGATTAGCTTGATATCTAGCACACATGCACACACTAAACATAATATTTGGCCGACTTACTGTAAGATAAAGGAGTGAGCTAATCATACCTCTATATTTTATAATTTCTACAGATTTACCTCCTTCATCCTTGTTCAAGTGACAAGAAGTGCCTATTGGTGTAGCCATTTGCTTGGCACCTTGCATTCCAAACTTCTTGTGCAATTCCTTGCAATATTTAGATTGACTTATGAAAGTCTCATCCTTTGTTTGCTTGATTTGAAGACCAAGGAAGAAGTTGAGCTCACCCATCATGGACATCTCAAACTCACTTTGCATAATATTAGCAAATTCTTTACAAAGAGAGTCATTAGTATCACTAAATATAATATCATTAACATATATTTGAACAAGAAGAATGATATGCTTTTTATGCTTGATGAATAGTATAGTGTCAACCTTTCCTCTAGAAAAGCCATTTTCCAAAAAGAACTTGCTCAACGATTCATACCAAGCTCTAGGAGCTTGTTTTAAACCATACAAGGCCTTTTTCAATTTAAAAACATGGTTGGGAAGTTCAAAGTTTTCAAAACCGAGAGGTTGTCCCACATACACCTCTTCTAGTATAAAACCATTTAAAACGGCACTTTTGACATCCATTTGAAAATGTTTAAAATCCATGATGCAAGCATATGCAAGTAGCATTCTAATGGCTTCTAATCTAGCCATGGGAGCATATGTTTCTTCATAATCTATGCCTTCTTCTTGATTATAACCCTTAGCTACAAGTCTAGCTTTGTTTCTTATTATTAAGCCTGTTTCATCAAGTTTGTTTCTAAAGATCCATTTGGTGCCAATTATGGGATGATCATTGGGTCTTAGAACTAACTCCCAAACTTGATTTTTTTCAAATTGGTTTAGTTCATCTTGCATGGCCAAGATCCAATGTTCATCATTAATAGCCTCATTTATGTCTTTAGGTTCGACTTGAGAGACAAAAGTCATATGGTTACATACATCTCTAAGAGAGTTACGAGTGATTAGCCCTTTTAATACATCACTTATTACTTTATCAAAAGGATGATATATTGATGTCCTTCATTCCTTGGGAAGGTCCATGATTTGAGAATCCTCTTGTCTTGGGGAACCATATGGGCTCTCTTCTTGCTTCTTGACTTCTTTATCTTTGCTCTCTAGGTGAGTCCTTGCCAAAATCTCTGAAACATCATCAACAAGCTCCTTTCTCGGTTCATTTGGGTTAGTTTCATCAAATGCAACATATATGGACTCTTCAACAGTCATAGTTCTCATGTTATAAATTCAAGAGGATTTACTACTAAGTGAATAACTAAGAAATATTCCCTCATCGAATTTTGCATCAAACTTGCTTAGGTTATCTTTTCCATTGTTTAAAATAAAGCATTTGCAACCAAAGACTTGAAAGTGGGAAATGTTTGGTTTCCTTCCTTTGTATAATTCATAGGGAGTTTTCTTTAAAACAGGCCTTATTAGAACCCTATTCATAACATAACATACGGTACTTACCGCATCTGCCCAAAAATACTTAGGAAGGTTTGTTTCATTGAGCATAGTTCTTGCTAATTCTTCTAAAGATTGATTTTTTCTTTCAACCACTCCATTTTGTTATGGAGTTCTAGGAGCAAAAACAATATGCTCAATGTCATTTTCATTGCAAAACATTTCAAATTCATGATTTTCAAATTTTCCGCCATGATAACTTCTTATAGATGCAATGCTACAATTCTTTTCATTTTGAATAACCTTTGCAAGTTTTCTAAATGCATGAAAGACATCATTCTTATGAGCAACGAAAAGAGTCCATGCATATCTAGAGTAATCATCCACAATCACAAAAGCATAGTAGTTACCTCCAAAGCTAATAGTTCTTGATGGTCCAAAAAGATTCATATGCAAAAGTTGTAAAGGTCTAATAGAAGTAACAACATTTTTAGCTTTGAAAGAAACCTTTACTTGTTTACCCTTCTGACATACATCACACAGTTTATTTTTCTCAAATTTGAGCTTTGGAAGACTAATCACCAAATCTTTAGAAATAAGTTTGTTTAGGTGATCCATATGAATGTGTACAATTCTCTTATGTCATAGCCATGAATCACTCTCTTTACTCATAAGACATCTTGCATTTTGAGAAGTAATATCATCAAGGTTAATCATATATATATTATCAATTCTATGACCAATAAACTTAATTTGTTTATCATCCTTACCTTTAATTATGCAACAATTAGAGTGAAAGATAACTTTATTTCCCTTATCACATAATTGACTTATGCTTAACAAGTTATACTTTAGTCCTTCTACATACAAGACATTATCAATTAAAATGGAGGAATTCTTACCAATTTTTCCAATGCCAAGGATCCTTACTTTATTGGTGTCCCCACATGTGACATGTCCATGCTTCTTTGGTGCAAGGAAAGAGAACTTGCATCCATCACCCATCGAGTGCTTGGAGCATCCACTATCTAGATACTAACTTGAGCTTTTGGACTTCAAGCACACCTCGATTTCACTTTCTTCTTCTTCTTCTTCTCCATTTTCCATGAGGCAAAGATGAGCTTCCTCATTCTCTGAATCATCAGTGGAATCCATATCGTTGTCTTCCCAAGCGATATATGTTATTCTTCCTTTTCTTTCCTTGAAAGGATTCTTTTCAAATTTCTCCATCTTCTTTTGATAAACCATACATTCCATCTTCATGTGCCCCAGTTTTCTACATTCATAACAAGTTAGAGTAGATAAGGTTCCTTCTCCCTTTTGATAGGTCTTCTCTGAAGGGAAAGGTGACCTTCTTTGGATTCTTTTCTTCTGAGAAATCTTCTAAACTTTCTTTGTAACACCCTGAATTTTGTTTTTTCTACATAAATATTAATTTTCTAATTTTTGTGATTTTTGAGAATTTTTGTGGATTTTTCTAAAATTGTGCATATTTTAGTAATATTTTAAGTCGTTTGTGGGCCCGAGATGGGCCCGAAAACACTAAAAAAATTTAATGGCCAAAAAATTTTGTACTATTAATGCGGGGCCAGGGGATCTTACTAAATCCGAAACTGGATACAGTTACTGAATTTTTTTATACTGTGATTTTATTATTCACTGTACAAAAATTACTGGTTTGTGAGTAGTAATTTTATTCTGTGAGTAATAATTTCTTATAGCTTTAGCCATGTGATGGCCATGTGC
Organism: Ormosia emarginata; assembly: GCA_029884605.1. Classification (NCBI taxonomy): domain Eukaryota; kingdom Viridiplantae; phylum Streptophyta; class Magnoliopsida; order Fabales; family Fabaceae; genus Ormosia; species Ormosia emarginata. Next base: position 90,353 of record JAQQTP010000045.1, read on the forward strand.
TACTAGTATTAAGAAGTCAAAATTAGTGGCTTGATGTGATTATTAACCAATAGGAGTAAGTCAACAAAAATGACTTTCTTAATTAGTTTTTAAGCTAGCTTAATTAGTAAGTTAACTTAAGATTAAATGGTCACAAATTGAAACAAATCTTAGTTAGTAAAAGGCATGGAGTTCCACGACAATGAAGGAGCTTCTATGACATTCAAGAGCCAATGAATCATCAAATGGTGACCAAAGCATGACTTGATGCCATGTGCTTGATTTGCACTTTGATTGACCATGCATTAATTCACCCACATGCTAGCACTAGTAACTCCACGGCAATGAGCTTTAGAATAGGCTATTCAATCACAATTCTATCACCTTTGTCTCCTAAGCCATTCTCTTCATTTCTTCATTTCTACACTTAGCCAAAACTCCATTTCTCTCCTCCAAAACACCATTCGGCCATCACACCCAAGACAACCTTCCAAGCTTCTAAAATTTCATCTAAGCTTATTTCCTACACCTAAACATCATTCTAAGACACTTCTATATTGAAGACTTAAGCAAAATCCTTCATCTTTTACCTTTTCTACAAGTTAGGGTTCTTGAGATTTCAAGGTAAAAATTCTTCTTCTTTGTTTCTAAGTTGATTTTTGAGTTTCTAAACCATGATTGTTCCATGGTTTCTCTTTTCCAAGCGTTGTTAGTGACTTTGGTTTGGTTTAAGTTTGTTAGGATTTTCTTGTGGTGATTCATGAAATCCATAGAAGATCAAGCAAGAAGGATTTTTGTCTTCCTTGAGGTAAGCGGGAGATTACCCTCATCAACCATATGTTGGTGGTGAGGAGATGACCTTATTTGTAGTGGAAAATCCATAAGGATTTATTCACTTGTATGGTTTAAGTTGCTTTGTTTGTGGTGGCTTATGCTTGGTTTATTTTTAAAGCTTTGATTTATGCTTGTTTATTTGATTATATGTTGGTTTACTTGGTTATATACTTGATTATATGCTTCCATAAGTATTGTAACACCCTCCTCAGGGTATCACATTTCCGACTCCCAACTCATAATCTGTAAAGAAGTTCATAAACAAGGTTTGAGTTATAAAAGATGGGTTTTAAAATTTCTTTTCATTAAAGACTGAAACATAAACTTACTGAGATCCATAAATATTACTAAAAATATATTTAATATACAATATTGACACCAATTAATATTTAACAATTTAAAGAGAAATATAAAACTAACAGAAAACTCTCTCTTTTTAACAGTAGTAAACCCTATGACGGGTCCTACTTAATAGCATGGTACAACACTAACGAAAAAACCTAGCATACTTATTCCTTCTTGTATCCATTTGGATGCATCAGACATCTGTTCCTTGTCAACACTGCACGCTATCAAATCTGGAATGGTCATTCTCTGATGTTGTCACCAATTTCAGAATATCTGTCACCCGTTATGTCTAAGACAACTTATTCCATCTATATATAATTTTTAATAATACAGACACAGCAAAACAATATAATAAAGATGTGAGATCACCTATGCCAATACCAACATGGTAGTATAGAGATAACACAAATAGCATACCATACAGATATGTCATACCATAATTCTAATAATGCACTCAACATTAATCAACTACCATCATCCAATTATTTATCAGTTCAAATATCATTCAAGATATACGATAATGCCCTCAACATTATTTATCATCATCATCATCCAATATTATTCAACAGTTTAATTCTTCCTCAAGTATTCAGCAGTTCAATTATCATAACCAATACTCAATAATGATGCATATGTTATGCATGTGCACATAGACTCAATGTTCCTACTCCATGGAGCTAATACTCAATTCAGAGAAGTTGATCCAAAAGATCTGTCTGTACCAAAATGCTCAAACCAAGTGCTATAATCCTTATTTTGATTTTTGCACATCTAGCATATACACGACAGTCTTTAAGAGATTTCGATTAAGAATAGTGTCTCGGTCAAGATCATCGGTGCGTTGCATCGGTCTAACCTACGGGAAAAAGCGCGACAACCACCCATGTAAGCAACCCGCACCCCGATGCTCCCAAGGTCAACAAGTGACTTACACTACGCATATCGCACCCACTCAAGAGGTGTACGTCTCTCCTAGGCAAATAGCCTCATACAGTCCATCGGACCTTTCCAATGCATGTTCAATGCACCAATGCCAATCATAGGAAAAATTTATTATTTTCTCATACAGTGTCCATACACTAGTTCATGCATATAAAATGCACCAATGCCAAACACAAGCAAAATTTACCATTTCCAATGCATGTTCAATGCACCAATGTCAATCACAGGCAAAATTCACCATATCATATTCAGGGTCCACACATTGGCCCATTCTCAGTTTTAATTTCATAATCTCATAATCAGGTCCACACACTGGTCCAACAGTAATCATACTGTATTTTCAACAGTGAAATCATATTATCGCGTTTTTATAGTCACAAAACACTTTCGTTGTGTTTTCACAATCGCGCAACATTTTTGTTACATTTTTTCAATTTTGCAACGTTTCTGTTGCGTTTTCAAATCACATATTAATTTTTCAATGTTTTCTCAACCACATAAAAATATTCCACCACTTTTAAATCGCGTAGCGATTTTTTAACAATATCTCAGACGTGTAAAAATATTTAAACGCTTTCCAAATTGCGTAGAAATATTTCAACATTTTTTCAAATCGCGTGGAAATATTTAAACGTTTTTCCAATCGCATAGCTTAAAGATCATGTTTTTAAGTTACGTAAATCATTTTTCACTGTTTTTCAACCTCGTAAAATATTTCTCAACGTTCAAAAATTCTATTTCAATCTTTTTCAAACTAATATGACTACTCACATTATTTTTCACATTTTCTTACTCAAGCAAATCCTTTTCATAATATATTCCACAAATTCACAATTCCATTGAATTAAATCAATGTTTCTAACTTTAAAAATTACTAACGCTCTCCAAAACCCAAAGGATGAGTTACATGTTAGAAAATATCAAATCACTATTATATTCTCCATTTTTCTCAAATCAATTCTCTTCAAAATAAATTGAGGTTCAAACACTTTCAACCTCTCTTTTCCATTCTTATACAAAAATCCCATTTTCTCAATTGATAAAACACTCTGATTACCTTTCCAAATTCCTTATACTAAATCAATTATATTTCCATTTTGTTTCCATAAAATCAAGGCATTACAAGCCTTCAAAAACGTGGACATGACTATTGAAATCATCAAAATATTTTTCCTTCTAAGTCAATATGGTTTTACACAAACAAAACCATTAAAAATCCTTTACAAAAACCGTGAGCACTTGGTCTTTGAAATCAAATCATTTGTTCATTTTTCATTTTCACTTTCTTTGTAAATCCATTTTTACTTTATTTGCAAATCCTTAAAATCAACATTGCCCATGTTTAGTAAAATGCTTAGAAACTTTTTACACAAAATAAATCAATAAAAATCCTTCTCAAAACCGTGAACAATACTTCTTGAAAATCAAACCCTTTGTTTATTTTCCTTGCTTTTCTAATCATCCAATTTTATCATTCATGAAAATATTAATTTATGAACACCTATTTTGAGGTGTCTTGGATAAAATTCCTCTTGGTCTTTGGAACCAAAAATCAATTTCCTTTCCATCATCAAATCATGGCATATATATACATATTCAAATATATATCACAAACATGCCATAATCAAAGCAATAAATCATGCAAATCATACCAAGCATTGGCAAATAATCAAAGCACATAAACATACACAAATTATTACATGACCATGGATATGAATCCTCACATGGATTCACCATCCATCAAATACACAACCATCTCTTACCACCATACTTGGTTGGTGAGATGAATCTCCCTCTTACCTCTTGAAGATCCTCAAAAGCTCCTTGTTTTGCTTCTTTTTCCAAGTCCTTCACCACCAAGGGCTTCTCAAATACAAAACAAAACATATATTTATTAGTAAATCAAGCTTGAACAAGATAAACCATGGATCAAACATGGCTTAGAACCTTGAAAATAAAAAAAAAGTGAAGATTAATAAACTTCACCAATAAAGCTTCAATCTTTAGCTTGAAGAACAAGGTTGAAGATGAATGATTTAGAGAAAGTCTCCAACATGAAAATTGCTTAGAATATCATGTAGATTTAAGATCTATGGTTGGATGAAATTAAAAGAGCTTGGAGAGTGGTTTTGGGTATCTTGGCCGAATGGTTCTTCTTGAAGAACAAAGATAGAATTTTTTATTTTTGTGAGGGAAAGGTTTCTTAAACTTGGTTAAGGTAAAGAATGAAGTGAAAACACTTGGTTTCCCTTCCTATCAATTTCGTGGAGCTCCTTGGAAAATCCCTAAAAATCATAAACAAATCTTAAAATCAATAACAAGTGAAAGAATAGGTAAACCATGATTCAAGCATGGCTTAGAAAATCAAAACTAAAAGCTTAGGTGAAGAAATATGAACTTTACCATTTTTGGTAGAAACTTGAAGCTTGGATTTGAAACTCAAGATGAATGATTTTGTAAAAACTCATAACTAGAGATGTTCTTAGAATAAGGTAAGGATTCAAGAAACTAGGTTGGATGAAATTTTTGAGTGATGGAGGGTAGAATTAGAGTGCTTGGCCAAAACTAGAGGAGAAGAGAAATGGAGAGAAAATTTTTGATGAGCTTAGACTTTGGAATGATCAAGAATGATCAAGAATGACAATAATGATGGTCTTGAACTTTGCTACACACTTAAGCCTCCAAAAACCGTCCCCCTCTTCATGCTTCTCCTAAGAGTGCAAATAAACAATAATGATGCATAATTGACCAAGACATCTAATAATGTCTTCAAACTTTTTCCTTAAGCTCCTAAACAACACAAAAACCATCCCCCCCTCCATCCATGCATTCCATAATGTTGTCATCTTTTCTAGCCACCATTTTGAGCCATTTAAGCCATTGATTAGATCAATGGTTAGGATTAAGGTAGACTTTTGATTAGAAGACTTAATCTAGGCCATTAGATCTTCCTCCTTGAAATTCTAGCCATTAGATCCATCCTAAAAATGAAGGGTCAAGATTACTCCTTCTTACTTTCAATCCAAGGGTCATAATTAGTCATAGCCATTTTAGAAGACCAAATCTCCACAATTGATTAAATCCAAATCCAATGGTCATAATTGATCCATCTCCACCGTTGATTTAATCCGAATCTAACGATCACAAATGGTCCTAGCCACTTTATAAGATCAAATCTCCACCCTTGATTTAAATCTAAATCCAATGGTTATAAATGGTCATAGCCATTTTATTAGACTAATCCTACACCGTTGATTAAATCGATGGTTGATATCAAAATCTTCAATATTAGACTTGCTTCCTATTGGTCCGTCAAAATATTTAAACTTGTTTCCTATTGGTCCATCAAAAGTTGTCATAATCACTATTGTTGACTTAAGCAGTATAATTTCTATTTTTATCTACTAAAATCCTACGAAAGAATATATTTACTGTATTTTTATCACCTGATAATTAAATACAGTACAAAACATAATCAAAGAAATTTTTTAAAAACTGTTTCCGATTCAGGTTTAGTAAGATCCCTTGTCTCCATCTCAACAGTACAAATTTTTCTATACGTAGAAAAACTTTCATGTTTTGGGACTCACCTCGGGCCCACGTAGGACCACTGGGGTCCACAAACAGCCCAAAAACAATCAGAGAAATATAAAAATTTATAATCATCCACAAAAATCACAAATATTAGAAAACATATGAAAATCAAGTCAGATTGTTAAAAATGATTATCAATCAAGAGAAATAAATACATAAAGATTTTCTCCAGCCCGAAAATTATTATTTTCTTGACACGAAGTAAATCACTCAAAACAATTAAATATGCTGACGGAATACTCAAAATAATTTTACAGTATACAGAAATCACTAAACAGTAGAATTCTATTAACTGTCAAAATTGCTGTCAACTATTTAGGAAGTTTGGGGTGTTACAAGTATGATGGTATTCATGTGAAGTAGGATATGATTATTATGATGAGAAAATTGTATGCAGTTCCAAAGAACCTAGGGGAGGCTCACGGTTTTGACTATCACCAAGGAAACAAGACGTTTCAAGTTATTTCTTAAGTTATGGATTGATGAATTTAAGGGTAAGAAGTTGGATTAAAGGTTTTGTAAATGATTTTGATGGTGAAAAATGATTTGGTAAAGGATCTTAGTGATGATAAATGATTACATTTGAATATGAAAACTAAACTTAATTTTCGACTAACACACCAAAGTGTGGAATTTTAAACCCTAGATTATTTTACTAAATATGGATTTTGGTAATTAGTGAACAAGAGTTTAATTTAATAAAAAAAATTTAGTAGAAAAAGGGAACTAGATTTAATGGTTGGATTTAAGTTAGTATGTTAAAATTATAATATTTAATTAAATCAAAGAAATCAAATTTTTGAAAAGAATCATAGAAAGTAATACATAAAGGATTTTGTAGAAAGATAATATTTTCAAGAAGGCTAAAATGCATATACTATTTAGAGGATTTTATAAAATAAATTTAGAAAGTTGAGAAAATATTTTACGCAAGTGAAAAATGCTAAAAATTATTATTTTTAAGCTACGTAATTGATTTTTATACTACGCAATTGAGAAAATGATTTTAAGTTATTACGCGATTAAGAAAACGTTTAAAAACCTCTATGTGATTTAAAAACGTTTGAAAATATTTACGTAATTTAGAAAATGTTTGAAAATATTTCTACGATTTAGAAAACGTTTGAAATTATTTATGTGATTGCGAAAATGCTGAAAAATATTTACGTATTGGAAACGTAAGAAAAACGTTACGCAATTTCAAAAATTTGATAAAATGTTTGCGCGATTGGAAATTACAGCAATTGGCTATCGGGCTGTCATGGTGGGCCCCGTTATGTTGGAAAGTGGTATCGTCAAGAAGTGACGCGTATATGTGAAATATTGTAAAATAATGGTTGTATGTATTTTTGAATCATACATCATGCATGGAAAAGCATGTCAAGTAAGGCGATTGACCTAGGAGATGGAAATTACACCTTCGTGCGGGTGAGAATTGCGTAGTTACGATCTTCAGTGATCTTGGGGACGTCGGGGTGTGGAATGTCATATGTGGCCAGTTGGTAGCACCACTGCGCCGTGGTATCCTTTGCAAAACACACCGACGGTCCTAACGGAGTTACTACTCTTTTCGTGATTGGTTGAGAGTGTCTGTATCGGCCATGTTGAGCACCATGATTTGATATATATATTGGCACATGAATTGAGGCTAACGATATACAGACATGTCCTCCCTATCATTCTCTTCGAAATTGTGATTAGCTCCATGAAGTAGGAAATGGGTCATTGTGCACATGCATTGTGGGCCAACATATTGGTGTGATGCTTATGCTTGTTTAATATGTTATCTATGATATGATATAATTATGTGAGATATTTTGTAATTGTAATAATTGTTGTCATTTTCTATACTGTCTCATTAGTATTGTTGAAAGGGGATCTCACCTCTTTATTATGTTATATATGTGTATTGTATGTATTTGATGAAGACCGAGGAGGCGAGGAGGCTGATAAGTCTTTTTACTACCAGTAACAGTTTTTTGTGCTTGCTTAATATGGCGACGAGGTGCCAAGTTTTAGGGTTTGTCACAATATAATTCCACGGTGGAATTGATGTGTGGCATGTTAATTTAAGTGGTACTAGAGATGGTACTCCTGTCATGACACAACACGTGTCTATACGTCTAGAGTTTTATATGCCTATTCGTGAGCTTTAGAGTAGGAATAATAATACTTATACGACACAAGAGGATACCATGATGTCAACTGCTCGGACTCCCGTCCATCGCGACATGCCTATACCGGAAAATTTGCCCGTTCCAGTTCAAGAGAATGACCAAGTGGGGGATATTAATCTTCAGATGTTTGAACTTGGGGTAGATCAAGTTTTTATATGGTAGTTGTTCACGTCTTCTATTTTTGGTATGTAAATTAATTGTAAACAAGGTTTGTAATATGTAAATTATAGTGTGTTGTTTTTAATTACGTTTCACGTTCAAAGTTTTTATTTATTTTCTGTTATTCCACAAAGTAAATTTTAAAATTAGTGTTTTTACACGATTAATTCTTTTACAACTCAGGTAAGTTATATTAGGATTAGTCTTAAATGTGATACCCTACGGCGGGTGTTGCATTCTCACAAGAAGACTAAGATTTTCTTCATTTAGCTCAAGGTTTCCTACTCCTTCTTCATCATCTTCATCATCATCTTCAATTGTGGATGAAGTGGCTTTGAGAGCAATTCTATTTTTCTTCTTATCTTGCTCCTTATTTTCACTTAATCTATTTAGCTCTAATTCATGCTCTTGAAGCTTCCCAAAGAGGGTAGCCAAAGTTATTGCGGTTAGATTCTTTGACTTCGATATGACCATCACCTTGGGCTGCCAATTCTAGCTCAAGCATCTCAAAACCTTGTTAATAAGATCTTTATTAGCAAAAGTTTTTTTTCCAATAAAATAATATGATTAATTATATGAGTGAACCTCTTTTGCATTTCTTGAATGCTTTCTCCTTGGTTCATTCTAAACAATTCATATTCATAAGTGTATTAATTCTAGATCTTTTTACCTCACTTGTACCCTCATGGGTTACTTGCAATGTATCTCACATTTCTTGGGCAGTTTTATAATTTGACACCATAAAGAATTCATCATACCCCAAAAAAGTGGTGATGATGTTTTTGGCCCTCAAATTGTATTGGACCTTTTTCTGGTCTTCATCGATCCATTCATTTCTTGGTGTATTGGTTCTTACATTATCAACTATATGTGTGGGGACAAAAAGACCATTTTCAACAGTATTCTACACAATAATATCAATAGCTTCAATAAATTTTTTTTTCCAATAGGCCTAACCATCCTCATTGAAAAAAGAGATGTCTATTTATAGAAGAACCTTCATTCGAAAAACCATTTGAAGCCATCTTTTCTCTTGAAGCTGCTAAGCTCTTTATACAAGAGTCTATCTCTGATACTACTTGTTACCAAGTGGCTTCAATACTCAAGAGGGAGTGAATTGAGTTTATAAAATATTTTTGTAAATCTCTCATAAAATACTTGATTATCAATTTTCGTTAAAGCTATTGAATGATTGAGATGAATGGATATAGAAGATAAAAGACATTCACTCACAAATATCACAGCTAAGCAAGAAAGTATTCAAGCAATACCAATAAAATAGTATACAATATTAAAGAGTAGAGTTTAGATAATCAAACACAAGATTTATTCTAGTTCAGCCACCAATCCACTTGTGACCTACGTCCAGTCCTCAAGTAAACACCCGAGATTTTTCACTATATCTTCAAGCTTCAAACAGGTGCTTGATAACCTTTACAAGTTGGAGCACTCAACACACCTTGGGATACCCCACCCTTGTGCTTGAGCCTCTTCTTTCAAGGGATACCTCACCCTTACAATTTGAGGGATGCTCACCCTCTCTTTTATAGATTCAACAAGGTTTGTAAGAATAAAAACTCTCTCAAAAAGTAGATAATATAAATTGAAGCTTATGGAATCAAAGAATCACATACTTAGCTCAAAAACAGGGGTTTATAGAAAATAGATGATGAAACACAAATTTAATGCTCAAGTATGATTTTCATATTATTCTCCAACTTGTTTTTAATGCCCAACTACTTATATTTATAGCCCAAATCAATTTAGAGTCATTGGGGGTTGTTGGGTGCATTAAATGCTCCAATAGAGCCGTTAGGAAATGTTTTCTACTATCCTAGATAACAAATTATTGGTTTTGCCTAAAAGGTTATTTGTTTCATCAAGAAACATTGTAGCACAAAAATAACAAGTTATTTGGCACCCCTAATCGGTTAAAAAAATTTAAAAAACACGAGGGAATGTTCCCAACATACAAATAACCTATTATGGACTTTCCATAACAAGTTATTCACTTTAAAACATCAATTGGAACGTTTCTGCCAAGGTGAATAACCTGTTATGGATTTCAAATAATCTGTTATTTGAAATCACATAATCAGTTATTGTTCTCAGATAACTTGTTATTCAAAACACATAATCTGCTATTGGTTCACTAAGAAAATAAGATTTTTAAAGGATTTCATAACCAAACTTTCCCAAATCATTTTCAACTTTTCTAAAAGCATTTTCCACATACTTGATGAGTATTTTCACAAGTATGAAACATGGTTTTCTTTTCATCCTTTCTAAAATCATTTTCCATATACTTGATAAGTATTTTCACAAGTATGAAACATGGTTTTCGTTTCATCCTTTCTAAAAACATTTTGCTCAAACTTGATCAACATAAAACATGATTTTGCAAAGCCATTTAAGTTGAGCAAGAAAGCAAATGAATGAGCTTAGTGTAAATCCTAAAATATCTTTACACAAGATCTAAGACCTATATTCTAAACTTGAAGCTCCTCGGTACTTAATCTTTGCATTTTCATTCCTTTCTTGTTTGTTATCATCAAAACCATTGTTTTAGTCAATGTCAATTACATAATTAAAACTAATAATCATAGATAGTCGAGGTTCTAGCTCGTACTGCCCCTATCTGTTCTTAGTTTGTCATTAGGAATAAGTTCTAGTCCTAACCTAATCTCTAACCATAAAGACCTAGTTTATTTAGACTCATCCATGGTTGTATTAGCATGAGAAAGATATTTGGTTATTCTAAGCAACATCCACTAGGTGAGTGAATATTCTAACTTATGTTATGTTCCTACCAAGAATAACAAGAACCTCCCCATTATCCTTGATTTACCACTAGGGTTAGGACGACTCAGGGTCTACTAGTTAGCGAATTTCTAAACTAATAGTAGAAACATGTAAAGATCAATTTAGTTTTGGACCTAAACAATTCAAAGCATGAATCATACACATTAAAAATAGAAGAATACAAACAATCTCAATTAACTAAGGGAAGTAACATCTACATCAAATAAACATAGTCAAGTCTAGGGCTTTGATATCTCCCTTAACCAAAATTAGATCTAACCAACCATAGTTGGGGAAAACATAGATACAAACATTAAGAACATAAACAAAAATTCAAAAGAAAAAAAGAATAAGAAGAATATCAACAGTTGTCTTCTTGAATATTTTTGCTTAGCCTTTGATTTTTATTATTTTGAGTATCTTGTTTTTGGATATTACAATGGGATTCTCAAGCTGGCCATTTTTTTATCCCCATACGCTCTTCGCATCTACTTCTCATCTCTCTTCACACTCTCCTTGTGTGTGGCTTTATATCACTTAAATAGGGATTAATTGCTTCATATTTTGAGAAGGTGAAACCCTAGAAAATGGTCCATAAGTGAATTGACCTGGAACCAACTCAAAATCATGTCCACAGATCACACAACTGTGTGATCTACCCATGTAATCAATCAGCTCACAACAACATTAGTACTGGAAACATGATATGTTGTTTTCATGGTCCATATTTGAGATTTGGGAAAAATGGTAAGCATATATATTGTAGCCCAATGCCTTAGCTTTCCAATGGTACCAAAATGACCTTGATCACATATCAGTAGCTCGCGTTATTCCCAAAATACTACATAGAGGGCATTAGATTTTGATTATTTTCTTGTTTATGTTGATTGGTTCCCCTATAAAGCAAGATAAAATTGATGAGATATTATCCCTAACAAGTCTTAATAAATCTCATTGATTGCAATTTTGATGCGTCAAAATAGGAAAAATCTAATATTTGCAATTTAATGGATAAATCATGGAAATTATGCAATAAAATTACTAAGTCATATAAAAGGGGATTATGATTATTTCTATTAAAAATGATTAATTAATTATAATAAAGATGTAATATAATATTAATTAAACACTAAAAATATACATTGTGTAACACCCTAGCACAATTTTTTCATAACACTTGCGGAACATTTCATGATAAATTGCGTTAAACGTGTCACCTCTAAGCATACAAGTAATTAAAAATCCATAATAACTTTTATAGTTAATACAAAAAGCCTCGAATGATAAAAAGATTATATATACATACATCTCTGGCTAGCAAGCCATATTGTATACATAAACTTTTACATAAAACCAGAAAAGTAATAATATACAGACTGGTTCAAAAAAAAGTACAACTACTAAACTAAGCCTTCTGTTTCTTCTTTTTCTTGCCATTTTCTTTTGGAGGGTCTTCACCTGGAGTTATATGAAGTATACAGGGGTGAAAAATCACAATTTCTCAGTATTCGTATATCAATACCAACAATTAATCATTTACAACAAATAAATAACTGAGCACATTACTATTACAAACAATATAAATATCCAACAATCAATAACATCAAAAGATCGCTCATACAACCCTAAGATATTATCAAACAACCAACCAACCAATCAATCGATTAAGCAATGATAATTGCACATACAATTGTCAACCATGCAATGCTTTATGAGATAAGGTATGATTATGCTCAAACAAGTACTAAGTATAATGTTTATGCAATGCTAATGCGGGTTTCAAGATTTGAAAACACAAGTTACTTGATCAATTTCTTAGAAACCACAATTTCTTGTATATACAAAGTAGAATAAGCCTAAAAACCTAATCCCACTTGGTAATAGGTAAACACACTCCTCTTACCAATGTAAGAGTACATCACCCCCATACCGGTAACCCTGACCGCAAAGCATACCTGCTCCGAGAATCTAGATCAACACCTTGTTCTCTGGTCATATGGTCATGCACACCATGAAAAGTTACAATACATAGGAAACTAACATGCACCAAGTTTGAAAACCAAGTAATCCAGACTATCTTAATTCATAAATAAGACATATCACAAGATTCTCATAACCAAGTGACTCTTCAATACCAAAACATATAGGTCCTAGCATAACCTATCCACAAGGTAGCAAGAACTATGTAACTAGTATTTCCTATCGCTTAACTTCTCACCATCACTTCACAAGTGATTTCCAAGCCAACCTCATGTTGATCAAAGCTAGGATAATTCCTGTAACACACCTAAATATACCAACTGCAGTGCAATCGTCATTTCACCACAGTTACTAAATCCAGGTGTGTCACAGTCATGATAACAGTAGTTTCCAAAATTTACGAGTTTAATTTTTTTTTCCTTTTCGTATTTATGCATAAGTAGAAAATATGAGCTATGAATGAAATATAAATGTATTCAACCCTTAATACAACCATTGGCATGAAATCACGTTCCTTATATATATATAGTTTATAGCCAATTTACACGAATCACTGATGACATAGAATATAATAATTACAGAGTCAAATGAAATACAGCGGGAATAAAAACAATTAAAGGGGAGGAGTAGTAACCCAGGGGTGGGTACTACCAGCAGACAAGGCCGCAACCCCATATGCACATGACACGACAGGCATCAATGCCACCACGCGGCTGCACTCTTACGTAGTCGACGAAATCTTGTCCAGATGCTCAAGTCAATCAACCAAGGTATAGTCTCTATTTATCTTCCTCTTACGATCTTTGATCAAACATAAATGTAAAACAGAAATGCACAAATATAGGAAAGAGGTGAGATTCCCAGCTTTCAGTACCAACAAGGCAGCAAGAAAATAAACGGCGTCGAACGCCCACATAAGACACAATTAATACATACAAGTACAGTAATACATGAAAGCAATTAACGAGAGTAAAGCAGCAAAGAACAATAGATAACATTATCCATAGTCAGCTAGCAACATTAGCATTACCAAGAATCAAATAAATACCACAGTCATAATAGTAAACATATTATTCAATTATAAATGCTCAATGGACCATGTGACAGACAACTCACAATGCAACAAGGGTACCAAAGTTCCTACTCCATGGAGCTAGACATAAATATTTTCGGAGTGAATGATCAAGGAGTAATGCAGTGTATCGTTAGCCTTAAAATATAGTGTGCTCATCTCATAAAAACATTTGCGCAAAATGGCTCACACATGGCACCTCAACAGTTGATCGCGACATAGGACAGCGTCACAGTCAGGATCGTCAATGTGTTGCATTGGTTTATCCCACAGCCCCAGCGGAGCTACCACTGCCCATTGTGAGACACCCACACCCCGACGCCCTCAGGGCCATCAACATATGACACCTACGCTTAGTCTATTCGCACCCGCACAAAGGTGTTATTCAAACTCCTAGGCAACATAGCCTTCTCAACAATGTCCCACAGACAATACGCATGCATGATGACACAATGTCCAATCATGTATGTTCAACAATGATGCATTCAACATCAGCATTGCCTCAATGGCACATAAGCATTATTCAATGATCAACATGACATATCAACAACATATCTATTAAAAACATTGCCTCAATGGCATATCATCATTTCTTATCTCATTGAGTACTACATCAATAATTCTCAGCATCAACATGTATTCCTCATTACACACATACCACAATTTCCATGTCATGGATCCAAGAATTCCATATTCAAAATCATTTCTTCTCTATTGGTATGAATGCACATTCCTATCACAATTTAGTAAAGTAAAATCCTTAAATCCAGGGTTTTTAGGTTGTGTTTGAGTTACAAAGGGCAAAGAACCATAATCTCAATCATTTCCAGCTCAAAAATCTCATTTTTGGTCTTGGTATCGATTACATCACCCTTGTAATTGATTACTTGAGAAACAGAACCTCTATAATCGATTACAATCTCATTGTAATCGATTACGTGATTCCCAGAACCACGTTTTGTAACTTCAAGGCACTGGTAATCGATTACACAACCGTGGTAATCAATTACCAATGGACAGAACCGCCGTAATCGATTACCCACAAGTTGTAATTGATTACGTGATTCATAGTAGCACCATTTCGTGACATCAGAGGCTTGGTAATCGATTACACTCCTCTTGTAATCGATTACAAGCTAAATAGAATCTTTGTAATCGATTACCAGGTTTCCAGAATCACGATTTTGTATCTTTAAGAGCTTGGTAATCGATTACAAGCCTCGTGTAATCGATTACCACACGTAAATTTGTAGAAAAACAGAGTCCTCAGGTCTTCTAACTCAAACCAAACCATTCCTCATCATATTAAATCAACAAAATACTCAAATATACCTTCAAACCATGCAAGAGACATCAATGAAGCATACAAACCCAACCAAATACATTATCATCAAGAACAACATAAAAATGAGAGAACTTTATACATGGATTTAAAAATCAACAACAATACACATACAAGACATTCCTTTACTACCAAGATTGGTTGAAGAGGATCATCTCCCTCTTACCTATTTGGAAGACAACACAAGGTGTTACCTCTTCTTGCCCTAGATTTTCGTTTTCCCCTTCAAGAAAAACACTAATGTGAGTGATTTCCATAATGTCCACTCAAACCATGGAAAAATGAGTTCTTGATCACATAGGTGACCAAGAAAAATGAAAATGAGAAGAAAGTGAAAGAAAGGTTAAGACTTTACCTCCAAGCTTAAAGCTTTAGCTTCAATGATGAAGAATAGAGGAAGAAGAAGAAGAAGAACCAAGGATGGCCACAAGGAAAATGGTCTTGGAATGATGGAAGAAAACTAGATATGAATTTAGTTGTAGCAACAATGGAGATGATCTCCAATGAGAGGGTTTGTACGGTGGTGAAGCAAGGAGAAGAAGAGAAGAAGAAGAAGAAGAGAAGAAGAAGAAGAAGAGATAAAAATGAAAATGTGATTATGGCTTTCAATGTCATCTGCCGTGTAAGAAGAGTGGGGAGGGAAGAGAGAGAAAATGTGTTACAAAGGAAATTGCTAGGAAGCTTCCCATAACAAGCTTGGATTAAATTTAATCTTTCTTTTGAAATTAAAACTAATAGATGTGATACAAAAATCAGATTTTGAATAATGTGATAATATTTTTAATACATGTTATTATTTATTGGACAATAGTTATAGTTGGTAGAAGTCAGCATTAACAACTCTGACAGATAAATTCTTCACAGTGTTTTATTATCTCATCTGTTAAGATTTCTAAAAAAATGTGAAACCTTGTAAACTGTGTCCGACCTCGGGTTTAGTAAGATCCCCCGTCGACGTTTCCATAGTTCAAGGTTCTCGGGAAAAATATTTCATTTTCCCGACTCTGCTCAATACACACGCAAAATGAGGAATATATTAAAATATGCCACGTTCTACGAAAAATCCAGAAAAATTCCTAAAAATCCCAAATATTGTAAACTGATCACTTATTCTAAAATTATAAATTTTCGGGGTGTTACAACTCTCCCCAACAAATAGAAATTTCGTCCTCGAAATTTTTATTCCTTAGGATAAATATCGATGTTGTTTCTTCACCTTATCTTTTGGCCTCCATATCGCGCTTCTAATCACGTCAATTCAAATTGTTATTACCAATGTGATCTCCCTACCTCCATGTGGTTTTGCTCTCCTACTCTCGATCTTACCAGAAGCATTTTATGGGTCAGACTCTCTTTCAACCGTATTGTGTCCCGTTCAATGATATGGCTGGGTCCAGAGATATACTTTCGTGATCATGACATATGGAAGACATCCTGAAGATTTAAAAAGAAAGGATAGCTAAGATTAGTTACAGATACTGAACCAGTCCGAAAAAGAATTTAGGATAGTCCGTAGAATTTACGAGTGAGTTTTCTAGGCTTGAGGATACGACCGACCCCAGTCGTAGGTGTGACTTTCGAGGAGACATGCTCTCCTCCTTTGAATTCAAGAGGTTTCCTTCTTTTGTCCGCATAACTCTTCTGCCGACTCTGAGCCGTTTTCATCTGCTCCTGAATCATTTTAGCCTTCTTTGTTGTCTGCTGAATGAGTTCAGGTCCAACGGCAAGCCGTTCTCCATCTTGATACCGGCACAGAGGCATCCGACACCTCCGCCCATATAGAGCCTCATAGGGCGCCATCCCTATACTTGAATGGTGACTGTTGTTGTAGGTGAATTCCACTAATAGTAAGATTTCATCCCAATCCCCAGTTAGCTCTATCGCACAAGCTCTTAGCAGATCCTCTAATGACTGGATTGTCCTCTCTGATTAGCCATCAATCTGCAGATGGTATGCCGAACTCAATCGCAACTTCGTTCCCATAACTTCTTGAAAACTCTTCCAAAACTTAGACGTAAACCTTGGATCTCTGTTGGAAATGATACTTATGGGCACATCATGAAGTCTGACAATTTCACTAACATATATCCGACTCAACTTTTCCAATGGATATCTTATGTTGATTGGCAAAAAGTGAGCTGATTTTGCAAGTCGGTCCACAAACACCCATATTGAGTCATTTCCTTTCTTAGTCCTTGGCAACCCGACAACAAGGTCCATGGCAATACTATCCCATTTCCATTCGGGGATAGTCAAGGGTTGTAACAGTCCAGCTGGTCTTTGATGTTCAATCTTCGTTTTCTGGCAGACCAAACAAGATGGCACGCATTTAGCAACGTCTTTCTTCGTCCATGGTTACCATCACTTCTGCCTTAGATTTTGACATACCTTGATCACTCTGGTGTGTAAACTCGGTTTACTCTCATGAGTTTCATTAGGAATAAACTCCTTAAGTTCTAAATCATCAGGTATTGCAACCTTCACCTGTGAACATTAAGATTCCATCGAGTTGCTTCCTCGCACTCCGACACCATGCTTTGTCTTAATAGCTTCTTCTTGTCTTGTAAAAATTAGTCACTATTCTACTTCTCTTGAATCCTTCCCAATAGATCATTCGAAATAGCGACTATACCTAGACATACCTCATCCAGTGTCATTTCTAATGATAGCCACCTGTCCTCGAGTTACTCTACTAATTCCTTCTTCTCGACTATCATAAGGAAGGTATTAGGTAGTTTCCGGTTCAAAGCGCCCGCCATGGCGTTTTCTTTTCTAAGATGACTCTAAAGTTAGAGGTCATGTTCCTTCAAAATCCTTAGTCACTTCTCTGCCTTATGTTTGGTTCCTTCTCATCGAATAAATACTTCAGGTTCTTGTGACAGCGAAGGGCATTAAATATTGCTCCATATAGAAAGTGTCTCTATATTCTCAGAGCAGATACAACAGCGGTCAATTACAAGTCACAAATCGGACATTCTCCTCACGCACCCTCAACTACCGTAAGGCGCAAGCCACAACTACCCATCTTTTCATGAGGGCATCCCAGCCTTGATGTAGAGCATCTCAAAACACTTCGAAGGTTTCATTGAGATTGGGTAGTATCAAAATCGGAATATTTCCTCACTCTTTGAAAACTTTCTCCTCCTGTGCTGGTCCGTAAAAGTTTTGATTCTCTTTTTGTAATCGGAGCAAGTTGTTCTACTATCTTCGAGAACCTGTCGATACTCCTTCGATGAAACCAACCAATCCCACTAGCTATGAATCTCCTTCACAGTTTTTGATCTTTCCTTTTGAGGAACTGCTTCAACCTTTTTGTGAATCCACACGATTCCTTCATTTGGAATTTCATGATCCAAAACGGAACCTCCTTAAACGAGAATCCGCACTCTGATACTTTGGTACTTATTCCCCCTTCTTTAAAGTTAGGAAAACTATATCGAGATGTCCAACGTATCTCCCCACATCTTCGAGAATAGGTCAGAATGTCATCATTAATGACAACAACGATTCCGTTCTAGGTAAGGATAGAAAATACAATTCATGTTGTCCAAGAATACAACATGAGCGTTTGTCACTCCGGCTGACATCACGGGATACCCATAATGTCGAAAGCACACTCGAAAAATCATCTTGGGGACATTCTCTATCTCCACGAATCCATGGTGACCAGGACATACATCTATCTTGGAGAGAACAATGATTTCCCTCTTGCTGATCCATCAAATCATTCACCTTCCTCAGAGAATACTCATCTTTGATCATAATCTTGTTTAACTGGCGATAATCCTCGTATCACCGAGAAATTTTTATTCTACTCCTTAACCGACAGCATCTTAGCTCAACACGCGGAACTCTTTAGCTATTAGAGTGGCATTTACATTCCCTTTACTCTTGGTCCTTTACGGAAAACATTACATGTACCCTCAGGTTCCTTTCTTTTAAGAGGCTTAGACCATGTTGGCCGTTACGAGTTTAAAAGTCTTAGTTTCAAAAATATCTAAGGTTTTTATTGGAACGACCTAGCCGACAAATAATCAGAAAACTACCGATCAAATTCTAAAATCATGAACTCGAATAGATATGATTCGAGGTAAGCAAGATAGGTTAACAAAAGACTCGATCTTTAATAGAAATAGGATAGGTTACACAACTTAGGTGTCAACGACAAGTCTTAGTAACAGAAATGGAAACAACTAAGCCGAAGATAATAAAGATAAGGATGAATCTGAGTGATCCATACAGTCACAAATTGTAAAAGGAGGGGTTACCCCCAGAATTATACAGCACGATTATGGGATCATCATTTGAGGTATAACTTCCACGGTTTAGATCTCTGAATTTTGAAGTCTCAGCACCTCCCGGGGTATAAGTTCGGCACGCTTGTGGTTCCACGGCCCTTACTGAGATTGGTGAAGAATTTGTCTTTGCTTGGTCGCAGTTGCGGGAGATGTGTCCAGGCTTTCCATATCTAAAACAGATTATCCCTTTGATCTTACACTCCCTCGTGAAGTGTTCCTTTCCGCATTTCATACATCTTGGCGAGGATGTTGGGGTCTGACTGGATACACCACCACTAGTACTTTGTCCAGAAGTTGGTTGTTGTTGTTTCCCTGATACCCGTGCGTATAGTTTCCGCTTAAACTGGTTAACTTTTCTATTATTCCTCTTTTGGAATCTAGGTAGTCCAAGTTTACCCCAAAGCCGACTTTCCTCCAACAGATTCTGAACCTCAACTTCCAATTCTCGTCATTGCGTGGCCCTCTGATCATGGTAAGTTGTCATCGTAGCTATCATTTGCCTTTCTTCGGCAGTCGCAGCCATACTCCTATGGTCTTGTCCCGCGCTCACATGTATACATCTGTCACGAGCCATCGCTCTTGCATGTCTATTGCGAGGCATTGAATCTCTCTGAAGACGGACATAGATACAACAAACACAAAATTACTTCAAACAGCGTTATCTCCCTATGAAAACCAAATACAAAGAGTCATACAATTCATATAATTCAAGCAAGACAAGTTCAATTCCACACATCCTAACAAGCCCCAGCTCGAACTTCTTCATTCTGCTTCCACAACGTAATCCCTCATAAGCCGTCAACTTCCAAACTGCTTCTCGAAGCTAGTTTACACCAACTATTTCTTTCTCCAGAAGATCGGTTTTCCAAAACCTTCTGATCTCCTCACAAAAGAAATCCTATTTTCCTAACACAGTACGCCTAGGTGAAGTCATAGTTTCCTGTACACACAGAGCATTACATATTAAGTAGGCCAATCCTCAATATCATGCAACTGTATAACAGTAGCAATCAACATTCAACCTATGGCAAGCCATGCATCCCTTTCCCATCATCTCAACTAAGAGACAAGGAAGTGCACAATAGACCAAATTCTAATATGCCTAAACATAGCAAGTCCATACCCCGGCTCAACAGGATGAACTGCCCTGATACCACCAAAGTGTAACGCACCTAAATATACCAATTGCAGCACAATCGTCATTACACCATAGTTACTAAATCTAAGTGTATCACAGTCATGATAACAGTAGTCTCCAAAATTTACGAGTTTAATTTTTTTTCCTTTTCGCATTTATGCATAAGTAGAAAATATGAGCCATGAATGAAATATAAATGTATTCAACCCTTAATACAACCATTGGCATGAAATCACGTTCCTTATATATATATATAGTTTATAGCCAATTTACACAAATCACTGATGACATAGAATATAATAATTACAGAGTCAAATGAAATACAGCGGGAATAAAAATAATTAAAGGGGAGGAGTAGTAACCCAGGGGTGGGTACTACCAGCAGACAAGGCCGCAACCCCATATGCACATGACACATGGCGCCCCAGTTGACACGACATGCATCAATGCCACCACGCGGCTGCACTCTTACGTAGTCGACGAAATCTTGTCCAGATGCTTAAGTCAATCAACCAAGGTATAGTCTCTATTTATCTTCCTCTTACGATCTTTGATCAAACATAAATGTAAAACAGAAATGCACAAATATAGGAAAGAGGTGAGATTCCCAGCTTTCAGTACCAACAGGAAGAAAATAAACGGCGTCGAACGCCCACATAAGACACAGTTAATACATACAAGTACAGTAATACATGAAAGTAATTAACGAGAGTAAAGCAGCAAAGAACAATAGATAACATTATCCATAGCCAGCTAGCAACATTAGCATTACCAAGAATCAAATAAATACCACAGTCATAATAGTAAACATATTATTCAATTATAAATGCTCAATGGACCATGTGACAGACAACTCATAATGCAACAAGGGTACCAAAGTTCCTACTCCATGGAGCTAGACATCAATATTTTCGGAGTGAATGATCAAGGAGTAATGTCAGTGTATCGTTAGCCTTAAAAATATAGTGTGCTCATCACATAAAAACATTTGCGCAAAATGGCTCACACATGGCACCTCACCGTTGATCACGATATGGGAATGACATCTCGGGCGAGGATCGTCGGTGTGTTGCATTGGTTTATCCCACGGCCCCGGTGGAGCTACCACGCTATCATTGTGAGACACCCACACCCCGACGCCCCCAGGGTCAACAACATATGACACCTACGCTTAGTCTATTCGCACCCGCACAAAGGTGTTATTCAAACTCCTAGGCAACATAGCCTTCTCGACAATGTCCCACAGACAATACACATGCATGATGACACAATGTCCAATCATGTATGTTCAACAATGATGCATTCAACATCAGCATTGCCTCAATGGCAAACAAGCATTATTCAATGATCAACATGACATATCAACAACATATCTATTAAAAACATTGCCTCAATGGCATATCATCATTTCTTATCTCATTGAGTACTACATCAATAATTCTCAGCATCAACATGTATTCCTCATTACACACATACCACAATTTCCATGTCATGGATCCAAGAATTCCATATTCAAAATCATTTCTTCTCTATTGGTATGAATGCACATTCCTATCACAATTTAGTAAAGTAAAATCCTTAAATCCAGGGTTTTTAGGTTGTGTTTGAGTTACAAAGGGCAAAGAACCATAATCTCAATCATTTCCAGCTCAAAAATCTCATTTTTGGTCTTGGTAATCGATTACATCACCCTTGTAATCGATTACTTGAGAAACAGAACCTCTGTAATCGATTACAATCTCATTGTAATCGATTACGTGATTCCCAGAACCATGTTTCGTAACTTCAAGGCACTGGTAATCGATTACACAACCGTGGTAATCGATTACCAATGGACAGAACCTCCGTAATCGATTACCCATAAGTTGTAATCGATTACGTGATTCCCAGCAGCACCATTTCGTGACATCAGAGGCTTGGTAATCGATTACATCTTGTGTGTAATCGATTACAAGCTAAACAGAATCTCTGTAATCGATTACACACCAGATGTAATCGATTACCAGGTTTCCAGAATCACGATTTTGTATCTTTAAGAGCTTGGTAATCGATTACAAGCCTCGTGTAATCGATTACCACACGTAAGTTTGCAGAAAAATAGAGTCCTCAGGTCTTCTAACTTGAACCAAACCATTCCTCATCATATTAAATCAACAAAATACTCAAATATACCTTCAAACCATGCAAGAGACATCAATGAATCATACAAACCCAACCAAATACATTATCATCAAGAACAACATAAAAATGAGAGAACTTTATACATGGATTTAAAAATCAACAACAATACACATACAAGACATTCCCTTACTACCAAGATTGGTTGAAGAGGATCATCTCCCTCTTACCTATTTGGAAGACAACACAAGGTGTTACCTCTTCTTGCCCTAGACTTTCGTTTTCCCCTTCAAGAAAAACACCAATGTGAGTGATTTCCATAATGTCCACTCAAACCATGGAAAAATGAGTTCTTGATCACACAGGTGACCAAGAAAAACGAAAATAAGAAGAAAGTGAAAGAAAGGTTAAGACTTTACCTCCAAGCTCAAAGCTTTAGCTTCAATGGTGAAGAATGGAGGAAGAAGAAGAAGAAGAACCAAGGATGGCCACAAGGAAAATGGTCTTGGAATGATGGAAGAAAGCTAGATATGAGTTTAGTTGTAGCAACAATGGAGATGATCTCTAATGAAAGGGTGTGTACGGTGGTGAAGCAAGGAGAAGAAGAGAAGAAGAAGAGAAGAAAGAAGAAGAAGAAGAGATAAAAATGAAAATGTGATTATGGCTTTCAATGTCATCTCTGCCGTGTAAGAAGAGTGGGGAGGGAGAGAGAGAAAATGTGTTACAAGGGAAATTGCTAGGAAGCTTCCCATAACAAGCTTGGATTAAATTTAATCTTTCTTTTGAAATTAAAACTAATAGATGTGATACAAAAAATCAGATTTTGAATAATGTGATAATATTTTTAATACATGTTATTATTTATTGGACAATAGTTATAGTTGGTAGAAGTCAGCATTAACAACTCTGACAGATAAATTCTTCACAGTGTTTTATTATCTCATCTGTTAAGATTTCTCAAAAAATGTGAAACCTTGTAAACTGTGTCCGACCTCGGGTTTAGTAAGATCCCCCGTCGACGTTTCCATAGTTCAAGGTTCTCGGGAAAAATATTTCATTTTCCCGACTCTGCTCAATACACACGCAAAATGAGGAATATATTAAAATATTCTGCGTTCTCCAAAAAATTCAGAAAAATTCCTAGAAATCCCAAATATTAGAAACTGATCACTTATTTTAAAATTATAAATTTTCGGGGTGTTACAATTCCTATGGCATTCTAACTCATAGATTTGCCTAAGGTTTCACCACATTTAACTATGTGCTATATGGTTATTCTCTCCGGGAATTACCCTCATTTGTGCCTCAACACACTTAGGAAAGCATATAAGAGTGATCCTAACACTTAAGGAATGCCAAAACCTTAAGAATACAATCCTGAAAAATCCTGGTACTCACGCCTAGCCATGACATTCCCACGCCTAGGCGTGGTACTCTCTGTCTCGCCTAGACTGAAACTGCACCACCCATGCTTAGGCGTGGATTTCTTGCACCTAGGCGTGGCCCCGCGATTTGTAGAATTCTGCAAAAGTGGTACTATTCCATTGGCCAAAATCTTGGATTTTGGCCACTCCAACTCAAACTCTAGGTGATTTTAAGTCCCAAACAAGTTCATAAACACAAGGGAAACTCAAAATACCAATTGATTTCATCAAAAATGGATCAAAACACAAAATCACCCATCAAAACCCCCAAAACCTGCACATTGAGCATTTCAAGTCCAAAATGGATAGTTTTGTTTTCTTATCCAAACTCTTTGCATAAACAAGTCATAAACAACATTTATAACTCATTCAAGCAATAAACTCACGTCACACATCACAAGAACTCAATTTGGCATGTTTAACCTCAATCAACACTAACATGAAGAAATGAGGAAAAAGATGAACTAAGTTCAAGAACCCCTACTTTCAAACTCTTAAAGCTACAGAATTTGGTGGAGATGATGAAGGATTGATCACAAGTCCTCAAGCTTCCTTTTCCCCTTGGATTCCCTCTTCTTCCTTTCCTCCTTTGCTTCTTTTTCTTCCTTCTCCTTGGCTTTTGTTTTCAACCGTGAAAATTGAATGAAATGGTGATAGAAATATCACATAAAAGGAGTTAAGAAAAGAGGCTAAAACTGTGGAATGTTAAAGGCCAAGGGATACCACATAAATAATTCCTAATCTACTAAAAACACTCAACTTAAGCTAAAACAAGTTTTCCAAGTTCCAACAACTTTCAAATAAATCATAAGATTCATTAAAATTATTGTTGCATCAAAACCATCATTTTTCATATCTGTGACTAGTCATTCTGGCTTTAATTAGACAACCAGTATGCCTAAAAATACCAAACTAACTCTGAAAATTCTCAAACTTAAACCATATCACAGAATACCCATTTGTGACTTAGAAATAAATTATCCACCTCTATTTCCATTAGCTAGGCTATTTATGCTAATATCTGGGTCATTTTAAGCTATTTTTCACCTTTCGATTTGCAACAAAATGTTTAAACTAACTCAGATTATCACAAAATTAAACAGGCATGTTAAGCAAGCATTAAGTTACCTCTATAACCATTTACAAGTCTAACATGTTGAAGAGGATGTTACACACTGCTTGCAGTCTATCAAATACCAACACACATGAACTTTGCTTGTCCTCAAGCAAATGAGAAAGAAGATTTAAATTAAGAACAAAGGGTATATACTTCATGAAATATCAAAGATTGCAAATCCAGATTCCAAAAGATAATTTCTAGAAGATCAATACAATGATAATTCAATCAAGCACCACAAGTTCGATCATCCATTCATGCATTCAAACTTAACAAGGCACAAAATACTTAACCATTTAAGCACCATATTCCACTAATATAGCCATGCATTCTAAGAGATCAAAAGGTTTTTATTAAGGTTGTAATGAGGTAAAAGGGTTAAGGTTAGTAAAGAAAGAAAGGGTAAGAAATAAACAAAAGTAAAAGAAACCATAGCAATAAAGATCAAAATACATTAGAAATAGGCAATGATAATATCAAGGGAATTTCATTTCTATGCATGACTAGCATAACATTTTTTTTATTAACGACTTTGCTTATATTCAAACTTGTGATTGTGTACCTAATCCACACATCGTAAACGCTTACCCTTACTAGGCTAATACTTTTATTTCTTTTTCTTTTTTATTTTTTTCTTTTTCTTTTTATGCTTTTGTTTCCACCCCCACACTTATTTCTTTGACATCGTTGGGTGGAATTTTCTTTTTTGCTAGCATTCTTTTTATTTCTTCCCTTTTTTATGTTAATTTTCTAATAAGTCTTTTTGCTTCCTTACATAATTTCTACTCACAAAAGGTTGGTCTAGTGTTTAAGTTAGAAGGGCAAGTTGTTATGTGGGCTAAAACAAAGCAAAAGACAAAGTGTTTAGGCATCAAAGGGTTACTAGGAAAAATTATGTTGGATAAGATTATTAGGAAGGCTAAAGGTTAAACAAAGAATGCTTACATCATATCTCGTAGAATGCAAACACTAGGATTTTGCCTTTGTAGGTATAGAGAAATTGGTCTAGGATTTGTGAGATATTTTGGAAATTACAAAAATTCACATAATCCTTTTCTAGAAATTCATAGATTCAATCAAAAGGTTTACAGAAAGCATACTTAGAAAGCAAATTGTATCAAGCTAAAAAAAATATCATGAACTACTCCCACTTAGGTTATCCTAAGATATTATGTATCAACTCTTTCGGTTACTTAAGTTATCCTTCAAAAAAAAAAATCTTTATCATTTAACGTTTGAAATCATTTAGTGTTTAATTTTGAAAAATATTGAGCATAATATATTAATTATCTTATTTAAGTCCCATGCTTGCTAAAAACAAAAAATTAAAAAAAAATAGTGGCTAACACTATTTACATCCTTTTACTAAGGCTCCGAACTTAGGGAGGTACTTAAGTTGACTCAATAAACATTAAAAAAGGAAAATAAATACAAACATACATAAATGAAAAAATAAACAAACATTGCATCTTAAGTTCAATTAATGCACAATTTAAATTACATCATCACACCCCTCAAAAATATGTGCAAGTTACATACCACACCCTAACACGTAAACTTGACATTGTCCTCAATGTCACTATCATAGACAATCAAGCTCAAGCAAATAATATACCATACACGTTGTGTAACACCCTTGATGTAGCAACCAGAGCATAATCGTCATTACACCACAAGTTACTAAATCCAAGTGTGCCACGGTCATGATAATAGTAACTTAAATTCTCAAGAGTCTATATATATATATATATATATATATATATATATATATATATATATATATATATATATATATATATATATATATATTTTGACAATTCGCATAGGTAGAAAATATGAGCCTCGAATGAAATATAAATATATTCAAGCCATGATTTTGAAATAAAATCATATCTCTATATATATATATATAGTCAATTTACACAAATCACCGATGACATAGAATATAATAATTACAGAGAGTCAAAAAAATACGGGGGAATAAAACACAAAAAGGGGGAAAAGTAGTGACCTAGGGATAGGTACTACTAGCAGACAAAGCCGCAACCCCATATACACATACGACGCTCGGAGTCCCAGTCAACAAGTCAGGCATCAATGCCTCCACGCAACTGCACTCGTACGTAGCCGAAGAAACCTTGTCCAAACGCCCAATCCAATCAACCAAAGTGTGGTCCCTCCTTATCTTCCTCACGATCTTTTATCAATATAAGTATAAAACAGACATACAAGGATATAGGAAAGAGGTGAGACACCCATCCTTCATTACCATTACTAAAGAAGAAACGACACGGCGCAGAGCGCCCATAAAGCAATACAGTTCATATATTTATTAACGGCAACAGCAGAATTTATAACAAAAGCAATGCAATTGTAAGCAATAATAAGAATTAATAATAACAACGATATTTATAGTAAAGTAGAACAACAACAGGCAATAGCAGACAGATCACAATAGTATTTCCAAGAATCAACACAACCATCAGACAATCATCACAGTAATAATAATCAAATCAGTCACAGTTACAAGAAATAAACATTAATAATGACAGAATATATCATAGTTCATATGCATGCTTTCCCAAAGTCCTACTCCATGGAGCTAAACCCAAACAATCGGAGAGAAAGATCAGGAGACATGTTACGTGACTCTACGCCGAGGCCGGTGCTATCAATAAATTTTCTCGTGCACAATCATGGCATTGCACAAACATTCTACACTAGATCACGATATAGACGTTGTCTCGGTCCGGATCGTCGGTGCGTTTGCATCGGTCTACCCCACGCGCGGGAGAGCTACCAACCTCCCATTGCGAGGAACCCGCACCCCGACGCCCCCAAGGTCAACCAATGACCTACACTTGTCTATTCGCACCCGCACTAAGGTGTGTTCAATCTCCTAGGCAACTAGGCCTTACAACAGTCCACACGGACAATCACAATGCATAAGATACTATGCATGCACATGTATGATCCACAATCTCATACAATCTCATAATATGCCACAATGGGCCAATATAAGCATCAATATACAAATGGTCACTCACATGGACCCATAACATCATAATACAAGGATTAAGTCAATTGATGTGTTCTTAGGTTCATTATGAATCCTAACTTAGAATTTGTTTCCCTTTTCAAGGTTCATGTTCAAAATCAATACTTGAAATCAATTTAATATTCCAAGGCAATCCGATTTCCTATAACTTGTAAATTAATTAAGCTATTAAGCCTCACACTCTCTTGTTCTTCACTCACTTAGAATCACCTTAAGTTTTACAATGGTCCCATTCTTAGTCTTCTAAAATTTATGAAGTCTTGACTACACTAAATTCTTCCAGTTTATTAGTTGTCCATTTATTACATAGGTTTCTAATTACCTAATCACTTATGCTTCCAAATTATCAAAACCACATACTTACCTAAAATTTGCCCTAGAGGTCGTGGCCTCACAATGGTTACAATCCCAAATTCTCTCAAGTCATCATACTACATGTCATTCCCTTAATTCATTTAAGTGTTCACTTATCAAATTAGTTCACCAAGAACCCTAATCTTTATGCCTCAAAACCGTAGCCATCATTTAGGCTTCAATCTCAAACTTTTCTTCCATTAAATTCTACTTTATCACTTGATTAATTCTAGTCTTATGCTTGTTACACATTAACCATAATACTGTTGGGAATTTGCGGATCAAAGTCTCGCAGCGGAATAACAGAATTCCCTCACAGGATCCATGCGAAAAATCCATAATCCGAGGTTTTTAAAATTTTACCTCTTGAAGCGTGACAGACACAAGCGAGGTGAATCACCAACACCGTAATAACGACGATGTTTCTGCGGTATCCACACGAACAGACTTGCAAAAGGAGTCACGCCTCTGTTTCGTAGTGCTATTCACTATCTCTCACTCACTTTCGTAGGTGCGGCTAGGGTTGTGATGTCTTGTAGCAATCACTATTTATAATATGCCTTAAGTGATGAGCAGTAGCAAGGTAAGTGGTGCAACCCTAAACCCATCCGTCATGAGTTAGGCCCACAATTGAATCCGAGTCCAACTTGGATTCGATTACTCCAATTTAGTCTGTTCTAAGTGTGCGACTTCTGCAGTTCTCATGACGTTGGTAGTAATATTAAAATCTCATTTTAATATTACAAACAAATGAGCGGTATCTAGCAACACATCACTGCTACCCAAGTAATGAGAATGTCGGTGATTTGACATAACCTATCGTGACCAATGTTTCAGTGTAGTTTAGTCCCTTTGTCCAGATATCCAAATTGAACACAAGGCATGGAACGTGTCACCCTTGTTTAGTTCAATCTTCGGTTTCTCGATTCCCGAGTAGACATAGTAATGACAAATGAGATCAATATCTCATATTGACTCATTTGAGCATGGCCATGCATTTCATAGTCTCACTCAATCGGGGGCCCGAAGATATCACTCTGTTATGTAGGAGGACAAATCCCATCGAGGTCACTCACATCCCTCCACATGTATCGCGGTATGTCTAATAACCAACTTTATAAATCTTGTTACAGATGACGTTTGATGGCATTAAAACACACAACTCCTCATGTAGGAATCGTAGTGATTTCAGTCAAAGGACCACATACACCATTATCACTATGAGAATTGCTTATGACACTCACGTAACGATCCACGTAGCGTTCTCGTTACATGGTGTGTCCAATACAATTACTCTAATATGTATTATGTGTAGACTTGATATCTCATATCCATGACCCGTGAGATGTGGTCATATCTTGCTTACATACTAGTCTCAAAGCATTATTGTTGTCCTAATTAACAATAATACTGACTAGGGACATTTAAGAATAGTGTTTTATCCAATAAGATCTCACGATCAAGTCATCCACTTGATGTCTATGGTATCAAATTTACTATTCTAAGGACTTTATCATGTTTACCAAAAAAAAAAAAAAAAAGAATAATAAATTGAAATGCCTCATATAAAATAGCATTAAATACAAACAAAACGTATTGGCCACTAGGGCATACACCAACAAATATATCCAATTTTCACCCTAAAAACCGTAGCCCTCCAAGAGAGGTTCCCAAATGTTTTTCTTCCATTTCCAATCACATAATCCAATCCAACATACCATTATATACAACAAATCAATCTAAGGTCACAATTATCACATTATATGTTACACTCTTAATTCACTTAAATTTAGATCATCAAAATCAATCCATTTGTCTTTTTACCAAGACCAAAACCGTGGCACCCATCTTGGGTATTAAACTCTCAAAGTCTTCCATTCATTAGTGTTAATACTATCATTCAATCTTTGATTACATGAGTCTTATTTCACTTGTATACAAAATTAATTCTCATCCCTAACTTCTAGTCAAAACCGTGGCACCATGTTGAGGTAGGAAACTCCAAATTTTTCATTTAGCAACCCCAACATGATCAAGCACAATTAATATATCAAACATATTCAATAGCATAATCAAGTATCAATCAAATTCAAGAATACTAAATCATACAAAATTTATAATTCAAGCAAGCATACAAAGAGCATACAAGGATGGATTTCTCCATCAACACACACACAAAGTCTTCTCACCACCATAAGTGGTTGAAATGAGTAGTCTCCCTCTTACCTAGAGGAGACAATGCAAGAAAACAACTCCTTGGTTCCTTGATTTGCAATTTTCGGATTCCACCTTCAAGAGAACCATAAAGTGGTCAAATTCTCATATTTACAAACTAAAGCTTGAAAAGAATGATCCTTGGTCACATAGGTAACCAAGGAAAACGAAAATGAGAAGAAAATGGAGAGAAATCAAGAATCTTTACCTTGGAAGACAATGGAGACAAGGTTGGATTTTGAGCAAACCTTCCAAATGAAACTTGTAGAGAAGATGAAGATGAGTGTATAAATGTGTTTAGTGGAGAGAAAAATCAAAAAGCTTGGCCATCCATGGAGGAGTGATTTTCGGATTTGAAGAAGGAGGGTAGAAAGGATGGATTTTTGAAAAGATTTTCTAAAGAGAAAGTGTAGAGGAGGTTGAGAGAAGTCTAGAAATGGTCTTGGTGAAGCAAAAGGATGAAGAGAAGTGGTCAAGAGTGGGCTGCCATTTTCGTAGCCAAGAGGAGGAAGAAGAGAAGAGGTGGAGAGAAAATGGAGGTAGGAAAGGAAAATGATGAAGCTTTCTACACAAAGAAGGTAGAGGAAGTGAAGGCAAGTGTAGAAATAAGCTTAGAGAGGAGAAAAGATGAAGAGAAATGGTGGAAGGAGGGGCTGCAATTTCGTGCTCATGGGGGAGGTAGAGAGAAGGAGGAGAAGAGAAAAATGAAGAAGAAGGAAGAAAGGGTAGAGAGAGAAAGTGTTTTTTGGAAATTAATGAATTAAGGTGATAGTTTAATAATTAAAATGAAGCAATTTCCCTTCCCTTGGGCTGCATTCCAGCCGTGCATGGTGAGAGAAGAGAGGGTGAAAATTGGCTTCCAAGAGAAGCTAAGGGTATTTGGGTCAATATTTGGTCAAAGCTTCTCAAAGAAGCTTTGATTATTTAACATTAAATTTGAATTAAAGTGAATGGATTAGACATAAAGTAGATTGCATTAGGATAATGTGATAGGATTTTTATTACACACTATTATCCAATGGATAATAGTTATAGTTGACAGAAGTCAGTATTTAATTAATCTGACAGATGAATTTTTCGCTGTATTGATTTATTTTATCTGTTAAGATTTCTCGAAAATTGTGAAACCTCATAAATTGTGTCAAGTCTCGGGTTTAGTAAGATCCCCCGTCGACTTATCCATAGTTCAAGGTTCGCAGAGAAAACATCACGTTTTCCCAGTTCCGTCCAGCGCACACGCAAAACGAGGAATATACTAAAATATTCGACGTTTCCAGAAAATTCCCAGAAAATTCTCAAAAATTGCAAATATTATAAAACGATTATCCGTCATATAATTTTCCAATTTTTGAAGCATTACAGTCGTTTTCACGACTCTGCTCTATATTCACGTAAAACGAGAAATATATTAAAATATTCGTCATTCCCAGATAATTCTAAAAGAATTCACATAATTCACAAATATTAGAAAATAACTATTTGTAATAAAATTTTCCAACTTTGGGAGCGTTACAGTCGTTTTGCCAACTCTGCCCAGTGTGCACGTAAAACGAGGAATATATTAAAATATTATGCGTTCTCAAAAAATCCAAAAAAATTCCAGAAAATCCCAAATATTGTAAAATGATCATTTATATTGAAATTATTAATTTTCGGGACGTTACAACACTCCCCTTCAAATAAAAATTTCGTCCTCGAAATTTTCATCCCTTAGATCAAACATTAACGTGTTTCTTCATCTTATTTTCTTACCCTCAGATTGTGTCTCTAGTTACGTCAATCTAGATCACCCTTACTAACGCGATCTCTATATCTTTGCGTTGCTTTATTCTTCTATTCTCAATCTTCACGATAAGTTTCTCATAAATCAGACTCTCTCTGAATTGCACCGGGTTTAGTTTGATGACGTGGCTGGATCGGTGACATACTTTCGCGATCGTGACATATGGAAGATATCATGGAGATTTAGAAAGAAAGGATGACAGAATCTGTTGACAAGCTATTGAACCAAACTCGAAACGAAATTTGATATAGTCCAAAGAATTTTGGAATGGGTTTATTAGTGACCCAGACAGGACGACACTGAAACTAGACGTCATACTCCTTCAAAAACTCTAATCACCTTTCCTGTCTCATGTTCAGCCCCCTTTTTTTTTTGAATGGATACTTCAGGTCCTTGTGATTGCTAAAGGCGTTGATCGTAGCAAGCGTCTCCATATTCTCAGAGAAATTTTAACTACGGCTAGCACCAAACCGTGAGTTAGGCAATTCCCAATGTGTCCTCAACTACCTTGAGGTGTAAGTCATAACTTTCCCAACCTTGCATGAACACATATCCTAGATTTTACTGTGAAGCATAAAATTCTCCAAACAGTTCCCTGGGATTAGGTAGAACCAAATCTGACAAGCATTCGAATGTCTCCTCGACTTTTAAAATCTTTCTCCACACGCGTTAGTCCATAGAAGTTTTGATTTCTTCTTGTAAACTGAGCAAAATATCCGGCTATCTTGGAGGATCCATTGATACTCCTTCAATCTATGTGTCTTCTTTGATAAAACTAACTAATTCCACCAGTTATGTGTCTCTTTTACGGTCTCCGATCTTTCCTTTTGAAGAACTGCTTCAATCTCTCGGGGAATCCACAACAATCCCTCCGTTTGGAATTTCATGATCCAAAACCGAACCTTCTCAATTAAGAATCAGTACTATGATACTTTGGCATTTGCTCTCTCTCCTTTAAAGTCGGAAAACCATGCCGAGACGTCCAACGTGTATCTCCCATTTTCGAGAATAGATCAGAATGTCATCATTAATGACAATGACAATTCTGTTCTAGGTAAGGACAAAAGATACAATTCATGTCACTCATGAATACGACAAGAGGATTTGTTACTCTGAACGGCATCACGAGACACCCATAATGCCCATAGCGTGTTCGAAATCATTTCGGGGACATTCTCAATCTCCCGCGAACTTAATGATGTCCAGGACGTACATCTTTCTCCGAGGATACTCACCCTTGATCATAGTCTCGTTTGTTTGACGATGGTGCTCATCTCACTGAGATGTTCCATTCTTCTCCTTAACTGACAGCACTGTAGTTCATCACGAGAAACTTACTGACTACAATGGTGACAGTCATATTCCCTTTTCTTTTGTCCTCTGCAAAAGGTAACACGTATCCTTGGATTTCTTTTCCCTCACAAAGCTTCAACTTTGTTGGCTGTTACGAACTCAAAAGCCTTAGTTTCGAAAACCACTAAGGTTCTTATCGGAACGCTCTAGCAGATAATGACCAGAAAATAACTGATCAA
This sequence comes from Ormosia emarginata, assembly GCA_029884605.1. NCBI lineage: Eukaryota > Viridiplantae > Streptophyta > Magnoliopsida > Fabales > Fabaceae > Ormosia > Ormosia emarginata. The sequence goes on from JAQQTP010000045.1 coordinate 124,618, forward strand.
TCTCTGAAATCATGAAATCTAATAGGTATGATCCTTGGTAAGCAAGATAGATCAACAAAAGGTCCAATCTTTAGCAGAAATAGAATAGATTAAACAAGCTTAAGTGTCAACGATAAGTCTTAGTAACAGAAATGAAAACAACTACGTCGAAGATAAGAAAGATACAGATGAATCCAAATGATCCATACAGTCACAAATTGTAAAAGGAAAGAGTTACCCCCAGAATTATACAACACGATTATCGGATCGTCATTTGAGGCGTAACTACCCTTGTTTAGATCTCCAAATTTTGAGGTCTGATTGGATCTACTACTACTAGTACTTTCCCTACGGGTTGGGCGTTGTTGTTACTTTCTTAGTACCCGTGATCATAGTTCCCATTTAAACTTATTGACTTTTCCATTATTTCTCCTCTGGAATCTAGGTAGTCCATGGTTATCCCAAGTCTGACTTTCCTTCAATAGATTTTAAACCACAACTTCCAATTCTCATTACTGTATGGTCCTCTGATCTGGGTGAATTGTCACATCAGCTATCCTTCATATTTCTCCTGCGATCGCAACCATACTTCGATGGCCTTATCCTACGCTCATATGTGTACGTCTACCACGAGCCGGTGTCTTTCTTCGAAGACGGACCAAATATAACACAATAAAACAAACATAATTATTTCAAACAATATTACCTCCCTTCGGAAGCCAAACACAAAGAGTCACACAATGCACACCATTCAAGCAAGACTAGCTAATTTACAAATCTAACAACTTCCGGCCCGAACTTCTTCATTCTGCCTCCACGGTGTAATCTCTCGTAAGTTGTCAACTTCCAAACGCTTCTCGAACCTAATTTACACTAACTATTTCTTTCTCCGGAAGATCGATTTTCCAAAACCTTTGATCTCCTCACAAAAAATTTCCTATTTTCCAACGTAGTACGCCTAAGAGAAGTCATAGTTTCTGTACACACGAACATTACATATTGAGTAGGCCGGTCCTCAACATCATGTAAGCGCATAACAAGTAGCTATCAACATTCAACCTAAAGCAAGTCATGCATTCCTTTCCCATCATCTCAATCAAGAGACAAGGAAGTGCACAACACACAAATTCTAATATGCCTAAACATAGCAAGTCCATACCCCGGCTCAACAGGATGAACTGCTCTGATACCACCTAATGTAACACCCCTTGATGTAGCAACCGGAGCATAATCGTCATTACACCATAGTTACTAAATCCAAGTGTGTCACAGTCATGATAACAGTAATTTAAATTCTCAAGAGTCTATATATATATTTTTTTTGACAATTTGCATAGGTAGAAAATATGAGCCTCGAATGAAATATAAATATATTCAAGCCATAATACAACCACTGAAATAAAAGTCATTTTCCATATATATGTATATTTTATAGTCATCTTTAATACAAATCACTGATAACATATAATATAACAATTACAGAGTCAAATAGAATACAGCGGGAATAAAACACAAAAAGGGGAAAAAGTAGTGACCCAGGGATAGGTACTACTAGCAGACAAAGCCGCAACCCCATATACACATACGACGCTCGGAGTCCCAGTCAACAAGTCAGGCATCAATGCCTCCACGCAACTGCACTCGTACGTAGCCGAAGAAACCTTGTCCAAACGCCCAATCCAATCAACCAAAGTGTGGTCCCTCCTTATCTTCCTCACGATCTTTTATCAATATAAGTATAAAACAGACATACAAGGATATAGGAAAGAGGTGAGACACCCATCCTTCATTACCATTACGGCAGTAAAGAAAAAACGACACGGCGCAGAGCGCCCATAAAGCAATACAGTTCATATATTTATTAACGGCAACAGCGGAATTTATAACAAAAGCAATGCAATTGTAAGCAATAATAAGAATTAATAATAACAACGATATTTATAGTAAAGTAGAACAACAACAGGCAATAGCAGACAGATCACAATAGTATTTCCAAGAATCAACACAACAATCAGATAATCATCACAGTAATAATAATCAAATCACCACAATTAGGAAATAAACATTAATAATGAGAATATATCATAGTTCATATGCATGCTTTCCCAAAGTCCTACTCCATGGAGCTAAACCCAAACAATCGGAGAGAAAGATCGGGAGACATGTCTCGTGACTTACTGCCGAGGCCGTGCTATCAATAAATTTTTCTCGTGCACAATCATGGCATTGCACGGACATTCTACACTAGATCACGATATAGGACGGTGTCTCGGTCGGATCGTCGGTGCGTTTGCATCGGTCTACCCCACGGGCGGGAGAGCTACCAACCTCCCATTGCGAGGAACCCGCCCCGACGCCCCAAGGTCAACCAATGACCTACACTTGTCTATTCGCACCCGCACTAAGGTGTGTTCGATCTCCTAGGCAACTAGGCCTTACAACTGTCCACACGGACAATCACAATGCATAAGATACTATGCATGAACATGTATGATCCACAATCTCATACAATCTCATAATATGCCACAATGGGCCAATATAAGCATCAATATACAAATGGTCACTCACATGGACCCATAACATCATAATACAAGGATTAAGTCAATTGATGCGTCCTTAGGTTCATTATGAATCCTAACTTAGAATTTGTTTCCCTTTTCAAGGTTCATGTTCAAAATCAATACTTGAAATCAATTTAATATTCCAAGGCAATCCGATTTCCTATAACTTGTAAATTAATTAAGCTATTAACCCTCACACTCTCTTGTTCTTCACTCACTTAGAATCACCTTAAGTTTTACAATGGTCCCATTCTTAGTCTTCTAAAATTTATGAAGTCTTGACTACACTAAATTCTTCCAGTTTATTAGTTGTCCATTTATTACATAGGTTTCTAATTACCTAATCACTTATGCTTCCAAATTATCAAAACCACATACTTACCTAAAATTTGCCCTAGAGGTCGTGGCCTCACAATGGTTACAATCCCAAATTCTCTCAAGTCATCATACTACATGTCATTCCCTTAATTCATTTAAGTGTTCACTTATCAAATTAGTTCACCAAGAACCCTAATCTTTATGCCTCAAAACCGTAGCCATCATTTAGGCTTCAATCTCAAACTTTTCTTCCATTAAATTCTACTTTGTCACTTGATTAATTCTAGTCTTATGCTTGTTACACATTAACCATAATTTATCCAATTTTCACCCTAAAAACCGTAGCCCTCCAAGAGAGGTTCCCAAATGTTTTTCTTCCATTTCCAATCACATAATCCAATCCAACATACCATTATATACAACAAATCAATCTAAGGTCACAATTATCACATTATATGTTACACTCTTAATTCATTTAAATTTAGATCATCAAAATCAATCCATTTGTCTTTTTACCAAGACCAAAACCGTGGCACCCATCTTGGGTATTAAACTCTCAAAGTCTTCCATTCATTAGTGTTAATACTATCATTCAATCTTTGATTACATGAGTCTTATTTCACTTGTATACAAAATTAATTCTCATCCCTAACTTCTAGTCAAAACCGTGGCACCATGTTGAGGTAGGAAACTCCAAATTTTCCATTTAGCAACCCCAACATGATCAAGCACAATTAATATATCAAACATATTCAATAGCATAATCAAGTATCAATCAAATTCAAGAATACTAAATCATACAAAATTTATAATTCAAGCAAGCATACAAAGAGCATACAAGGATGGATTTCTCCATCAACACACACACAAAGTCTTCTCACCACCATAAGTGGTTGAAGTGAGTAGTCTCCCTCTTACCTAGAGGAGACAATGCAAGAAAACAACTCCTTGGTTCCTTGATTTGCAATTTTCGGATTCCACCTTCAAGAGAACCATAAAGTGGTCAAATTCTCATATTTACAAACTAAAGCTTAAAAAGAATGATCCTTGGTCACATAGGTAACCAAGGAAAACGAAAATGAGAAGAAAATGGAGAGAAATCAAGAATCTTTACCTTGGAAGACAATGGAGACAAGGTTGGATTTTGAGCAAACCTTCCAAATGAAACTTGTAGAGAAGATGAAGATGAGTGTATAAATGTGTTTAGTGGAGAGAAAAATCAAAAAGCTTGGCCATCCATGGAGGAGTGATTTTCGGATTTGAAGAAGGAGGGTAGAAAGGATGGATTTTTGAAAAGATTTTCTAAAGAGAAAGTGTAGAGGAGGTTGAGAGAAGTCTAGAAATGGTCTTGGTGAAGCAAAAGGATGAAGAGAAGTGGTCAAGAGTGGGCTGCCATTTTCGTAGCCAAGAGGAGGAAGAAGAGAAGAGGTGGAGAGAAAATGGAGGTAGGAAAGGAAAATGATGAAGCTTTCTACACAAAGAAGGTAGAGGAAGTGAAGGCAAGTGTAGAAATAGGCTTAGAGAGGAGAAAAGATGAAGAGAAATGGTGGAAGGAGGGGCTGCAATTTCGTGCTCATGGTGGAGGTAGAGAGAAGGAGGAGAAGAGAAAAATGAAGAAGAAGGAAGAAAGGGTAGAGAGAGAAAGTGTTTTTTGGAAATTAATGAATTAAGGTGATAGTTTAATAATTAAAATGAAGCAATTTCCCTTCCCTTGGGCTGCATTCCAGCCGTGCATGGTGAGAGAAGAGAGGGTGAAAATTGGCTTCCAAGAGAAGCTAAGGGTATTTGGGTCAATATTTGGCCAAAGCTTCTCAAAGAAGCTTTGATTATTTAACATTAAATTTGAATTAAAGTGAATGGATTAGACATAAAATAGATTGCATTAGGATAATGTGATAGGATTTTTATTACACTATTATCCAATGGATAATAGATACAGTTGACAGAAGTCAGTATTTAATTAATCTGATAGATGAATTTTTTGCTGTATCGATTTATTTTATCTGTTAAGATTTCTCGAAAATTGTAAAACCTCATAAATTGTGTCAAGTCTCGGGTTTAGTAAGATCCCCCGTCGACTTATCCATAGTTCAAGGTTCGCGGAGAAAACATCGCGTTTTCCCAGTTCCGTCCAGCGCACGCAAAACGAGAATATACTAAAATATTCGACATTTTTAGGAAAATTTCAAAAAATTCTCAAAAATTGCAAATATTATAAAACGACTATCCGTCATATAATTTTCCAATTTTTGAAGCATTACTGATCGTTTTCACGACTCTGCTCTATATTCACGTAAAACGAGAAATATATTAAAATATTCGTCATTTAGGATAATTCTAAAAGAATTCACATAATTCACAAATATTAGAAAATAAATATTTGTAATAAAATTTTCCAACTTTGGGAGCGTTATAGTCGTTTTGCCAACTACGCCGGTGTGCACATAAAACGAGGAACCTGAAATTATTAATTTTCGGGACGTTACACGTTGCAACAAATATGATAGAGAACATAGAAAGCAACATAACATCAAGTTCTAACATCATGTACAACACATAGATGCGTCCATAGGTACAACTTAATTGCACAAAATAAAGTAGCATACGATGTTCAGGTGAAACATAACCGATTAACATAGCTGAGCAAATATAACATAAAAAACTAGGGGTAGTAAGGTGGATGGGAAAATGATGAAGGGAACATGAGAGCGAGCATCACATTAATCTTGTCTAAATGGCTAGTATGATTATGCCAAGTGTCCTCGATTGTCTGAAAATGCTGCTTAATCTAAACATCCAGCTACTCAAGTCGTGCCAAAACTTCATGAAAAATGATAGGTCCTAGTGATGATGCCCTCTGATGTTCATGGTGATGAATCAGAATCTCCCACTCAGTATCTTAGGGTGCCATCTCTATGCAATTTGGCTCTCCATGCTTTGGAATACAACACCCCTCACTATCAAGCAAATAATAACTATTGTTATGGGAAGTGCATAGGCTCGTGGCAATTAATGTTGGTTCATCAATGCTAATGCTACTCGGCATGGGATGAAGCCCATGGGCATCGAGATTAAATCCCAATGACTCAACAAAGGTAGTAATTAAACCAACTAAGTCAATACTATCCACATCCTGAGTAGCTACATGTCTAAATGTCTTACACAACCATACTCCTCTGTTAACTCTCAATTTAGTTAGTATACAGTGCAAGAAGAATAAATCATTCTTATTAACTACCACAGTGCTCTCACTTCTCCTGCATATAGCATAAGATAAGATTTTATTAATGTACCTAAGGGAATGGTGAGTTAATTGGAAGCCTTAGATGATCCAGCTTTGTATTTTCGAGAGCCTGTAAGTGCAAAACAAGTCTCAAAGGAATCAAATTCGCTTAGGGCACAACGAAGGCCATCATTGAGTAAATCGAAAACTTCATCGAAAAGAGTCAAGTTAATGGAATGATGTCTAAACATAATTTTGAATTCAATCACCTCCCCAATTTCTGAAACATGAGAAATTTGAAATTTGAAGCTATTAAGGAAATATCTAGTCAAGGCTTCATAATTTAGATTTCTAGTTTGAAAGAATTGCAACCATCTAATATGCCTCAACAATGTCTTAACCTCTATTAATAATTCTAATTCATTGTGTATGTTTTCATCTATGTGCCTAGTTCATATTATAGGTCTCCTAAAGAGTGAAGGAATTAAGAGATCTACCTCATGGTGTTCTTCCATGGGACAAGGAGAAGGAGCTTGTCTTCTTGGCCTTTAAGGAGGAGGAGGAAGTGATGGAGACCTTGAAGCTCTTGAAGTAGTGACCTTGGACTTCCCTTTTAACTTTGCTCTTGTCTTGGGCGCAATCCTTGGAGTTTGGATTTGGGAAAGGAATGGGTATGAAAGGTTATGGCTATGGAGGAGAAAGAAAGTTTTATAGAGAGATAATGATGATGATTAAAAGATAGGGTGGGTTAAAGAAAAGTGTAAGATGAAGGACATAGGATTAAGAAAGGGGAAGGTTGATTTTTGGGTTGGAATTTAGAGATGATGAATGGAGTTCTAGGAATGAAGATTGTGGGTTTACAATGGTTTAGAGAGTGTAGAAGAGAGTGGCTATGGTTTAAAATGGTGTTAGGAATGGGTAGAAAGGTGTTTAAATTTCAAAAGTGAGTATGTGTTCGAGTATGCAAGTGTGTGTGTGTGTGTATGTGTATGGCTTAATTGCACAACCATGTGAGTTAATCCTTGAGCAAGGCCATATATGTTGGGAATTGGGGATCAAAAATCACGCAATAAAATAATAAAAATTCCCTCATAGGATCTATGCGAAAAGGCCATAATCTGAGTTTTTAAAAGTTTACCTCTTGAAACATGATAAACACAAGCGAAGTGAATCACCAACACCGTAATAGCGACGATGTCTATGCAGTATCCACACAAATAGACTTTCAAAAAGGAGTCATGCCTCTATTTCGCAGTGCTAGCTGCGAAGAGAAGAGAAGAAGACCTTTCACTGTCTCTCACTCACTTTCTTAGGTGCGGCTAGGGTTGTAATGTTACGTTCGTAGCAGCCCCCTTAGCAGTACTATTTATAATAGAGGTTGCCTTAAGTGAGTGTGAGCAGTAGCAAGGTAAGTTGTGCAACCCTAAACCCATCTGTCATGAGTTAGACCCACAATTGAATCCAAGTCCAACTTGAATCCTTATTGCTCTAATTTAGTCTGCTCTAAGTGTGCGATCCTGTAGGTTCTTATGACATTGGTAGTAATATTAAAATCTTATTTTAATATTATAAATAGTCTCATTTTAATATTACAAATAGTGAGCGGTATCTAGCAACACATCACTGCTACCCAAGTAATGAGAATGTCAGTGACTTGACATAACCTATCCGTGATCAATGTTTCTGTGTAGTTTAGTCCCTTTGTCCAAATATCTAGATTGAACACAAAGCATGGAACGTGTCACCCTTGTTTAGTTCAATCTTCAGTTTCCTAATTCTCGAGTAGACACAGTAATAATAAATGAGATCAATATCTCATATTAACTCATTTGAGCATGGCTATGCATTTCGTAGTCTCACTCAATCAGGGGGGCCAAAGATATCACTCCTGTTATGTAGGAGGGACAAATCCCATCTAGGTCACTCACATCCCTGCACATGAATCGTGGTATGTCTAATAACTAACTTTATAATCATCTTGTTATAGATGACGTTTGATGGCATTAAAAACACACAACTCCTCATGTAGGAATCGTAGTGATTTCAGGTCAAAAGACCACATACACCATTATCACTATGAGAATCGCTTATGACACTTACGTAACGATCCATGTAGCGTTCTCATGGCGGGTTAGTCCAATACATCATTACTCTAATATGTATCCATGTGAAGACTTGATATCTCATATCCATGACCCGTGAGACGTGATCATCAGTCTACGCACATACTAGTCTCAATGCATTATTGTTGTCCTAATTAACAATAATACTTAACTAGGAACATTTTAAGAATAGTGTTTTATCCAATAGGATCTCACGATCAAGTCATCCACTTGATGTCCTATGGTATCAAACTTACTATTCTAAGGACTTTATTATGTCTATAAAAAAGAACACAATAAATGAAATGCCTTATATATTAAAAATAACATAATACAATGTATGTAAATACAGACAGAATGTATTGGCCTCTAGGGCATACACCAACAATATGTTTTAGAGGAACATGATTACACGGCCAAGTGATCAATTACACAACCATGTAATATGGAGCATTCTTGTGTGTATGTGTGTGTATGTGTGTGTGTGTGTGTGTGCGGCTTGATTACACAACCATGTGGGTTGATCGTATAATCGAGCAAGGCCATATGTTCTGGAAGAACACGATTACACGACTAAGTGATCAGTTACATAATCATGTAATCTGGAGCATCCTTGTACAATGTCCCACATAGACAGGTCGTGTATTCTAGGACTTTAAGCTGTGTAATCTACTACCCCTTAGCTCTGATTATGTGCTCATAGGTCCTTTAACACGATCTAAACTCCATATTACACGTATAGCATAAACGAACACCTAAATTATTATAAAAAAGACTTTGAAGACTTAGTCAATTCCCTACCAGTTCATATTATCCAAGTTTCAAGTTCCAAACATTAATAATTAAGAATGAGATGTGATGGGAAAACTAAACAACAAAAAAACAAATAACTAAACAAATAGACTAACTAACTAACACAAATACTAAAATGTAATTAAAAAAGAAAGAGTTAAAAGATCAAATCTGATTAGTGTGACTCTCCTTGATTCATTTGGCTACCTCTTAAAAAGTTCTTGGTTTACTATCCTCAACATGACTTAGTTTTTGTTTTGAGTTATCTGTTGTCCTCGAACTACACTTCACTAGGAATCTTAATAGCTTCAAAGATATTATGATGAATTATGTTTCCATTAGAATCCTTTGTTAGTATGCCTTTTTGGACATTAATTATGGCTCCTAATGTCTTTAGAAATGGTTTTCCTAGCAATATTGGTGGCGGGTCTATAGATATCTTTTCCTCCATATTAATCACATTGAAATCAGCTAGAAAAATTAAATCTTTAACCTACACAAAGACATCTTCTACAATGCCTGTGGAATAAACATTAGAGTGATTAGCAAGTTGTAGAATAACATTTGTTTCTTTCAAAGGACTAAGATTTAGAGAAGCATAATATGAATAAGGCATGACATTTATTGATGCTCCTAAATCTAATAGTGACTTCTTGATGATAGTATTATCAATAGTGCAAGGGGTAGTAAATGTACCTAGATCTTTGCATTTAGGTGTAATATGCTTTCGAAGATTAGCTAAAGCATTTTCCTCCTTTTCTTTAAAGAGCTTTAGTTCTTGTTCAACAATAGTTAATTTCATCCTTAGGGATAGTTTCTAGCTTTTCTTAAATTGATTCTTAGTTTTTTATGTTCATTAAATCTACTAGGGAATGAGGGAAGAATAGCATATGAAGAGATTGAAGGTTTAGTGCTTACCTCAGGCAATGACACAATTGATTTAGGTTGTTGTTGGTGTATGCCCTAGTGGCCAATACATTTTGTTTGTATTTACATACATTATATTATGTTATTTTATATGAGGCATTTCATTTATTGTGTTCTTTTTGGTAGACATAATAAAGTCTTTAGAATAGTAAGTTTGATACCATAGGACATCAAGTGAATGACTTTATCGTGAGATCCTATTGGATAAAACACTATTCTTAAATGTCCCTAGTCAAGTATTATTGTTAATTAGGACAACAATAATGCATTGAGACTAGTATGTGCGTAGACTGATGACCACATCTCACGGGTCATGGATATGAGATATCAAGTCTACACATGGATACATATTAGACTAATGATGTATTGGACAGACCCGCCATGAGAACGCTACGTGGATCATTACGTGAGTGTCATAAGCGATTCTCATAGTGATAATGGTGTATGTGGTCCTTTGACCTGAAATCACTACGATTCCTACATGAGGAGTTGTGTGTTTTAATGCCATCAAACATCATCTGTAACAAGATGATTATAAAGTTGGTTATTAGACATACCGCGATACATATGGAGGGATGTGAGTGACCTAGATGGGATTTGTCCCTCCTACATAACAGGAGTGATATCTTCGGGCCCCCTGATTGAGTGAGACTACGAAATGCATGGCCATGCTCAAATGAGTCAATATGAGATATTGATCTCATTTGTTATTACTATATCTACTCGGGAATCAGGAAACTGAAGATTGAACTAAACAAGGGTGACACATTCCATGCCTTGTGTTTAATCTGGATATCTGGACAAAGGGACTAAACTACACGGAAACATTGGTCACGGATAGGTTATGTCAAATCACTGACATTCTCATTACTTGGGTAGCAGTGATGTGTTGCTAGATACCGCTCACTATTTGTAATATTAAAATGAGATTTTAATATTACTACCAACGTCATGAGAACCTGCAGGGTCGCACACTTAGAACAAATTAAATTGGAGTAATTAGAATCCAAGTTGGACTCGGATTCAATTGTGGGCCTAACTCATGACAGATGGGTTTAGGGTTGCATCACTTACCTTGCTACTGCTCACACTCACTTAAGGCAGCCTTTGTTATAAATAATACTGCTAAGGGGGCTGCTACTAGGTTACATCACAACCCTAGCCGCACCTACAGAAAGTGAGTGAGAGATAGTGAGGTCTTCTTCTCCTCTCTTCGCAGCTAGCACTACGAAACAGAGGCGTGACTCCTTTTTGCAAGTCTGTTCATGTGGATACCGCAGAGACATCGTCACTATTACGGTGTTGGTGATTCACCTCGCTTGTGATTATCACGCTTCAAGAGGTAAAATTTTAAAAACTCGGATTATGGACTTTTTCGCATGGATCCTGTGAGGGAATTCTATTATTCCGCTGCGAGACTTTTGATCCGCAATTCCCAACAGTTGTTCAACTTGTAGGACATCTTCCTTTGGTGTGTCTTGTCTTTTATACTCTTCACTTTCATAATATTAATACTTTCCTTTGGATCAACCACTGTTTGAGAAGGAAATTTACTTGAATAATGCACTTCTAGTATGCTCACAATTATGGCTAATTGGCCCATTTGGTTTTCTTGATGTTGAATGCTTGCTCTAGCTTCTTGTTGGAATTGCATCATGCTATTTGCAAGAACTTTAATAACATCCACTAATGGTGGTCCAAAATTTTGTTAAGCCTATTTTCGTCTGAATTGATTTTGCTGTGGTGTTCTTTGAAATCTAGGTGGTTGACAAAGTATGGAATTAGGAGTTACTTGAGGTTGATTTCTTCTATAAGTGAGATTTTGATTATCTATCCAGCTTGGATTGTACGTTTTTGTATATGGATCATATTTCCTTGGTTAGGATGATCTCTCCAACTAGGATTGTTTATTGCTGACATCATAGAGTTTTGGGCATATATCAGTGGGGTGACCCACCAATGAACAAATTCCATATGATTTAACTTTTTATACATTACCTTTTACCCATTGTTCAAGCATAGAGGTGATACTTGCTAGTTGTTGCTCAATGGATGTCAAGTTCAACAAAATTAAGTCTACGGCTTTGGCATCTCCATCAACCAAAATTAGATCTAGTCAAGCATAGTTGAGAAAAACATACATACAAACATTAAGAACATAAACAAAAATTGAAGAGAAGTAAAGAATATGAAGAATGGAATCATCACTACAAGAATTTCGCTAATTAGTGACAGAAAAATCCATCGCTAATCCATCGTTAAACCTTGTTAGCGAGGGATTAACGAGGAATTAACGAGGAAATTTTTTGTCCCTTATTTTGAGTTGCTAATTAGTGATGAAAAAAATCTCCATCATTAATCCCTCGATATCTTTCACTACCATACATTAGCGAGGGAAAATTCTGTCACGAAATTTTCATCACTAATCTGCAAAATTCTTATGTTGCATTTATCTTCTTAAATCTCTTCACTTGGCCTTCGTTCTTTAATACCTTGAGCATCTTGCTCTTAGATATGACAATGGAATTCTCAAGACAGCCATTTTTTCATCCTCTCGAGCTTTTCACGTCTACCTCTCACCTCTCTTCATGCTATCCCTGTGTGTTGCTTCATATCATTTAAATAGGGAATAGTTGCCTCGTGTTTTGGGAAGGTAAAATCTTGAAAACTGGTCTATAAGCTAATTGTTCTAGAACGAACTCAAAATCATGTCCAAAATCACATGTTGGATCATATGGTCATGTAATTTATAAGTTCACGACAACATCAATACTGTCAACTTGATATGCAATTGTTGTGGTCCAAATGGGAGAATTAGGAAAAAGTGGTAAACATGAAAGTTGAAACCATGTGTCTTAACTTTCCAATGCTATCAAAATTACCTTGAGTGCATATCTATAACTTGAGATATTCCCAAAATACTGCAAGTCAGATAACAAAGATACCTGGATTAGATTTGACTATGTTTCATGTTTTTGTTGATTGGCTTGCCTATAAAACAAGATAAAATCAATAAGATACTATCCATATTAGTCCTTAATAAATCTCATTAAGTACAAATAAAGAGTAAGTGAGAAATTCATCATATTAATTACAAGATAATTTACAAGACTAACAACATTTACAATGTAATAACCTTAATAACATGTTAGACTTTTATATGTGTACGAAGGAAGCATATGACTTATTTAACATGCCTGTTTTACTATGTGACAAACTGAGTTAGTTTAGGCACTTTGTTGCAGTCCAACATGTAAAAATTAGTTTAAAAAGACTCAAATAATGGCATATGTTGCTTAGATAAGGGAAACAGATATGAAGAATTTGTTTTTAAGTCACAAATGAGGTAAGTAAGATGTAGTTAAAGTTTCAAGAAAATAGAGATAGTTTGATATTTTTAGGCATACTAGTAGTGCATTTAATGCTCAATTAATTAGCAGCAGATATAGAAAAATAAGATAATGGTGAAACAATAATTTATATGAATCCTAGTATTTATGTTGAAGTTGTTAGAAGTTGGAAAACTTGATTTAGCTAAATCTAAGTATTTTTACCAGATCGGGAAGTATCAGTTAAATATCTTAAGTGTTTTAAGTCATGAAACGATAGCCCCTTTTTATGACTTAAGGTCACTTCTTTTCAACTCAATTTCACTCATCTTTCTCTCACAAAAACCAGCAACAGCAGCCAAGGAAAGGAAGGAAGAGAAGAGGAAGGAAGAAGAAAGGGAAAATCAAATCTTAGGTTGATCATCCACCATCACTAAGAACTTGAGGTAGGGGATTAGAGTTCCTTGTTACCTTCTTTTCTTCAATTTCACCATTTATGCATATTTGATGCATGATCTGTCAATTTGGGATCTAGAGGTGTTTGGAGTGTTTTTCTTGCTTGAATGTCTTTCAATGATTGTTTATGACTTGTTCATGGTATAAGTTTGAGTTAGAAGCTTAGAACTTCTCATTTGGACCTTTGATGCACAAAGTGGGAAAACTAGGTTTTGATGCATGATTTTGGTTTTGAATCCAAAGTTAATGGTTTAAGTTGGTGATTGATGATTCCTATGAGTTAGTGAACTGTTTAGGAACGTAACATCACATCGAGACTGTTTTAGAATAGCTAAAACTGTGAGATATACCAATGGAACAGTGCAGGTGCTGATTTTTCTGCAGAATTCTGTAGAAATACACATCGCGTTGCGACGTGACATGAAGCATGCTGAGGCGTTAGTGCAACCGAGAGTAACACGCTGTGGCGTGGCAATGGTACGCTAGGGAATGTCAACCTAGCATTTTTACCGAGAGTGGCACATTGCGGTGTGGGGAAGGTCTCGCTGAGGCGTGAGCTCCAAAATTCTAAAAAAAAATTATATTCTTGATGTTTTAAGGTTCTTTACTTGTAGGAATCTTTTATACAAGTTTCTTGGAGTGTATCAAGGTACTACTAGAGGTAATTCAGTAAGGGAATGATCCTTTGATATGTAAATGCAATGTATAAAACTTAAAACAACCTAAGGTAATGGTTTGTCCAAAGTAAGAGTCTAGCACCTTAAACAACCTAGTATTGAAAGAATAACACTTAAGATGTTATGAGTGATGATGTGGTGTTTAGATTAATGTATGTTGGGATGGTATGGTAGTTTTGATCTTTGTGAGTATCATTTGATGATGTGCACAATTATTTAGGCCAAAAGAGATAGGTGGAAAATCCATAAAGGTTCTTTTGAGCCTGGATTCAGCCCGAGCTTCTCGATAGTGCCAGGGTACGTGTAATGTGAGAATGAGTTTTTCCTCTATTTACCACAAGATAATACACTAAACTAGTGTTCCTAGCTAAATATCATGGTTCATAAATGAGCTAAGTATGTATGTTATGAATGTATGTTAACTTGGTTTCTTTAGTTACTAAAGTATAACCTTGTATAGTAGTTAAGCATATCTTATTTAGCATGTATTAAGATTATGTTTATTTTGCTATGTATGACTGGTTTTGGTTTACTCATACTGAGAAATGTTGTTTCTCACCCCACTGTGTTGCCATGTAAATCCAGGTGAAGGTTCTTCAAATAGTAAGAAGAAAAATGAGCTGAAAGGCTAGCATAGTTATAGTTTTTATTACTTCTAGAACAGACTTTGTATTTATTTATACTAGTTTGTTATGTAAAAAGCTTACGTATTACACTAAGCCTTTCTTAGGCTAAGGTTGTATATGTATATGCATTTGATGTGAGTTATGTTTTCTAGATTTTATAACCTCTCTATAATGACTTCAGTGAGTATTATGGATATATTATCAGGTTATTATGTAAGTAGTGACGTTGTAATGTTGTTTATTGTTATAAATGTTACATTTATTGAATTTTCAGTATTAGGACATTACATTATGGTATCAGAGTAGTTCATCCTGATTAGTTGGGGTATGCACTAACTATGCTTAGGTATGTTTAAGAGTTCCTTGCTATGAATAATGTTTTTCTTATCTCTTGTGTGAGATGCTTTAATAGAATTGCATGATTTACCTTAGGTTGATTTGTTATTAGCTACTGTTACACTGTTACATGATATTGAGATTGCAACTCAATATGTATTATTCTGTATGTACAGGAAACTATGGCACAACTGAGGAGAACTAGGGAAACAATGAACTCAGCTCCTAAAGGACCTAACATGGTCGAAGCAGTTAAGGCCATGGCCAATGCTATGTGAGACTAGATGACCATTACTGCTAAAGCCATAAGGGACCAGGCAGATGTGACTGCCAGTGCTACAAAAGATCAGGTAGTTGTTACGACAAGGGTGCTTGTGAGGATGGAAAACGATCCACCTCAACAACCCACACAACCTGTACAGTCAATGCAGGAAGTTCAAGTTGGGAGGATTCAGAACTTCCAAGACCTGTCAGCTTTCCGTCAAACAAACCCTCCACCTGTCAGAGGCGTGTATAATTCTGCTAAGGTTGAGGAGTGGCTCAATGAGATGGAGAAGATCCTTGATGTGATGGTTTGCTCTTATGAGCAAAAGGTATCCTTCGTCGTTGAGTTGCCACCCGAGAGAGAAATAAAGTTTACTATAGATTTAGTGCTGGGTAAAGGATATATATCTATAGCACCCTATAGGATGGCACCTCTAGAGTTTGCAGAACAGAAGGAAGAAATAAAGGAGTTGTTGGACACGCAATTCATTAGGCCTAGTGTTTCTCTGTGGGGAGCACCAGTGTTACTACTGAAGAAGAAAGATGGTACCATGAGGTTATGCATTGATTATAGACAGCTGAATAAGTTAACCATCAAGAACAAGTATCCATTGCCTAGAATAGATGATCTGATGGATCAATTAAGAAGAATTTAAGTGTTTTCCAAGACTGATCTAAGATCTAGCTTCTAATTTGTCTAAATGTGAGTTTTGGCTAACGGAAGTCTAGTTTTTAGGCCATGTTATTTCTCAAAGAGGAATCTCAGTGGACCCCAGCATAGGAGATGCAGTGTTACAGTGGGAGAGACCCACCATTGTGACCGAGAATATGAGCATTCTAGGCCTGGCTGGCTATTATAGAAGGTTCATCATGGGTTTTTCTATGTTACCGCTACCATTGACTAGGTTAACTATGAAGGTGGGCTCATCATTGTGAGAATAGTTTCCAAGATCTAAATTAGAGGTTGACCACTATGCCAGTGTTGGTAATTCTAGATCCCCATGAGAACTTTGAAGTATAATGTGATGCTTCAAAGATGGGACTAGGGTGTGTTTTGATGCAAGATAGGAGAGTAGTTGCTTATGCATCTAAGCAGCTAAGGCCACATGAGGAGAGCTACCCTACGTATGATTTGGAATTGGCAGTTGTTGTGTTTGCCTTAAAGATTTGGAGATATTATCTCTCTAGAATCCAGTTTGAGATGTTTAGCGATCATAAGAGTTTGAAGTACTTATTTGATCAAAAGGAGTTGAACATGAGATAAAGAATATAGATGGAATTCTTAAAAGATTACGACATTGAGTTAAAGTATCATCCGGGTAAAGCCAATGTAGTGGCTAATACACTGAGTAGGAAATCCCTACATGTGTCCCAAATGATGGTCCAAGAGAGTGAACTTCTCGAGGGTTTCAAGGATTTAAGACTTATGATGACTGTGATACCATATAGTCTCTTTGTGAGTAGAGTGGACATAGTAAATGACTTAAGGATTTAGATTTTAGAAGCTCAAAAGGAGGATGAAGCTCTAAGAGACATTAGTGCGCAAATCTTTTTAGGAACCCAAGATGATTTTGATATGATTGATGATGCAATGATAAACTTTAGAGACGAACCTTATGTTCCAAGAGAGTTAGAGATCAAAGAAAGGATTCTAGAAGAAGCTCACAAGAGTAAGTATACAATCTATCCCGGAACCACTAAGATGTACCCAGATTTAAGGAAGATGTTTTGGTGGTCTAGAATGAAAAGGGACATAGCAAAATATATCTCAAGGTGTTTATAACTTGTCAGAAAGAGAAGTTTGAACACAAGAAACCTGCAGGACCTTTACAGTCTTTAGGGATCCCTGAGTGGAAATGGGATAAGATCTCTATGGATTTGATAATAGGTTTACCCAAAACTCAGTTAGGTTATAATGCAGTTTAGGTCATAGTGGATAGATTAACCAAATCTGCCTACTTTATGCCAATCAGGGCTAACTATTCTCTAGAGAAATTAGCCTAGTTATGCTTGGAAGAGATAGTTAGGTTGCATGGAGTCCCCATTAGTATAGTGTCAAATAGAGACCCTAGATTCACATTTAGATTTTGGGGAGCCTTAAAAAAGGCTTTTGGGACTAAGTTAAGCCTTAGTACAACTTATCACCAACAAACAGAGAGAACTATCAAAACACTTGAAGATATGCTTAGGGCATGTGTTTTAGAGCAACAAGGCAGTTGAGATAAATTCTTACCATTAGTGGAGTTTGCCTATAATAATAGCTACCACTCTAACATAGGTATGGCACCCTATGTGGCTTTATATGGAAGAAAATGTAGATCACCTCTATGTTGGTATGAGGTAGGTGAGAGAACCATCCTAGGTCCAGATTTAGTCCAGCAGGCCACAGAACAAATCACGATTATTAAGGATAGGTTGATTACTACTCAAAGTCGACATAAGAGCTATGTTGCCAAGAAAATGAGACCTCTTGAGTTTAATGAAGGAGAGCATGTTTTTTTAAGAGTTACTCTGACTACAGGGATTAGTAGAGCATCGAAAACTCGAAAGATACATCCACGTTTTCTTGGTCCCTATCAGATTCTAAAGAAAGTTGGACCCATAGCCTACCAGATAGTCCTTCCTCCCAGTTTGTGTAACACCCCTTGATGTAGCAACCAGAGCATAATCGTCATTACACCATAGTTACTAAATCCAAGTGTGTCACAGTCATGATAACAGTAATTTAAATTCTCAAGAGTCTATATTTTTTTTTTGACAATTTCCATAGGTAGAAAATATGAGTCTCGAATGAAATATAAATATATTCAAGCCATGATACAACCACTGAAATAAAATCATATCTCTTATACATATATATATATAGTCAATTTACACAAATCACTGATGACATAGAATATAACAATTACAGAGTCCAATAAAATACAGCGGGAATAAAACACTAAAAAGGGAGAAAAGTAGTGACCCAGGGATAGGTACTACTAGCAGACAAAGCCGCAACCCCATATACACATACGACGCTCGGAGTCCCAGTCAACAAGTCAGGCATCAATGCCTCCACGCAACTGCACTCGTACGTAGCCGAAGAAACCTTGTCCAAACGCCCAATCCAATCAACCAAAGTGTGGTCCCTCTTATCTTCCTCACGATCTTTTATCAATATAAGTATAAAACAGACATACAAAGATACAGGAAAGAGGTGAGACACCCATCCTTCATTACCATTGCGGCAATAAGAAAACGACACGGCGCAGAGCGCCCATAAAGCAATACAGTTCATATATTTATTAACGGCAACAGCAGAATTTATAACAAAAGCAATGCAATTGTAAGCAATAATAAGAATTAATAATAACAACGATATTTATAGTAAAGTAGAACAACAGCAGGCAATAGCAGACATATCACAATAGTATTTCCAAGAATCAGCACAACAATCAGACAATCATCACAGTAATAATAATCAGGTCAGTCATAGTTACAGAAATTAAACATTAATAATGACAGAATATATCATGGTTCATATGCATGCTTTCCCAAAGTCCTACTCCATGGAGCTAAACCCAAACAATCGGAGAGAAAGATCAGGAGACATGTCTGTGACTCGGCTGCCGAGGCCAGTGCTATCAATAAATTTTCTCGTGCACAATCATGGCATTGCACAGACATTCTACACTAGATCACGATATGGGGACGGTGTCTCGGTCCGGATCGTCGGTGCGTTGCATCGGTCTACCCCACGGGCGGGAG
Organism: Ormosia emarginata; assembly: GCA_029884605.1. NCBI lineage: Eukaryota > Viridiplantae > Streptophyta > Magnoliopsida > Fabales > Fabaceae > Ormosia > Ormosia emarginata. Next base: position 143,958 of record JAQQTP010000045.1, read on the forward strand.
AGCTACCAACCTCCAATTGCGAGGAACCCGCACCCCGACGCCCCAAGGTCAACAAGTGACCTACACTTGTCTATTCGCACCCGCACTAAGGTGTGTTCAATCTCCTAGGCAACTAGGCCTTACAACATCCACAAGGACAATCACAATGCATAAGATACTATGCATGCACATGTATGATCCACAATTTCATACAATCTCATAATATGCCACATTTAGGCCAATATAAGCATCAATGTATACATGGTCACTCACATGGACCCATAACAACATAATATCAATATCAAGTCAATTAATGCATTATTAGGTTCATTATGAATCCTAACTTAGAATTTATTCCTCTTTTCAAGGTTCATGACCAAATCCAATTCTTGCAACTAGCTTAATATTCCAAGGCAACTCGATTTCCTATAACTTGTAAATTAATTAAGCTATTAAGCCTCACACTCACTTGTCCTTCACTCACTTAGAATCACCTTAAGTTTTACAATGGTCTCATTCTTAGTCTTCTAAAATTTATGAAGTCTTGACTATACTAAATTCTTCCAATTTATTAGTTGTCCATTTATTACATAGGTTTCTAATTACCTAATCACTTATGCTTCCAAATTATCCAAACCACATACTTACCTAAAACTTGCCCTAGAGGCCGTGGCCTCACAATGGTTACAATCCCAAATTCTCTCAAGTCATCATACTACATGTCATTCCCTTAATTCATTTAAGTGTTCACTTCTCAAATTAGTTCACCAAGAACCCTAATCTTTATGCCTCAAAACCGTAGCCATCATTTAGGCTTCAATCTCAAACTTTTCTTCCATTAAATTCTATTTTGTCACTTGATTAATTCTAGTCTAATGCTTGTTACACATTAACCATAATTTATCCAATTTTCACACTAAAAATCGTAGCCCTCCAAGAGAGGTTCCCAAATGTTTTTCTTCCATTTCCAATCACATAATCCAATCCAACATACCATTATATACAACAAATCAATCTAAGATCACAATTATCACATTATATGTTACACTCTTAATTCACTTAAATTTAGATCATCAAAATCAATCCATTTGTCTTTTACCAAGACCAAAAGCGTGGCACCCATCTTGGGTATTAAACTCTCAAAGTCTTCCATTCATTAGTGTTAATACTATCATTCAATCTTTGATTACATGAGTCTTATTTCACTTGTATACAAAATTAATTCTCATCCCTAACTTCTAGTCAAAACCGTGGCACCATGTTGAGGTAGGAAACTCCAAATTTTCCATTTAACAACCCCAACATGATCAAGCACAATTAATATATCAAACATATTCAATAGCATAATCAATTATCAATCAAATTCAAGAATACTAAATCATACAAAATTTATAATTCAAGCAAGCATACAAAGAGCATACAAGGATGGATTCCTCCATCAACACACATACAAGTCTCCTCACCACCATAAGTGGTTGAAGTGAGTAGTCTCCCTCTTACCTAGAGGAGACAATGCAAGAAAACAACTCCTTGGTTCCTTGATTTGTAATTTTCGGATTCCACCTTCAAGAGAACCATAAAGTGGTCAAATTCTCATATTTACAAATTTAAAGCTTGAAAAGAATGATCCTTGGTCACATAGGTAACCAAGGAAAACGAAAATGAGAAGAAAATGGAGAGAAATCAAGAATCTTTACCTTGGAAGACAATGGAGACATGGTTGGATTTTGTGCAAACCTTCTAAATGAAACTTGTAGAGAAGATGAAGATGAGTGTATAAATGTGTTTAGTGGAGAGAAAAATCAAAAAGCTTGGCCATCCATGGAGGAGTGATTTTCGGATTTGAAGAAGGAGGGGTAGAAAGGATGGATTTTTGAAAAGATTTTCTAAAGAGAAAGTGTAGAGGAGGTTAAGAGGAGTCTAGAAATGGTGTTTATGGAGAGAAAAGTGAAGAAGAGACTCTCTAATGGTGGCTGGAATTTTCGGATCTAAGAGGAGGAAGAAGAGAAGAGGTGGAGAGAAACTGGAGATAGAAATGGAAAATGGAGAAACTTTCTACACAAAGAAGGTAGAGGAGGTGAAGGCAAGTGTAGAAATGGGCTTGGAGAGGAGAAAAGATGAACAAAAATGGAGGAAGGAGGGGCTGCAATTTCGTGCTCATGGTGGAGGTAGAGAGAAGGAGGAGAAAAGAAAAGTGAAGAAGAAGAAGAAGGAAGAGAGAGAAAGTGTCTTGAAATTAATGAATTAAAGTGACAATTGGATAATTGAAATGAAGCAATTTGCCTTCCCCTTGGCTGCATTCCAGCCGTGAATGATGAGAGAAGAGAGAGTGAAAATTGGCTTCCAAGAGAAGCTAAGGGTATTTGGGTCAATATTTGGTCAAATCTTCTGAAAGAAGCTTTGATTATTTAACATTAAATTTGAATTAAAGTGAATGGATTAGACATAAAGTAGATTGCATTAGGATAATGTGATAAGATTTTTATTACACACTATTATCCAATAGATAATAGTTACAATGGATTAATGATCGGTATTTAATTAATCTGACGGATGAATTTTTTTGTATTGATTTATTTTTATCGTTAGAATTTCTCAAAAATTATGAAACCTCGTAAAGCTGTGTCAAGTCTCGATTTAGTAAGATCCCCCGTCGACATGTCCATAGTCCAAGGTTCTCGAGAGAAAACATCGCGTTTCTCTGCGCTTTCGCCACAAGACGCAAAATGAGGAATATATTAAAATATTCGATGTTAGGAAAATTCCCAGAAAATTCCCAAAAATTGCAAATATTATAAAACGACTATTCGTCATATAATTTTCCAATTTTTGAAGCACTACTGATCGTTTTCACGACTCGCTCGAAGTTTTACGCAAAGCGAAGAATATATTAAAATATTCGTCCTTTCCGAAAAATTCAGAAAAATTCACATAAATCACAAATATTAGAAAATGACTATTGGCGGCGAAATAATTAGTTTCCGGAGCGTTACATTGACTTCAACAATTCTCAGCTCAGTGCGCACGCAAAACGAAGAATATATTAAAATATTCTGCGTTCTCAGAAAAATCCAGAAAAATTCTAGAAAATCCCAAATATTGTAAAATGATCATTTATTATGAAATTATTAATTTTCGGGATGTTACAACACTCCCCTTCAAATAGAAATTTCGTCCTCGAAATTTTCATCCCTTAGATCAAACATTAACGTGTTTCTTCATCTTATTTTCTTACCCTCAAATTGTGTCTCTAGTTACGTCAATTTAGATCACCCTTACCAACGCGTTCTCTATATCTTTGCGTTGCTTTATTCTTCTATTCTCAATCTTCACGAGAAGTTTCTCATAAATCAGACTCTCTCTGAATTGCACCGAGTTTAGTTTGATGACGTGGCTGGATCGGTGACATACTTTCGCGATCGTGACATATGGAAGATATCATGGAGATTTAGAAAGAAAGGATGACAGAATCTGTTGACAAGCTATTGAACCAAACCCGAAACGAAATTTGATATAGTCCAAAGAATTTTGGAATGGGTTTATTAGTGACCCGACGGACGACGACACTGAAACTAGACGTCATACTCCTTCAAAAACTCTAATCACCTTTCCTGTCTCATGTTCAGCCCCTTTTTATCGAATGGACACTTCAGGTCCATGTGATTGCTAAAGGCGTTGATCGTAGCAAGTGTCTCCATATTCTCAGAGAAATTTTAACTACGGCTAGCACCAAACCGTGAGTAGGCAATTCCCATTGTGTCCTCAACTATCTTGAGGTGTAAGTCACAACCTTCCTAACCTTGCATGAACACATATCCTATATTTTAATGTGAAGCATAAAATTCTCCAAACAGTTCCCTGGGATTAGGTAGAACCAAATCTGACAAGCATTCGAATGTCTCCTCGACCTTTAAAACCTTTCTTCACACGCGTTAGTCCATAGAAGTTTTGATTCTCTTCTTGTAAACTGAGCAAGATATCCGGCTATCTTGGAGGATCCATTGATACTCCTTCAATCTATGTGTCTTCTTCGATAAAACTAACTAATTCCACCAGTTATGTGTCTCTTTTACGGTCTCCGATCTTTCCTTTTGAAGAACTGCTTCAATCTCTTGGGAATCCACAACAATCCCTCCGTTTGGAATTTCATGATCCAAAACTGAACCTTCTCAATTAAGAATCCGTACTCTGATACTTTGGCATTTACTCTCTCTCCTTTAAAGTCGGGAAAACTATGCCGAGATGTCCAACGTGTATCTCCATATTTTCGAGAATAGATCAGAATGTCATCATTAATGACAATGACAATTCTGTTCTAGGTAAGGACAAAAGATACAATTCATGTCACTCATGAATATGACAAGAGGATTTGTTACTCCAAACGGCATCATGAGACACCCATAATGCCCATAGCGTGTTCGAAATCATTTCGGGGACATTCTCAATCTCCCGCGAACTTAATGATGTCCAGGACGTACATCTTTCTCCGAGGATACTCACCCTCGATCATAGTCTCGTTTGTTTGACGATATTGCTCATCTCACTGAGACGTTCCATTCTTCTCCTTAACTGACAGCACTGTAGTTCATCACGAGAAACTTACTGACTACAATGGTGACATTCATATTCCCTTTTCTTCTGTCCTCTGCAAAAGGTAACACGTATCCTTGGATTTCTTTTCCCTCGCAAAGCTTCAACTTTGATGGCCATTACGAATATCAGGAGTCTTAATTCTGAAAACTAACAGGGTTTTCATTGGAATGGTTTAGTAGGATATAGCTAGAAAATGATCAATCAGTTCCTAAATCATGAACTTTAATCAATGCGATTTTAGGTAAGCAAGATAGATCAATAAAAAGTTCAATCTTTATGGGAAGTAGGATAGATCAAATAAACTCAAGTGTCAAGATAAGTCTTAACGACGGAAATGGAAATAACTAAGTCGAAGATATGAAAGATACAGATGAATCCAAATGATTCATGCACGCTACGAATTGAAAAAGGAAGGGTTACCCCCCAGAATTCATACAGCATGATTACAGGGTCACCATTTGAGGCATAACTTCCCTTGTTGAGATCTCCAGATGTTGAGGTCCGATTGGATCTACTACTACTAGCACTTTCCCTACGGGTTGGGCGTTGTTGTTACTTTCTCGGTACTCGTGAACGTAATTCCCATTTAACTTGTTAGCTTTTCCATTATTCCTCCTTTGGAATCTAGGTAGTCCATGGTTATCCCAAGTTTGACTTTCCTTCAACAGATTTTAAACCACAACTTCCAATTCTCATTATTGTGCGGTCCTCTGATCTTGGTGAATTATCACATCAGCTATCCTTTATATTTCTCCTGCGATCGCAACCATACTTCGATGGTCTTATCCTATGCTCATATGTGTAAGTCTGCCACGAGCCGGTGTCCTTCTCCGAAGACAGACCAAACATAACACAATAAAACAAACGTAATTATTTCAAACAATATTGCCTCCCTTCGGAAGCCAAACACAAAGAGTCACACAATGCACACCATTCAAGCAAGACAAGCTAATTTACGAATCTTAACAGCTTCCAGCCCGAACTTCTTCATTCTGCCTCCACAGTGTAATCTCTCGTAAGTTGTCCGCTTCCAAACTGCTTCATGAACCTAACTTACACCACTATTTCTTTCTCCAGAAGATCGATTTTCCAAAATCCTTTGATCTCCTCACAAAAGAATTCCTATTTTCCTAACACAGTACACCTAGGAGAAGTCATAGTTTCCTGTACACACAGAACATTACATATTGAGTAGGCCAATCCTCAACATCATGTAACTGCATAACAGTAGCTATCAACATTCAACCTACAGCAAGTCATGCATTCCTTTCCCATCATCTCAATCAAGAGACAAGGAAGTGCACGACAGACCAAATTCTAATATGCCTAAACATAGCAAGTCCATACCCCGGCTCAACAGGATGAACTGCTCTAATACCACCTAATGTAACACCCCTTGATGTAGCAACCAGAGCATAATTGTCATTACACCATAGTTACTAAATCCAAGTGTGTCACAGTCATGATAACAGTAATTTAAATTCTCAAGAGTCTATATTTTTTTTTGACAATTTGCATAGGTAGAAAATATGAGCCTCAAATGAAATATATATATATTCAAGCCATGATACAACCACTGAAATAAAATCATATCTCTTATACATATATATATATAGTCAATTTACACAAATCACTGATGACATAGAATATAACAATTACAGAGTCCAATAAAATACGGCGGGGAATAAAACACTAAAAAGGGGAAAAGTAGTGACCCAGGGATAGGTACTACTAGCAGACAAAGCCGCAACCCCATATACACATACGACGCTCGGAGTCCCAGTCAACAAGTCAGGCATCGATGCCTCCACGCAACTGCACTCGTACGTAGCCGAAGAACCTTGTCCAAACGCCCAATCCAATCAACCAAAGTGTGGTCCCTCTTATCTTCCTCACGATCTTTTATCAATATAAGTATAAAACAGACATACAAAGATATAGGAAAGAGGTGAGACACCCATCCTTCATTACCATTGCGGCAGTAAGAAAACGACACGGCGCAGAGCGCCCATAAAGCAATACAGTTCATATATTTATTAACGGCAACAGCGGAATTTATAACAAAAGCAATGCAATTGTAAGCAATAATAAGAATTAATAATAACAACAATATTTATAGTAAAGTAGAACAACAGCAGGCAATAGCAGATATATCACAATAGTATTTCCAAGAATCAGCACAACAGTCAGACAATCATCACAGTAATAATAATCAGGTCAATCATAGTTACAGAAATTAAACATTAATAATGACAGAATATATCATGGTTCATATGCATGCTTTCCCAAAGTCCTACTCCATGGAGCTAAACCCAAACAATCGGAGAGAAAGATCAGGAGACATGTCTGTGACTCGGCGCCGAGGCCGGTGCTATCAATAAATTTTCTCGTGCACAATCATGGCATTGCACGAGACATTCTACACTAGATCACGATATGGGGACAGTGTCTCGGTCCGGATCGTCGGTGCGTTTGCATCGGTCTACCCCACGGGCAGGAGAGCTACCAACCTCCCATTGCGAGGAACCCGCACCCCGACGCCCCAAGGTCAACAAGTGACCTACACTTGTCTATTCGCACCCGCACTAAGGTGTGTTCAATCTCCTAGGCAACTAGGCCTTACAACAGATCCACAAGGACAATCACAATGCATAAGACACTATGCATGCACATGTATGATCCACAATTTCATACAATCTCATAATATGCCACATTTAGGCCAATATAAGCATCAATGTATATATGGTCACTCACATGGACCCATAACAACATAATATCAATATCAAGTCAATTAATGCATTATTAGGTTCATTATGAATCCTAACTTAGAATTTATTCCTCTTTTCAAGGTTCATGACCAAATCCAATTCTTGCAACTAGCTTAATATTCCAAGGCAACTCGATTTCCTATAACTTGTAAATTAATTAAGCTATTAAGCCTCACACTCACTTGTCCTTCACTCACTTAGAATCACCTTAAGTTTTACAATGGTCTCATTCTTAGTCTTCTAAAATTTATGAAGTCTTGACTATACTAAATTCTTCCAATTTATTAGTTGTCCATTTATTACATAGGTTTCTAATTACCTAATCACTTATGCTTCCAAATTATCCAAACCACATACTTACCTAAAACTTGCCCTAGAGGCCGTGGCCTCACAATGGTTACAATCCCAAATTCTCTCAAGTCATCATACTACATGTCATTCCCTTAATTCATTTAAGTGTTCACTTATCAAATTAGTTCACCAAGAACCCTAATCTTTATGCCTCAAAACCGTAGCCATCATTTAGGCTTCAATCTCAAACTTTTCTTCCATTAAATTCTATTTTGTCACTTGATTAATTCTAGTCTAATGCTTGTTACACATTAACCATAATTTATCCAATTTTCACCCTAAAAACCGTAGCCCTCCAAGAGAGGTTCCCAAAAGTTTTTCTTCCATTTCCAATCACATAATCCAATCCAACATACCATTATATACAACAAATCAATCTAAGGTCACAATTATCACATTATATGTTACACTCTTAATTCACTTAAATTTAGATCATCAAAATCAATCCATTTGTCTTTTTACCAAGACCAAAACCGTGGCACCCATCTTGGGTATTAAACTCTCAAAGTCTTCCATTCATTAGTGTTAATACTATCATTCAATCTTTGATTACATGAGTCTTATTTCACTTGTATACAAAATTAATTCTCATCCCTAACTTCTAGTCAAAACTGTGGCACCATGTTGAGGTAGGAAACTCCAAATTTTCCATTTAACAACCCCAACATGATCAAGCACAATTAATATATCAAACATATTCAATAGCATAATCAAGTATCAATCAAATTCAAGAATACTAAATCATACAAAATTTATAATTCAAGCAAGCATACAAAGAGCATACAAGGATGGATTCCTCCATCAACACACATACAAGTCTCCTCACCACCATAAGTGGTTGAAGTGAGTAGTCTCCCTCTTACCTAGAGGAGACAATGCAAGAAAACAACTCCTTGGTTCCTTGATTTGTAATTTTCGGATTCCACCTTCAAGAGAACCATAAAGTGGTCAAATTCTCATATTTACAAATTTAAAGCTTGAAAAGAATGATCCTTGGTCACATAGGTAACCAAGGAAAACGAAAATGAGAAGAAAATGGAGAGAAATCAAGAATCTTTACCTTGGAAGACAATGGAGACATGGTTGGATTTTGAGCAAACCTTCCAAATGAAACTTGTAGAGAAGATGAAGATGAGTGTATAAATGTGTTTAGTGGAGAGAAAAATCAAAAAGCTTGGCCATCCATGGAGGAGTGATTTTCGGATTTGAAGAAGGAGGGGTAGAAAGGATGGATTTTTGAAAAGATTTTCTAAAGAGAAAGTGTAGAGGAGGTTAAGAGGAGTCTAGAAATGGTGTTTATGGAGAGAAAAGTGAAGAAGAGACTCTCTAATGGTGGCTGGAATTTTCGGATCTAAGAGGAGGAAGAAGAGAAGAGGTGGAGAGAAACTGGAGATAGAAATGGAAAATGGAGAAACTTTCTACACAAAGAAGGTAGAGGAGGTGAAGGCAAGTGTAGAAATGGGCTTGGAGAGGAGAAAAGATGAACAAAAATGGAGGAAGGAGGGGCTGCAATTTCGTGCTCATGGTGGAGGTAGAGAGAAGGAGGAGAAAAGAAAAGTGAAGAAGAAGAAGAAGGAAGAGAGAGAAAGTGTCTTGAAATTAATGAATTAAAGTGACAATTGGATAATTGAAATGAAGCAATTTGCCTTCCCTTGGCTGCATTCCAGCCGTGAATGATGAGAGAAGAGAGAGTGAAAATTGGCTTCCAAGAGAAGCTAAGGGTATTTGGGTCAATATTTGGTCAAATCTTGAAAGAAGCTTTGATTATTTAACATTAAATTTGAATTAAAGTGAATGGATTAGACATAAAGTAGATTGCATTAGGATAATGTGATAAGATTTTTATTACACACTATTATCCAATAGATAATAGTTACTGATTAATGAAGTCGTATTTAATTAATCGACAAATGAATTTTTCATTTGTATTGATTTATTTTTATCCGTTAGAATTTCTCAAAAATTATGAAACCTCGTAAAGCTGTGTCAAGTCTCGGATTTAGTAAGATCCCCGTCGACATGTCCATAGTCCAAGGTTCTCGAGAAAACATCGCGTTTCTCAGGTTACGCTTTCACAAGCCGCACGCAAAATGAGGAATATATTAAAATATTCGACGGTTCCAGAAAATTCCCAGAAAATTCTCAAAAATTGCAAATATTATAAAACGACTATTCGTCATATAATTTTCCAATTTTTGAAGCACTACAGTCGTTTTCACGACTCTGCTCGAGTTTCACGCAAAACGAAGAATATATTAAAATATTCGTCGTTTCTAAAAAATTCCAGAAAAATTCACATAAATCACAAATATTAGAAAATGACTATTGGCGGTGAAATAATTAGTTTCTGGAGCGTTACACTGACCTCAGTAATTCTCAGCTCAGTGCGCACGTTAAACGAGAAATATATTAAAATATTCTGCGTTCTCAGAAAAATCCAGAAAAATTCTAGAAAATCCCAAATATTGTAAAATGATCATTTATTCTGAAATTATTAATTTTCGGGATGTTACAACACTCCCCTTCAAATAGAAATTTCGTCCTCGAAATTTTCATCCCTTAGATCAAACATTAACGTGTTTCTTCATCTTATTTTCTTACCCTCAAATTGTGTCTCTAGTTACGTCAATTTAGATCACCCTTACCAATGCGTTATCTATATCTTTGCGTTGCTTTATTCTTCTATTCTCAATCTTCACGAGAAGTTTCTCATAAATCAGACTCTCTCTGAATTGCACCGGGTTTAGTTTGATGACGTGGCTGGATCGGTGACATACTTTCGCGATCGTGACATATGGAAGATATCATGGAGATTTAGAAAGAAAGGATGACAGAATCTGTTGACAAGCTATTGAACCAAACCCGAAACGAAATTTGATATAGTCCAAAGAATTTTGGAATGGGTTTATTAGTGACCCAGACAGGATGACACTGAAACTAGACATCATACTCCTTCAAAAACTCTAATCACCTTTTCTGTCTCATGTTCAGCCCCTTTTTATCGAATGGACACTTCAGGTCCTTGTGATTGCTAAAGGCGTTGATCGTAGCAAGTGTCTCCATATTCTCAGAGAAATTTTAACTACGGCTAGCACCAAACCGTGAGTAGGCAATTCCCAATGTGTCCTCAACTATCTTGAGGTGTAAGTCACAACCTTCCTAACCTTGCATGAACACATATCCTATATTTTAATGTGAAGCATAAAATTCTCCAAACAGTTCCCTGGGATTAGGTAGAACCAAATCTGACAAGCATTCGAATGTCTCCTCGACCTTTAAAACCTTTCTTCACACGCGTTAGTCCATAGAATTTTTGATTCTCTTCTTGTAAACTGAGCAAGATATCCGGCTATCTTGGAGGATCCATTGATACTCCTTCAATCTATGTGTCTTCTTCGATAAAACTAACTAATTCCACCAGTTATGTGTCTCTTTTACGGTCTCCGATCTTTCCTTTTGAAGAACTGCTTCAATCTCTTGGGAATCCACAACAATCCCTCCGTTTGGAATTTCATGATCCAAAACTGAACCTTCTCAATTAAGAATCCGTACTCTGATACTTTAGCATTTACTCTCTCTCCTTTAAAGTCAGGAAAACTATGCCGAGATGCCCAACGTGTATCTCCATATTTTCGAGAATAGATCAGAATGTCATCATTAATGACAATGACAATTCTGTTCTAGGTAAGGACAAAAGATACAATTCATGTCACTCATGAATATGACAAGAGGATTTGTTACTCCGAACGGCATCATGAGACACCCATAATGCCCATAGCGTGTTCGAAATCATTTCGGGGACATTCTCAATCTCCCGCGAACTTAATGATGTCCAGGACGTACATCTTTCTCCGAGGATACTCACCCTCGATCATAGTCTCGTTTGTTTGACGATAGTGCTCATCTCACTGAGACGTTCCATTCTTCTCCTTAACTGATTTGTCTTATGATATACAACCAGTAAGGATCGTGGAAAGAGGGGTCAAAGAGCATAGAGGTAAGCAAATTCCTTTGGTGAAGGTTATATGGGATGGCTTTGACATCGAGGAAGCCACTTCGGACCTAGAATGCCATATATAGTAGGACTATCTAGAATTGTTCTTACCAGGTAAGCAATTTTGAAGTCAAAATTTTGAAAAGGATGGGAGAAATGTAATATCCTTAAAATATATTAGACTTTTATATATATACGAAGGTAGCATATGACTTGCTTAACATGTCTATTTAATTTTGTGACAAATTGAGTTAGTTTAGGAACTTTGTTGCAACTCGAAAGGTGAAAAATAGTTTAAAATGACTCAAATAATGGTATAAGTTGCTTAGATAAGGAAAATAGATATAGAGAATTTGTTTCTAAGTCACAAATGAGCTAAGTAAAATGTAGCTAAAGTTTCAAGAAAAATAGAGTTAGTTTAGTATTTTTAGGCATACTAGTTGTGTATTTAATGATCGATTAACTAGCAGTAGATATAGAAAAATAAGATAATGGTGAAACAAAAATTTATATGAATCCTAGTATTTATTTTAAAGTTGTTGGAAGTTGGAAAACTTGATTTAGCTAAATCTAAGTGTTTTTAGCAAATCGGGAAGTATCTGTTAAATATCTTAAGTGTTTTAAGTCATGAAACGATAGCCCCTTTTTATGACTTAAGGTCACTTCTTTTCAACTCAATTTCACTCATCTTTCTCTCACAAAAACCAGCAACAGCAGCCAAGGAAAGGAAGGAAGAGAAGAGGAAGGAAGAAGAAAGGGAAAATCAAATCTTAGGTTGATCATCCACCATCACTAAGAACTTGAGGTAGGGGATTAGAGTTCCTTGTTACCTTCTTTTCTTCATTTTCACCATTTATGCATATTTGATGCATAATCAGTCTATTTGGGAGTTAGAGGTGTTTGGAGTGTTTTTCTTGCTTGAATGTGTTTCAATGGTTGTTTATGACTTGTTTATGGTATAAGTTTGAGTTAGAAGCATAGAACTTATCATTTGGACCTTTGATGCAAAAAGTGGGAAAACTAGGTTTTGATGAATGATTTTGGTTTGGAATCCAAAGTTTATGGTTTCAGTTAGTGATTGATGATTCCTATGAGTTAGTGAACTGTTTAGGGACTTAAAATCACTAAGAAACTATTTTGGAATGGCTAAAATCGTGAGATGCACCAGTGGAACAATACAAGTGTTGGTTTTTTTTGCAGAATTTTGAAAAAGTACACAACACGTTGTGGCATGACATGAAGCACGCCGAGGCGTGAGTGCACTAGAGAGTTACACGCCGCAGTGCGGCATTGGTTCACCAGGTGTGAGATGAAAAATGTCAGCCCAACATTTTTCTCGAGAGCAGCACACCATAACGTGGGGAAGGTCATGCCGAGGTGTGAGCTCCTAAATTCTAAAACAACGATATTCTTAATGTTTTAAGGTTCGTTACTTGAAAGGATCCTTTATACATGCTTCTTGGAGTGTGTCAAGGTATTACTAGAGGTAATTCGATAAGGGAATGATCCTTTAGTATGTAAATACAATGTATGAAACTTAGAACAACCTAAGGTAATGGTTTGTCCAAAGTAAGAGTCTAGCACCTTAAAAAATCTAATGTTGAAAGAATATCACGTAAGATGTTATGAGCAATGATGTGTTGTTTAGATTCATGTATGTTAGGATGGTCTGGTAGTATTAATTTTTGTGAGTATCCTTTGATGATGTACACAGTCATTTAGGCCAAGGGAGATAAGTGAGAAATCCATAAAGGTTCTTTTAAGCCCGGATTCAGCCCTAGCTTCTCGATAGTGCCAGGGTACGTGTAATGTGAGGATGAGTTTTCCCTCTATTTACCATAAGATAATACACTAAACCAGCATTCCTAGTTAAACATCATGGTTCATAAATGAGCTAAGTATGTATGTTATGAATGTATGTTAACTTGGTTTCTTTAGTTACTAAAGTATAACCTTGTAGAGTATTTAAACATATCTTATTTAGCATGTGTTAAGATTGTGTTTATTATGCCATGTATGACTAGTTTTGGTTTACTCATACTGAGAAATATTGTTTCTCACCCCACTGTATTGTCATGTAAATCCAAGTGAAGGTTCTTCAAAGAGTAAGAAGAAAAATGAGCTGAAAGACTAGCATAGTTGCAGTTTTTATTGCTTCTAGAACAGACTTTGTATTTATTTATACTAGTTTGTTATGTAAAAAGCTTATGTATTACACTAAGCCTTTCTTAGGCTAATGTTTTATATGTATACGCATTTTGTTATGAGTTATGTTTTTCGCATTTCATAAGGCTCTCTATAATGACTCCAGTGTACATTATGGATATATGATTAGGCTATTATGTATGTAGTGATGTTGTAATTCTGTTTATTGTTATAAATGTTACATTTATTGAGTTTTCAATATTAGGATGTTACATTATGCTATCGGAGCAGTTCATCCTGTTGAGCCAGGGTATAGACTAACTATACTTAGCATGTTTAATAGTTCCTTGCAATGAATTATGCTTTTCTTGTCTCTTGAGTGAGATGTTTTGATAGAATTGCATGATTTGTCTTATGTTGGTTTGTTATTAGCTACTGTTGCACTGTTACATAATATTGAGACTGCAGCTCAATATGTATTGTTCTGTGTGTACAATAAATTTTATCACAATCGAGGAGAACTAGGGAACAAAGGAACTCACTTCCTGAAGGACCTAACATGGCCGAAGTAGTTAAGGCTATAGCCAATGCTATGAGAGACCAGATGACCATTGCTACTAAAGCCATGATGACTAAGCAACTGTGACTACCAGTGCTATGAGACATCAAGCAGTTGTTACTACAAGGGTGCTTGAGAGGATGGAAGCCAATCCACCTCAACAACCCACACCACATGTATGGCTAGTGCAGGAAGTACAAGTCGGTAGGATTCAAAACTTTCTAGACTTGTCAGCTTTCTGTCAGATGAACCCTCCACCTTTCAGAGGTGAGAACAATCCCGCTAAAGTTGATGAGTGACTTAGTGAGATGGAGAAGATCTTTGATGTGATGGTTTGCTCAGATGAGTAAAAGGTGTCCTTCACCTTTTATATGTTGAAGGGAGAGGCAGAGAATTGATGGAAAAGTACAAAGAGGGTACTAGGAGCCACAAGAAACCAGATGTCATGGGATGTCTTCAAGACAACTTTTCTGGAGAAATACTTTTCGAAAACTCTACATGATGATAAGGAAGTGGAGCTTATGCATTTAGAACAAGGGAGCTTGATAGTAGGCCAGTATGTGGCTAAGTTCGAGGAGTTTTCAAAGTTCGCTTCTCATTTTCATTATAATCTAGACGAGAATTAGCGATGTTTGAAATTCGAAACTATTTTAAGGAATGAGATCAAAAGTATGGTAAAACCTATGGAGATCAGTGATTTTCTTTTTTTGGTCAACAAATGTAGAATTATGAAGTCAAGTGTTCATAGGCCTCAACATAAAGAAAGGGCATAAGACTTCTAGAAGAGAAAGCGTGATGATGATAAGAATAAGCAGGTTGTTTCTAAAACAAGCAATCCTAAAGGCAAAGGCAAGCATGGATCTAAGGTACCTCAGTGTGCTAAATGTGGGAAGATACATAAAGGCAAATCGTGTTTGGCAGACCAGACTGTGTGTTATACCTATGAGCAACCAAGACACTTTTCTAGGGATTGTCCTTTGAAGAAGGAAGATACGCCTACCCCAAAGCCATTAGCCAAAGGACGAGTTTATACTCTAGGCAAAAAAGAGGTGTCCTAGTTTTTCGACCTTATCCAAGGTAAAGGCATAATTCGTAATCATCTTTCAAATGTCATGTATGATTCAGGAGTATCCCACTCTTTTGTTTTTTATGATTATGTAAGGATGTTGGATTTGACTATGTCAAAATTACCATATGACTTGTCTATTCCCACACTTATTGGTAAACCAGTCATAACTTCGAAAGTATATCTTCATTGTTGTATAAGAATTGAGGATAGAGTCTTCTTTGTAAATCTTATTTGTTTACCCCTTGTGGACATAGATGTCATTCTTGGTATAGATGAGTTGTCGTCCAATCATGTGGTCTTCAATTGTTTAGATAAGACTCTAGTTTGTATGTCTAATATTCCAGAGTTGTTTCTTCTGAGTCTGTATATCTCAATATTAATTAAGTCAATCATTGTTTGGTAAAAGGAGCTCTAGGATATGTTTTTCTTTTCTCATTAGATGTAGAGGTTGAGCAGAACCTAGACAGTATATCTATGGTGAGGGAGTACCCAGAGGTATTTTCGAGAAATGTAGTTGAGTTGCCACCGGAGATAGAAATAGAGTTTACTATAGATTTAGTAACGAGTAAAGGACTTATATCTATAGCACCCTATAGGATGGCACCTCTAGAGTTAGCAGAACTGAAGAAACAAATAGATGAGTTATTGGACAAGCAATTCATTAGGCTTAGTGTTTCTCCGTGGGGAGCAACAATATTACTAGTGAAGAAGAAAAATGGTACCATGAGGTTATGTGTTGACTATAGATAGTTGAATAAGGTAACCATCAAGAACAAGTACCTATTGCCTAGAATAGATAATCTGATAGATCAATTAAGAGGAGCTTCAATGTTTTCATGATTAATATAAGATCAGGATATCATCAAATCAGGGTTAGGGGAGAGGATATCCCTAAGACTGTCTTTAGAATTAGGTATAGATATTATAAGTATCTTGTGATGTCTTTTGGGTTAACGAATGCTCCAGCAGTGTTTATGGATTACATGAACAAAGTTTTTAGACCCCTATCTAGACAGGTCTGTTGTAGTGTTTATTGATGACATCCTTATCTATTCCAAGACTGTGGAAGAACATGAGCAGCATCTACGAGTAGTTTTAGAGATGCTCAAAGATAAGAAGTTGTTTGCCAAATTATCCAAATGTGAGTTTTGGCTAACGGATGTCCAATTTTTAGGCCATGTTATTTCTCAAGGAATAATCTCAGTGGACCCCAAAAAGTAAAAGCAGTGTTACAGTGGGAGGACCCACCACTGTGACCAAGAGTAGGAGCTTTCTAGGGCAGGCTGGCTATTATAGAAGGTTCATCAAGGGTTTTTCTTAGTTAACGCTACCATTGACTAAGTTAACCAGGAAGGGTAATACTTTTGAGTTGGCTTAGGATTGTGAGAATAGTTTCCAAGATCTAAATTAGAGGTTGACCACTACGCCAGTGTTGGTAATTCTGGATCCCCATGAAAAATTTAAAGTATATTGTAATACTTCAAAGATGGGACTAGGGTGTGTTCTGATGCAAGATAGGAGAGTAGTTGCCTATGCATCAAGGCAGTGAAGGCCACATGAGGAGAGCTACCCTACCCATGATTTGGAATTGGAAGCTGCAGTGTTTGCCTTAAATATTTGGAGGCATTATCTCTATGGAATCCAGTTTGAGATGTTCAATGATCATAAGAGTTTGAAGTACTTATTTGATCAGAAGGAGTTAAACATGAGATAAAGAAGATAGATGGAAATCTTAAAAGATTATGACTTTGAGTTAAAGTATCATCCGGGTAAAGCCAATGTAGTGGTTGATGTACTGAGTACGAAATTCCTACATGTGTCCCGAATGATGGTCCAAGAGAGTGAACTTCTCGAGGGTTTCAAGGAATTGAGTCTTGCGATGACTGTGATACCACATAGTCTCTTTGTGAGTACAGTGGACATAGTAAATGACTTAAAGATTTAGATTTTAGAAGCTCAAAAGGAGGACGAAGCTCGAAGAGACATTAGTGAGTAAATCTTTTTAAGAACTCAAGATGATTTTGATATGACTGATGATGCAATGATAAACTTTAGAGACGAACTTTGTGTTCCAAGAGAGTCAGAGATCAAAGAGAGGATTCTAGAAGAAGCTCACAAGAGTAAGTATACCATCTATCCCAAAACCACTAAGATGTACCAAGATTTAAGGAAGTTGTTTTGGTGGTCTGGAATGAAAAGGGATATAGCAGAATATATCTCAAGGTGTTTAACTTGTCACAAAGTGAAGTTTGAACGCAAGAAACCTGCAGGACCTTTACAGTCTTTAGGCATCCCTGAGTAGAAATGGGATAAGATCTCTATGGATTTGGTAACAGGTTTACCCAAAACTCAGTTAGGTTATGATGCAATTTTGGTCATAGTGGATAGATTAACCAAAACTGCCTACTTTATGCATTCTCTCGAGAAATTAGCCTAGCTATGCTTGGAAGAGATAGTTAGGTTGCATGAAGTCCCCATTAGTATAGTGTTAGATAGAGACCATAGATTCATATTTAGATTTTAGGGAGCTTTGTAAGAGACTTTTGGGACTAAGTTAATCCTTAGTACGACTTATCACCCACAAACAAAGAGAGTATATCCAAACACTATAAGATATGCTTAGGGCATATGTTTTAGAGCAACAAGGTAGTTGAAATAAATTCTTACCATTAGTGGAGTTTGCCTATAACAATAGCTACCACTCCAGCATAGGTATGGCACCCTATGAGGCTTTATATGGAAGGAAATGTAGATCACCTCTATTTTGGTATGAGGTAGGTGAGAGAACCATCCTAGGTCTAGAGTTGGTGGAGCTGGTGGCATTGGAAAGCTAAGACAAAACCCTTCAACTCTCATGAACACCACTTTTTCAAAAAATGACGTTTTAACAGAATTATAATCATGTGAAGATAGTTGAATTAGTTGGTACAAATGGAGAGACAAGCATCATTAATCATCCATCCACTCATTAATCATCGACCCACTCATTAATCATCTACCCACCAAATAATCATCCACCCACTCAATAATCATCCACTCACTCATTAATCATCCACCCTCTCATTAATCATCCACTCACTCATTAAATAACTCAATTGTCATTTTCCCTCATCCATTCATCATCTACCTACTCATCATCTAGCCACTCATTAAATAACTCCATTGTCATTTTCCACTCATATACCCATCATCTACCCACTCATTAAATAGCTTCATTGTCATTTTGTACTCATCAAGCTCTATAAAAGGGAGCATTGGCTGATTATTTTAGGCATCTTGGCTTAGAGATCAAGATCATGCTATTGTGTTATTTGTTTATCTTCTTGTAATTTTCTTTTGTTCTAAATTGAAGTTATGTTCATCTTTTTCTTCTTCTCTCTTTCTTTCTTCTTGCTCATGAATAACTAATTTTCATCTTGCTTGGGTGAAGGGGTGAAGCTTTTGGTAATAAAATAAGGTTAGATTAATTTCTTTCTTGTGCTTAAATGATATATTATCAAGTGGTCATTATATATGTTGTATTTTGTTTCCAATCAATTTAGAAACCCTCCTTGTAAAGTGGAGTTCTTGATTCATTGTAGACAAGTGGTTGGCACAATGAATGCTTGAACTCATTTACAAGTGTTGGTGTTAGTAAATAATTAAAGGAATCATAATATAACTACGTATATAATTCTAAATGGACTTCGAATGTTTTATTTTTTGATTGGAACCTCCGTTGTGCGTGGATTTCAGTTGAGTTATAAAAAAAATAATCTTGTCCTTAATTTGTTACCAAAAATGGATCTCCTAACCCAAGGAAGTTTTTTTTTTTAAATTGTGAACAAGTTTTATTATCATTATTGTTATGACAAATCATTTTCTTACCTCAAAGAAATTTTCTTCATCAATTCCTTGTAGATTGACCTCGGACTCCCGAGAAATTTATTACTTGAGACAACCTGCACTTAAGTTTGCATCTTTTAATTCGCATCAAGTTTTTGGCGCCGTTGCCGGAAACTTGATTTGAAGTTTTGATTTATTGAGCTTCTTTTTCTTTAAGTTAACTTCACTATCAGGTATATTCTTCCTTTATTCTTTTAACTTTTTAACTTACTAACTTACTAACTTTCTAACTTACTTACTTACTAACCAACTTATTTATTTATGTCATTTATTTATACTTTCTAACTTATTTACTTATGTCATTTATTTTTATTTTTTGACTTATTTATTTATGCTTTGAGACTTATTTACGTATGTTTTTTTACTTATTTATTTATGTTTTCGACTTACTAACTTACTAACTTATTTATTTATGTCATTTATTTTTACTTTTCGACTTACTAACTTGTACATTATTTTTTTATTTTAAGTCATTTATTTATGCTTAATATTTAATGGCTGGTTTATACTTTCGACTTGTATATTATTTTTTTATTTTAAGTCATTTATTTATGCTTAATTGGTATCGTGATTCAAATTTTGGTCGTTTAGTTAAAATTAATCCTAGTACTTTATATATTGATTTGTTTGAATCACAATCACACATAATTGACACAAAGGCTAAAAATGAAAATGTAAATGATGAACATGAAAATCAACTGTTGCAAACCACGCATGAATATTTGCCACCACCTCGAAATTCTTGTCCATCATGTTTTATCTTTCCACTCAATACCAACAATTTTAGATTTAAGCTAGGTATGATTTATTTGCTTCTTAATTTTCTTGGTTTAGAATCTGAAAGCTCATCTTTACATCTAAAAGAATTTGAGGAAGTATGTATCGCTTTTAATGACCATAATTGTACTAAAGAGATTGTTAAGTTTAAATTGTTTCCTTTTTCTTTAAAAGATAAAGCAAAAACTTAGCTTAACGCTTTGAAACCAAGATCAATTGGCACATGGCAAGAAATGTAAGGTGACTTTTAAAAGAAATTTTTTCCAACACATAAAACCAATGCTTTGAAAAGACAAATCCAAATTTTTTTTGAAAATTCAAATGAAGCATATTTTTAATGTTAAGAACGTTTTAAAGATTTGTTAAATTCTTGCGCACATCATGGTTTTGAAAAATGACGCACTATAAGCTTCTTTTATGAAGGTTTAACACCTGAAACCAAACAATTTGTGGAAATAATGTGCAATGACGAATTTCTTGGTAAAGAACCTAAAGAAGCTTTAGACTATTTAAACCAGTTGGCTGAAAATTCTTAATTGACATAGTACCAATCCTTCTGAAAATTCAATTAGATCTAACCTTGTAAGTGCTAATAAAAGAAAATATCACCTTAGTCAAAAAGAAGATCTAAATGCAAAGTTCGCTAGTTTGGCTATAAAGGTGGAAGCCATGGAATTAGGAAAAGCAAAAGAAATTAAATATGTGTAAAATGAAGAAATTTGTGACATTTGTGATGACTTAGGGCATTCAACACATGAATGTCCTAAGATTCCTATTTTTAAAGAAGTTGTACATGAGCAAGTAAATGCAATGAATAATTTTAAAAAATCATTTACTTCCTTTTCAGATTCATACAATTTGGGATGGAGAAATTATCTGAACTTCAGCTGGAGGAATAATAATCAGTCACAATTTGTGTAACCACCACCTTCTCAGGCACAACAGGGCTCTCAAAATTCTCAAAGATATGTACCTTACATCCTACCATATAGGAAAAATCTTGAAGAAACATTGCATGCATTCATGGAAAAGCAAGAGGCCATTAACAACCAAAACACTCAAGTCATGATTGACATAAAAGAAACTCTTACTAAATTTGCTTCTGCATTCACTATTCACGAGAAAGAAAAATTTCCTTCTCAACCAAATCCCAAGGGTCAGTATAGTCTAAATGAGAGTAGTTCAGAAAATCAACAAATAGATCAAGTCAAGTCAGTGATAACTCTTAGGAGTCGAACGGTTGTTGAAAAACAAATTCTCGAACCTTGTGAGAGAGATGATGAACCAATTCCGCAAGAAAATGAAGAAGTTGACCAAAAGGAGAATAAACTCTCGCTTTCACCCCCATTTCCTCAAGCATTAGACAATTCAAGGAAATTGAACCATAAACTGAAATTTTTGAAATTTTGAAACAAGTGAAGGTCAATATTCCTCTGTTACATGCTATCAAATAGATTCCTTCTTATGCTAAATATTTGAAGGACTTGTGTACTGTTAAAAGGAAACTAAATGTGAAAAGAAAGACTTTTTAGCTGAATAGGTAAGCTCCATCCTTCAAAATAATAATGCCTTGAAATATAAAGACCCTGGTTGTCCTACAGTTTCATGCATTATTGGAGAACATAAAATTGAAAAAACTTTACTTGATCTTGGTGCTAGTGTTAATTTGTTTCCATATTCAGTTTATCAGTAACTCAATTTGGGTGATTTAAAACTAACTTCTGTAACTTTTCTACTTGCCAATAGATTAATTAAATTCTAAGAGGAATAGTAGAAGATGTGTTAGTACAAGTTGATAAATTTACATATCTTGTTAATTTTACTGTCTTGGATACTGAACTTATAGTTGATAGTTGCAAGTCAGTTCCTGTTATTTTAGGCTGTCCATTTTTAGCAACATCTAATGCTTTGATAGATTACAGAAATGGAGTGGTGGAGCTAACATTTGGAA
This sequence comes from Ormosia emarginata, assembly GCA_029884605.1. NCBI lineage: Eukaryota > Viridiplantae > Streptophyta > Magnoliopsida > Fabales > Fabaceae > Ormosia > Ormosia emarginata. The sequence continues at coordinate 166,029 of JAQQTP010000045.1, forward strand.
ATATGACACTGAAACCCAATGTTTTTAACATGTACAAGCAACCACGGGAAGTCCTTGATAAAAAGAAGGAAGTTGAAGGGATTGAAGTCATTGTAGATGATCATCTTCAAACAAGGAGTTCTTCTGACCCATTAGAAATTTGTTTAATCAATTCATTTGATTTAGGCATGCAATTAGATGATGATATTTTTGAAATATGTTTTTTCCTTAATTGTACACAGGTAATGGAGTACAAGGGATGGAAGTCAAGATTTAAAGAGCTAAAACTCATGAATGATAATACCCATGAAGAAGTACTCACACTGGAACTAAAGTCATTACATGCTGGGTTGAAGTATACATTTTTGGAAGAAGAGCAAAACTTTCCAGTGGTAATTTTCTCATCCCTTACTGGAGAAAAGAAGGTATGTTAATAGAAGCACTTAAAAGGTATAAAAGTGTAATTGGATAGACATTAAAGGACATAAAAGGCATTAATCCATTAATATGTACACATAGAATACATTTAGAGGATAATGCTAAAATATTTCAACAACCTCAAAGAAAATTATATCCACATATGAAAGAGATAGTTAGAGTTGAAGTTCTTAAATTACTTGATGTTGGAATTATATATCCTATCTCTCATAGCCAATGGGTAAGCCCTACACACGTTGTGCCTAAAAAATCTTGAACAACAGTGGTTGAAAATGAAAAAGGTGAATTAATACCTACGCGAATCTCATCCAGTTGGCATATATGTATTGATTTTAGAAAATTAAATGCTGCTACTAGGAAAGATCATTTTCCCTTGCCATTTCTTGATCAAATTCTAGAAAGAGTAGCAGGACATCCATACTACTATTTTCTTGATGGTTATTCGGGTATAATCAAATACTAATTGCATTAGAGGATCAAGAAAAGACTAATTTTACATACTCCTTTGAAATTTTTGCATATAGAAGAATGTCTTTTGGCCTTTGTAATGCTCCAGAAACATTCCAAAAATGCATGCTAAGTATTTTTACTGACATGATTGAGCATTATTTAGAAGTTTTCGTGGATGATTGACAGTTTTTGAAAATTCATTTGAAAATAGTCTCGATAATTTGGAAAAAATTCTTAAAAGATGTGAAGAAAAAGGATTTGTGCTAAACTATGAAAAATGTCATTACATGGTTACCTCAAGAATAGTGTTAGGTCTTATGATATCTTCTAAAAGAATTAAAGTTGATAAAGCCAAAGTTGAATTAATTGCTCATTTGCCTTCTCCAAAAATAGTCAGATAAGTTTGTTCATTTTTAAGACATGCAAGATTTTACAGAAGTTCCATTAAGGACTTTAGTGTCATATCTAGACCATTATGTAATCTTCTGTTGAAAGATGCATCATTTGATTGGACTCAAAAATGTCAAAAATCTTTTGAAAAATTAATTAACCTTTTGAAAAATTAATTGGTCTTCTGACATCTGCTCCTATCATGCAATCCCCTGACTAGTTTTTTTCTTTTGAGTTAATGTGTGATGCTAGTGATTTTGTTGTTGGTGTTGATTTAGGCCAAAGAAAGGAAGGTAAGCCTCATGTGATTTGTTACGTAAGTAGAACTTTAAATAGTACACAAATGAATTACACCACTACTAAAAAAGAACTACTTATTGTAATATTTGCACTGGATAAACTTTGATCTTATTTAATTGGTTATTCTATTGTGATTTTCACCAATCATGCTGCTATTAGATATTTGATGTCTAAGTAGGATGCCAAACAAAGATTGATACAGTGGATCTTGTTGATTCAATAATTCAACATCACAATAAAAGATAAGAAAGGAGCCAAATATATTATCGCAGATCATTTGTCCAGACTTACAATAGGCTCACCTTTTGATAACACACCCATCAATGATTCTTTTCCCGATGAATTTTTATTTTTTGTCAATTCCATGCCTTAGTTTACTAACATAGTCAATTTTCTTTTAACAGGAAAGATGCCACCTCAATGGACACACCAAGACAGAAGGAAATTTTTTATAGAGGTGAAAAATTTTTATTGGGATGACCCATACTTGTTCAAATATTGTCCTGACCAAATCTTTTCGAGATGTGTGCCCAACAGTGAGGTAGGTAGTGTCATTAAATTTTGTCACTCAGAAGCATGTGGAGGTCATTTTTTTTAAAGAAAATAGCTGCGAAAATCTTGCAGTGTGGATTTTATTGGCCCAATTTATTTAAAGACAGCTACTCCTTTTGCAAAAGTTACAAAAATTGTCAAAAAAATGGGCTTCATTTCTAAAAGAAACATGATGTTTCTAAACCCTATCCTTGTTATTGAATTTTTTTATTGTTAGGGAATTGATTTCATGGGTCTATTTTCATCTTCATTTGGATTTGTGTATATTTTGGTTGTAGTTGATTATATCTCAAAATGGATTGAGGCGATTCCATGCCGACACAATGATCATAAAATTGTTCTCAAATTTTTTTTAAAAAAATCTTGTGTCAATTTGGAATCTCTTGAGCTATCATCAGTGATGGGGGAACACATTTTTGCAATAAACCATTTGAATCTTTAATGAAGAAATATGGTATTGCACACAAAATTGCCACCCCTTATCACCCTCGGACAAATGGACAAGTTGAATTAGCAAATAGGGAGATTAAACAAATTTTAGAAAAAATGGTTAACCCAAATCGTAAAGATTGATCTTTAAAACTAAACAATGCACTTTGGGCTTACCGTATTGCTTTCAAAACATCTTTGGCCATGTCACCCTATCGGTTAGTCTATGAAAAACCTCGTCACTTTCCTGTAGAATTAGAACATAAAGCATTTTGGGCCATTAAAGCTTTCAACCTAATTCTTGATGATGCTTGCAAGTTACGCAAATTGCAATTAAATGAACTTGAGGAATTGAGAAATGATGTATATGAAAACTCAAATATTTATAAAGTTAGAGCAAAAGTTTTTCATGACAAGTCAATTTTGAGAACATCTTTTAAAATTGATCAAAAAGTTTTGCTTTATAATTCTCGTCTACACCTATTCCCTGGAAAATTGAGATCTAGGTGGAGTTGTCCTTTTGTTGTCAAACATGTGTATCCTCATGGGACCATAGACATTGAGAATCCTAGGAATAGTAATGTGTTTAAAGTCAATGGACAAATACTCAAACCATTTCTGGAAAACCAAGTTGATGAGGTACAATTCATCTCTCTTTCTAATCCTTGTTATGAATAGAATTTATTCAAATTTTGTTGCCTTCTTTTTATAGCTCTTTGTGTTCCCAGTTAAGTGGTGGATAATGGTACTCTGTGGCTCTCGAGTCAGTTTGTTTTCAGTTTCCCATAATAATTAAATATTTCTCCTTTAAAATGGATGTCATTCTCTCAAATTTAAGAAAACATTTTCCTTCCCTCCCTCAAAATGCTCTGACAAAGTTTGATGTGAAAGATTGAGAATGTTAATGCACAAGGGTATGCCGGAAGATGTAGCTAGATAATTGAAGCAAAGGTCCGGCTAGCATGTGACCCTTCAATTTCATTTGACTCATACATGTCAGGTCTTGGTAGAAATTCATATTCTAAAAGGAAAAGAGCAAAAAAGTTACAAGTCTGTCACAAATGTACACGATGGAATTGTAACAAGCGATGTCATTCTTTGGGAATGATTTCCGTAAACTGAGAAGATAAAATATTTTTCATTAAAAATAGACTGAGTAAGGGGTCATTGGATGATATCTTATTGGCTCTTGAGATGCATTCTTGTTGATTTGTGCATCGTGAACTTCTTAATTTGTGGAATCTCTTCAAGGACAAACAAAAATGTTACAGTCTTGGGAATCTGACTCTAAAAGACCCTGTTTCCAAGTTATAAGAAAATTGGATGGGAAGCTTATCCTCGACTCATAGAAGGCGTTTAAGCCGTTACTGGATGTAAAACTAAAGGAAGATGTGAGCCACAATCACAACAACATGTATATATTATCTTGTTCTTCTTCTTAAAAAAAAAAGCGATCGAAAGAGTATCATGATCTTAATTGAGTGTAGAGCCCCTACCAGTGGTAGACCCGTCATTGACTCGGGTGGACCTTCACACACCGATCCAAAAATAGGGTTTGTGTGTCATGCTCTATAGAGAGCCACGTGCTACATTTCCAGTTCTTGGAATCAAGGCTCTGTAGTGCTGATGGACAAATAGAAGTGTCTCGTCTTTACAGTGCACGTGAAACTGTCACTGAGCCATATACTTACTTTAATTAGTAGGCCTCTATGGCGAGTTCTGACTGGCTGTAGTCAGGTACCATCTTCTTAGAATACATGTCTTTAATTAGGTTTGCAGAAAGATAGAGGATTGCTAATCTGTAAATGAGACAGAAAAGGCTCAAATGTTTTTATTACCAGTTTCAATAACCCTGGTGGAGTTCTTATGTTGCACTGGTGACACATAACTCAAAGATATGTCACTACTACACTCATGATGCGCAGTATAAAGATACTCCATGAAAATTGTACATAAAAGTATGTCATCATTTGTTATTATATTTCTTTTATCTTTTTATGATTTTGTTGTATTTTGGTTTTGGACAGACGATCCTTTGAGCTTGGTCCTTCAGTGGTTTCTAAACTTCTTTACCCTGATGGTTTTTTTGAAGTTAAAAAAACAAAAACAAAACAAAAAAAATAAAAATGTTTCTTAATTTCAAACTTTTCTGACAACAGTTAACATACCCTTATAGGTGCTATCATTACCTTTTTCATTATTTTCCCTATTTAAACACTCAATTTTCTCCACTTTCCTCTAACTTATAATTATTCAAAGGGGGTGAGTATAGAAATGGGACCTTATGTTCGTCAACTTAAAAATATTTGTATATTGTGTGGGTCTAGGTATGGGAAGGGTTTAGAGTTTGTAAACGCAGCAAACACTCTTAGTCGAACACTTACTACGAGGAATGTTTATGTTGTAATGGGGGAGATTGTTGTAGGTTAATGGGAGCTGTATCACTATCTGCATTTCTAGGAGGCAGTCAGGTTTTAGGTATCATTCCTAGAGCTTTGACTCAAAAGAACATCACTGGAAAGACAATTGGAGAGGAATTTCAAGTATCTTCTGTGCATGAACGAATGAAGACAATGCTTGAAAACTTTTATGCATTCATTGTCTTACCAGGTGGTTTTGGTACTTTGGAAAAAAATTTTCAAATTGTCTCTTGGGCCCAACTGAACATCCACTATAAACCTATAGGTTTGTTGAATGTTAATAATTTTTTTTCTGGTTTGTTATCTTTTCTTGACCATGCTGTGGAACAAAAATTTATCACACCTTCGGCAAGACTACTTCTTATTTTTGCTTCCACAATTGATGAGTTGATTGATAAATTAGAAGCTTTTGTTTATAAACTTGATCCAGCAATACCTCAGATAGATTAGTCAGAAGGAAGCAGTGAGGGAAGCAGCATGAAACGCAAGTTAGATCTGACACTTCATCTATAACTTTCCTTTATCTTTAGTTTTATTATCGTACTTTGTTTCTATTTAAATTTGTGTCAGATTTCTCTTTTCAATAATTACTGCAACAGGTAATATCTTCTATTATTTACTCATCTATATTTTAACATTGCGGACAATGTTGTGATCTGGTTGGGGGGAAGGATAGTTGACCCAAAAAAAGATATTAAAAAAATTGGGAAGTATGATATGATTGTCAGCAACTTACTAAACCAATGAAGGATGGCAGAGTAAGAAATAATTTTACTCTTGAGACGCTTCTAAATTAGGGAAGTAACTATTCTGTGTTAATTTATGCAAGTAACAAAGTTTTATTGTTTGATTTCCTTTGAATGATTCAAATGAATGAACTCTCACATCCTTTAAAGCAATTAAAATTCAGGGATCGTAGCATGGTTGAATAAATTGTCTTTTGTCTTAAATTTTAGATGCTTAGTTATGGATGTTGAATTGATATATTGAGAATGATAGATATATGCCTTGTGAGATTTTGAGCATATTGATGAATGGATTGAATATTTGTATCATTCTCTTCTTTCTTGTGTAATTTTTTCACTTATGGAATTGTTACTCCAGAACTTACTTTGATTCTTTTTTAGGCTATATTTTCACATGCATACATAAACATGATTGAGGCATTTTGAAATAGCTACTATGACCAAATAGTCATCCTTGCATATTTTCCCTTATGTAACCCATTTGAGCTTATTTGACCATTTCTTATTTTTAGCTCATTATGTGCCTTAAAAAATATGTTTTTACCCAACTTTAGGGAATAAGAGAGCATTGGCTTTGTTATTGGATGAGTTCTTGAACAAGTGTGGGGGTGTGTATGCAAAATGTTAAAAAGAAAAAGAAAAAAAAAGAAAGTTGACCACCGCTGCAATCAACAGATTATCATAATCTCCTAATACAACATGTGACATATCCATACCTAAAATAAATGTGGATGCTTGGAAACAATAGGAAGAGAATGAGAAGGTTCAAGCCTAATAATGAATTCAACCTACCAATTTGGGATTGATCTTCAACAAACATTAGTCAAATATTGGTCATTATTCTTTATGAGATTTAACCTGAATGTTCTCAAACATCTTCTCCACTCTAATTGTACCCTAATGCTCTTCTATCCTCTTTGGTATTTTAACTTGTCATATCCATATTACCTCATCTCCTTTACCATGGCCCCATTATAACCTTGAATAAAGTCCTCTGGATTTTTGTGTGCATGTGTTTTTGAGTAGCGGAGAAGTAGAAGATAAGCAAGCATATGGTAGTGCAATTGTTCATAGGTTAAATAAAGTGAAATACTTACCTTTTAAACACTTGAAGGATTGAGAATGAATTCTATGAGGATCTATCATTCTTAATTCATGTTTTTCAACTGAAGTTTCTTTGCTTGTTGATTTGAGATGCGAAGAAATGTTACCTCAAGAATGTTTTGATCCCTTGAATTTTTTGTTGCTCTTCTTGTTTATAAACTTTTGTATTCTTGAATATCATTGGAAATTAAGTCTTTTAGTATTTTTAGCTTTTGAATCTATGTCGTTTTTCTTTATTTCCTAGCCTTGGTCTTATGTGTTTTGCCCAGGAGTGCAAAAAGCTAAGTGCCGAGGAATTTGATTATCACATATTTTATATATTAATAAACCCTCATTTTTAATCACTTACACTCTCCATGTACTTAATTGATTGAGCTTGGTCATGTTTTGTAAGTATTGGGTTCAAATTAAGCTTAACTAATCTTTTCTAGCATTATTGAGATTTTACACTATTTCTGTATTTCGGTCATATCTTGAGTTCTAAATATGTAAAAATTATGAATTTTACCTTGTAGGAAATCTGAGAGAAAGGTCTACAACTTTGATGAAGAGCTCGAAGTCTCAATCAGATATCTAATGGAGCTAATTAGGCCTAGAAGTCAAAAAATAGGTTCTGTCACTAGAACTCGAGCAGTGTGCACTCATCAGGGCATAACTTAAGCTATAGGAGAGGTTTTGGACTAAAACTAGTGCCATTTGACAGTTAAGACCCAAATCTACAACTTTCATGAAGAATACAAGAGCTAGTTTGGATGGTTTGGAGGCCATATTTCGCTTGTAAGTTAGAACAGAGGAGTTGTAACTGGGCCTGAGTAGTGTGCAATGATTGGCTGGAATTTAAGTTGTAGGAGTTGTATTGAGCTGAAACTAGTGGCATTGGAAAGCTAAGACAAAACTCTTCAACTCTCATGAAGACCACTTTTCTAGAAAATGACGTTTTAATATAGTTATAATCATGTGAAGATAGTTAAATTAGTTGGTACAAGTGGAGAGACAAGCATCATTAATCATCCACCCACTCATTAATCATCCACTCTCTCATTAATCATCTGCTCACTCATTAAATAAATCCATTATCATTTCCCCTCATCTACCTATCATCTACCCACTCATTAAATAACTTTATTGTCATTTTTCACTTATCCACCCATCTCCTAACCACTCATTAAATAACTTCATTGTCATTTTGTACTCCTTAAGCTCTATAAAAGGGAGCATTGGCTGATCAATTTGGGCATATTGGCTTAGAGATCAGGATCATACTATTGTGTTATTTGTTTATCTTGTTGTAATTTTCTTTTGTTCTAAATTGAAGTTATGTTCATCTTTTTCTTCTCTCTCTTTCTTTCTTCTTGTTCATGAATAACTAATTTTCATTTTGCTTGGGTGAAGGGGTGAAGTTTTTGGTAATAAAATAGGTTTGATTAATTTCTTTCTTGTACTTAAACGATATATTATCCAGTAGTCATTATATGTATTGTATTTTGTTTCCAATCAATTTAGAAACCCTCCCTATAAAGTGGAGTTCTTGATTCATTATAGACAAGTGGTTGGCATAATGAATGCTTGAACTCATTTACAAGTGCTGGTGTTGGTAAATAATTAAATGAATCATAATATAACTACGTATATAATTCTAAATGAACTTTGAATGTTTTATTTTCCGATTGGAACCTCTGTTGTGCGTGAATTTCAATTGAGTTATAAAAAAATAATTAATCTTGTCTTTAATTTATTGCCAAAAATGGATCTCCTACCCCAAGCAAGTTTTTTTTTTTAATTATGAAAAAGTTGTATTATCTTTATTATTGTGACAAATCCTTTCCTTACCTCAGAGAAATTTTCTTCATCAATTCCCTGTGGATCGACCTCTGACTCCCGAAAAATTTATTACTTGAGATAACCTGCACTTGGGTTTGCATCCTTTAATTCGCATCAAATACCCTTAACAACAAGTTAGACTTTTATATGTGTATGAAGGTAGCATATGACTTGCTTAACATGTATGTTTAATTTTGTGACAAACTGAATTAATTTAGACATTTTGTTACAACTCGAAAGGTGAAAAGTAGTTTAAATGACTAAATAAATGGCATAAGTTGCTTAGATAAGGGAAACACTTATGAAGAATTTATTTCTAAGCCACAAATGAGTTAAGTAAGATGTAGTTAAAGTTTCAAGAAAAATGGAGTTAGTTTAGTATATTTAGGCATACTAGTTGTACATTTAATGCTCGATTGACTAGTAGTAGATATGGAAAAATAAGATAATGGTGAAACAAAAATTTATATGAATCCTAATATTTATTTTAAAGTTGTTGGAAGTTGAAAAACTTGACTTAGCTAAATCTAAGTGTTTTTAGCAGATCAGGAAGTATCAGTTAAATATCTTAAGTGTTTTAAGTCATGAAATGACAACCCCTTTTTAGGACTTAAGTTCACTTCTTTTCAACTCATTTTCACTCATCTTTCTCTCACAAAAACCAGCAGCAGTAGCCAAGGAAAGGAAGGAAGAGAAGAGGAAGGAAGAAGAAAGGGAAAGTCGAATCTTTGGTTGATCATCCACCATCACTAAGAACTTGAGGTAGGGGATTAGAGTTCCTTGTTACCTTTTTTTCTTCATTTTCACCATTTATGCATATTTGATGCATGATCAGTCAATTTTGGATTTAGAGGTGTTTAGAGTGTTTTTCTTGCTTGAATGTGTTTCCACAGTTGTTTATGTCTTGTTCATGGTATAAGTTTGAGTTAGAAGCTTGGAACTTATCATTTGGACCTTTGATGCACAAAGTGGGAAAACTAGGTTTTGATGAATGATTATGATTTTGAATCCAAAGTTAAAGGTTTCAGTAGGTCATTGATGATTCATATGAGTTAGTGAACTGTTTAGGGACTTAAAATCACTAAGAAATTATTTTGGAATGGCTAAAATCGTGAGATGCACCAATGGAACAATGCAGGTGCTGGTTTTACTGCAGAATTCTACAGAAATACACATCACGTTGCGGCATGGCATTGGTTTACTGGGTCGTGAGATGAAAAAGGTCAGCCCAGCATTTTTCCCGAGAGCGGCATGCTACAGCGTGGGGAAGGTCACGTCAAGGCGTGAGCTGTTGAATTCTGAAACAAAGCTATTCTTAATGTTTTAAGGTTCCTTACTTGTAGGGATCCTTTATACATGATTCTTGGAGTGTGTCAAGGTACTGCTAGAGGTAAATCGGAAAGAGAATGATCCTTTAGTATGTAAATGCAATGTATAAAACTTAGAACAACCTAACGTAATGGTTTGTCCTAAGTAAGAGTCTAGCACCTTCAAAAACCTAGTGTTGAAAAAGCATCACATAAGATGTTATAAGTGATGATGTGTTGTGTAGATTCATGCATGTTGGGATGGCCTGGTAGTATTAATCTTTGTGAGTATCCTTTGATGATGTACACAATCATTTAAGCCAAGGGAGATAAGTAAGAAATCCATAAAGGTTTTTTTGAGCCTAGATTCAACCCGAGCTTCTCGTTAGTGCCAGGGTACGTGTAATGTGAGGATGAACTTTCTCTCTATTTACCACAAGATAATACACTAAACTAGTGTTCCTAGTATAAATCTTGGTTCGTAAGGGAGCTAAGTATGTATGTTATGAATATACGTTAACTTGATTTCTTTAGTTACTAAAGTATAACCTTGCAGAGTATTAAAACCTATCTTATTTAGCATGTGTTAAGATTATGTTTATTATACTATGTATGACTGGTTTTGATTTACTCATACTGAGAATTGTTGCTTCTCACCCCACTGTGATGCCATGTAAATCCAGGTGAAGGTTCTTCAAAGAGTAAGAAGAAAAATGAGCTGAAAGACTAGCATTGTTGTAGTTTTTATTTCTTCTTGAACAAATTTTATATTTATTTATACTAGTTTGTTATGTAAAAAGCTTATTTATTACACTAAGTCTTTCTTAGGCTAAGGTTGTATATATATATATACATTTGATATGATTTATGTTTTTCGCATTTTATAAGGCGCTCTATAATGATTCCAGTGTGCATTATGGATATATTATCATGTTATTATATAAGTAGTGATGTTGTAATGTTGTTTATTGTTATAAATGTTACATTTATTGAGTTTTCAGTATTAGGATGTTACATTATGGTATCAGAGCAGTTCATCCTGTTAAGCCAGTGTATGGACTAACTATGCTTAGGCATGTTTAACAGTGCCTTGCTATGAATTATGCTTTTCTTGTCTCTTGAGTGAGATGCTTTGATAGAATTGTATGATTTGCCTTAGGTTGGTTTGTTATTAGCTACTGTTGCACTGTTACATGATATTGAAACTGCAGCTCAATATATTTTATTTTGTGTACAAGAAATTTTGTCACAACCGAGGAGAACTAAGGAAACAAGGAACTCAGTTCCAGAAGGACTTAACATGGCCGAAGTAGTGAAGGCTATGGTCAATGTTATGAGAGACCAGATGACCATTGCTACTAAGTCTATGAGGGACCAAGCAACTGCGACTGCTAGTGCTATGAGAGATCAAGCAGCTGTTACTGCAAGGGTGCTTGAGAGGATGGAAGCCAATCCACCTTAACAACCCACACCACTCGTATAGCTAGTGCAGGAAGTACAAGTCGGTAGGATTTAGAACTTTCTGGACTTTTTAGCTTTCCGTCAAACGAACCCTTCACCTTAAGAGGCGAGTACAATCCCGCTAAAGCTGAGGAGTGCCTCAGTGAGATGGAGAAGATCTTTGATGTGATGGTTTGCTCGGATAAGCAAAAGGTGTCCTTCACCTCTTATATGTTGAAGGGAGAGGCAGAGCATTGATGGAAAAGTACAAAGAGGGTACTAGGAGCCACAAGAAATCAGAAGTCATGGGATGTCTTCAAGACAACTTTTCTAGAGAAGTCATTTTTGAAAACTCTACATAATGATAAGGAAGTTGAGCTTATGCATTTAGAACAAGGGAGCTTGACAGTAGGCCAGTATATGGCTAAGTTCGAGGAGCTTTCAAAGTTATCTTCTCATTTTCATTACAATCCGGACAAGAATTGGTGATGTTTGAAATTCGAAACTGTTTTAAGGAATGAGATCAAAAGTATGGTAAGACCTATGAAGATCAGTGATTTTCCTTCATCGGTCAACAAATGTAGAATTGTGGAGTCAAGTGTTCATAGCCCTCAACTTAAGGAAAGGGAACAAGACTTCCAGAAGAGAAAGCATGATGACGATAAGAATAAACAGGGTACTTCTAAAACAAGCAATCCTAATGGCAATGGCAAGCATGGATCTAAGGTACCTCAGTGTGCTAAATATAGGAAGATACATAGAGGCAAACTGTGTTTGGCAGGCCAGTCTGTTTGTTATACCTATGACTAGCCAGGACACTTTTCTAGGGATTATCCTTTGAAGAAGGAAGATACGCCTACCCCAAAGCTGCTAGCCAAGGGACGAGTTTATACTCTTGGCGGAAAAGAGGTGGCCCAGTCTTCTGACCTTATCCAAGGTAAAGGCATAATTCGTAATCATCTTTTAAATGTCATGTATGATTCAGGAGCATCTCACTCCTTTGTTTCTTATGATTGTGTAAGGATGTTGGATTTTCCTATATCAGAATTACCATATGACTTGTTTGTCTCCATACCTACCAATAAACCAATCATAACTTCGAAAGTATATCTTCACTGTTGTATAAGAATTGGGGATAGAGTCTTCTTTGTAAATCTTATTTGTTTACCCCTTGTGAACATAGATGTCATTCTTGGTATAGATTGGTTGTCGTTCAATCATGTGGTCTTAAATTGTTCAGATATGACTCTAGTTTTTATGTCTGATATTCTAGAGTTGTTTCTTCCAAGTTTGTACATCTCAATGCTAATCAAGTCAATCATTGTTTGGTAGAATGATCTCTAGGATATGTTTTTCTTTTCCATTAGATGTAGAGTTTGAGTAGAACCTAGACAGTATACCTATGGTGAGGGAGTACCTAGAGGTATTTCCAAGAGATGTAGTTAAGTTGCCATTGGAGAGAGAAATAGAGTTTACTATAGATTTAGTGTAGGGTAAAGGACCTATATCTATAGCACCTTATAGCATGGCACCTCTAGAGTTTGCAAAACTGAAGAAACAAATAGAGGAGTTGTTGGACAAGCAATTCATTAGGCCTAGTGTTTCTCCGTGAGGAGCACCAGTGTTACTAGTGAAGAATAAAAAAGGTACCATGAGGTTATGTGTTGACTATAGATAGTTGAATAAGGTAACCATCAAGAACAAGTATCCATTGCCTAGAATAGATAATCTGATGAATCAATTAAGAGGAGCTTCAGTGTTTTCCAAGATTGATCTAAGATTAGGATATCATCAAATCAAGGTTAGGGGAGAGGATATCCCTAAGACCTCCTTTAGAATTAGGTATAGACATTATGAGTATCTCGTTATGTCTTTTGGGTAGACGAATGTTCTAGCAGTGTTTATGGATTACATGAACAGAGTTTTTAGACCCCATCTAGACATGTTTGTTCTGGTGTTTATGGATAACATCCTTATCTATTCCAAGACAGTGGAAGAACATGAGCAGCGTCTACGGGTAGTTTTAGGGATGCTCAAAGATAAGAAGTTGTTTGCCAAATTGTCCAAATGTGAGTTTTGGCTAATAGATGTCCAGTTTTTAGGCCATGTTATTTCTCAAGGAAGAATCTCAATGGACCCTAGCAAAGTAAAAGCAGTGTTACAGTGAGAGAGACCCACCATTATGACCGAGAGTATGAGCTTTCTAGGCCAGGCTGGCTATTATAGAAGGTTCATCAAAGGTTTTTCTCAATTAGCGCTACCATTGACTAGGTTAACCAGGAAAGGTAGTACTTTTGAGTGGGCTCAGGATTGTGAGAATAGTTTCCAAGATCTAAATTAGAGGTTGACCATTATGCCAGTGTTGGTAATTTTGGATCCCCATGAAAAATTTGAAGTATAATGTGATGCTTCAAAGATGGGACTAGGGTGTGTTCTGATACAAGATATGAGAGTAGTTGCCTATGCATCAAGGCAGTGAAGGCCACATTAGGAGAGATACCCTACTCATAATTTGGAATTGGCAGCTTTAGTGTTTGCCTTAAAGATTTGGGGGCATTATCTCTATGGAATCTAGTTTGAGATATTCAGCGATCATAAAAGTTTGAAGTACTTGTTTGATCAGAAGGAGCTGAACATGAGATAAAGAAGGTAGATGGAATTCTTAAAAGATTATAACTTCAAGTTAAAGTATCATCCGAGTAAAGCCAATGTAGTGGCTGATGCACTGAGTAGGAAATCCCTGCATGTGTCCCAAACGATGGTCCAAGAGAGTGAAATTCTTAAGGGTTTCAGGGTTTTGAGTCTTGTGATGACTGTGATACCACATAGTCTCTTTGTGGGTAGAGTGCACATAGTAAATGACTTAAGAATTTAGATTTTAGAAGCTCAAAAGGAGGATGAAGCTCTAAGGGACATTAGTGAGCAAATCTTTTTAGGAACCCAAGATGATTTTGATATGACTGATGATGGAATGATAAACTTTAGAGACAAACTTTATGTTCCAAGAAAGTCAGAGATCAATGAGAGGATTGTAGAAGAAGCTCATAAGAGTAAGTATACCATCTATCCCGGAACTAGTAAGATGTACCAAGATTTAAGGAAGATGTTTTGGTAGTCTAGAATGAAAAGGGATATAGTAGAATATATCTCAAGGTGTTTAACTTGTCAGAAAATGAAGTTTGAACACAAGAAACCTGCAAGACCTTTACAATCTTTAAGGATCCCAGAGTGGAAATGGTATAAGATCTCTATGGATTTGGTAACAAGTTTACCCAGAACTCAGCTAGGTTGTGATGCAGTTTAGGTCATAGTGGATAGATTAACCAAATCTGTTCACTTTATGCTAATCAAAGCTAACTATTCTCTAGAGAAATTAGCCCAGTTATGCTTGGAAGAGATAGTTAGGTTGCATGGAGTCCCTATTAGTATAGTGTCAAATAGAGACCCTTGATTCAAATTTAGATTTTGGGAAGCTTTGCAAGAGGCGTTTGGGACTAAGTTGAGCCTTAGTACGGCTTATCACCAGCAAACAGAGAGAATTATCCAAACATTTGAAGATTTGCTTAGGGCATGTGTTTTAGAGCAACAAAGTAGTTAAGATAAATTCTTACTGTTAGTGGAGTTTGCCTATAACAATAGCTACCACTCCAGAATAGGTATGGCACCCTATGAGGCTTTATATGGAAGGAAATGTAGATCATATCTATGTTGGTATGAGGTAGGTGAGAGAACCATCCTAGTTCTAGAGTTAGTCTGGCAGGCTACAGAACAAATCAAGATGATTAAGGATAGGTTGATTACTGCTCAAAGTCAACATAAGAGCTATATTCACAACAGAAGGAGACCTCATGAGTTAGATGAAGGAGAGCATGTTTTCTTAAGAGTTACTCCTACTACAGGGATTGGTAGAGCATTGAAAACTCGAAAGTTACATCCTCATTTTCTTGGTCCCTATCAGATTCTAAAGAAAGTTGGACTCGTAGCCTACCAGATAGCCCTTCCTCCCAGTTTGTCTAACCTTCATGATGTTTTTCACGTGTCTCAGTTAAAAAAGTATATTCCACATCCTTCACATATCGTAGAATATGAATCTATACAACTAAGAGATGATTTGTCTTATGATATATAACCAGTAAGGATCGTGGACAGAGGGGTCGAAGAGCTTTGAGGTAATCAGATTCCTCCGATGAAGGTTATATGGGGTGACTTTGACACCCAGGAGACCACTTGGGAGCTAGAGTCCCATATACAGCAGGACTATCCAGAGTTGTTCTTACTAGGTAAGCAATTTTGGAGTCAAAATTTTAAAAAAGATGAGAGAAATGTAATACCCTTAATAACAAGTTAGACTTTTATATGTGTACGAAGGTAGCATATGACTTACTTAACATGTCTATTTAATTTTGTGACAAAATAAGTTAGTTTAGGCACTTTCTTTCAACTCGAAAGGTCAAAAGTAGCTTAAAATGACTCAAATAATTGCATAAGTTGCTTAGATAGAGGAAACATATATGGAGAATTTGTTTTCAAGTCATAAATGAGCTAAGTAAGATGTAGTTAAAGTTTCAAGAAAAAATGGAGTTAGTTTGGTATTTTTAGGCAGACTAGTTGTGCATTTAATGCATGATTGACTAGCAGTAGATGTGAAAAAAATAAGATAATGGTGAAACAATAATTTATATGAATCCTAGTATTCATTTTAAAGTTGTTGGAAGTAGAAAAACTTGATTTTGCTAAATCTAAGTGTTTTTAGTAGATCGAGAAGTATCAGTTAAATATCTAATGTTTTAAGTCATAAAACGACAACCCTTTTTTATGACTTAAGTTCATTTCTTTTCAACTCATTTTCACTCATCTTTCTCTCACAAAAACCAGTAGCAACAGCCAAGGAAAGAAAGGAAGAGAAGAGGAAGGAAGAAGAAAGGGAAAGTCGAATCTTAGGTTAATCATCCCCCGTCACTAAGAAATTGAGGTAGGGGATTAGAGTTCCTTGTTACCTTCTTTACTCCATTTTCACCATTTATGCATATTTGTTGCATGATCGGTCAATTTGGGATTTAGAGATGTTTGAAGTGTTTTTCTTGCTTGAATGTGTTTCAATGGTTGTTTGTGACTTATTCATGGCATAAGTTTGTTTTAGAAGCTTAGAACTTCTTGTTTAGACCTTTGATGCACAAAGTAGAAAAAGTAGGTTTTGATGAATGATTTTGGTTTTGAATCCAAAGTTAATAGTTTAAGTTGGTGATTGATGATTCTTATGAGTTAGTGAACTGTTTAGGGACTTAAAATCACTTAGAAACTATTTTGGAATGGCCAAAACCATGAAATGCACCAATGGAACAGTGCAAGTGCTGGTTTTTTTTTGCAGAATTCTACAAAAATACACATCACGCCGCAGCGTGACATGAAGCATGCCGAGGCATGAGTGCACCCGAGAGTAACACATTATGGCGTGGCATTGGTACGCCGGGGCGTAAGATGAAAAATGTCAACCTAGCCATTTTCCCTAGAGCGGCACGCTGCGGCGAGGGGAAGGTCACACCGAGGCGTAAGCTCCAGAATTCTAAAAAGAATGCTATTCTTGAAGTTTTAAGGTTCCTTACTTGTAGGGATCCTTTATACATGCTTCTTGGAGTGTGTCAAGGTACTACTAGAGGTAATTCGGTAATGGAATGATCTTTTGGTATGTAAATGCAATGTATGAAACTTAAAACAACCTAGGGTACTAGTTTGTCCTAAGAGTCTAGCACCTTAAACAACCTGGTGTTGTAAGAATATCACTTAAGATGTTAAGAGTGATGATGTGGTGTTTAGATTCATGTATGTTGGGATGGTCTAGTAGTATTGATCTTTGTGAGTATCCTTTGATGATGTGCACAATCATTTAGGCCAAGGGAGATAAGTGAGAAATCCATGAAGGTTCTTTTGAGCCTAAATTCAGCCCTAGCTTCTCGATAGTGCCAAGGTACATGTAATGTGAGGATGATCTTTCTCTCTAGTTACCACAAGATAATACACTCAGCGTTCCTAGTTAAACATCTTGGTTCGTAAGGGAGCTAAGTATGTATGTTATGAATGTATGTTAACTTGGTTTCTTTAGTTACTAAAGTATAACCTTATAGAGTATTTAAACATATCATATTTAGCATGTGTTAAGATTATGTTTATTATGCTATGTATGACTGGTTTTAGTTTACTCATATTAAGAAATATTGTTTTTCACCCCGCTGTGTTGCCATGTAAATCCAAGTAAAGGTTCTTCAAAGAGTAAGAAGAAAAAAGAGCTAAACGACTAGCATCGTTATAGTTTTTATTGCTTCTAGAACAAACTTTGTATTTATTTATACTAGTTTGTTATGTAAAAAGCTTATGTATTACACTAATCCTTTCTTAGGCTAAGGTTGTATATGTATATGCATTTTATGAGTTATGTTTTTCGCATTTCATAAGGTTCTCTATAATGACTCTAGTTTGCATTATGGATATATTATCAGGTTATTATGTAAGTAGTGGCGTTGTAATGTTTTTTATTTTATAAATGTTACATTTATTGAGTTTTTAGTATTAGGACGATACATATGACATGTTAAAACAGGATCAAATTTAATCTTTGTAATTTAATGACTAAATCATAAAGATTATGTAATAAACTAATCCATATAAAAAGAGGAATTATCATTATTTTTATTAAAAGAGATTAATTAATTATAATTAGATGCACTATTTACAATATTCATTAGACACCAAAAATATGTACTATTTGCAACCTATCATTGGATGATCTATATTTGAGGCCATCATTACTTAAACGCTTGAATATTGGTTGAGTAATTTCCCTATAGATGCAATAATGTTGTGTCTCAAAAGGATTGAGGTCAATCTTCTAGGCTCAGGTTCATATTCTTAAGGCTTAATCCTAAAGCTCTCAGTTACCAACAACAAAGTAATTGGGGAGTTCCTCAATCCCACTTCGATACTTAAGTTAATACCAAGTGGTGCTGAATCTTAAGAAAGAAAGAGTCTGGTGATAAAGTAGGTGCCTTGAGAATGAGGGATAATGTGGTGTTTATAGGCTTAGGAGTGGTGACCGTAGGAGGCAGTAATCTAGCTTGTTGACTGGGAGTAGCTGGTAATAAGGCATTCTCTATTATTAAGCCACATAGGCCTTTGTTGGGATATCTACTTGTACTCTACAATAAGGATCCTCTATTAGTCATTCTATAGGGACTCCCCTCAGATTGTAGAAAACAAGTCAAAAACACTTTTACTAATTAAATAAATAGAAGCCAATGATGTCATGTCATATACATCAAAACTAAGGATGTTGAAAGGTTATTTCTATTTCAAAATTAGAAAATTCAAATTTTTGGAACCATTTGAAAGCTTTCATGCAAGGCGGAATCAGAAAATAAGTATTGTAAGGGCTAAAATTAAATATTAAATAAATAAAAGTATACTACATATGTTATAAGAAAAGTAATATTGCACACCTTAAATATGGATAAAGTTATATTTTATACAACTTTAATAGGCCAAATTTGCTCAAAATTTATTTGTACTTTCCAAACTCTAAGGCCATGTGGCGTGTCGTATAAGGAAAATCTAATAGTATAAGCATGTATTATTAGCCTCTATGAAATGTTTGGTATGTTCACTTAATAGAATAGTCAAATACGCTCAATACTTTTTATTCCACTATAACAATATAACATTATCCTCTCTCTCGTCCCATGATATGACTTGATAGGATTTTATTCCATCTTTAACATCCACTTTCATCTTTGAGACTCCAAAGGATTTTCTACTATCAAGGCCGCTCTTCCGACCACCACCGTCAAGTGCCACTATTTTCCAACCACCACCACTGTCCACCGTTGTGCCATAGCCTCTATTTTTTGCCTACTACCACCAAGCCATGGCCACTGGCTACCACTGTCAAGCCTTGGCCACATTTTCCAACTGCCACTGCCAAGTCATAGCCACCAGTGTTGCTGCAGATGGAGTTACAGTAGATCTAAAAAATATAGGAAAATTTAGATTTTTTTTTTAAAAAAAAACCTTGCTTGACCTCAACCCTTTGAATAATGTTGTGCCACAACCTTTTGTCATAAAGCCATTGATGCTTGGAACGTGAAACCATATCATTGCTGATGACTTTCTTCATTTTCTTGCACTGTTCTCCAAACGACACTAGAGATGTGGTCAAATATCCACTTGAGACATGTTCAATAGACCAAGCAAAATTGTTGAACGCACAAATTATTGTTTGCCTCCATTGATGAAGGTTGCATAACTTCTTCAAACATTGTTTTTCTATTTTAATTTTTAATTATTATATTAAAAGATATTGTATTTATAATAAATAATTGTTATACTATCATGCTGCTTATACTATTGTGCATCAAATGACTTATTGCTTATACTATTGTTCTGGACCGTAATCCGAACTCTCAACTCATAGTCCAGACCGGTGTACACAAACGCCATGGTCTGTCATCGACGCCCTTAGCCGAATTTGCTTATCCTGAGAACCCGATATTGGATAATATCAGCTTTACCGAAAGATCCACACAGAGGATGAATCTTATAAGACCTCCTAATTGTCAATCATGATCTTACAGAATAATAGCACCATAACTGCGATACCAGTATTCTGATAATACAGGAATTCTCGATAACTAAATAAGGAACATTCTTCTCCTCTAACTATTATGGGAACATATCTCTCCACTATGAGGACATATCTTTCCAACCTCTATAAAGATCAGGCTAAGTCACCCAAATCAGGTATCTATCATCTCATCGCATAAACCCTACTTGTGCACTGCCAGACTTGAGCGTTGGAGTCCCTTTGTAGGTACCCACCCCTTGGTTCAACACGCTTGGTAGCAGGTATGTAAGGAGGAAACCATCATATATGTTTGTCTTAGGTATACCTTTGAATTCACTTCAGAACATTGGCACCGTCTATGGGAACGATAAACTTCTAATCCCACTAAATCATAGTGAACACGAGACAAAACTCAAGGAGAGACGCTGTGCAAACCTCTGTTATCCAAAGGCAGGGCCCTGCTACACAATGCCCTCCTCAACCTGTCCCACCACCTTCCATTAAAACCTCTGTTGCGAGAAACTAGGCACTCAACATAGAAAACCAATGTAATGAGCACTTCATGTCGATCTCTGACGAAAGTCCTAACCTATTGTCAAGGTTTTTGTAAGAGATAGACTTGGAATCCCAGCTCCATAAGGCAACCCTAATGTTCAAGAATGCAGAATCCCAGTACACCTGCGATTGGGAATGTCAAATAATGAAGCTGATGATCGTACATCTCGCTCTGAGCGTGCAAATCAACCCAAGACATGTTGCAACAACACATGGCTATGCTAAACGAACAATATCAAAGGTTGGAGGATATGCAACGGGCTATGCATGAAAATCAACCCAAGTCAAACCGTCGTGAAGGAGGGCACAATGCGGAAAATAACCAAAGGAGGGTTCATACTGATGCTACAGTGTCCAATGTTGGGAACAATAACCTAAACCGCGACATTCAAGAACAACCATTTTTCGATCAACTTATAGAGTACCACATCCCCAGAAACTTTAAGTTCCTATCAAACTTGGAAATTTACGATGGGGCCACAGGCCCCCAAGAGCACGTAAATGCCTTTGAGCAATCCATGTGTTTTCATGGAGGATCTATGGAGTTACTATGCCATGCTTTGCCTCTTTCCTTGAAAAAGGGAGCCCTCAAATGGTTTTCTGGCTTGCCTCGAAGATCCGTGGTTGACTGGTCAAATCTTAAGCAGTGATTCCTACTCTAGTATACCACCAGCAAGGAGCAACCAATGTCCATCGAATCCCTGGCCAAGGTTCACCAAAGAAGAGATGAGCCCCTCCGTGATTACGTTAGGAGGTTTATGGTGGCATGCTCTAACGTGGAGAACTTCAATGACAAAATAGCCTTTTATTATACCAGAAGCGATCTTCGAGTAAGTTCTGAGTTTTTTGCATCCCTAGTAAAAAAGAAGCCGGAGAATTTGGGTGAGTTTCAGAGGCGATCCCAGAAGTATGTCAACCTCGAGGAAGCAATAGAGGATCAGAGGAGATAGGATAAATGTGAACCCTCTTATCAGAAGCCTAACCACAATTCCTCACGATCCAGACGTTCCAAAGGTAGTCCACCCAGGGGAAGGTATTCTGATTATACTCCTCTGAACACCCTCCCGAGAAACAATCTTAAGGGACGTGATGCAGACTGAGTTACAAAATATCCAAAGGCCTCCCCCCATTAAGAAGCACAAACAGGAGGATCACTCAAAGCACTGCACATGGCATAATGTAACACCCCTTTGGGGATGCCACACATATAAAGAAAATTAAAATAAATAAATAAAATCTACCCAAGTTATAAAACATTTATTACATAATAATATGGGTCGTAAAGTAATTCGATAAAGCAGTTATTAAAAATAAAATATTTCGGAAAACATAAAATAAACGAGAACAACACGACTCATAATATACATATGTTCCAAGTTATAAGTTATACAAATAATTTACAACTACAATTACAAATAATTAAACGAAACTTGATAAATAAAAACAAGTAAAAGAGTCAATATATACATCCATACGCAGACACGCCAAAAAAAAAACATCATGCATATTTAATCCTCTGAAGGATCACTCTCAACATGAAAATGATCATCAGGAGACAAATATCCCGAATGTCTCGACTCTCGGCGGACATGAGACCGCGCAGTCGATACGAGTGTCATCTCACTAGGCTCAGTGGATACACCACCCCAATGACGCCTAATGGATAAAGGTAACTCTAAATGCAGAAACACCGTCGTCGTCATCACTGGCTCGTCATCAAATCTATGGCGTAGGGTCACCGTCATCCGTCCCGCATACGTCACAGAGTCTCTATCTCCTCTCATGTGCCAAGATAGCGATCCACCGTGAAACTCGAGAGTCACGAACCCCAAAAATCCAGGTACCGCCATACCAAAACTAATCAATCCAATGGGTATGGATGATCATATGGTTCTTGATCGTCAAACTGGTCGTCGGCTAGCTGATCTTCCTCCTCCTCGGGGTACAGAACCTCAAGAGGCTGTTCCTCTTCTTCGAACTCTTTACCAGATAAACAGGTATATACAAAAAACACATACAATAAAGAGGTAAGACAATCTAAAATCACCACAAACATGGCCAATAAGAAGACGACAAATAACAGATATACAATTCATGCATTATGAAAAGCTATAACATTAACAAGTAACAGAGTAGTGTAAAGATTCAAAAAGATTTAAATATCCCAACAATATACCATCATAGATAAAATAAAACAAGAAACAAATGATACAATACAACAATAGATAAAACAAATACAGTAAACAAATAAATCAATATCAATATAATAAACAGATAAGGCAAAAATAAATAAATAGATAAGACAAAATAAATAAATAAATCCCAATAAATAAACATAAGACACACCCTACTCCATGGAGCTAAAAAAACACAAAGATATCAGAGAGAATGACTCGTAAAAATCTATTAGTACCACGGCTGCCCAACCAACTATTGCGCTGTCACACGTTGCGTCTATAGCCCCACGACACAGGAATCCATCATCCAGGCGTGGTGTAGTTCACGGTCTCACGTTGTGGCATTACAGGCGAATGTACTACTAGACTTTACAAATCTTGATTAAATATAGTGCGTGTCGAGTCCATTAGTGTGCTATCGGTTTACCACGGCCCAGCGGAGCTACCAACTGTCCACATATGGGATACCGTACACTAACGTCTCCAAGTCCATTAGAACAATGAACCACACTACGTTTATCGCATCAACAACACGATGTGATTCGTCTCATCAACCAATCTACCAAAAATTTGGCATAAACTCAATACATAATTCCAAAAATATAAAATTATGAAAATGCCCTCAAGATAAGAATATGCCCTCAATGGCAGAAAAATAGAAAGCCTGTACGGGTTCACATTTTCCCGACAGAGAAAAATCCTCAAAAGCACATGCGGGTTCACATTTTCCCGATGACATAAAATACTGAGAAAATTCCGGAAAAATATCTTGTTTCGGTCAATCGCGTAGAAATTTTATCGCGTTTTCACAATCTCGTCGTTTTTATAAACGTTTTGAAATCGCGTAAATATATTTTTCTGTTTTCAAAATCGCGTAGGATTTTTAATACGTTTTCTCAATCGCGTAAGATTTTTAAATTATTTTCTTGACCGAATTCCTTAAAAATTCTTGTTTAAATAAGCGAGAAATAATAAATAATACTTTTAAGCTACGTATAATATTTTCTATACCGTATCTTGTCTTTTGGACATCTTTCCTATCTTATTTTTCATTTTTACTAAAATTTGACAATATTTTGCTTAGAAAATTATATTAATGGTTTCCTAATTTTACCGTAAAAATTGTTTATTAAATTTTTAAACCATATACTTAATCCTTTTGAAAACTACTAATATGCTTCAAAAATACAGCATGAGCTATATGTTAGAAATTTTGAAAGTTCTTGTATTTCAT
The DNA here is from genome assembly GCA_029884605.1 of Ormosia emarginata. Classification (NCBI taxonomy): domain Eukaryota; kingdom Viridiplantae; phylum Streptophyta; class Magnoliopsida; order Fabales; family Fabaceae; genus Ormosia; species Ormosia emarginata. Next base: position 189,982 of record JAQQTP010000045.1, read on the forward strand.
TTCTAATAATAAAATCATTAGTTCTAAGTTCTCAAACTTATTTCTAATTGATTCTTTTCTTTAAAACTCATTTTAGAAAAATTCTTTTTAACACATATTGCATCCTTATACTTAGAAAAGGTTTGGATTTAATTTTAGAAACCATGGATACTTGGTTTGGCATGTTGGCCGAATTTCCTAAATATTTTGAAATTGATTTCTAAATTATTTCTCATCTTCTAAATATATGTCAAACTTATTGTATTGTCTAAATTCATTTAACCATTGTTTTAAAAAATGGTTTTTGAAATCAACACATTCATTTTAGGCATGTTGGCCGAAAATACTAAGTCTTACCATTTGATTTCTAAATTCATTTTCTTTGATCTAATCAACTTGAAACCTTCTTAATTCTCCTAGGTTAATTAAATTACCTTTTAAGAAAATTAAGAGAATATTTTGGTTCTCCATTTGGTTAGTGGCCGTGAGCCTCATGGAGTGTTCTTTGGAACACACATGCATTTCCTTGACATGTTATTCACATCCTATACATTATCATGCAATTCTATACTTTATCATGCAATTCTAACACATGCAATATTATCAAAGCTTATAGACATGCAACTTAAAGCTTGTAGACATGCAATTTATTACAAACAACAAATAGAAAAGCTACTAACAAATACACAACCACATCAAATAAGCTACTAACAAGCACAAACATGAATCCTTATGGATTCTACAATCACAAAATCAAATTCCATCTTCTTACCACCATCCATAGGTGATAAGATTTGTCTTCCTCTTACCTTAAATGAAGACAAAAAGGATTTCTTTCACTCCTCCTAGGTCACGGTTTTCTCCTTCAAAATACCTAGCAAACTTAAACAAAACTACAAGTTACTAACCATTGAAAAAGAACCTAAACCATGGATAAATCATGGCTTAGAACTTTGAAAAAGAATTTAGAAAAGAAAAACAAGAGATTTCACCTCCTTGGTCAAATCTTCCAAGTAGGTTTTCAAGCTTCAAATGAAGGATTTTGCAAGAACTCTCAACTAGAGATGTTCTTAGGATGGTGTTTAGGTTTAGAAAATTTGGTTGGATAGAATTTTAGGTGGTTGGATGGTGGAGTATGAAGCTTGGCCGAATGGTTGAGAAAGGAGGCAACAATGGTGTTTAGGGTTCTTGGATGAGAGAGAAGAGAGAAATTTGCATGAAAGAAAAGTGAAGAATGGTCTTCCACCTCCCTTGGCCGTAGCACTCAAAGAGCATGCAAGGTGTGCTTTTGCTTGGCTTCATCCTAGCCTTAGAATGCATCAAAGGTTAAGATTAAAACTTGGTTACCAAGCTTATTTCCTATTGGTTGGTTCAAGCATAGTCACCATGCTTAGTCATTAAGCTTCATTAACTCTTAAGCCTAGTCATTAGCTGAGTCACCATGTTCTAGAGAGTTCCTTCACTAATGATGATTAATTAAGCTACTAAGTTAACTGTATTAGCTAAATATGGGTCCCGCAAAACATTTCTGGGTCCACTGTCACTAAGTTATCTTGACTAATAAAATAATATTATAATAATACAAAATTATTTTATTTGTGATTAAATCTAAAAATTAAAAGATTAATTTTAGGCTCATTCGAATTGGGTTTAGTAAGATCCCCGCCTCTGAATAATGAAAAACAGATTTTACCGGTCCGAAAAAATATTATTTTCACCTTGCCCGTAGCAAATCACACAAAAAGTCCATATAAAATCACAGACGAGTAATATTGGACACTAAATCAAGTAGAAAACAATTAAAAACAAAGAAAAAAGCAGTACAAACAACACGTTCGGGACGTAATGGTCATTTTCCCATTTTTTCCCACAACGTAGCTAATCATCCAAAAAGTTCAAATAAAATTAGAGGCGGTATTAATTATACGTATATCTTCCAAAAAAATTAAAAGCAGATGGCTCGAGAAAAACTTTTATTTTAGTCTCGAAACAAATTACGTAAAAAAGACCAAATAAAATTTGAGCCTGTATAAACGTATTTGTATTTCATGCGAGAAATCGAGAAACAGATAAAATAGGGACACAACGGTCATTCACACAAAAGCTTGAAAAAGCAACAAATAGTACATTCGGTACATTTTCTAAAAATTGGGGTGTTACAATTCTCCCTGACAAATAAAAATTTCGTCCTCGAAATTTACATTCCTCAAAACAAATGAGGATCGATCCTTCATTTTATCTTCCGGCTCCCAGGTAGCTTCACCGTCACATCATTCCATATGACCTTCACTAGCTCGATCATTTTCCCTCGAAAGCTGCTTTACCTTCGTCCTCAATTCGACGGTAAGGTTTTATAAGTCAAATTCTCCTTGGTGCACTTCATCCGGCATTTGTATAACATGCGTCGGATCGGTATATACTTTCGTGGCGAGACACATGAAATACGTCATGCGGTCGACGAAACGGCGGCATAGCGATCTGATACGCCACAGGACCTATACGTCGGATAATCTGATACGGTCCAATGAACTTAGGAATAAGCTTCTTAGACTTAATAACTCTTCCGACACCAGTCGTAGGAGTAACTCTTAGAAACACATGCTCACCCTCCTCAAATTCAAGAGGTCGTCTTCGTTTATCCGCATAACTTTTCTGTCTGCTTTGTGTCGTTCTCATCTTCTCTTGTATCATCTTTACCTTCTCCGTAGTCTGTTGTACAAGATCTGGTCCAACAGTCATACTTTCCCCATCTTGATACCAACACAACGGTGTTCGACATCGTCTTCCATACAACGCCTCATAAGGTGCCATTCCGATGCTCGAATGAAAACTATTGTCGTAGGTGAATTCTATCAGAGATAAAAATTCATCCCAACTTCCTTGTTGTTCTAAAACACAAGCACGCAATAGATCCTCTAAAGACTGTATAGTTCTTTCTGTCTGACCATCTGTTTGCGGATGATATGCCGAACTCAGTCGTAACTTAGTTCCCATAGCTTCTTGCAGACTTCGCCAAAACCTTGACGTAAACCTCGGATCTCTGTCAGAAACTATACATGTAGGTACACCATGTAATCTGACAATTTCACTGATGTACAACTGGGTTAATCTTTCCAATGAATACTTAATATTAATTGGTAAGAAATGAGCCGATTTCGTAAGTCTATCGACTATAACCCATATCGAATCATGACCTTTCCTCGTCTTTGGCAAACCAGTAACGAAATCCATCGATATACTATCCTATTTCCATTCCGGAATAGATAACGGTTGTAACATTCAGTGGTCTTTGATGTTCCACTTTCGCCTTTTGACAGACTAGACAAGTTGACACGCACCTAATAACATCACTCTTCAATCCATGCCACCAGAATAACTTCTTCAAGTCTTGGTACATCTTTGTTATGCCTGGATGCATACTCAATAGACTAGTATGGGCATGTTCCACAATATATCGCCTCAGCTCCCGGTCACGAGGAACACAGACTCTACCCCGAAACCTCAGAATTCCATCAGTTCCTTCTTTGAACTCTATTGTCTCGTCTTGCTTTATTTGTTCCCTTATTCCTTGTAAAAATTCATCGGCATTCTGCTTTTCCCTTATGTCTTCCATCAGCTCGCTCGAGATAGTAACCATGTTAATACAGATCCTCCCCAGTTTCAACTCAACAAATGACCACTCATCTCTAAACTGTTCAATGAGCTCCTTTTCCTTGATCATCGGAGCAGAAGCACTGATAATCTTTCTACTTAAGGCATCAGCCACAACATTCGCCTTACCCAGGGTGGTAAAAGAGTTGAAAATCATAATCTTTCAGGAATTCTAACCATCTCCGCTGCCTCGTGTTCGGCTCATACGATCATACAAGTACTTCAAGCTCTTGTGATCACTGAAAATGTTGAACGTTGCTCCATAGAGAAAATGTCTCCATATCTTTAGAGCAAAAACCACAGCGGCCAATTCCAAATCGTGCGTTGGATAATTCCTCTCATGAACCTTCAATTGTCGAGAAGCATATGCCACAACGTTTCGATCTTGCATCAACACGCATCCTAGCCCTTGATAAGAAGCGTCGCAATACACATCAAAAGATTTCGTCGAATTTGGCAGGATCAACACCGGTGCAGTTGTTAATCTCTTCTTCAACTCTTGAAAACTGGCTTCACGTTCTTCCGTCCATTCAAAAGCTTGATTTTTCCTCGTAAGTTGTGTAAGTGGTCCAGCAATCTTCGAAAAACCCTCGATAAACCTCCGGTAATATCCAGCAAGTCCAACAAAACTTCGAACTTCTGTTACCGTCTTAGGTCTTTCCCATTGTAAAACAGTCTCCACTTTTGATGGATCCACCGCAATACCTTCTTTAGAAATTACGTGACCAAGAAATTGGACTTCTTCCAACCAGAACTCACACTTAGCCAATTTCGCATACAGCTGCTTCTCCCTCAAAATCCGAAGGACAACACCAAGATGTTCAGCATGCTCTTCCTTCGATTGAGAATAGATCAGAATGTCATCGATAAAGACAACGACAAATCTGTCTAGATACGGACGAAAAATCCTGTTCATATAATCCATAAATATGGCGGGAGCATTCGTCCCCGAATGGCATCACATGATACTCATAATGCCCATATCGAGTTTGGAAAGCGGTTTTCGGTACATCTTCCTCTTTAACACGAATTTGGTGATAACCAGACCTCAGATCTATCTTGGAAAATACCACAGCTCCTTTCAACTGATCCATCAAGTCGTCAATTCTTGGAAGCGGATATTTATTCTTGATAGTCACCTTGTTCAGCTAACGATAATCCACACAAAGCCGAGAAGTTCCGTCCTTCTTCTTGACCAAAAGTACTGGCGCACCCCATGGTGAAACACTAGGTCGTACAAACTCTTTCTCCAACAACTCCACCAATTGCTTCTTCAGCTCCTCCAATTCCCCTTTGGCGACATACGATACGGTGCAATTGAGATAGGACTGTTCTGGTACTAAATCAATTGAGAACTCGATCTCCCTCTCGGGTGGCAAACCGGTACGTCATCGGGAAAAACATCGGGAAACTCGTTGACAACAGGAATAGTATCCACATCCTTCTCATTCTTAACTTCTAGAGAAGACAATACCATATATCCCTGCGCTCCATCTCTTAACAAAGACTTGACCTTAACAGCAGTTAAGAACCCAGACTTTTCTTCCTTAGGAAAAACTATGGTTTTACTTGCACAATCTATAAGGATATGGTTAAAACATAACCAGTCTATCCCTAAAATTATATCTATCTCAACAAGAGGTAAACAAATCAAGTTGACCATAAACAAACGGCCCTTCACAACAATAGGACAATCCAAACAGATCTTAGATGTAACAACAAGTTTAGCAGTTGGAGTAGAAACACTCAACTTAACATTTAGAGAAGACACAGGCAACTTCAATCTTTCCACACAATCATAGGAAATAAATGAGTGTGTAGCACCAGAATCATACAATACAGTCAGAAGATTACCTCCAATGTCTCCTTCTCCCTGAATAAGATCATCAGACTTAGAAATCTCAGATCCCATCATTGTATATACTCGTCCTCCTGACCTTGGTTGAGTACTTCCAGATTTTTGCTGATTAGCTCTAACATACCAAACAGCAGGTTTCTTCTCTGGTCGAGTACAATCTTTCGACATATGCCCAGGCTGTCCACAGTTAAAACAGACTGTCCCCTTGATTGTACAATCTGGAGATATATGACCCTTCTTACCGCACTTAAAACACATTGGCGTAAACACCACCTTCTGTCCAGTTCCACTACCACTTGCACCTCCACTAACCGATGGTCGTTGAGATTGAGTCCCTATTGGTCTGGAATACGGCTTACGCTGAAACCGATTCGTATTACTACCTCCACCTCTCTGAAACCTTGTCAGCCCAAAGTTCTGATTCCTCTTATCTCTAGATGGCTCTAACTCCTCAAGTCGAGCACAAGCATCCACCAAAGCATGAAACTGAGTCATTCTCAAAGATACCACTCCTCGTTTCAGTTCCACCCTTAAACCTGATTTGAACTTTCGACATCTTCACACATCGTCTTGTCGTGTCTGAGCATAATCTGAGAATTGAGACAAATTCTCAAACTTTGTGGCATACTCATTCACCGTCATATTCCCCTGTCGCAAACCAAGAAATTCCATTTCTTTGGCATGCCTAGCACTCGCAGGAAAATACTTATCCAGAAAAGCATTAGAAAACACCTCCCAAGTAATTTCCATCCCTTCAGCTTGTAAAACTCGGCGGGTTCCTCTCCACCAATGTTCTGCATCTCCTCTCAGCATGAAAACAACATAAGTCACCTTCTTATCATCTACGCATCTCATTCCTTCAAAGATTCTCTCCAAATCTTGCATCCACTGACTTGCTTTCTCCAGGATCCACCTCGCCTCTAAACTGTGGCGGATTATGACGCCTAAACTCAGCCAAATTTGGGGATCAACGGTAGCATCTTCTTTGTTGAGCTACTCTCGAGATTTTTTTTGAGTAATCACTTCGACCATCATTGCGCATAGCCTCAGCGGCCGCAATCATAGGGTCCACATCACGATTCATGTTCGTACGTCCTCTACCTCGTCCGGACATCTTCAAATAGAACAAAACAAAATTAGATACATCCTTTTAGATACTTAGAAAGGATATAAATCCTGAGAGAATCACACAAAGACAAACAAAAACAGACTCAACCACAACCCCAAAAGACTCTAACTTGGGCTCGATACCAACTAATGTAACACCCCTTTGGGGATGCCACACATATAAAGAAAATTAAAATAAATAAATAAAATCTACCCAAGTTATAAAACATTTATTACATAATAATATGGGTCGTAAAGTAATTCACGATAAGCAGATTATTAAAAATAAAATATTTCGAGAAAACATAAAATAAACGAGAACAACACCACTCATAATATACATATGTTCCAAGTTATAAGTTATACAAATAGTTTACAACTACAATTACAAATAATTAAACAGAAACAGTAAATAAAAACAGTAAAAGAGTCAATATATACACCCATACGCAGACGCGCAAAAAAAAAACATCATGCATATTTACTCCTCTGAAGGATCACTCTCAACATGAAAATGATCATCAGGAGACAAATATCCCGGATGTCTCGACTCTCGGCGGACATGAGACCGCGCAGTCGATACGAGTGTCATCTCACTAGGCTCAGTGGATACACCACCCCAATGACGCCTAATGGATAAAGGTAACTCTAAATGCAGAAATACCGTCGTCGTCATCACTGGCTCGTCATCAAATCTATGGCGTAGGGTCACCGTCATCTGTCCCGCATACGTCACAGAGTCTCTATCTCCTCTCATGTGCCAAGATAGCGATCCACCGTGAAACTTGAGAGTCACGAACCCCAAAAATCCAGGTACTGCCATACCAAAACTAATCAATCCAATGGGTATGGATGATCGGATGGTTCTTGATCGTCAAACTGGTCGTCGGCTAGCTGATCTTCCTCCTCCTCGGGGTACGAGAACCTCGAGAAATTTGTTCCTCTTCTTCGAACTCTTTACCATATAAACAGGTATATAAAGAAAACACATACAATAAAGAGGTAAGACAATCTAAAATCACCACAAACATGGCCAATAAGAAGACGACAAATAACAGATATACAATTCATGCATTATGAAAAGCTATAACATTAACAAGTAATGTGAGTAGTGTAAAGATTCAAAAAGATTTAAATATCCCAACAATATACCATCATAGATAAAATAAAACAAGAAACAAATGATACAATACAACAATAGATAAAACAAATACGGTAAACAAATAAATCAATATCAATATAATAAACAGATAAGACAAAAATAAATAAATAGATAAGACAAAATAAATAAATAAATCCCAATAAATAAACATAAGACACACCCTACTCCATGGAGCTAAAAAAACACAAAGATATCAGAGAGAATGACTCGTAAAAATCTATTAGTACCACACGGCTGCCCAACCAACTATTGCGCAGTCACACATTGCGTCTATAGCCCCACGACACAGGAATCCATCATCCAGGCGTGGTGTAGTTCACGGTCTCACGTTGTGGCACTACAGGCAAATGTACTACTAGACTTTACAAATCTTGATTAAATATAGTGCGGGTTGAGTCCATTAGTGTGCTATCGGTTTACCACGGCCCAGCGGAGCTACCAACTGTCCACATATGGGATACCGTACACTAACGTCTCCAAGTCCATTAGAACAATGAACCACACTACGTTTATCGCATCGACAACACGATGTGATTCATCTCATCAACCAATCCACCAAAAATTTGGCATAAACTCAATACATAATTCCAAAAATATGAAATTATGAAAATGCCCTCAAGATAAGAATATGCCCTCAATGGCAGAAAAATAGAAAGCCTGTACGGGTTCACATTTTTCCGACAGAGAAAAATCCTCAAAAGCACTGTATGGGTTCACATTTTCCCAACAAACATAAAATACGAGAGAAAATTCCGGAAAAATCTTTGTTTGGTCAATCGCGTAGAAATTTTATCGCGTTTTCACAATCTCGTCGTTTTTATAAACGTTTTGAAATCGCGTAAATATATTTTTCTGTTTTCAAAATCGCGTAGGATTTTTAATACGTTTTCTCAATCGCGTAAGATTTTTAAATTATTTTCTTGACCGAATTCCTTAAAAATTCTTGTTTAAATAAGCAGAAATAATAAATAATACTTTTAAGCTACGTATAATATTTTCTATCTCGTATATCTTGTCTTTTGGACATCTTTCCTATCTTATTTGTCCGTTTTTACTAAAATTTGTGATATTTTGCTTAGAAAATTATATTAATGGTTTCCTAATTTTCTAGTAAAAATTCTGTTTATTAAATTTTTAAACCATATACTTAATCCTTTTGAAAACTACTAACATGCTTCAAAATACAGCATGAGCTATATGTTAGAAATTTTTGAAAGTTCTTGTATTTCATTTCTAATAATAAAATCATTAGTTCTAAGTTCTCAAACTTATTTCTAATTGATTCTTTTCTTTAAAACTCATTTTAGAAAAATTCTTTTTAACACATATTGCATCCTTATACTTAGAAAAGGTTTGGATTTAATTTTAGAAACCATGGATACTTGGTTTGGCATGTTGGCGAATTTCCTAAATATTTTGAAATTGATTTCTAAATTATTTCTCATCTTCTAAATATATGTCAAACTTATTGTATTGTCTAAATTCATTTAACCATTGTTTTAGAAAATGGTTTTTGAAATCAACACATTCATTTTAGGCATGTTGGCCGAAAATACTAAGTCTTACCATTTGATTTCTAAATTCATTTTCTTTGATCTAATCAACTTGAAACCTTCTTAATTCTCCTAGGTTAATTAAATTACCTTTTAAGAAAATTAAGAGAACATTTTGGTTCTCCATTTGGTTAGTGGCCGTGAGCCTCATGGAGTGTTCTTTGGAACACACATGCATTTCCTTGACATGTTATTCACATCCTATACATTATCATGCAATTCTATACTTTATCATGCAATTCTAACACATGCAATATTATCAAAGCTTATAGACATGCAACTTAAAGCTTGTAGACATGCAATTTATTACAAACAACAAATAGAAAAGCTACTAACAAATACACAACCACATCAAATAAGCTACTAACAAGCACAAACATGAATCCTTATGGATTCTACAATCACAAAATCAAATTCCATCTTCTTACCACCATCCATAGGTGATAAGATTTGTCTTCCTCTTACCTTAAATGAAGACAAAAAGGATTTCTTTCACTCCTCCTAGGTCACGATTTTTTCCTTCAAAATACCTAGCAAACTTAAACAAAACTACAAGTTACTAACCATTGAAAAAGAACCTAAACCATGGATAAATCATGGCTTAGAACTTTGAAAAAGAATTTAGAAAAGAAAAACAAGAGATTTCACCTCCTTGGTCAAATCTTCCAAGTAGGTTTTCAAGCTTCAAATGAAGGATTTTGCAAGAACTCTCAACTAGAGATGTTCTTAGGATGGTGTTTAGGTTTAGAAAATTTGGTTGGATAGAATTTTAGGTGGTTGGATGGTGGAGTATGAAGCTTGGCCGAATGGTTGAGAAAGGAGGCAACAATGGTGTTTAGGGTTCTTGGATGAGAGAGAAGAGAGAAATTTGCATGAAAGAAAAGTGAAGAATGGTCTTCCACCTCCCTTGGCCGTAGCACTCAAAGAGCATGCAAGGTGTGTGTTTGCTTGGCTTCATCCTAGCCTTAGAATGCATCAAAGGTTAAGATTAAAACTTGGTTACCAAGCTTATTTCCTATTGGTTGGTTCAAGCATAGTCACCATGCTTAGTCATTAAGCTTCATTAACTCTTAAGCCTAGTCATTAGCTGAGTCACCATGTTCTAGAGAGTTCCTTCACTAATGATGATTAATTAAGCTACTAAGTTAAGCTGTATTAGCTAAACGTGAGTCCATAAAACATTTTCGGGTCCACTTGTCACTAAGTTATCTTGACTAATAAAATAATATTATAATAATACAAAATTATTTTATTTGTGATTAAATCCTAAAAATTAAAAGATTAATTTTAGGCTCATTCAGAATTGGGTTTAGTAAGATCCGCCTCTGAATAATGAAAAACAGATTTTACCGGTCCGGAAAAATATTATTTTCCTGCCCCGTAGCAAATCACACAAAAAGTCCATATAAAATCACAAACAGTAATATTGGACACTAAATCAAGTAGAAAGCAATTAAAAACAGCAAAAACAGTGCAAACAGCACGTTCAGGACGTAATGGTCATTTTCCTATTTTTTCCCACAACGTAGCTAATCATCCAAAAAGTTCAAATAAAATTACAGACAGTATTAATTGTCTGTATATCTTCCAAAAAAATTAAAACAGTAGCTCGGAAAAACTTTTATTTTACCGTCTCGAAACAAATTACGTAAAAAGACCAAATAAAATTTGAGCCTGTATAAACGTATTTATATTTCATGCAGAAATCAAGAAACAGTAAAATAAGGACATAACGGTCATTCACACAAAAGCTTAAAAAACAGCAAACAGTACATTCGATACATTTTTTAAAAATTGGGGTGTTACGCATAAAGGTTATGGCCATGATACTGAAAATTACTACTAACTACGCGATGCCATCGAGTTCCTGATCAAGATCGGACCATTACAACAATATATCCTCCATGTCCAGAATGATTAACATCGTGGTAGGCGTAGAGAAGACAAACGATGAAGCCTGTCTGTTCACCACAGAAGAAGAACCCTAAGTCCTAGGAGAAGATCCCGAACTCTACTTCACCGGGATAATAATGACCGATAGAATAGGAACAAGGACGCTCTGCCTAACGACAATGACAACCGTTGTTCTGAACTAAATAGAACGATCAACACCATCGCTGGAGGATTTGCTGGTGAAGGGTCATCAAATAGAGCTCGAAAGAATGCTCTCAGGATAGTAGTGTTTAGTGTTTCCCATTCCGAATCTATATCATGGACTACGAAAAGGAAGACACCTTCCATCACTTTCTCATATGAGGACTACAACAGAATTATACCGTATTATAATGACCTACTAGTCATTTCAGGTGTAATTTCCAATGTCGAGGTCCGCCACATTTTCATGGATCAAGGAAGTTCGGCAGACATCATGTTTATAGATCTTTATTAGAAGCTAGAACTCCCACAGTCAGACTTAACTCCCTATGATAGGGAACTGATAAGTTTCACAGGTAAAAACATCACCTTGGTAGGGTACTATGAAACTCATTTGACCCTGGGATCCTCTAAGCTTTTCAAGGCAGTCAAGGTAAGGTTTTTGGTTGTAGATTTCCCTTCGGCCTACAATATCATCTTGGGTCGCCTCGCTTTAAACACTCTCAACGTTGTGGTCTCTACTACCATCTTGTAATGAAATTCCCTAACAAGAACAACGATGTTGTCACTGTAAAAGTGATCAAGTTATAACCTGAAAATGCTATAATGAAAGGCTGAGAATTTGCAGGGTTCTCGGAAAGTCAAAATCTGCTACTCTCAGTCCAGTTCTGGATTAGGTAAATATACTTATGACTGAGCTTGATGTCAGAGAGGAGATTCATGGTACCAGACCCCAGCTAGAGGGCGAGTTACAGGCTCTCTAACTTGGAGCCAAGTCTGATCAGGTTACCAAGATTGGAGCACACCTAGAAAAAGAAGAAAAACAACAATTGACGGAGCTCTTGTTGAAAAATAAAGATCTTTTTGCTTGTAAGCCATCTGACATGCTGGGGCTCAACCCTGCTTCTATCTGTCACCACCTATCCATTAGAGAAGATGCCAAGCTGGTTGCTTAGAGGAAAACAAATGTCAGTCCAGAGAGACAAGAAGTCATTGAAGAACAAGTTAAGGAGCTATTAAGTGGCAATTTCATCAGGGAGGTTCCTTATACCACATGGTTATCCAATGTGGTCCTAGTGAAGAAATCCAACGGGAAGTGGAGAATGTGTGTAGATTATATAGATTTGAACAAAGCCTGCTCGAAGGATCCATACTTACTTCCCAACATGGATAAATTGGTTGACAGCTTCTTAAGTTTCAGATGGTTTTCATTTATGAAAGCATACTTTGGATATAATTAAATACCAATGTATCTCGGAGATGAGGATAAAATAGCCTTCATCACTAACAGAGCGAGCTAATGTTACAGGGTTATGCCCTTTGGATTAAAATATACAAGAGCTACCTATCAGAGGATGATGAACAGAGTCTTTGAAAATCAAGTGGGCAGATGCTAGAAGTCTATATTGATGACATGATAGTGAAAACCCCACAAGGTGGATCCCACACAGCGGACCTTCAAGAAGTATTTGTGTAAATCTAGAAGTACAGTATGAGGTTAAATCTGAAAAAGTGCTCCTTCGAGGTCCAGGCTAATAAACTCTCGGGTTTCATGCTAACCCACTGCTGGATTGAGAAGCAGTACTCAATATGAGAAGCCCTCAAAATGTTAAAGAAGTATAACAGCTCATGGGCAAAATAATAGCTCTCATAAGATTTCTTGCCAAGGCAACCCATAAATCTCTTCCCCTGTTCAAGCTACTCAAGAAGAGAAAGAATTTTGAATGACCCAAGAATGTGAAGATGTCTTCTTATCTTTGAAGAACCTTTTATCTTCTCCTCTAATCTTGACGAGACCGGAACCTGGTGAAACGCTCTACTTATACCTCTCAATTCACGAAGAGGCCATAAGCTCAATGCTAATCCAGGAGACAGACGAATGACAAAAGCCAGTATACTTCGTGAGTAGGGTTCTGCAGGGCGTCGAACTTCGATATCAAAAAATGGAAAAAGTTGTCTTCGCTTTGATCACTAAGATAAGGAAACTACGACAATACTTCCAATGTCATCCGTTGGTGGTTAGAATGGATTAGCCCATTCACCATGTGTTACACAAGCTAGATTTAGTAAGGAGAATGATCGCTTGGTCAATTGAACTTTCATAGTTTGGAATTGCATATGAACCACGGCTTGCAATAAAAGCCCAAGTGTTATCCGACTTCTTGGCGAAACTTACATCGGACCACGGCGACCTGAAGGGAATTTCTTGGATCATATTTGTTTATGGTTCCTCAAACCTAAAGCAAAGTGGTGTCGGGGTAATTCTGGAAAACTCAGAAGGGCTGATGCTAGAACACTCCTTGAAATTCGAGTTTCTAACCTCGAATAATCAAGCAGAGTATGAAGCATGCACTGCCGGGCTAATAATGGAAAAGGATATAGGGGTAACCAGGATCACACTCTGTAGTGATTCCCAACTCGCGACCTACCAAATCCGAGGTGAATATCAAGCTAAAGAGCCTCTCATGCAAAGATACTTGGTTAAAGTACAAGAACTCCTAAAAGGCTTTGAAAAAACCAAGATTGTGCACATCCCAAGAGAGCAGAACTCCAAGGCAGACCTTTTATCTAAGTTAGCAAGCACCAAGAGCCCTGGAAATAACAAATCGGTAATTCAAGAAAACCTTTCTCAACTTTCCATCTTGGATCACGCCGTATTTCAAGTGGAAAAGGAGGAACCGTCTTGCATCACCCCTATTATGTAGTATTTGTAGTCTGGAGTTGTACTATCAGATCCCAAAGAAGTTTCTAAGTAGGGGTGTCAAAATGGGCCGGGCCGGCCCATTCGGGCCAGCCCATTCGGGCTCAGGCCATTTTCGGGCCAGCCCATTCGGGCCACATAAATTTCGGGCTGGTATTTTGCCAGCCCAGCCCAGCCCATTTAGCTTTATGTAGTGTAAAAAGAGCGGGCTGGCCCGGCCCATTCGGGCTTGGCCCATTCGAGCTCAGCCCATTCGGGCTCAGCCCATTCGGGTCATGTAAGGTTTGGGCTAGCATTTTGTTGGCCCAGCCCATCCATTTTGTCGGGCTAATTGGGCCGGCCCATCGGGCCTGGCCCATTTTGACACCCCTATTTCTAAGTTGGTCAAGATGGCTATTAGGTACACCACCTATAATGGTCAATTATATTGCTGAGGTTTCTCGTCTCCCCTCCTCAAATGCCTGACTCCGAAGGAAGCGGAGTATGTTCTAGCCGAGGTTCATGAGGGAAGCTGTGGACATCATTTGGGAGGCAAAACCTTAATCCTAAAAGCATTAAGGGCAGGGTACTACTGGCCAACGATGGAGGTTGATTCTCATGCACATGTTCGAGTTTGTGAAAAATGCTAACGTCACTTTGATCATTATCAAGCTTCCTCAGAAGAGTTGTCCACGATGTCAGTGCCCTAATCGTTCTACAGATAGGGAATGGACATCTTGGGCCCGTTCCCCTAAGCCCCAGGTCAGCTGAAATATAGGGTGATAGCAATGGACTATTTTACGAAATAGATCGAGGCAGAACCCTCGGTCATGATTACTTCAACATGGATTCAGAAGTTCACTTGGCGCCACATTATCACCAAGTTTGGAGTTCTAGAGTCCATTGCAACGGACAACGGAACCCAATTCAAATATGTAGGTTTTGAAGAGCTGTTAGTTGGCTTAAAAATTAAGCACCATTACAGTTCTGTGGAGAATCCTAAGACAAATGGACAGGCCAAAGCCGCTAACAAGATTATTGTCTGAGGAATTAAAGGAGGTTGGATAAAGCTAAGAGAAATTGGGCTGAGCAGCTTGATCATGTTCTACCATAGGTGAAACTCTTTTCAAACTCACCTATGGGTATGAAGCAATGATCCCGGTAGAGATAGGGGAACCAAGTTGGCATCATCAGTAATTTTCACCCGACAATAACCCCTGTTTGATCAGGGAAGATCTGGACCTGATAGAAGAAAGAAGACAGACGTGTGGCCCAAATACGCGATACCGCCCTTAAACAAAGGACAACAGACAGATACAACCTGAAAATGGTGCCAAGGAAGTTCCAATCAAGAGACTTGGTACTCAAGAGAGTGGACATTAGAGGGAAAAATGCCTCCCAGGGAAAGTTAACCCCTAATTGGGAAGGCCCCTACCATATCATCGTCAGCACCAACAAGGGAGCCTACACACTGGAAACACTAACAGGCAACCTGATCAAGAACTATTAGAATGCATATAAACTTAGGAAATACTATAGCTAGACGCCCGTAATAGCCTAGCCTTTAGTAAACTAACATTTGATTTGTGCCAATATTGAGATTGTATGCTTTGTATGGACTTCTGTCCCCCCAAAATTTATCAATAAAACAGAGTTATTTAGACATCATTTTCTATATGAGATACATTAAGAAGCTCAGGTTAAGAGGTATAACACACCAAGCTTTGGTAGTAAGTTATATGGTCAACATTCATCCTCGATACTTGGCACCAACTGTTTAAAGATCAGGAAAATAAGAGGTAATGCAGATTCAATTTTTTGCTGTTTGTGGGTCCCACGAGGTGTATGTGGGCCCAGGTAGCCATACGTGGGCCCAGGTGAGTCCCGCAAAATGAAAAATTTTTCTACGTATAGAAAAATTTGTCTTGTTTAGACGGAGACAGGGGATCTTACTAAACACGAATCAGGAAAGCAGTTTTAGAAAATTTCCTTTCTTGTATTTTTTGTCTTGTATTTAATTATCAGACGATAAAAATATGAGTAATTATATTTTTTTTGTGAGGTTATAACAGATATAAAAATAAAATCCTATATTATTAAGTCAACATTAGTGGTTTATATATCCACTATCAATTTAATTACCATTGAAAATTTAATCTTGATTTAATTAACAGTAGAGATTTGATCTTAAAAGTGAATAGGATCAATTATAACCGTTAGATGGAAATTAAATCAAGGGTAGAGATTTAATCTTATAAATGGCTATGACCATTATCAACCCTTGGATGTAAAATTAATCAATGGTGGAGATGGATCATTAATGACCATTGGATTTGGATTTAGATCAATGGTGGAGAATTGGTCATCAAAAATGATTACAACCATTTTGGACCCTTGGATGTAAAGTTTGAAGGTGTAATCTTGACCCTTCATTTTGGAAAAATATTCAATGGTTAGGATTGCAAGCCAAAAATGATCCAATGGCTCAAATGAAGTCTTCTATCTATAACCTAAACCTAGTAGCTAATTTAAATCCAAACCATTCTTTTAATCAATGGTTAGGATGGCTTAAAGTGATGGCTAGGCAATTTGTCACATTTGGAATGCATGAAGAAGGGGGGGACGGTTTGCAGAGCAAGGATGAAGGGAGACAACTTAGTGTAGGCTTTTTAGGCCAAAGAAAAAAAGAATGAAGACAAGCCAAGTGTCAAGACCAATTCCTATTGATCATTAATGCTTATGTTCTTCAAACTTCACTTTTCATTCTCTCTAATGCATGCTACAGCAATGCATCCCCTTGAAGACCAAAAAAATTCATTTTTATACTTCATAATATCATTTCTTCACTTTTCCACTTAAACTTCAAGAAACTAACCAAAGAAAATTTCATTTTCTCTCCCAAAAACAGACCATTCGGCCAAGCACTCCAATTCTCTCCTCCATCACTCTTTAATTTCATACAACCTAGTTTCTTGAATCCTTACCTTATTCTAAACAACTTTCATGTTGAAGACTTTCTCAAAATCTTCCATCTTGAAGGACTTTTAGTAAGATCAAGTTCTAGAGTTTTATTGGTGAAGTGTAAGAAAACTTCATTTATTCTTTTCTTTTTCATGTTCTAAACCATGTTTAATCCATGGTTCTTCTTATTCAAGCTTGATATACTAATTTTCTTGTATTTGTTTCATGTTTAAGAACTTGTGTTGGTGGAGATCTTGTTCAAAACACAAATCAACAAGCTTTTTGGTGGTTCTTCAAGAGGTAAGAGGGAGATTCATCTCACCAACCAAGCATGGTGGTGAGAGATGGTTTTATATTTGATGGATGGTGAATCCATGTGAGGATTCCTATCCATGGTCATGTAATAATTTATATATGTGTTATGTGCTTTTAATTATTTTTGCTTATGCTTGATATGCTTTGCATAATTTACTTGTGTATGCATGCTTAGTATGATTTTTATTTGTTTATATGATATGCTTATAATATGCTTAATGATATATGTTGAATATATTATGATGGATGTATGTTGAAATAAATAAAATTTTGGCTCCAAAGGCCATGGAGGAGGTCACGGTTTTGGACTTCTAAAATAAGGGTTTCTATTGAAATTTTTCAAGAACAATGGAGTTAATTTTTAGTCCTTAAACTTAAGCAAATTTTTGGTCAAGACATCAACTAATTTGGTGTTCACAAAATTATATTTTCATGAATGACAATATTGAATGATTTGAGAAGTAAGGAAATTAAATAAAAGGGTTTGTTTTACAAAAATAATGCACACGGTTTTTGAGTTATATTTTTATTAATTTATTTTGTGTAGAAACAAGAATGGAACTTAGATGATTTACAAGAAAAATATTTGGTAGTTTCAAAGGCCATATATAAGGTTTTGACAATTTAGAAAAATATTTGATGTTATAAAATACAAGAATTTTCAAATAAGGATTTTTGGAAAAGGAATTAAAGTGTAATATATTTAGTGAAGTGGAATTTTTATAAATAAAAGGAAAAGGAAATTGAAAGTGTTGAATTTCAAATTATTTTAAAGAAAATTAATTTTAGAAGTCATTTAGAAATATAAAAGCGTTCATAACTTAAATTTACTAACGTAGTATTTATTTATTGGGTTTTGGAAAACGTTAGGAAATTTAAAGTTAGAAACAGTAATTAAATCAACTAAATGTGATTTTGTAAGATTAAATCAATAAAAAGTGATTTTTGAGAAAATATATTACGGAAAAGATTTTTGACTAAGAATAAGAAGGGAATAAAGTAAGAAATTATATTATTGTAAGAAAAGTCCAAAATAATATTTTTTAAAGTTAAGAAATATTTTACGAAGTGTAAAAACGGTGAAAAACGATTTACGTAACTCAAACGTAATTTTTAAGTTACGCGATTTGAAAAGCGTTAAAATATTTCTACGCGATTTTTAAAACGTTTAAATATTTTACACGAGTGAAATATTGTAGAAAAATCGCTACGCGATTTAAAAATAAAAGAATATTTTTACGCAATTTAGAATACCGTAGAAAATGGTTACGCGATTTTTTTAAACGTAACAGAAATGTTACAAATCATTGTTTACGTAACAAAATATTACGTGACTGTAAAAACGTGACAGAAAATATTTTACGAATGAGAAAAACACGGTAATATGATTATGCTGTTAATTAAATAGTAAACTTTACAGTTAAAAATAGTATATGAATACTGTACAAGAAATTAAGAAATTTGCCTGTAATTGGCGTTAATACACGAACGTAAAACAGTATTTGAACCTAGTATGGAAATTTTGTGATTTACCTTTGGTTGGTAATTGGTGCATTACATATGCATTGAAACTGGTCCGGTGGACTGTATATGGCTAATTGCCTAGGAGAAACGTACACCTCTTGAGTGGGTGCGATACGCGTAGTGTAGGTCACTCGTTGACCTTGGGGCATCGGGGTGCAAATTGCTCGCAATGGGCAGTTGGTAGCTCTTCTGCACCGTGAGTTAGACCGATGCAACACACCGATGATCCGGACCGAGACACTGTTCCTAATCGAGATCTGACAAAGACTGTCGTGTATGTGCTAGATGTGCAAGATATAATTATAGCACTTGGTCTGAGGCACGTGGTACCGGCAAATCTTTTCGATTAATTTCTCCGACTTGAGTTTAGCTCCATGGAGTAGGACATTGAGTCTATGTACGCATGCATGAAACTGAGCATCTATATCTATGTGATGGTGTTACTGTAATTATTTTGGGTTTTAAACAGTGATAGTGGCATGATGGTAATTATTATGTTTACACTATGATGATGGCATAACTGTGATCACGATATGATATTTTTGGTATAATATGTTGTCTGTATTATCTCTGTGCTATCATGCTGGTATTGACGTAGGTGATCTCACCTCTTTGTATGTATATTTGTATATTGTATTTATAATTGGCTGAAGACGTTGAGAAAGAAACAGTACAAGAAGGAGAAGAAGAACTACTTCTCACGTCTGGGGACGTAGAATTTTGAGAAGATGGAGATGCCCAGCTTCCTAGGATATGTGACATTACAGTTTCGTGGAGGTTCGGAGGCGTGGCATGTCCATTTGGATCGACAATGTATATTTTATACAGGAGACCTGAACATTACTTACAGTAGGCTTTATCAAGGGAACCCCTATTTTAGTGTCAATATATATGTACAGTTAGAGTTTCCACTATCCATTAGGCAGTATTGGGGAGCCTACTACCGTACTCCTAGTGCGATAAGTATCGTGTCGTCTGCACGGACACCTGTCCGTAGAGCTTCACGTAATAACGGATTCCTATCTGCTGAGGAATCTGAGGAGGACCCATCTGAGGGTTCTGCTGTTTAGTCAGACTTGGGCAATATGTGAGTCTTAAATTATGTTTAATTACTTTGAGAACTTGGTCTGTATATAAATAATCCTGACAGTACTTCTGTTATGTATAATGATGTAAATTACGTGTGATGACTGTTATGTATAATGATGTACATTATGTGTGATGATGTATAATAGTTTTATTTTCCGCTAAGTTTATTTTATTGTCATAAAAAAAATTTACAACTCGTATTTTACCACAACATCACATTTTATAACTTGGGGGTAATTTGGTAATAAAGTAACATAAATGTGGCACCCTACGGTGGGTGTTACATTAGTTGGTATCAGAGCCCTAGTTAGAGTCTTTTGGGGTTGTGGTTAGGTCTGTCTTGCTTGTGTTGTGTGATTCTCTGTTATTGTTTTCTGAAAAGAAACAATATTGTTTGAAGATTGACCTTGCTTTCTTTGTATTGCTCAGTTTAAGTAGAGAAAGTAATGACTGGACGAGGACGTGGACGTGGGAATACTAGCACAGATATGGAACTTAATGGGAATGATAATTTGAACATGGCTGCAGCTGTAGCAGCTATGCAAAGAATGGCAGAAGTGGTTGCACAACAAAATCAACGGGCTAATGAAAATGTGCACAGTTTATCAGAGTTTCGAAGGAATAATCCACCGAAGTTTCGTGGAGAATTTGATCCGAAGAAAGCTGAACTTTGGATCCAAGAACTTGAAAAGATATTTGATGGTATGGGATGTGCTGATGAACGGAAGCTTACGTTGGCAACATTTATGCTGGTAGGAGATGGTGAACGTTGGTGGGCAGGAGCTAGAAGGCATCGCCGGAAGCTGAAGGAAGGATGGTGACATGACAATTTTTTAAGCAAAAATTTCTGGAGAAATATTTTCCAGCAAGTGTGAGGCATATGAAGGAGATGGAGTTTCTGAGTTTACGACAAGGATTGATGTCCATCAGTGAGTATGCGGCAAAATTTGAAAGTTTGTCTCAGTTTTCAAGATATTTGGATGAACCCGGATGAGGAAATTTGGAAATGCAGAAAATTTGAGGAAGGATTAAAGCTGGACATTAAGAGAGCTGTATCAAAGTTGGAGATTAATCAATTTCCAACTTTGATTGAAAAATGTCGTAAAGTTGAAGAGATTGATCATCAACGAGCGGCAAGGAATAAGAATTTTGGACCCACGCGGTTCCAAAAAGGAAAGGGTAGCGGAGGAAACCATTATCAACAGAAACCATATGCAAAATCGGCAGGAGCCCACCCTCATACCTAAGCCAGGTGGGATCTCGTAAAACCAACACAGTTAATGAAGGACCCTAAGCAAGGTTTAGTAATAACGCATGCTTAAGGCTGAAGCGATTCTAACTGTTAAGTCTTCTTAGACATTAAACCTTGAGCCAAAGCATTATTCTTGCCTAAGTCCAAAACTCCAAATGCTTGATATCATAGGCATTGGACTATGAACTAAGGTGTTATTTTTGCCTAAGTCCAAAACTCCAAATGCTTGATATCATAGGCATTGGACTATGAACTAAGGTGTTAATTTTGCTTAAGCCCAAAATTCCAAGTGCTCGATATTATAGGTGTTGGATTATGAACTAGGTTGTTGTTTTTACCTAAGTCAAGTGGAATGCTACATACTCGATGTTATGGGTATTGGATCCCGGACCATGGTTTCCTCTTTTGACGAAAAAATTTCCTAAGTCCACGGAATGGTTACAACAAATACCATAATGGGCGTTGGACCCAGACCATGGAAAGTAAATAAATAAATAAGGCAAAACAGATAGCAAAATTAAATAAAGATAAAATCCCAGTTGACAAGGCAATTATCCTTACAAAATTTGAAAACCCCTCACAGTGGTCAAAAAGAAGGAAGAAGGAAAAATTCAAGCACCAGCCTCCTCTCCTTCCGGAATCTGGTAGCATCCAGGGCAGTACTAGAATTGGCCCGAGCAAGTTCCTTTGCAAAGATAAGTTGGTCATCGTGAAAAATCTTTTCTGAATTAAGGTCTTCCAAAGGAAAGGTAACCTGGGGTTGAAGTGCTGAATTTGGGCCACGGCGTTCTGGAAACCCCCCCACCCCCCCGATGTTCTCAGAAATTGCATCCAACTCATCCACATCTGTTTCTAGCTGAGCTATACGAGCTCAGAGGACAGCAGTGGTTTCATCAGCTTGGAGCACTTTCTCAACGAGCTCCTTTTTGGCCAGATCAAAGTTGGCCAACGCTTTCTCAAGAACAGTGATCCTCACTTTAGCATCCTCATTCAACTTGAGAGCAGCATTAAGCTTTTGGGCGGCCTTCTCATCTTTCTTCTTGAACTTTTCTGCCACTTTCCTATCAGATTCCTCAATGGACCTCTCAATATAGCGGATTTTAGCGGTGGCACAAAGCATTAAAGTCTGAAGCTCGACCAGAGTTTGAGCCAAGCTCCATTGAGATATATGCTTCATCACTTCACTGCTTAGAAGTCGTTCATCAACAAATGGCCTGGCGTCTGAATGCCCCGTGATAATGGGTAAGGGGTCTGACCTTTCCTTATTACCGTTGTCCGAGGCCGCCCTTTTACCCCGATCGGAGGAGCTTTCAGTAGCCTTACTTTTCCTCCCTTAAAGATTGTGGGTAGGAGAGCCTGGCTGCTCAGAGACTTCCTTAATTATGGCACCCCGGTCAAAAGATGCTGGTGCAACGGCTAAAGGAGCACTTGAGGATCCCACTCCCTTCCTCTTGGATCTTGAAGCGTGCAGAGCAATAAGAGAAGGCCCCGACGTCATATTGCTTACTAAAAGGAGACAAGATAAACAAGTTAGAAGTTAGGAAACCAAAACTGCAAGTATATACACATCAGAGTACATAAAGCCTAAGGTAAACTATGGGTGACTACAGGTAATAACATCATAATTCCTACCTAACAAAGCAAGGAGAAGATCATCACCAAGGGTGTTAAGGACGTCTCTGATATTGATGAGCTCGTGCTCCTCGGCATACCGGGCTATGAACTTAACGCAATTTAGCTCGTTTGGAGTGAGGTCTTTATCTTCTCTCTCAAGTGGTATGGTGTCTCTCAAGTGGTATGGTGGGAATACTCTAAGCATCCTATGTTCAACACAGTGGAAACTTTGGCTCCCCATCATCTTTCAGAAAAAAAAAGGTGATGCCCCTCTATTGCCATAAGTTTGAAGAACTTAGTTTTGAATCCCTTGAAACTATCTTGAAAGACATCAAGGATTTACGACCACCTCTGGATCGGATAGTGAACCAGTTCTTCTAGGTTGTTGAATCCTGGGGACTCACTCGGGTGTAAAAGTAGAAAAAAGCATTTGTCGAATACCGCAGCCCCATTATCTGTCAGAATCTTTCGAAAGCAATGATATAACCCCAGCCATTAGGATGGATCTGGGTCGGAGCTGCATGCAAAGTCTGAAGGATCACGATTTGGAAATCCGTAAAAGGTAGTTGGAGCCTTAGTTTGAAAAACAGGGGCTCATATAAAAACATAAAATGTGAGCCTGCTTCCCGACACGAACATATCCTCTCATTCCACTCTGAACACAAAACTTGAAACTCGACATCCTGAGTCTTCTTCTCCATCAGATGCACGTAATACAATGACTGTTTGAGCACGCGTTCGGAAGAGAAGTTAGAAAGGCAGTCCCAAACATCATCCCCAACCCATGAGTATATTAGTCCCAGACTGCATCGTATGCGGATTGGGTCCTCTTCAGTCAGTTCATAGACTTCAGGAATTGGTACTCGAGCCCTAGCTCCTCTCCTGCCTCTAGCCATGGAAATCCTGAGAACACCCAAAGAGGCCGATAAGTAATTGTCAGAATCATTTAAACCAACGATTCATACATGGAAGGAGAGAACAAAGCAATTCACACTGACATACCGGCCTCCATTCCTTCCAAGGCTCTAAGCTCCAGAAGGACACCTCCATTGTGCTCGACACGACGAAGATGGTGTTCCTAGGGGACAACACCATTTGGAGAGGCTTAAATGTCCCAGCTCTACTTTGTTAAAAAGAAAAGACAGAAATACATCCCAATAAGGAGTGCATGATTATCTTATTGTCCGAATGACAAAAGAGACAGTAATGAAGATTGAAAAAAGGGATTACCTTGAGTAGAAAGTAAAGCTAGTTGAAGAAGGAACTCAAAATGGGTGAATAACGCAGCACAATCGCACCTCTTTGCCACAAGAAGTTCTCAGAAAAACACTCAAAAATAATGAAGCGAGAACAATGCACCCTTAACCCTTATTTATAAAGGCTAAACGGTTAAGGGACATTTTGGTTTGCGCAACCTAATTTTCAAAAGGTGCTCATCATGGCGCGCGAAGCACTAGGCACGTCTACTCGATTAAAATGTGCCATGTGACCCTCGCAATTGTTGAAGCAGTTGAAAGGACAGTTGCGCAGCAACTCAAATGTCACACAACTTTTCAAGGCTAAGTTCGAATTCTTTTCATGAATCTCAGCTAAAATCGGGGTATCCATTTGCCTTATGATTGTAAGTCCTGACCACGACCAATGAAGAAAACCCATCAATTAATAAAGTACATGGACCCTGGATGAAAAGATTTGAAGCTTGCTATCTCATTCATTAAACCAAGCATCAAGCCGGGGGCATCATAGCGTGTGTTACTCCAGAGTAAGCGTTGGACTTACCCTGGTCAAAGATAAAGACTACAGACAACGAAAAAAAGAAAAATGGAAAGAGAAAAAAGAGAATACAACATAAACTTTGAGATAAAGGAAATTTTTATTGATATTTTCTCATTCTATACATTGTCAAAAGAAAGAAGGAAAAGAAAATGTTGAAACATGGAATGTATAAGCAAAGAGCATCCACTTGAGAGCCCATAGGAAGGGACAAACATCATTGTCACTAGTGTAACACCCTAATACAGATATCCAGATATATCCTAGACAAACAGAGATATATAAAGATAACCAATACTAGAGACGTCACTTCTATACTACATACTAACATATATCTATAATCACAACTGAGTAATTATAGAAAGCCTTGAGAGATTCGGAAAAACATAAACTCATACATATACATATACAAACTTAGCCACACGAGGGCTTATTGTAATACATATAAAATAAAACTTACTGAGAACAAATATAAACTTATTACATAAGTTCTGTCTACTTAAAGCAATAAAAACTATTCTAGTCTTCATACTTTATCTTCTCATCCTTAGCGGGGTTTGTACCTCTGTACACATGCCTTTGCTTGCTTTGCATCGTACTGCATACGAGCTGCATACGGATTTACATGGAATAGCAAGCGGGGTGAGAATTAACATTCTCGGTAAAAGCAATTCCAATACAGTTCTCTATAACATTGTATATAACAAATACATAACAAATGTTATAATTCTAACTTAGGAGCTTCCTCCTCTATTCTCATAACTTAGGAGTTTCCTCCTCTATTCTCCTAACTTAGGAGTTTCCTCCTCTTTTCTCATAACTTAGGAGTTTCCTAATAGAGTGATAACAATTAAGAGTCAACACCTTTGTTAATATATACAAGACACCCATACATACATGTACATACCAACAGTGACGGACAATGCCCATACAGCTGTAAAGTAAATGCAATGATAATGATATGTAATGAATATGCCTAAGGAATCCTAAGAGCATGTGAATGAAATGTAAATGCAGAGTTTTGTTTTGAAGCGAAGGAGTTTGCTAGGAACTAGTCAGTATATCATCCAGTGGTAAAGAGGAAAACCTCATCCTCACCTTACACGTATCCTGGCACATTGAGAAGTTCGGGCTTCATCCTTGCTCAAAGAGCGTCTCGGATTTTCCCCCTTATCTCCTTTGGCCTTGGCACATCGAGACATCGGGGTTATGTCCTTCTCAAAAGTCCTTCGGACACCCATCTATCCCCTTTTGCCTTCATGATTAACATCAAAGGATACTCACCGAGATCGATCCTACTTGACTAATTCATAGACTTTCGTACATACTTATATACTTAGTTCCTCTAAGAGCTAAGCATATTCTACTATTCTTATGTTTACCCTTTGTAATGAGGAGAATATATAACCTCATACTACATGTAACCTTAGCACTTGGTTAGAAATACTTGTTCCTTAGGAACTTCTCTGATTCCTTACCTTCGGCTAAATGACCTCACATCATATAACGTTACATTCTCGGGTAAACATCACTAAACTATGTCTCTTACTTGTACCTAAACTCCACCTCATCACTCCTTTCTCTTAAGTGATTTCTAATGCAACCTTAGGTTCTTTGAGGTGTTAGGTACTTACCTTTGGCAAACCACTAATCTTGGTTGCCCTAAGGTCCTTTCTCTTCATCTTCACACTAGCTTAACTCTCTAGTGTGCGAAAAGCTTAGTGTTATGTTTATCTCTTACATAAACACCATCTTCCTCTTTTCTATAGACTCAACTCATCCTAGTGAAAGAGTCTATCTTAACTAATGCCTCATCTAACCTTGCTTAAGGAAGCGGGGCATTTCTCTAAAACTTTGCATAATTAACTCAACTTTATCTAAAGAGAGTAATTCATGCATCTAACTTTCCTTTTCTATCACACTTCACGGTAGTAGCGTATACTACACTTGTGTGCTAACATGCTTATTCTAAACTCAACTTCCATGCTTTGCTCGTATCTAAGGAAGTAACTTCTCTTTATCTTGTACTTCTAACTCATCTTAGCTTATACTTGAGTTATTGTACATTTGTTCTACTTTTACGCTTATGACATCTTCTTAGTCACAATTCCTCTTATTGTGTATTTAGCAATATACTAAGTCACACTTAACTTGAGACTAAGTACCTAAACATTCCCTTTGTGGAACTAATACACAATCTTGTCTCCACTCATGTAATCTAACTCAAGAGTGGTTCTTACTTGCAACTCTTTGTTGCCTAAGCTTCTAGGTACCTTCCTAAGGTAATCCACTATTCTTGGATTTCCTAAGGTTCATACCTTTCTCATTATTCTCTACTAGAGTGAATACTATTATTCATCTCTATTGCACTATCTCATCACATTTTAAGTGATATCAATTGCAACATTAAGTTGCCTAAAGTGCAATGTCATTACTTAAAGCAAACCTTTCCTTTAGGATGCTTAAAAGCCTATGCTTTCTCATACTTGATGGCTAGATATTTTCCACTTGAAAATATCCCAACTTGTGCCTTAACACACTTAGGAAACATGTCTCAATGATTCCATTAACTATAGCACCTCGAACATCCCAAAAACATCATTTTGGAGCTTCAGGGTCTCACGCCGCGGACACAGCATTTGCACGTCGCGGCGCCCTTCTCTCGAGGGCTCTTCGCTGGGCTAATTTTTAGCCTCACGCCGCGGCATGCATCCTTTACGCCGCGGCATTCCCGGCGAAAAACTCTCACGCTGCTGCGGCGTGACTATCTCCACGCCGCGGCGCCATCGTGAACCACGGTTCTGCGAGAATCTCTGCGACTACGGATTTCTTGTTCTATTGGTCATTTCTTGATTCCAAGCCATTTCAATCCAAATTCTAAGTAATTCTAAGTCCCTAATCAGTTCTTTAACATTTAGGAACATCAATTACTCTCTTAAATCTCTTAATATGGATTATGGCTAAAATTCTTCATTCTTTAACTTAAGGCTCACTTTGTGATTCAAGGGTCTTCTTACTTAAGCGATGCTATAGACAAGTCATAAATGACCCAAGAAACACTTCTATGCAAGCCAAACTCATCTAACATCTCTAAAACTCAAATTAGCATATTATGTATCTATATGCATACATAGAGAAAAGAGATGAATAAAAGCTCTAAACCCTACCTCTTGAAGACTTGAAGCCTTGAACCTTGAACCTTGATCTTCCTCTTCCTCTCCTTCTTCCCTTCTTCCCCTTTCTCCTTCTTCTTCTCCCCTTTTCTTTCTTTTCTTTTCTTTCCTCCGGTTTTCGGCTCTCGCCGAGGAGAAGGAGATATAAAGGGGTGGGACGTGGAGGTAATTACGGGAAAAGATTAACTTAAGTTTCTACTTGAAACTTATATATGCTATGGACACCTGAATTGTACTAATTCGAGTTTCCCTGCTTCTAACAACTTTAGAATAAATCATAAGATTCATCTAAATTATTGTTTCACAATTCTCATCATTTTCTATATCTGCTAGGAATCAATCCGGCATTAAAAGCACAACCTGTATGCCTAAAAATACCAAACTGACTCCGATTCTCTTAAAACTTTTACCACATCTTACTTGGCTTATTTGTGACCTAGAAATAAACTCTCTATGTTTATTTCTCTTAACTTAGCAACTTATGCTATTATCTGAGTCATTTTAAGCCACTTTACAACTTCTATGTTGCAACTAAGTGCCTAAATGAACTCAGATTGTCACAAAACTTTACTGACATGCTAAACAAGTCAAATGCTACCTTCGGTAACCATTTACCAGTCTAACATGTACTTAAGAGTATTACATTTCTCCCCTCCTTTTAAAATTTTGTCCCCAAAATTGTTCACCTCACGTAAACAATTCTGGCTAAACAAAACTCTACATGGAACTTCTGCTTCTATGCAGTCCTTCTTTAGTACCAACTTCTCCCAACCACTTCCTCCTAATGAGATTTGCTTATCTCAAAGCTCTTGATCTCTATGCTTATGGATGGTAAGCTGTACTAAAACATAACTTAGCTTTGAACTCCTTCTTATAAGGCTTTCAAAACCAGGTGTGAATCTAGTATCTCTCTCAGACACTATATTCACTGAAACTCTATGAATCCTAACTATTTCCTTCAAAAGTAGTTGAACTACCTTATCTAGAAAATAGCTATCTGTTCTTGGCAAAAGATTGGCATATTACTTAATCTTACCACCTTTATCTGTCGCTCAACATATTCTCTTATGTTCTTTAACATACTATGCTACTATACATCTTCCTTAACTCTTGGAAAACCTTAGTAGCCCCTTAATAGATGGTACACTTTCTCTGATGAGCTTCCTCTGGAATCCTTTTCTTGATTTTTGACCCTCTTGGAAGACAAAGTTGTCTCTAAACTTCGTCATTCCCTCTTAGTCATAACAAAATCCTTAAGGGTTCCTTTGAAAATCTGCTCACATTTGTCCCTTAGAGCTTCATTCTCCTTCTGAGCTTCAAAGAAATCTGAGCCTTTAGGCCTCTTACTATGTCCACCTTACTCACTAAGAGACTATCTGGAATCATAGTCACCGCTAGACTCAAATTCTCGAAAACTCTCAAGGAATTCACTCTCTCTTGGACTATCATCTAAGATAACCACTACACTGGCATTACCCGAATGATATCTCAACTCAAGGTTATGAGCCTTGAAAAACTCTATCCATCTATTTTGCTTCATGTCCAGCTTCCTCTGATCCACAAGCATCTTAAGCTATCATGATCGCTGAACATCTCTAACTAGACTCCTTATGAGTTATGTCTCCAAAACTATAAGGCAATCACTACTATGGCTAATTCCAAATCATACCTAGGGTAGTCCTCTCTCTTGCAGACTGAAGTGCCTTGATGCGTAGGCATCTACCTATCTCTATTGCATCTAACATACCCTAGTCCCATCTTCGAAGTATAACTGTCTACCTCAAAGTTCTCTCGGGAATTTGGAATTACCAAAACTAACGTAGTAATCAACCTTCTTTTCTACTCTTGGAAAACAAACTCACTATCTAGAGTTCATTGCTGGGTACTACCTTTCTTAACTGGCCTAAACCAGGTAGCACTAACTTAGAAAATCTACTAATAGATTCTTTACTCTCGGATACAATGGCTACTCTACCCATTTTACCTCTACTTAAACTCTGTTGGGGTTCTCTGCAATTTCTGTCTTAAGAAATTACATAACTCTTAAACTGTACCACTTGTAATCCAAAACTGACTTTCGGCTTTCTTGGTACTTAACCCCTTCTTTTCAAAAGTTTCCAAAACTATCTTTGACATACTCTTCATGTCCTTTCGTAATTCTGGAAAACTCTCGAAGATCTGCTTTACTTTACTATGCTTCTATGACAACCAAGTCTTAGATCATCTCCTGAGAAAATTCAAAGATTCTCTCAACTGATCTTACCTGATCATCCTTCTCTCTAAAACAACCAAACCATACCAACAAGGTAAGCAAGTAGATTCACAAAATAAATCAACATGATCTACAAAGTAAATCTATTCTCTTCTTATACACACCTTAAAAGATTTCTCTTTACATGTGTTCTCATCTCATACCAAGTTGGAAGATTTCATCACTTTCTTTTGTCCAAGAACCATCTCTCTTACGATGTCTTGGTTACTTACTTATGTAGCACACGGATTACCCATCAAAAATGGTCTACATCCATGTATCTTACTACATCTAGCACATCTTAGTGACTTGAAGCTTGATTTACCTTTTTCCTTAGAGTTGCTCCTCTACAAGCACTCTACTTATACTTATCATCTCTCCAAGCTTCCACCGTGCAACTCTATAACAAGTTGAGATCAAAAGGCACCCTTACTGATCTCAACATCTAATCTCTTCCTCTTTAGGAACTTTCTAACTCTTGTTCCATGGATGCTCTGAGATTTTCTACTTTTACAACTCTACATTCACTGACTAGAGCAAAGAAGTCCATAATCTTCTTTTGCATTGCAACTCTTCTAATGCCTTCTCCAAGTTCTACTTCAACTTTTACTAACTTCCAGTCTTTATCTGGATTGGACGTAAAATAAAAAAAGAACTCTTGACATTCTTAAATTGCTTCGCATACTGGTCTTCAGTACTATTCCCCTTGCTTTAACTTTAGGAATTCCAATTCCTTTACTTTCTCTAACTCAAGGGAATAATACTTATCTAGGAAAGTAACTCTAAACACCTCTCAGGTGGTTCAAGTACTAACCATCTCTAAAAACCTCTCTGCTTCATCTCATCAGCTTTCGGCTTCACCTATTAACCCTTACGAAGCAAGGTTACCTTCTGTTCATAAGCGCACGACATGATCTCAAGGATCTCTTCCATCACATGAAACCACCTTTTGGCTCTGACTGAACCAACCTCTCCTTTCAAGAACAAAGGAGTAACTTTCTTGAACTCTGAGAAATACTAATTCCTCGAAAGTTCCTTCTCGTTCCCGCAACTAACTATGCGAGTCCTGTTCTATCACTTCTGATAGACTTCTACTAATGGCAGTCTGCTCTCTCAACACAGTAGCCATTTCTCTAAAAGCTCTGGTATTCTTCTCCTTTACCAGTCTCCTAGTCATGCAATTCTATCTGCATATCTCAAAAAGAGATAAAAGAATGCATAACTTTCTACTAAACTGCTACTTATGCCTAAGCATAGTCAGTCCATACCCGGCTCAACAGGATGAACTGCTCGATACCAAAATGTAACACCCTAATACGAGATATCCGGATATATCCTAGACAGACAGAGATATATAAAGATAACCAGTACTAGAGACGTCACTTCTATACTACATACTAACATATATCTATAATCACAACTGAGTAATTATAGAAAGCCTTGAGAGATTGCGGAAAAACTTAAACTCATACATATACATATACAAACTTAGCCACCTGAGGGCTTATTGTAATACATATAAAATAAAACTTACAGAACAAATATAAACTTATTACATAAGTTCTGTCTACTTAAAGCAATAAAAACTATTCTAGTCTTCATACTTTATCTTCTCATCCTTAGCAGGGTTTGTACCTCTGTACCTATGCCTTTGCTTGCGCCTGCATCTGTACCTGCATCTGAGCCTGCATCTGGATTTACATGGAATAGCAACTGGGGTGAGAATTAACATTCTCAGTAAAAGCAATTCCAATACCAGTTCTCTATAACATTGTATATAACAAATACATAACAAATGCTATAATTCTAACTTAGGAGCTTCCTCCTCTATTCTCATAACTTAGGAGTTTCCTCCTCTATTCTCCTAACTTAGGAGTTTCCTCCTCTTTTCTCATAACTTAGGAGTTTCCTAATAGAGTGATAACAATTAAGAGTCAACACACTGTTAATATATACAGCGCCCATACATCTGTACATACCAACAGTGACGGACAATGCCCATACAACTGTCCGTAAATGCAATGATAATGATATGTAATGAATATGCCTAAGGAATCCTAAGAGCATGTGAATGAAATGCAAATGCAGAGTTTTGTTTTGAAGCGAAGGAGTTTGCTAGGAACTAGTCAGTATATCATCCAGTGGTAAATAGAGGAAAACCTCATCCTCACCTTACACGTATCCTGGCACATTGAGAAGTTCGGGCTTCATCCTTGCTCAAAGAGCGTCTCTGGATTTCCCCCTTATCTCCTTTGGCCTTGGCACATCGAGACATCAGGGTTATGTCCTTCTCAAAAGTCCTTCGGACACCCATCTATCCCCTTTTGCCTTCATGATTAACATCAAAGGATACTCACCAGATCGATCCTACTTGACTAATTCATAGACTTTCGTACATACTTATATACTTAGTTCCTCTAAGAGCTAAGCATATTCTACTCTTCTTATGTTTACCCTTTGTAATGAGGAGAATCTATAACCTCATACTACATGTAACCTTAGCACTTGGTTAGGAATACTTGTTCCCTTAGGAACTTCTATGATTCCTTACCTTATGGCTAAATGACCTCACATCATATAACGTTACATTCTCGAGGTAAACATCACTAAACTATGTCTCTTACTTGTACCTAAACTCCACCTCATCACTCCTTTCTCTTAAGCGATTTCTAATGCAACCTTAGGTTTGAGGTGTTAGGTACTTACCTTTGGCAAACCACTAATCTTGGTTGCCCTAAGGTCCTTTCTCTTCATCTTCACACTAGCTTAACTCTCTAGTGTGTGAAAAGCTTAGTGTTATGTTTATCTCTTACATAAACACCATCTTCCTCTTTTCTATAGACTCAACTCATCCTAGTGAAAGAGTCTATCTTAACTAATGCCTCATCTAACCTTGCTTAAGGAACTGAAGGCATTTCTCTAAAACTTTGCATAATTAACTCAACTTTATCTAAAGAGAGTAATTCATGCATCTAACTTTCCTTTTCTATCACACTTCTGGTAGTAGCGTATACTACACTTGTGTGCTAACATGCTTATTCTAAACTCAACTTCCATGCTTTGCTCGTATCTAAGGAAGTAACTTCTCTTTATCTTGTACTTCTAACTCATCTTAGCTTATACTTGAGTTATTGTACATTTCTGTTCTACTTTCTGCTTATGACATCTTCTTAGTCACAATTCCTCTTATTGTGTATTTAGCAATGTACTAAGTCTCACTTAACTTGAGACTAAGTACCTAAACATTCCCTTTGTGGAACTAATACACAATCTTGTCTCCACTCATGTAATCTAACTCAAGAGTGGTTCTTACTTGCAACTCTTTGTTGCCTAAGCTTCTAGGTACCTTCCTAAGGTAATCCACTATTCTTGGATTTCCTAAGGTTCATACCTTTCTCATTATTCTCTACTAGAGTGAATACTATTATTCATCTCTATTGCACTATCTCATCACATTTTAAGTGATATCAATTGCAACATTAAGTTGCCTAAAGTGCAATGTCATTACTTAAAGCAAACCTTTCCTTTAGGATGCTTAAAAGCCTATGCTTTCTCATACTTGATGGCTAGATATTTTCCACTTGAAAATATCCCAACTTGTGCCTTAACACACTTAGGAAACATGTCTCAATGATTCCATTAACTATAGCACCTCAGAACATCCCAAAAACATCATTTTGGAGCTTCAGGGTCTCACGCCGCGGCACAGCATTTGCACGCCGCGGCACAGCATTTGCACGCCGCGGCACCCTTCTCTCGAGGGCTACTGCTGGGCTAATTTTTAGCCTCACGCCGCGACATGCATCCTCTACGCCGCGGCATTCCCGGCGAAAAACTCTCACGCTGCGGCATGACTATCTCCACGCCGCGGCGCCATCGCCAGAGAACCCCCGGTTCTGCGAGACTGCGACTACGGGTTTCTTGTTCTATTGTCATTTCTGCTGATTCCAAGCCATTTCAATCCAAATTCTAAGTAATTCTAAGTCCCTAATCAGTTCTTTAACATTTAGGAACATCAATTACTCTCTTAAATCTCTTAATATGGATTATGGCTAAAATTCTTCATTCTTTAACTTAAGGCTCACTTTGTGATTCAAGGGTCTTCTTACTTAAACTGATGCTATAGACAAGTCATAAATGACCCAAGAAACACTTCTATGCAAGTCAAACTCATCTAACATCTCTAAAACTCAAATTAGCATATTATGTATCTATATGCATACATAGAGAAAAGAGATGAATAAAAGCTCTAAACCCCTACCTCTTGAAGACTTGAAGCCTTGAACCTTGAACCTTGATCTTCCTCTTCCTCTCCTTCTTCCCTTCTTCCCCTTTCTCCTTCTTCTTCTCCCCTTTTCTTTCTTTTCTTTTCTTTCCTCTGGTTTTCGGCTCTCTGTAGAGGGAGAAGGAGATATAAGGGGTGGGACGTGGAGGTAATTACGGGAAAAGATTAACTTAAGTTTCTACTTGAAACTTATATCTGCTATGGACACCCGAATTGTACTAATTCGAGTTTCCCTGCTTCTAACAACTTTAGAATAAATCATAAGATTCATCTAAATTGTTGTTTCACAATTCTCATCATTTTCTATATCTGCTAGGAATCAATCCGGCATTAAAAGCACAACCTGTATGCCTAAAAATATCAAACTGACTCCGATTCTCTTAAAACTTTTACCACATCTTACTTGGCTTATTTGTGACCTAGAAATAAACTCTCTATGTTTATTTCTCTTAACTTAGCAACTTATGCTATTATCTGAGTCATTTTAAGCCACTTTACAACTTCTATGTTGCAACTAAGTGCCTAAATGAACTCAGATTGTCACAAAACTTTACTGACATGCTAAACAAGTCAAATGCTACCTTCGGTAACCATTTACCAGTCTAACATGTACTTAAGGGTATTACAACTAGCATCTTGGATCATGTCACATCCACAGTTTCTTCGGAACCAGCACTGGTCGCTTCCCTGTGAAATGACTTTGAAAAACTTTTGCAGACTGGAACGGAACACTGCTGTCAGACTCTGGAATTGCTGTCCATTCTTCTTCACTACTTCCTTCACAGTAATAATAAAGACCGGGGTGCACTCTCCTTTGTTGGATGGGACACAATCTTTCATGAAGAGATCATTCCACTAGAACCCTAGCCAGTTTCATGATCACCCCAAGTTGCTTCAAATTACAGAGCAATTTCAATAGCCCCTCTTGCATATTTGAGCACCCTTAGAGGACCTTTCAAAGTTTGGAACGAAGCACCTGCCAAGTTCTCAGAAAGGAGAAGGAGTGTAGGCTCTATTTCCCCGAGTGTCTCCATCCAACACAATAGGTATTACAGATCTCCCTAACGACAGAGCGTAGATTAAACATACTCTCGTACGCTGAGAAAGAAAAGTACATGTCGTTACTACGTAAGAAAGAAAAGTCCCTATTAGAAGAATTATTTGCAAAAAGAGAGAACATCTTCAAAGATTTAGGTAAGAACAAAATGATCATTTGTGCAGAGGGCAAAACCCTCCTTAAAAATGTAGAAAAAGAAAAGGAAGCCATTCTCTTGAAAAAAAGGCACTCTCAAACAGAAATGCAAAGCAAGAAGAATGCGATGAAAGGAATGTTAGCTTTAGCACAAATACTCTCTATTTATAAAGGGAATGAAGCATTTTGATTGGCCCAAGAAAGGTGAAACTGATCGCATTAGATAAGCCACATTTTAATGCTCCTCACTTCCGATTGGACATGAAGAAAGAGTGCAGTTGGGAAACAACATGAAACTGATAAAGGGTCTTTAATTCCCAATAAAGTCAAGGTAGTTGTAACACCCTCCCAAGGATATCACATGTCTGACTCCTGACTCATAATCTGAAAAGAAGTTCGCACAAAGTTTAAGTCATAACATATGGGTTTTAAAATTTCTTACTTACTGAAAAACAAACTTACTGAAATTTATAAGTAATACTGAAAAATATATTTAAACTGATTTAAACTTATATAACAAATACCACTTAATATTTAACAATTATTCAAGAAATATAAAACTTACAGACTCTTTTTTTTTAACAGTAGCAAACCCCATGACGGGTCCTACTTAATAGCACGGTACAACACTAACGAGAAACTTTAACATACTTATTCTTTTTTTCTGTCCATCTTGATGCATCAGACATCTGTTCCTTTGTCAACACTGCACACCTTCGAGTCCTGAATGTCCACTCCTTATTGTTGTCACCAATCTCAGAGTATCCATCGCCCGTTATGTCTAAGACAACTCATTCTTTCTACTGTTTAATTTTAACAATACAGACACAGCAAGACAACATAACAAAGAGGTGAGATCACCTACACCAATACCAACATGGCAGTACAGAGATAACACAAACAGCAATATCATACAGATAGATCATACCACAATTATGATCATGCCATCAACATTAATCAACTATCATCATCTAAGCATTTATTAATTCAATTATCATAAACAACAATTATGATAATGCCCTCAGCATTATCATCATCATCATCCAAATATTCAAAACAATTGTCATAGCCAATATTCTTCAATTAATATATCACACAGATATAAATGTTCAGATTATGCATGTACACAAGACTCGATTTCCTACTCCATGGAGCTAAACTCAGGTCGGAGAAATGATCGAAAAGATCTGTCGGTACCACATGCCTCAGACCACGTGCTATAATCCTCATTTTGATTTTGCACATCTAGCATATACACGACAGTCTTTAACAGATCTTGAATAAGAATAGTGTCTCGATCAGGATCATCGCTGTGTTGCATCGGTCTAACCTACAGGAAGAAGCGCGACCAACCACCCGTGTAAGCAACCAGCACCCCGATGCCTCCAAGGTCAACAAGTGACTTACACTACGCATATCGCACCCACTCAAGAGGTGTGTTTCTCCTAGGCAATCACCATATCCAAATTCTCATCGGACCATTCCAATGCATGTATAATGCACCAAATACCAATCACAGGTATAATATCAATCACAGGTATATCTCATAATTTCTCAGATATAGTTTATTCCATAACACTTCTTTTACATTTTCACAATACCGTAACACTTATGTTACGTTTTTAAAATTCCAAAATGTTTTTATTACGTTTTCACAATACCGCAACACTACTGTTACGTTTACAAAATTTCGTAACATTTTTGTTACATTTTCAAAATACCGCAACTCTTCTGTTGCACTTTTAAACCACGTACAAATTTTTCAACATTTTTCTCAATCGCGTAAAATCATACGTTTCTCAAATCGCATAGTATTTTTTTCACTGTTTCAAAATCGCGTAACTTAAAAATCATTCTTTTAAGTTGCATAAATCATTTTCCATCATTCTCAAAATATTTAAAACACTTTCCAAATCACATAACGATTTTTCGCCACTTTTCACAATCACGTAAAAATAATTCATCACTTTTCAATCACGTAGTGATTTTTCAATAGTAGTTCAAATTACGTAAAATATTTAAACGTAATTCAAATCGCGTAGAAATATTTCAACGTATTTAAAATCACGTAGAAATATATTTTTTTTCGTATTTCAAATCGCGTAGCTTAAAAATCACGTTTTTAAGATACGTAAATAATTTTTCACCACAATTTCATTATAGAAAATATTTCTTAACCTTCAAAAATTCCTTTTCAATTTTTCTCAAAATAATATAACTTTATATTTCATTTAATATATTTTCTTACTTAAGAAAATCTTTTTCCACAGTTCTTTACTCAAGAAATTCTTTTTCAAATATCACAAAATCACTTTTCAATTAATTTAAATCAATGTTTAAAACTTTAAGAATTTCCTAACGTACTTCAAAACTCGAAAATCAGTTATACATTAGTAAATTTTTAAAATACCATTATATTCTCCATTTTTCCCAAATCAGTTATACATTAGTAAATCAGTTATACTCTCAAGTGATAAAATGCTCTAATTCCTTTTTCAAATTCTTGTATTAAATCAATTATATTTCCACTTAGAAAATCACTTTGTCTCATCAAAATTAAGGCATTACAAGCCTTCGAAAACGTGGACATGACTATTGAAAATTATCAAACATTTTTCCTTCTAAGTCAATATGGTTTTACACAAACAAAACCATTAAAATTTTGCTTTCAAAACCGTAAGACTTATGGTCATAAAAACCAAACTCATTTGTTCAAATTCATTTTCACTTTCTTTGCAAATCCTTTTTCACTTTCTTTGCAAATCCTTAAAATCAACGTTTGTCCGTTTCATTCAAAACTCATGTTTAGAAAAATACTTAGGATCTTTTTACACAAAATAAATTAATAAAAATCCTTCAAAACCATGTTCTTGTTCTCTTGAAAAACATATCCTTTGTTCATTTTCCGTGCTTTTCAAATCAATCCAATTTTATTCTTCCATGAAAATATTAAGTTATAAACACCTATGTTGAGGTGTCTTGGCCGAAATTCTCAAAGTTCTAGGGACCCAAAAATTAATTCCCTTGTTCTTAAAAATTTTCAACATAAACCCTCTTCATGGGAATCAAAACCGTATTTCCTTTCCTTTGGCCATTGAAGCCAAAAATTGATTTTCTTTCCATCATCACATCATGGCATACATATACATAATTTTAACATATTCTCATCATGCATATTATAAGCATATCATATTATCATCATGCATATTATAAGCATACCATATAAGCCATAAAATCATGCAAAGCATATCAAGCATAGGCAAATAATCAAAGTTCATAAACACACAAATAATTTACATGACCATGGATATGAATCCTCACATGGATTCACTATCCATCAAATATAAGACCATCTCTCACCACCATACTTGGTTGGTGAGATGGATCTCCCTCTTACCTCTTGAAGATCCTCAAAAGCTTATTGATTTGCTTCTCTTTCCAAGTCCTCCACCACCAAGGGTTTCTTAAACACAAAACAACACATATATTTATTAGTATCTTAAGCTTGAATAAGAAAATCATGGATGTGCATCATGGTTAGAACCTTGAAAATCAAAAGAAAAGTGAAGAGTAACAAACTTCACCATTAAAGCTTCAATCTTTAGCTTGAAGAACAAGGTTGAAGATAGATGATTTAGAGAAAATCTCCAACATGAAAATTGCTTAGAATATCATGTAGATTCAAGATCTATGGCTGGATGAAATTAAAAAGGATTGGATGGTGATTTTGGATGGTATGGCCGAAATTCCTCTTGAAGAACAAAGATAGAATTTTTTATTTTTGTAAGAGAAAAGCTTCTTAGGCTTGGTTAAGACAAAAGATGAAGTGAAAACACTTAGTTTTTCCTTCCACAAATTTTGTGAAGCTCATTGGGAAAATTTCTAAAAATCATAAACAAAAGTTACAATCAATAACAAGTGTAGAAATAGGTAAATCATGGTTCAATCATGGCTTAGAAAATCAAAACTAGAAGATTAGAAGAAGAAATATGAAATTTACCATTTTTGGTAGAATCTTGAAGCTTGGATTTGAAGATCAAGATGAATGATTTAGAGAAAACTCATAACTAGAGATGTTCTTAGAATAAGGTAAGGATTCAAGAAACTAGATTGGATGAAATTTTTGAGTGATGGAAGGTGTTCTTGATGGTCATGGCCGAAATATAAAGGAGAAGAGAAAGGAGAGAAAATTTTCTAAGTTTAGCTTCTTGAAATTGACAAAGAAAGACCAAGAATGAGTAATAATGATGGTCTTCCACTTTGCCATCCTCTTAAGGCACCAAAAACCGTGCCCCCCTCCAAACACTCTCCTAAGGATGCAAACAAATCAATAATAATGCATGTTGACCAAGACAAAGTGATAGAAAATGATAGGAATTAATTTGTAACAATTTGCTTCACAAATGGATGCATTCCGTAGCTTCCTTGAAACAAGTATCCATTATTGACTATTTTCTTTGTTGTGTAATACAAATAATGGAACATGAATTTATTGAATCAAATTGGCCCCCTTTTAGCTTTGCATGGCCGTAGCTATGCTTGGAGAGAAAGAAAAAAATATTTTTGCTTTAGGAAAATGATTAATAATGATGTATAATTGACCAAGACATCTAATAATGACATAAAGCTTTTTCTTTAGCTCCAAAATGAAGCACAAAACCGTCCCCCACCTTGCATTATGCACTTAATAATTTGTCATCTTTTTCAAGCCATTATTTGAAGCCTTTCTAGCCATTGATTAATTCAATGGTTAGGATTTAGGTAGACTTTTGATTTAGAAGACTTAATCTAGGCCATTGGATCTTTCTCCTTTAAATTCTAGCCATTAGATGTGTTTCCAAAATGAAGGGTCAAGATTACTCCTTCTTACTTTTAATCCAAGGGTCATAATTAGTCTTTGCTACTTTTTAAGACTAATTCTCCACCATTGATTAAATTTACATCCAATGGTCATAAATGGTCCTTGTTACTTTACAAGACCAAATCTCCACCCTTGATTAATTCTTCATCCAATGGTCTTAAATGGTCTTTGTCACTTTTTGAGACAAAATCTCTACCATCGATTAAATCCAAATCCAATGGTTATAAATGGTCATAGCCATTTTATTAAACTTATCCTACACCGTTGATTAAATCAAGATCAAGTCTTTACCGTCGATTAAATCAATGGTTGATATCAAAGTCTTCAATATTAGACTTGTTTCCTATTGGTCCATCAAAATTGTCACAACCACTAATATTGACTTAATAGTTTAATTTCTATTTTTATCTGCTAAAACCCCACGAAAGAATATATTTACTGTATTTTTATCTCCTCATAAATAAATACAGTACAAAACACAGTACAAGAAAATTTTTAAAACTGTTTCTGGATTCAGGTTTAGTAAGATCCCCTGTCTCCGTCTAAACAGTACAAATTTTTCTATGAGTAGAAAAAATTTTACTTTACGGGACTCACCTGGGCCCACGTAAGGTCACCTGGGCCCACATAGGACCACCTGAGGCCACATACAGTAAAAAAAATCATAATCATCCACAAAAATTACAAATATTAGAAAATATATGAAAATCAAGTCAGATTATTAAAAATAATTAACAGTCAAGAGAAATAAATATTTAAAGATTTTCTCCAGCCCGAAAATTATTATTTTTCTGACACGGAGTAAATCACTCAAAACGATCAAATACGCTGACGGAATAAACAAAATAATTTTATAATACACAGAAATTACTAAATAGTAAAATTATGTTAACTGTCAAAATTATTGTTTAAGAGATAGGAAATTCAGGGTGTTACAATACTCCCCCTCTAAAAAGAAATTTCGTCCTCGAAATTTGACAAACATGATTTCACACCCTCAGAATAAATATGAATATTACTCTTTCATCTTTCCTTCCAGTTCCCATGTAGCTTCCTCTCTTACATCTTTCTATACTATTCTAACCAACAAAATCTTTTTGCCTGACATTCAACTTCTCCTGATCAAATAGATATCTCAAACTCCTAGTTACTGAAGATATTGAATGTTACTCCAGAAAGAAAGTATCTCCATATCTCTGATACCAATACAGCGGCTACCAACCTTCATTCATGCCTAGAATAGTTTTTCTCAAATGACTTCAATTTCCTAAAATCATACCCTACAACTCTTCTATTCTGCATAAGCACATATCTTAAGCTCCGATGTAATACGTCACTGTTCACCTCTAATGGTTCTCTAGGATTAGATAAAACTAATACTAGAGAAGTACTTCAAACATATTTCAATTCCTAAAAATTTTTCTTATATGCATCAGTCTATACGAACGCTTAATCATTTCTGATAAGCTGGGTGAGAAGTCCTATGATCCAAAAATTTTCCAGGATTTCCATTACTGTCTTTTTGACTTTCCCACTGAAAAACTATTTTCAAACTTTGAAGGATCCACCACGCTCATGCTACGCCACTCCGATATTATGACATGGATATAAATAGGAATATCCTTTCTTGTAAAATATTCTTTCTTGCAAATGCAATATATGAAAGAACATTATAGAGGTTTAGGAAGAAATGGTAGCGAAATGATCTGATATGTTACCAAACATATTTAACAAGAATTTGATTTTGCCTGATTTTTAGGAATGAATTTTTTTTTTTGAATTATTAACACCTTATTGAGACAATCTCATAGGATATGGTCAAAAAATAACCAATCCGTTTTGAAGATTATATCTGTTTATGAAACAGATTAAACTAACACAAAATTTTCAACGATAGATCAAACTAACACAAAGATTTGATCTATAACAATATTTGAATAACACAAGTAGCTCGATCGGCTAAGAATAGAAACAGAAATAAACAAATCAGAGGATAACGAATAACTCTAACATATAATTGATCTACTCAATCATATGCCACACAGAATAAGTTGCTCACGGAAATATTCAGTATGGTTTATAGGTTAGCT
Organism: Ormosia emarginata; assembly: GCA_029884605.1. Classification (NCBI taxonomy): domain Eukaryota; kingdom Viridiplantae; phylum Streptophyta; class Magnoliopsida; order Fabales; family Fabaceae; genus Ormosia; species Ormosia emarginata. The sequence goes on from JAQQTP010000045.1 coordinate 232,446, forward strand.
TCAATGACGCAATCTCCATTGTTTAAATCTTTCGCTCCGAACACTTCCTACTACCTGAGATTTTACTAACAGAAAACTCTGTTTTCATTGGAACACAATCTTTAGAAATGTGTCCAAGCTCTCTGCACTTGAAACAAATTATTTCCTTGAACGTACAATCTTTCGTTAAGTGCCCCTTTCCACACTTCTTATATTTCGGTGCAGATGTCACAGTCAAACTAAACCTGTCATTACTAGTACTTTCTCCACAAGATTGTTGTTGTTGTTGACTTCTTGGAGATTGCAAGAACGTTTTCTGTTGGAATCGCTTGACCTTACGATTTCCCTTTTTCATAACCAATATAGTCCAACGTTACAGGGTCTCTCATCTCGAGATTGATTTAACTCTAACAAAATCTTAGCTTAAGAAATCAATTCTTCTGCTTGAACAATCTTCGAGTTTTTGTATAATTGCTTCAGCCACTATTTGTATTACTTCCAAAGTTGCAGTCATATCACCACCATTATGTCTCGCTTCCACACGCGTACATCTATTATGAGTCATTTCTTTCCTTCAAAGATGGACGAATCAAAATAAAATGGAAACCAGATGTAACCATTTCAAATAAACGTTTGTTTTCTTGACGTACATTCCTTCATTAAGTACCTTCTTTCACATCAGTTACTGCCTTTGGTTTCCTCAATGGTTGTAAATACATCTTCCGTTGAAATCAATCACTTTCCAAATATCCTTAAAAATATCGGGTTCCAAAATTACGTAGTCTTATATTCTAAGACTGATTCTCTTCCATTAGATCCTGAACCTCAACTTTCATTTCTTTTCATTGCGTTCGGCGATCCTCTATTAAATGCGGTCGTCTTTCCACATTGCTCCCGATTGCTGCCGTAGCTGCAACTACATTACTAGTAACATGTTCCACTTCCACACAAGTACAACTATCTCGAGCCTTTTCCTTTTTTTTTTCCTCAAAGACGAACGAATCGAAATATAATGGATCTGATATCCATTATAAACAACATTATTTCCTTTCAGAAAACAATAACACAGAGAACACAACACAAGCAAAATAGACCTAACCACAAACCCCAAAAGACTCAAACCGTGCTCTGATACCAACTAATGTAACACCCTCCTTAGGGTATCACATGTCTGACTCCCGACTCATAATCTGAAAAGAAGTTCGCACAAAGTTTGAGTCATAACATATGGGTTTTAAAATTTCTTACTTACTGAAAAACAAACTTACTTGAAATTTATAAGTAATACTGAAAAATATATTTAAACTGATTTAAACTTATATAACAAATATCACTTAATATTTAACAATTATTCAAGAAATATAAAACTTACAGACTCTTTTTTTTAACAGTAGCAAACCCCATGACGGGTCCTACTTAATAGCACGGTACAACACTAACGAGAAACTTTAACATACTTATTCCTTTTTCTGTCCATCTTGATGCATCAGACATCTGTTCATTTGTCAACACTGCACACCTTCGAGTCTTGAATGTCCACTCCTTATTGTTGTCACCAATCTCAGAGTATCCATCACCCGTTATGTCTAAGACAACTCATTATTTCTACTATTTAATTTTAACAATACAGACACAGCAAGACAACATAACAAAGAGGTGAGATCACCTACACCAATACCAACATGGCAGCACAGAGATAACACAAACAGCAATATCATACAGATAGATCATACCACAATTATGATCATGCCATCAACATTAATCAACTATCATCATCTAAGCATTTATTAATTCAATTATCATAAACAACAATTATGATAATGCCCTCAGCATTATCATCATCATCATCCAAATATTCAAAATAATTGTCATAGCCAATATTCCTCAATTAATATATCACACAGATATAAATGTTCAAATTATGCATGTACACAAGACTCGATTTCCTACTCCATGGAGCTAAACTCAGGTCGGAGAAATGATCGAAAAGATCTGTTGGTGCCACATGCCTCAGACCACGTGCTATAATCCTCATTTTGATTTTGCACATCTAGCATATACACGACAGTCTTTATCAGATCTTGAATAAGAATAGTGTCTCGGTCAGGATCATCGGTGTGTTGCATCGGTCTAACCTACGGGAAGAAGCGCGACCAACCACCCGTGTAAGCAACCCGCACCCCGATGCCCCCAAGGTCAACAAGTGACTTACACTACGCATATCGCACCACTCAAGAGGTGTGTTTCTCCTAGGCAATCAGCCATATCCAGTCCTCATCGGACCATTCCAATGCATGTATAATGCACCAAATACCAATCACAGGTATAATACCAATCACAGGTATATCTCATAATTTCTCAGATATAGTTTATACCATAACACTTCTTTTACATTTTCATAATACCGTAACACTACTGTTACGTTTATAAAATTTCGTAACATTTTTGTTACGTTTTCAAAATACCGCAACTCTTCGATTGCACTTTTAAACCACGTACAAATTTTTCAACATTTTTCTCAATCGCGTAAAATCATACGTTTCTCAAATTGCATAGTATTTTTTCCAATATTTCAAAATCGCGTAACTTAAAAATCATTCTTTTAAGTTGCATAAATCATTTTCCATCATTCTCAAAATATTTAAAACACTTTCCAAATCACATAACGATTTTTCGCCACTTTTCACAATCACGTAAAAATAATTCATCACATTTCAATCACGTAGTGATTTTTCAATAGTAGTTCAAATTACGTAAAATATTTAAACGTAATTCAAATCGCGTAGAAATATTTCAACGTATTTAAAATCACGTAGAAATATATTTTTTTTCGTATTTCAAATCGCATAGCTTAAAAATCACGTTTTTAAGATGTGTAAATAATTTTTCACCACAATTTCATTATAGAAAATATTTCTTAACCTTCAAAAATTCTTTTTAACTTTTCTCAAAATAATATAACTTTATACTTCATTTAATATATTTTCTTACTTAAGAAAATCTTTTTCCACAGTTCTTTACTCAAGAAATTCTTTTTTAAATATAACCCACAAAATCACTTTTCAATTAATTTAAATCAATGTTTAAAACTTTAAGAATTTCCTAATGTACTTCAAAACTCGAAAATCAGTTATACATTAGTAAATTTTCAAAATACCATCATATTCTCCATTTTTCCCAAATTATTTCCAAAATCAACCTTCCTCAAAATAAATTGAAACTCAAACGTTTTCAACCTCTCTTTGTTTTCCGTTACGAAAGTTTCTATTCTCTCAAGTGATAAAATGCTCTAATTCCTTTTCCAAATTCTTGTATTAAATCAATTATATTTCCACTTAAAAAATCACTTTGTCTCATCAAAATCAAGGCATTACAAGCCTTCGAAAACGTGGACATGACTATTGAAAATTATCAAAACATTTTTCCTTCTAAGTCAATATGGTTTTACACAAACAAAACCATTAAAATTTTGCTTTCAAAACCGTAAGACTTATGGTCATAAAAACCAAACTCATTTGTTCAAATTCATTTTCACTTTCTTTGCAAATCCTTTATCACTTTCTTTGCAAATCCTTAAAATCAACGTTTGCCCGTTTTATTCAAAACTCATGTTTAGAAAAACACTTAGGATCTTTTTACACAAAATAAATTAATAAAAATCCTTCAAAACCATGTTCTTGTTCTCTTGAAAAACATATCCTTTGTTCATTTTCCGTGCTTTTCAAATCAATCCAATTTTATTCTTCCATGAAAATATTAAGTTATAAACACCTATGTTGAGGTGTCTTGGCCGAAATTCTCAATGTTCTAGGGACCCAAAAATTAATTCTCTTGTTCTTAAAAATTTTCAACATAAACCCTCTTCATGGGAATCAAAACCGTATTTCCTTTCCTTTGGCCATTGAAGCCAAAAATTGATTTTCTTTCCATCATCACATCATGGCATACATATACATAATTTCAACATATTCTCATCATGCATATTATAAGCATACCATATTATCATCATGCATATTATAAGCATACCATATAAGCCATAAAATCATGCAAAGCATATCAAGCATAGGCAAATAATCAAAGTTCATAAACACACAAATAATTTACATGACCATGGATATGAATCCTCACATGGATTCACTATCCATCAAATATAAGACCATCTCTCACCACCATACTTGGTTGGTGAGATGGATCTCCCTCTTACCTCTTGAAGATCCTCAAAAGCTTATTGATTTGCTTCTCTTTCCAAGTCCTTCACCACCAAGGGTTTCTTAAACACAAAACAACACATATATTTATTAGTATCTTAAGCTTGAATAAGAAAACCATGGATGTGCATCATGGTTAGAACCTTGAAAATCAAAAGAAAAGTGAAGAGTAACAAACTTCACCATTAAAGCTTCAATCTTTAGCTTGAAGAACAAGGTTGAAGATAGATGATTTAGAGAAAATCTCCAACATGAAAATTGCTTAGAATATCATGTAGATTCAAGATCTATGGTTGGATGAAATTAAAAAGGATTGGATGGTGATTTTGGATGGTATGGCCGAAATTCCTCTTGAAGAACAAAGATGAAATTTTTTATTTTTGTAAGAGAAAAGCTTCTTAGGCTTGGTTAAGACAAAAGATGAAGTGAAAACACTTAGTTTTTCCTTCCACAAATTTTGTGAAGCTCATTGGGAAAATTCCTAAAAATCATAAACAAAAGTTACAATCAATAACAAGTGTAGAAATAGGTAAACCATGGTTCAATCATGGCTTAGAAAATCAAAACTAGAAGATTAGAAGAAGAAATATGAAATTTACCATTTTTGGTAGAATCTTGAAGCTTGGATTTGAAGATTAAGATGAATGATTTAGAGAAAACTCATAACTAGAGATGTTCTTAGAATGAGGTAAGGATTCAAGAAACTAGATTGGATGAAATTTTTGAGTGATGGAAGGTGTTCTTGATGGTCATGGCCGAAACATAGAGGAGAAGAGAAAGGAGAGAAAATTTTCTAAGTTTAGCTTATTGAAATTGACAAAGAAAGACCAAGAATGAGTAATAATGATGGTCTTCCACTTTGCCATCCTCTTAAGGCACCAAAAATCGTGCTCCCCTCCAAACACTCTCCTAAGGATGCAAACAAATCAATAATAATGCATGTTGACCAAGACAAAGTGATAGAAAATGATAGGAATTGATTTGTAATAATTTGCTTCACAAATGGATGCATTGTCGTAGCTTCCTTGAAACAAGTCTCCATTATTGACTATTTTCTTTGTTGTGTAATACAAATAATGGAACATGAATTTATTGAATCAAATTGGCCCCCTTTTAGCTTTGCATGGCCGTAGCTATGCTTGGAGAGAAAGAAAAAAATATTTTTGCTTTAGGAAAATGATTAATAATGATGTATAATTGACCAAGACATCTAATAATGACATAAAGCTTTTTCTTTAGCTCCAAAATGAAGCACAAAACCGTCCCCCACCTTGCATTATGCACTTAATAATTTGTCATCTTTTTCAAGCCATTATTTGAAGTCTTTCTAGCCATTGATTAATTCAATGGTTAGGATTTAGGTAGACTTTTGATTTAGAAGACTTAATCTAGGCCATTGGATCTTTCTCCTTTAAATTCTAGCCATTAGATGTGTTTCCAAAATGAAGGGTCAAGATTACTCCTTCTTACTTTTAATCCAAGGGTCATAATTAGTCTTAGCTACTTTTTAAGACTAATTCTCCACCATTGATTAAATTTACATCCAATGGTCATAAATGGTCCTTGTTACTTTACAAGACTAAATCTCCACCCTTGATTAATTCTTCATCCAATGGTCACAAATGGTCTTTGTCACTTTTTGAGATCAAATCTCTACCATTGATTAAATCTAAATCCAATGGTTATAAATGGCCATATCCATTTTATTAAATTTATCATACACTGTTAATTCAATCAAGATCAAGTCTTTACCGTCGATTAAATTAACGGTTGATATCAAAGTCTTCAATATTAGACTTGTTTCCTATTGGTTCATTAAAATTGTCACAACCACTAATATTGACTTAATAGTATAATTTCTATTTTTATCTGCTAAAACCCCACGAAAGAATATATTTATTGTATTTTTATCTTAGATAAATAAATACACGTACAAAACACAAGATAAGAAAATTTCTAAAACTATTTCGGATTCGGGTTTAGTAAGATCCCATGTCTCCGTCTAAAAAGTACAAATTTTTCTATGCATAGAAAAATTTTTACTTTCTTGGACCCACTTGGCCCACGTAAGGACCCTGGGCCCACATAGGACCACCTGGGCCCACATACAGTAAAAAAAAATTCATAATCATCCACAAAAATCACAAATATTAGAAAACGTATGAAAATCAAGTCAGATTATTAAAAATAATTAACAGTCAAGAGAAATAAATATTTAAAGATTTTCTCCGGCCCGAAAATTATTATTTTCCTGACACGAAGTAAATCACTCAAAATGATCAAATACGCTGACGGAATAAACAAAATAATTTTACAGTGCACAGAAATTACTAAACAGTAAAATTTTGTTAACTGTCAAAATTATTGTTTAAGAGATAGGAAATTCAGGGTGTTACAGTAGTAGTTTCCCAAGAAAGCCTAGTACTATTGCAAAGTGCATAAAAAGACAAAACGCCCTGTGAAACCATGCACGGGGGCAAAGGACACACCTCAGATGATAGGATAGCAGTATATGTCAACCACGGAGGTACTCCACAATAATGGAGCTCAGCCCTTATGGACCTCTATATCTATTGTGCGTCGCCGATTCTGTTCAAATTTGATATCTTGACACTTAATTGTTCCACTTAAGTGCCAAGCTGGGAGAAACTGTTCTAGACCGTAATCCGGACTCCCAACCTGTAGTCCGGACCAGCGCACACAAACGTCGTGGTCCGCTGTCCACGCCCTTAGCCGAGCTTGCTTATCTTGAGAACCTAATATTAGATAGTAACAGTTTTACCGAAAAATCCGCGCAGAGAATGAATCTTATAAGATCTCCTAATTATCAATCATGATCTTATGGAATAATAACATCATAACTGCGATACCAGTATTCCGATAATATAGGGATTCTCGATAATTAAATAAGGAAAATATCTTCTCCTGCAACTATTATGGGAATGTATCTCTCCACTATGAGGACATATCTTTCTAACCTCTATAAATACTAGGTTAAGTCACCCAAATCAAGTATCTATTATCTCATCGCATAATGCCTGACTTAAGCGTTAGAGTTCCTTTGCAGGTACTCATCTCCTGGTTCAACACGCTTGGTACTAGTTGCATAAGGAGAAAATCACTGTATGTGCCTGTCTCAGATACACCTCTAAATTTACTTCAAAACAACTATTATGCATCAAATGACTGATAGTACGACATCTTTTATCAACTTCTTTATACTACAGGACTTTATCCTACTACTTAATATTGTTACATCTAATACTATCATGTGCAGTAAACAGGACCTAAATTTACATATATCTCAACTTTCAAATGATATGATGGCATTTTCTCAAAGAGTGAATGCCTAATGGTCAAATATGACCCATAATTTTCGTTACGTTAACAAGAGTGAGCTAAAAAAGAAGGGAGGATTTGTCTCCTTTATTTCACTGAAAAAATAAATAAAGATATGAATGATCCAAGTTATTTTGGATGAGGAATATAAAAATGCATTTAATTAGAAATTTAGAATCGATGGGTCACAAAATTGTTTATGAGATAATTTAGATATGAAAATCTTTACACATAAAAAAAAATCAGATTCTTTTAAATTAACCTCCAAATTTATATTGGGTCAAACTATTACTTTTCTATATAGATTCACAATAAATTTAATGTTTGTATGCATTATTTTATTTTGTATATATATACTAAAAAATTGTCCGCTTAACATATATATATATATAGGAGGATCGATATATAAGTCTTTTTTAATACTTATATATATATGATTGAGATTATTTCGTTAAAAGTGCATTAGATAAAAGTGAATTTATAAAGTGTAATTGATCCTCATATATATATATATATATGAACCAAAATAAGAATTTGAGAATACTAAATTCATATTAGACAAAATCTTTCATACATTGCTAATTAAATCTTGAATTAGTGGGGCCCAAGGTCCCATTGGCTCGCCATTGCACCTATTTTTACTTTTATGTAATATAAATCTTTAAATATATTTTTAAACTTTACTTTGATATAATATAAGCATTTAAATAAAATTTTAGATCAAGACAAGTTTTTATATTTTTACAAAAAAGTTAGACTAAGTAAGATAAGTCAATGATAAGTCAAAAATTAGGTTAAGGCTACCATTCTACAAAAACATATTTAGGCAGGACCTAACTTAAACCTAGCCTATTCTATTTCCATCCCCAGTGGAATTATGATTCAAACTAACGAGGTTGTGAGTTGAGAAACCAAGTCAATCCCCGACAAGTGGCCCTAACAGCACACGTCCTTGGTTTTCCATAAGCTTGGTATTAAGGCGGATAGAGTCGAGATTTTACTAAACTTGACCCCACCCCACACAGATTAGAACCCATACTCGTCCCGCAACAACAATATTAAAATCGCTCTCGCCCTTCACTTATAAATATTTTATATTAAATATTTACAATATTAAAATTAATCATTTATTTGATATAAACAAAATATATTCAAAATAAATATTAAATCAATAAATATTAGTTAATATAATTAATTTTATTAATAACTAAATTAAACATAATCTTTATCTAGACGTGCAGTGCTGGACAGGAGAGGGTGTATTGACCAAAACTCTCACGTACCCAGTTCTAGCGAAACAAGTTTTAAACCCACCCTTCAACAAAACAAGTCTTAAACCCACAAAGCCTTAGCAAATCTTACACCTGCCCCGTGCGGATTGGGGCAGAATTGATACCAACGGGGGCAGGCCGAGATTGCTGAGCCTAGCTTTCCAAGTGACGCAGATCAATCCGTTTTGCTTAAAATTTGGACAAGCTTTACTATCTTATGGCCATATTGGTTCATTTGGGTATAGGTTGGCGGCTTTATTTTCTTTCACTTTCTCCTTCCATCCGGAGAGTCAAACTAGTTACACTTGAAGGATGAACAGAGGCTATTTTGATGTGGAAAATGCTTTTTACAAATAAATAGCTCACATCTTTCACATTGGTAGAATTAGAATGTAATTATATAGAAAATAAAATGAAACAAATTATAATCAAATAATAAAAATTATATAAATGTAAAATGATATATATATATATATATATATATATATATATATATATAAAAGTGTGTGTGAATAATATTATTGAGTGTGATGTTTGCCTCCATTACTATGTCGTACATTATATTAAACGAGATTTTGTTTTAGTAAGGCATCTTTGAAACAAAGATATATAATTTTAGCCAAACACTGCTGGCAGCATAATCAATATCACCTTCCTAGAACAAAAAGTGATTTCTTGAACTAAACATCCCCAAATAACAGATAAGAGATTCAAGATTAGAATGGCTAAAGTAAACTTTTACGCCTGTCAGACGAGAATTCAGTGAAATTCACACGACTCTGAATGGATGAGGATCTTCTCTTATTCTTTAAGAATAGGAAAGGGTCTTATTAATTAAAAATACATGCATTTAGAATATATTACATGTGATATGTGAATTTTTTTATTTTATCACATGCGGTATTTATGATTTTTATCTTTTATTTGAAAACAGGACCTCTCCTGTTATTTTAAGAACATGGGAGGATTCCCTCCCACTTTGAATAGGAGAAATTCTTACAAAAACAAAATAAATATGTGCCGTTAAATTAAATTTCTGATATTATATAACAAAATTGAAAGAACATCTAGACTGTTGAATACTATTATTATTAAAGTACATAAGCATTTGTCCTATAGAAGACATCCTCAATTCCAGAACAGACAAGGCAAACCACTCTACGTCCCCAGCGCTCCCCTCCACCACCACCACGCCCCCCCCCCCCCCCAAAAAAAAAAAAAAAAAGAAACCCAAACCACACACGCAGTTCATCTAGAACCTTAAAAATAGAGAAATAAACATTATCCCTTGACAAGGTAGCACTAGATTGCTTTGGAATTGATCATCAATCACGTACTCAAACAAGAATGAAGTAATGTTTTATTGCTTCGCACTCTTCCATGATATTGTTCCTCTGGCTAAAAGATACAAATAGTCAAATATGAACTTTCTTGTATTTACACAATTGGAAAAATTTGAATCTAAATATTCAACCACCTCAAAATGATTGAATCTTCTATAAGTAAGCATGTGATCATTCGTTCCTTACAAGTATCTTAAGACTTTCTTGTGATCTATCATGGAATATTTATGTCCTAATTACATAGCTTGACTCTCCTATATCTTTCATTTCAAAGTTATTGGAAAGAAACTTCTTAGTCTCACTTAACAAAATTAAGATCATTAGTTGCAAGCAAGATGTCATCAACATACAAAATCAGAAAAATAAACTTACTCCCACTGACCTTCAAATATATACATCAATTGTAACACCCCAAAATTGATTAGTTTTATTATAAATATTTATTTTATAACATTTGTGATTTTTGAGAATTTTTTTAGATTTTTCTGAGAACGCAAAATATTTTAATATTATTTTTCGTTTTACGTGTAAACTAAGCAAAGCCGGGAAAATGAGATATTTTTTTCAAGAGCCTTGATCTGTGGAAACGTCGACGGGGGATCTTACTAAATTCGAGACTGGACACAGTTTACAAAATTTTACGTTTTTTGATAAATTTTATCCGACGGAATAATAAATTACTGTGTAATTTTTATCCGCTGGATAATTAATACTGACTTCTGTCAACTGTAACAATTGTCCATTGGATAATAGCAGGCATTAAAAACCCTATCACATTATCCTAATGTAATTCACTTTATGTCTAATGTAATCCACTTTAATTCAAATCTATTGTATTTTAATCAAAGCTTCTTTGAGAAGCTTTGACCACCAAATGACTAAGTTGCCCTTGGCTTGTTGGGGAAGCCAATTTTCCCCCTTCTCTCTCTCCCATTGTCGTGGCAATGCATGTCCAAGGGGAGCAAATTTTTGCTCCCCCACTTAACACATTTTATCAAAATATCTTTCATTTCATCCTACACTTTCTCTCTCCTCAAGTTTCTTCTTCATTTCTCTCCAACCTCTCTCTTCTTCTTCTCCTTCACTCACGGTTTTGGCAGCCCATTGGTGACCATTTTCTTTCACTTTCTCACCTCACCAACATCATTTCTACACTCCCCTCAACATCCTCTACACTTTCTATTTGAAGAGTTTCTTCAAAATCCATCATCCCCTCCATTGTCTTCCAAGACCAAGCTTCAAACTTTAAGGTAAAGTTTCCATTTTTCGTGTTCTATGGTTTCATTGGAGACTAAAGATTTTTTTCTTTTCCTTCTCTTCATTTTTCGTGTTCTATGGTTTCATTGGAGACTAAAGATAGAAAATACATCTTTTCTAAGCTTGGTGTTGATTCTTTGTGTTTGAAATTTCTATGGTTTTTGGACCATAGAATATAATAATTACAGAGAGTCAAGTAAAAACCGAAACCACCAAGAAGCAACTAGGAGGACATTTTCGTGTTCTTCCTTTAGATAAGAGGGTGATTTACTCACTTCAACCATTATTGGTAGTAAGAAGACCCTTGTGTGATTGTTGATGGAGAAATCCATATTTGAATACTTACTTTGTTTGGTGATTTTGCATGTTTATGTATTCTTGATTGAGGTTGATGATTGAAAGGTGATTTTGAATGCATTGGGGTTTTTGGAATGTTTGAGAATGTTAGAATTAATAAATAGAAAATTTGAGGGTTTCCTACACTAATGTGAGGCCACGGTTTTGGCCTTGAGTTTTAAGGGATTGGATTGATTTTGTGTGAGATAAGATTTGAGTGATTAGGTATCAAGTGATTAATGCATAAAATGAAAAGAAATTGAAACTTTGAAGACCTAGGGAGGCCACAGTTTTTACAGAAAATTTTGGGTTCAAATGATGCCTTGGTGTATCTTTGGAAATTAAGAACTTAGCGATATACATAATCCATAATGAAATGGAAGAATTAAATTAAGTAATAACTCTTAAGAGAGAGCCACGATTTCTAAGGGTTATTTAACTTGAAATTCTCATGATTGACTAAACCTTAAGACATTGGAAATGTGGATCCATAGGATGGACTTGTGATAATTGATGAACCATATATAAATAAATGTTGATGTTGAGAACTGGTTCTATGTTATTGTGAGTCTCTATGTGGGACTAAGTATGTAACATCCCGAAAAGTGTTTATTTAATTACAAATTATCATTTTATAATATTCTAGATTTTTGAAAATTTTTCTAGATTTTTGTGATAGGATTTTTCTAAACGATAATAGTTACGATTCGAATATTTTAATATATAAATTTTATTTTTTTGCGTGTTAAGATTTCTCGAAAAGCGTAAGACTTTGTAAAGCTGTGCAGACCGGGGAAGATGCAATGTCTTCGGGAAAAATATTTCATTTTCCATGTGGGTATGCAGTAAACTCTAAATTATGGACTTGTCGACGGGGATCTTACTAAACAAGGCCGGGACACAATTTTTGAAGTGTAAATATTTTCGAGAATTTTACCATTTATCCGATAAGTGAAATCAAGCATTAGTAAGAAGACTTGTGTGATTGTTATAAAATCACCCGATGAATAATGAAATATTATTTTCATCATAGAAAACTCTTCTACACTAATGTGATGCCACGGTTTTGGCCCGGAAGGAATAAGAATATTAGGTATCAAGTGATTAATGTAAATATTTATCACGTGTTAGTGTGCCCAATTAGGATACAACCTTTCTTTTACTTTATCGTGGAACGTAAGGGCGAAGCTTCTCATGTAAGCTTGGAGGAAGCTTCTTGGAAATTTCCTCTTCTATTTTCCCAGAATGCAAATGTAGCCCATTCCCTCTTCTCTCCTACATGCATTGTGGACTTGGACCATCATTTTGGGGGGGGGGGGAAGGATTACTCTTCATTTGATTAATTACATTACATCAATTTTTATTTTTCCTAAAGCATTGATAGTGTAAATATTTATCGTGTTTTCTTCTTTTCTTCTTCTTCTTCTTCTTCTTCTTCTTCTATTTTCTTCTTCTTCTTCTTCTTCTTCTTCTTCTTCTTCTTCTTCTTCTTCTTCTTCTTCTTCTTCTTCTTCATATTTCTCCTCCTCCTTCTCTCTAGAAACCCCACGGCACCAGCAGCCCCTCTCCCACTCATCCATCACAAAAATTCAAACCAACCACATTTTCTTAATTCTCTCCCTCTCCTAAACATCTTTCTTGCTTGGAGCATCTTGAAATTCCACCATCTTCATCACTTTCTTCAAGCTTCAAAGTTAGGGTTTTTGGGTAAGCTTCAAGACTCTTCTTCTCTTCTCTTCATTTTCGGTTTCAAGGGTGTTCTTGTGATCACCTACACTCTATTTTTCAAGCTATTGTGCTATTCTAATGAAGTTGAAATTTCTAGGGCTTTGGGTGGCACAAATCCGAAATTTGCAAGGAGATTCTTGGAGGTTTCTCTTGATTTCTTCACTTGGGTAAGAGGAAGATGATCCTCCTCAACCAATCTTGGTTAAGGAAATGTCTTGTGTGTTGTTGTAGATGAGGGAATCCATGTTGGATTACTCTCTTTGTCATATTGTGTTATTTCCATGATTTTGTAGTTGTTTGATTTGTATGATTATATGAATTTGTATTGTGTGTTTTGATGACATAAACCATGTTTTGGATTGTTAGTAAATGACTGTAAAACTTTGAGATTTAATGGGCCACGGTTCTGCAGAAATGAATTCTGCAGAACTCTTGTAAATGCACTAGCGCTCAGGAGCTGTGCATAGAGTGTCTAGGCGCTCTATGCCCAGAAATTTTTCCCTATAACGCGGCTTGGTTAGCGCTCAGACGCTTCGTGTTTAGCGCCCAGGCGCTCAATCAGTGCTCAGGCGCTTCAGATATGGCGCCTAGGCGCCCATAGCAGAATCAACTGGATAATTGTGAAATGATACTAAGACTTCCATATGATGATATTACAAAAAAAAATAATAATAAAATAAAGTAAGGAACTGGATGTGTTAAGGGAATTCCTCTAGAAAGGGAGATTTTATGAGAATAGACTGCATTAGGAAATTCAATCGATTATGGAAACTTACCTAGTGATGGATTCTTGTATGAATGGCAAATCTTGAATAAGAATGCAAAATGGACCTTAAAAATGTATTACCTTATTTGATTTCAACATTATGATGTTGTGGGTCCATATGAATGACCAATGTTGTGTTGATGCTTATTTGAGCCAATTGTGGCATATTATGGGATAGTATGTGATGTTGACCATACATGTTCATGCATAGAGTTTTATGCATTGTGAATGTCTTGTGGACTGTTATAAGGTCAAGTTGCCTAGGAGATTGAACACACCTTGGTGCGGGTGCGAATAGACTAGTGTAGGTCGTGTTATGACCTTGGGGGCATCGGGGTGCGGGTCCTTCACAATGGGCAGTTGGTAGCTCTTCTGTCCATGGGGCAAACTGATGCAAACGCACCGATGATCCGGACCAAGACACTGTCCTATATCTTGATCGAGCGTGGAATGTCTATACAATGCCTGGATGTGCACGTGAAAATTATTGATTATAGCACTTTGGCCGCGGCAGTCGAGTTGCAGACATGTCCCCTGATCTTTCTCTCCGACTGTTTGAGTCTAGCTCCATGGAGTAGAAAATTTGAATACCGTATGCATATGCATCATGAGATGTTTTACTATTAATAATTACTACCTTATATGAATTTGAACTGTTTGTATTATTATTATGATAAATGCCTGCCTGGAACTGCTTACCTGCTTACAGATGTACTTTCTACTTATTATTGTTGTTATTATTTTTGGGACTGTTATATGGGCGTTATGTGTCGTATTATTCCTGGCTGCCATAATTTGTAATGATGGTAGGATGACTTACTTCTTTTCTGTATTTCTATTGTCTGCTACCTGTGCGTGTACTGTATCTACCAAAGACGACCGCATGGAAACTGAAGCTCTTGATTTTTCCGGCTTCTGGCCTGAGCAAGACTAGTATCTATTGTGGAGCATAGAGGCACGCATGCGCGGATTTCTGGGCGACGTGCGTCTGACCTTCCTCGGAGGGCCAGAGTGCTGGCATATCAACTTGAGCTCTGACCGCTTTGTCTATCTGGGAGATGTATCGATTTCCCTAGCCTAGAGACGTCATGAGACGCCGATTCTCATCTGCTATGTCAGCCTGCGACTGGAATTCTACTTGCCCATCCGTGAGATGTGGGGTGATCATTACTACACCCCTTGGGAGGACTCTTTTGATTCTACTGCTCGGGCTCCTGCCCGTGGTTCCATGGTTCCCATGGAGGTTTCTCTGAAGAGGAGGATCCTGCTGAGGACCCGGATACGGTCCCTCCTCATCTGAGGGACTGATTTTACTGGTAGCTGCTGATGGCTGCCAGTGTTTTATTTTGAGAGCCTGATGTATTATTTTTGGTGAGCTGTATATTCTGATATCTCTGGGGTATATTTGTATGATCCTATGGGGCAGGTATAGTTTTATTTTTTTGGAAATTTCCAGGCTTGTAACTAAGGACAATTGATGTCGATATATATATATATATATAATATATATATATATATATATATATATATATATATATATATATATATATATATATATATATATATTATATATTAATAATAAACATTTTACGAGTGAATAAGTTAGACAAACTAATCTTAACTAAAATGAACTGGGTCTTTAATTTGATTTCATGAATTTTAATTTCCACAATTTCTTTTATGTTGAATAATGTGACGTTCCCTCTCGAAAAGGGGCGTTACAAAGTACTTGATGAAATTACGACATGTTGATATTGAGAAATGATCATATGCCATTGTGGTATACTTTATGATTAATGTATCATTGATAAACATACATGATGTACATTTCATCGTCATGCATATGTGTTGTCCGTTGGACATTATGGGAAAGGCGATGTATGCCTAGGAGATTGAATAACACCTATGTGTGGGTGCGAGTAGACTAAGCATAGGGTCATAGTGGTTGGCCTTGGGGGCGTCGGGGTGCGGGTGTCTCACAATAGATAGTGGTAGCTCCACTGGGGCCATGGGATAGACCGATGCAAACACACCGACGATCCGGACTGAGACGTTGTCCTATATCGCGATCAACTGTTGAGGTGCCATGTATAAGTCGTATTGCACAAATATTTTTATGAGATGAAGCACATTATTTTTAAAGGCTAACGAGATACTGGTATGACTCCTTGATCATTCTCTCCGAAATATTGATGTCTAGCTCCATGGAGTTGGATTTTTGGTACCGTAATGCATTGTGCCCTGTCAGTTGTCAGTCTCATATCGCATTGAGCATGAGTACTTGTGATTGTTGAAATATATGCTTTTACTGTCGATATAACTACTTGGTTGATAAATTATTTACTGCCTGAGATTCTGCTGTTATTTCTCTTTTATTGCTTACTTGATTATTACAGCTATTTTTAATTACTCTATTGATAAATATATGTATTGTAATGCTATATGGGTGTCCAACGTCGTTCTATTTTCTTGTTGCCATTTTGGTAATGAAATTTGGGTGCCACTCTTTTCATGTATATACGTATTTGAGTTTCCTAGCTTCTAGAAGAAAGGGAACTACGATTACGATTAGTCGATCGAGATGTCTTCGCGTCCATGCCAATTTTTGGGGTATGCTAGGATGACCTTTCATGGAGGACCCCGACTGTTGGCATATTAACTTGAGCACGGATCGATGCATCTATCACAGGGAACTAACTGTGTCTTTGGCATGGGGCCGCTACGACCCGCCTGTTTTTGACTTCACAACCTTTGTTCATTTAGAATTTTACCTGCCTATTAGAGATTTGTGGGATGATCTTTATTATACCTCACAAGAGGACTCTTTCCTCGCCACTACTCGGGCTTCTACCCGAAACTCAGTCGCTCCGATGGCAATTTCATCGGATGAGGAGGACCCCGAGGAAGACCCGGCTACGGTCCCTTCTCGTCAGTCTTAAGGACTGATACGGCCAGTGGCTACTGATGGCTAACCGTTTATCTTTTTGGGAAAGCCTGACGTTTTGCTGTACTTGATGGGTGTATATTTGTATCATCCCGGGTGGGTACATCTTTTGCTTTTTGTATAATTTATGATATAATTAAATAGGCTGATGCATATGAATATATAAATATAAATGTTATGTATTAATGGATGGTTTAGTTTATGTCGATTTTCACTGTGACTGTTGTAACTATTATCTCGCTACGAAAAGAACCTTTAAGTTAACTCTTTTGACACTACTTGGTAATAATGCAATCTGATACAAAAAAAAATTATAATGCAAATTAGAAAGAAACCGATACATCTATAAAATGAACCGGGTCTATGAGGTTTAAACTCATTGTCATTTTTCGTAATTTATTCTTTTTTATGTTTCAAATTATTATAGTGTGACGTTCCTTCTTCGTGAGGTAAGAAAAATGGGCGTTACACTGTCTTGGTATCAGAGCCCCGGTTTAAGTTTTCTTTTGGGTCATGTGGTTTTGGACTGTCTTGTTTGTGCTATGTGATTCTCTATGATTGGTATTCTGAAAGGATGCATCTGACTTTTCCTTGTATTTTGTATAGCTTGACTTGAAAGAGGATTATGGCTCGTAGAGGAGATATGACTACTGCAATCGAAGCAATTCAGAAGATGGTTGAGGCTATGCTGCAACAAAACTAGCAAACTGCTCAATAACAAGAGAGGACTGCACAATAATGGGAGGCTACTGCTGATGCCCAAAACTTGGCGGAATTTCATCGTACAAATCCTCCACAATTTAAAGGGGAATTTGATCCCGAGAAGGCTACTATGTGGATCAAGGAACTGGAAAAGATATTCACTGGCATGGACTGTGCTAATGACAAGAAGGTGACTTATGTTGCGTGTATGCTAATTAGAGACGCAGAAGGTTGGTGGACCGGAGAGCAGAGGTTATTGGAGGTTGAAAATCGAGCAATTAATTAGGAAGTGTTCAAAGAGAGATTCTTGAATAAATATTTCCCGAAAAGCGCCAGACATGCTAAGGAGATGGAGTTTCTGGGTTTGCGGCAAGGAAATATGACTGTAAGTGAGTATGCTGCAAGGTTTGAGAGCTTGTCGAGATTCTCAACCTACTTTCAACATCAACCGAACGAAGCATGGAAATGTCGAAAGTTTGAGGAAGGCCTAAGACACAATGTGAAGAAGGCGGTTATCACTCTGAAGATTAACCAGTTTTCAGAATTGCTTGACACGTGTCATCAGGTGGAAGACTTAGACCAGGCGCGGGACACAAGAAACGGTAACTTTGGACCTTTTCGGTCTCAAAGAGGAGGAAGCAATAATGCTAACCGTTACCAGAAGAAGCCATATTCCAGACCACTTAGAAATCAACAACAAAGACCGCAAGGTGGAAGTCCTGGAGGAAGTCCAGGTAGAACTGGTCAAACAATGGCGCCTATGCCGACATGCATGAAGTGCGAGAAGGAATACTACATAAGAGACTGCACCATTACAAGAATTATCTGCTTCAGATGCGGAAAACCTGGACACGTTTCTCGTGACTGCAATCAACCTAAAGCGGAGCCTTCCGTTACTGCTGCTAGAATTGCGAAACCGCAAGCTGGAGGTAAAGTTTACTCCCTGAGTGGTGCTGAAGGCTCTAAATCTGAAGATCTTATACAAGGGGAAGGTGTCATAGAAGGTAATCTTTTAACTGTACTGTATGACTCTGGTGTAACTCATTCTTTCATTTCCTATGACTGTATGAAAAGGCTTAGTTTACCTGTGTCTTCTTTACCTTTTGATTTGACTGTTTCGACCCCTACTGCTAAACATGTTGTTACGACCAAAGTCTGTCTAGATTGTCCCTTAATTATTGAAGGTCAAACCTTTTCGATTGATTTGATCTGTTTACCATTATCTCAATTAGATGTGATCTTAGGAATGGATTAGTTATCTACTAACCATGTCCTGTTAGACTGTTCTAGAAAAACCATAGTCTTTCCTTTGGATAAGAATTCTAGATTTTTTGCGGCCAACCAAATGAAAGTTTTCTTGAAAGAAGGAGCTCGGGAATACATGTCACTGTCTTCTTTGAAAATCGAGAACGAGGTAGATGTAAGCATAATTCCAGTGGTTAAAGAATTTCCTGAAGTCTTTCTTGAGGATGTACCTGACTTACCACCAGAGCGGGAGATCGAATTTACTATTGACCTTGTACCTGGAGTCGGTCCTATTTCCATAGCGCCCTACAGAATGTCTCCAATAGAGCTAGTTGAACTCAAGAAACAATTGGAGGAGCTTTTAGAAAAGCAGTTTGTTAGACCTAGCGTATCACCTTGGGGAGCGCCAGTATTGCTAATTAAGAAGAAAGATGGTACTTCAAGATTATGTGTAGATTATCATTAGTTAAACAAAGTCACGATTAAGAATAAGTATTCATTGCCGAGGATAGACGACCTAATGGATCAACTGAAAAGAGCGGCGGTGTTTTCTAAGATCAATTTGCGATCGGGCTACCATCAGATCCAAGTAAAAGTGGAAGACATTCCTTAAACGACTTTTCGTACTCGTTATGTATACTATGAGTACCTGGTGATGCCTTTTGGTGTGACTAATACACCTACTATTTTTATGGATTA
Source organism: Ormosia emarginata (assembly GCA_029884605.1). Lineage (NCBI taxonomy): Eukaryota > Viridiplantae > Streptophyta > Magnoliopsida > Fabales > Fabaceae > Ormosia > Ormosia emarginata. The sequence goes on from JAQQTP010000045.1 coordinate 252,263, forward strand.
TATGAATAGAATCTTCCGTCCTTATTTGGGCAGATTTGTCGTCGTCTTCATCGATGATATCTTAATCTATTCGAAAAATCAGGAGGATCATGCTAAATAACTCAGTATAGTTCTTCAAATTTTGAAGGAGAAAGAGTTGTACGTCAAGTTGTCAAAGTGTGAGTTCTGGTTGAACGAAGTTAAATTCTTGGGCCACGTGATTTCGAAGGAAGGAATTACTGTTGTAACACCCCTTTGGAGGATGTCACATATAAAAGAAAATAAAAGAAACAGAAATAAAATCTACCCAAGTTGCGGAACATTTGTTAAATATTATTACGGGTTGAAAAATAATTACCCAAAGCACTGATGTATTTAAATATAATATAAAAAGATAATGCAGAAAGTACGAAATAAAAAAAAACATCATCACTAATAATATACATAGGATTAAGTTATAAGTTTGTACAAATAATTTACAACTAAGACTACAATTATTTAAACAAAAACAAGTTCTTGCAAGAGGAAAAGAGAAAGAAAGCAATAAAAGAGTTAATATATACGTACAGGTACGTGAGCCGACGAAGCCGAAAAAAAACATCATGATTATCTAGTCCTCTGATGGATCACTCTCAGTATGAAAATGATCATCAGGAGATAGATATCCTGGATGTCTCGACACATGGCGATAACGGGATCGCGCGGTCGACATACACGATGCTTATCTCACTAGGCTCGGGGTTTTCGCACCCCAATAACGCCTAATGGATAAGGGTAACTCTAAGTGCGAAATAACGTTGTAGTCATAATCGGATCTCCATCAAAGCGATGACGTAGAATCACGGTCATACGTCCGCATATGTAACGAAGCACGATCTCCTCGTAAATGCCAAGCCGGATCACCTCCATGAAATACCGAGGCTCTATGAATCCCAAAAATCTGGCGTAGCCATCCCTCACAATCAATCCAGAGGATATGGATGATCGGATGGTTCTGCTCGTCAAAGCGATCGTCGTCGCTTGCGGTCTTCCTCCTCTTCGGGGTACACGATCTCAAGAGGCAAACCTGTTCCTCTTCCTCGAAGTCTTTACCGCGTAAAATAAATAAAAGAAAAAATACATATAACAAAGAGGTAAGACAACATAAAATCATCACAACATGGCCAATAAAAAGATGACAAACATTATATACATACAAGTACATGCAATACATAAAACTTAACAATTATAACAATTTAACAATTAATTGAAGTAAAATTTAGATATTATCACAATATGTCACATCACAGATAAAACCTCACAGGTAAAATAAGAAATATAAAATAAACAGATAAGATATAATAATCAATAATAACAAGAACCGAGATAAAATAAATAAATAAGATACAGTATTTGGGAGATAAAAATAAATAGATAAGATAGAAACAAATAGACATAGAGATAAATGATATAACAAAATCCTACTCCATGGAGCTAAAAAAACACAAGTATCAGAGAGAGGAATGATTCGCAAAATCTAATAGTACCACGGCTGCCCCACCAACTATTCCGCGGTCACACGTTGCGTCTATAGCCCCACGACACAGGAATCCATCAATCCAGGCGTGGTGTAGTTCACGGTCTCACGTTGTGTCACTACAGGCAAATGTACTACTAGATTCCACCAATCTCGATTAAATATAGTGTATGTTGAGTACCATAGTGCGCTATCGGTTTACCACGGCCCATAATGGAGCTACCAACTGTCCACATGTGGGATCCCGTACACTAAAGTCTCCAAGTTCATTAGAACAATGAACCACACTATGTTTATCGCATCGACACCACGATGTGATTCGTCTCGTCAACCAATCCACCAAATACATGGCACACATAAAAATAGATGGAAAGCCTGTACGGGTTCACATTTTCCCGACAGCAAATAATTCTCAAAAACACATACGGGTTCACATTTTCCCGACAAGTAAATAGATTTTCAAAAGCTCATGTACGGTTCACATTTTCCCGACAAAGATATAGATTTTCAAAAGCCATGTACGGGTTCACTTTTTCCCGACAGCATAAAATAAATATAGTAACGGTCAATCGCGTAGAAATTTTATCGTATTTTCATAATTCCGTCGTTTTTACAAACGTTTAAAAATCGGGTAAAGATATTTTTCTGTTTTTAAAATCGCGTAATATTTTTAATACGTTTTCTCAATCGCGTAGAATTTTTAAATCATTTTCTTATTCGAATGCCTTTAAAATTACTGTTTAAACAGATAGAAATAGATCGAGTACTTTTAAACTACGTAGAATAGTTTTTCATACCGCATAATCTTGTCATTAGGATATTTTTACTATCTTATAGATTCATTTTTACTAAAAATTGAAACATTTTGTTTATAAACTTATAATAATGGTTTTCTAAATTTTCCATAAAATTTTCTATTTACCTAATTTTTTAACCATATCACTTAATTCTTTTTGAAATCTCTAACATGCTCAAAACTTTAAGTGAGCTATATGTTAGAAAATTTCTCAAAATTTCTCGTATTTTACTTCCTAATGATAAAATTATTAGTTTTAATCCTTTAAGCTTAATTCTACTCAATTTGTTTCTTCAAAAATCATTATAGAAAATTTCTTTTTAACTTGTATTGTCTCTTTTTAATTGAAAAAAAGGTTGGAATCAAGTTTTAGAAATCATAATTACCTATAGTGGCATGTTGGCCGAGTTTTGTAAAACTTTTTCATTTGATTTCTAAATCATGTCAAAGGTATTATCTTATCTAAGTTCATTAAATCATGTTACAAAATAATGATTTTAAATCAAATAAATCTTTTAGGCATGTTGGCCCAAAATTTACTAAATCTTTACCATTTAATTTCTAAACCCCTTTTCTTTGATCAAAACAATTTGAAACCTTCTTATCTCTCCTAATTAATTAAGTTGCACTTTAGGAAAAATGAAGAGAACATTTTGGTCCTCACACTTTGGCATTGCCGTGAGCTAGGGAATGTGCTCTTTGGAACACTCATGCAAATTTACACATGTTATTCACATCTTAAATCTTATCATACAATTCTAACACATGCATTTATATTTCTAACACATGCAAAATATTTCTAACACATAAAACCTAAATTAAAGCTTATAGACATACAATCAAAAGCTAATAGACATGCAAAATTATTACAATCACCAAACAAGAAAGCTACTAACACATAACACTTAAGCTACTAGCAACCACAAAAATTAACAAATACACATCAATAAACACACCACAACCGAATCCTTATGGATTCTACAAACAATCCATCTTCTTACCACCATCAAGGGATGATAAGAATTGTCTTCCTCTTACCTTAAATGAAGACAAAAAGTTTGCTTTCACACCTCCTATGGTTCGGTTTTCACTCCACCAAATACCTAAAATCTCAAATAAAATCTACATGTTATTAATCATGAAAAAAGAAGCTAAACCATGGAGAAATCATGGCTTAGAACTTTGATGGAGGTTGTGAAAAAAAAAAAGAGAGAAAAGAAAAATATGATATTTCACCTTCTAGGTAAAACTTTCAAAGTTAGTTTCCAAGCCCTAGATGGAAGAATTTGAAGAAACTTCCAACTACAAAGGTTCTTAGAATGGTGTTTAGATTAAGGAAACTTAGTTGGAAAAATTTTTGGATGGTTGGAGTGTTAGGAAATAAGCTTGGCCGAATGGAAGGGGAAAAATGGACAACAATGGTGGCTAGGGTTTTGATGAGAGAGAAGAGAGAAAAGTGATGAAGATGGAAGGTGATTTTTGGTCTCCTAAGGCCTCTTGGCCGTAGCACTAAGTGAGGTGCAAGGTGGGCACCTTGCTTGGCTTCATCCAAGCCATTGGATGAATCAAAGGCCAAGATCAAGCCTTGGTGAGCAAGCTTGATTCCCATTGGTTGGTTCCTGGTGACTCACATCTTTGAGTCACACACGTGATTAAATGCTCTCATTGAGTCGGTCACTAGCCGAGTCACTGTTTCGAGTAGATTGTACCCATGTGGAAAGTTCTACGACTTACGGTGATTAATTAAGCTACCAATCTAACCGTTCACGCTAATTGTGAGTCCCGCAAAATATTTAGGGTCCACTGTCACTAAAACATACTTGACTAATAAAATAATATTATAATAATATAAAATTATTTTATTTGTGATTAAATCTTAAAAATTAAAAGATTATTTTTAGCCTCTCATTGTGGAATCGGGTTAAGTAAGACCCCCAATTCTAAATAATAAAAATAAGATTTCCCAAAAGCCACCGATGAGGAAAAATATTATTTTTTCGCCTCTGAGCAAATCGCACAAAAAGTCCATATAAAATCACGACAAATGGGACGGTATTTTCGTGCATTAAATCAAGAAGAAAACAATATAAAAAAATGCATTTGCCCGTTGAGTTGCAACAACTAGGCCATTAAAACAAGTTAATAGGAATAGCTTTGGAAAGCAAAGGAACATGGAATTGGAAGACGTTCGGACGTAACGGTCATTTTCTAATGTTTTTCCTTTTGGTGCAAAGATCGGGAGTTTTTTCCCACAACGTAGGTAATCGTTCAAAACGTTCAAATAAAATATCCAAAGATGTATATATATCCAGTATATCTTTCGAAAAAAAATAATATTGGTAGTTCGAGAAAAATTTTTATTTTTCCGTCTTAGAAACAAATTACGTAAAAAAAAACGATCAAATAAAATTTGAACTCAGTATTATCGTAATTGTTTTCATACGTAAATTGAGAATAGAAAAACAGGGACATTGGCGGTCATTCATACAAAAGCATGAAAAACTTTGAGATTAAAACAATTGAGACATTGGCGCGAGTAATATTTTCTAAAAATTGGGGCGTTACAACTGTGGACCCATCGAAAGTGGAAGTTGTTCTACAATGGGAAAGGCCGAAGATGGTGACTGAAATCCAAAGCTTTGTTGGATTAACCGGATATTATAGGAGATTCATCGAAGGATTCTCTAAGATTGTCGGACCTCTCACTCAACTCACAAGGAAGAATCAAGCTTTTGAGTGGACAGATGCTTGCAAAGAAAGTTTTCAAAAGCTGAAAAGGAGACTAAATACTTCACCAGTGTTAGTTCTGCCTGACCCAAGCGAACCATTCGAAGTATATTGTGATGCTTCATACCAAGGACTAGGTTGTATCCTTATGCAAGGCGGAAAAGTGGTGGCTTATACCTTGAGACAATTGCGAGTGCATGAGAAGAACTACCCAAAGCACGACTTGGAGTTAGCTGCTGTTGTATTTGCTTTAAAGATATGGAGACATTTCCTCTATAGAGCAACATTCAACGTCTTCAGTGACCACAAGAGTTTTAAGTATTTGTATGACGAGAAAGAGTTGAACATGAGGCAGCGAAGGTGGTTGGAATTCCTAAAAGATTATGATTTCCAACTTCAGTATCACCCTGGAAAGGCCAATGTCGTGGTCGATGCCTTAAGCAGGAAAATGATCAGCGTTTCTACTATGATGTGGATTTGATAGAACAATTCAGAGACGTATGGTCTTTTGTGGAACTAATGCTAGGAAAAATCTACATGAACATGGTCACTATTTCGAATGATTTAATGGAAGATATCCGAGAAAAGCAGAAGGTTGACAAGTTCTTGCAAGAGGAAAGAGAGCTGATGAAGCAAGGCGTTATATCAATATTAGAGGAAGGAAGTGATAGAATTTTAAGATTCCAAGGTAGAGTCTGTGTGCCTAAGGATGAAGAACTCAGGAAGTATATACTCGAACATGCTCATACGAGTCAGTTGAGTATGCATCCTGGAATGACCAAAATGTACCAAGATTTGAAGAAATTATTTTGGTGGCATGGAATGAAAAGAGATATTACTAGATGCATATCTTCATGTTTAGTTTGCCAGAAAACAAAGATTGAACATCAAAGACCATCTGAAATGTTATAACCCTTGACTATTCCTGAATGGAAATGGGATAGTATTACTATGGACTTTGTTGTCGGATTGCCAAAGACTAGAAGAGGATATGATTCAATATGGGTAATTGTGGATCGACTTACGAAGTCAGCACATTTCTTTCCAATCAACATAAGGTATTCATTGGATAAGTTGACTCAGTTGTATATCGGTAAAATTGTCAGACTACATGGTGTGCCTACAAGTATCATTTCTGATCGAGATCCCAGATTTACATCAAAATTTTGGCAAAGTCTTCAAGAAGCAATGGGGATAAAGCTACGTCTGAGTTCTGCTTACCATCCTCAGACTGACGGTCAATTAGAAAGGACAATTCAATCATTGGAAGATTTGCTGAGAACTTGTGCCTTAGAACAGACTGGAAGTTGGGATGAAATTTTATCATTAGTAGAGTTTACCTACAACAACAGTTATCATTCAAGTATAGGGATGGCTCCCTACGAGGCTCTATATAAGCTAAGGTGCAGAACACCTTTATGTTGGTATCAAGATAGAGAACGGCTTACAGTTGGACCTGATCTTATTCAGCAGACAACTGAGAAGGTCAAGATGATTCAGGAGAAGATGAGAACAGCTCAAAGTCGATAAAATAGTTATGCGGACAAAAGAAGAAAACTTTTTGAATTTGAGGAATGAGAGCATATGTTCTTGAATATCATGCCTACGACTAGGGTCGGTCGGGTTCTCAAATCTAGAAAACTTACTTCTAAATTTCTTAGACCTTATCAAATTCTTCATCGGATAGGTCCAGTTGCTTATCAAATAGCTTTACCACCTTTTCTTTCAAACCTCCACAATGTTTTCCATGTGTCACAACTTCGAAAATATATTCCCAGCCCTAATCATGTCATAGCACCTGATTCAGTACAATTAAAAGAAAACTTGACTTATGAAATGACTCTTATAAGGATTGAGGATAGGAGAATGAAGCACTCAAAGGGAAAGACATTCCATTGGTGAAAGTGATCTGAAACGAGACAACCAGAGATGCGATGTAGGAACTGTAGGACAAGATGAATGAGCAATACCCACAATTATTCTAAGGTATGAAAATTTTGAAGACAAAATTCTTATTTTATGGAGAGAGTTGTAACACCCCAAAATTTATTTGTTTTATTATAAATATTCATTTTATAATATTTGTGATTTTTGAGAATTTTTCTGGATTTTTCTGAGAACACAGAATATTTTAATATTATTTCTCGTTTTACGTATAAACTAAGCAAAGCCGAAAAAATGAGATATTTTTTCCCAGAGCCTTGATCTGTGGAAACGTCGACGGGGGATCTTACTAAACCCGAGACTGGACACGGTTCACGATGTTTCACATGTTTCGAGAAATTTTATCCTATAGAATAATAAATCACTATGTAATTTTTGTCTGCTGGACAATTAATACTGACTTCTGTTCACTGTAACAATTGTCCATTGGATAATAGCATGCATTAAAAACCCTATCACATTATCCTAATATAATCCACTTTATGTTTAATCAAATCCACTTTAATTCAAATCTATTGTATTTTAATCAAAGCTTCTTTGAGAAGCTTTGACTACCAAATGACTAAGTTGCCCTTGGCTTGTTGGGGAAGCCAATTTTCCCCCTTTTCTCTCTCCCATTGCCGTGGCAATGCATGTCCAAGGGGAGCAAATTTTTGCTCCCCCACTTAACACATTTTATCAAAATATCTTTCATTTCATCCTACACTTTCTCTCTCCTCAAGTTTCTTCTTCATTTCTCTCCAACCTCTCTCTTCTTCTTCTCCTTCACTCACGGTTTTGGCAGCCCATTGGTGACCATTTTCTTTCACTTTCTCACCTCACCAACATCATTTCTACACTCCCCTCAACATCCTCTACACTTTCTATTTGAAGAGTTTCTTCTAAATCCATCATCTCCTCCATTGTCTTCCAAGACCAAGCTTCAAACTTTAAGGTAAAGTTTTCATTTTTTTTTTCCTTCTCTTTATTTTTCGTGTTCTATGGTTTCATTGGAATCCAAAGATCCATCTTTTTCTAAGCTTGGTGTTGATTCTTTGTGTTTGAAATTTCTAAGGTTTTTGGACCCCAAAACTGAAACCACCAAGAAGCAACTAGGAGGTCATTTTCGTGTTCTTCCTTTAGGTAAGAGGGAGATTTACTCACTTTAACCATTATTGGTGGTGAGGAGACCCTTGTGTGATTGTTGATGGACAAATCTATATTTGAATACTTACTTTGTTTGGTGATTTTGCATGTTTATGTGTTCTTGATTGAAGTTGATGATTGAATGGTGATTTTGAATGCATTGGGGGTTTTAGAATGTTTGATAATGTTAGAATTAATAAATAAAAAATTTGAGGGTTTCCTACACTAATGTGAGGCCACGGTTTTGGCCTTGGGTTTTAAGGGATTGGATTGATTTTGTGTGAGATAAGATTTGAGTGATTAGGTATCAAGTGATTAATGCATAAAATAGAAAGAAATTGAAACTTTGAAGACCTAGGGAGGCCACTATTTTTAGAGAAAATTTTGGGTTCAAATGATGCCTTGGTATAACTTTAGAAATTAAGGACTTAGAGATATACATAATCTATAATGAAATGGAAGAATTAAATTGAGTAATAACTCTTAAGAGAGAGCCACGATTTCTAAAGGTTATTTAACTTGAAATTCTCATGATTGACTAAACCTTAAGACATTAGAAATGTGGATCCATAGGATGGACTTGTGATAATTGATGAACCATATATAAATAAATGTTGATGTTGATAACTGGTTCTATGTTATTGTGAGTCCCTATGTGGGACTAAGTACTTGATGAAATTATAACATGTTGATCTTGAGAAATGATTATATGCCATTGTGGTATGCTTTATGATTAATGTATCATTGATAAACATACATGATGTACATTTTGTCGTCATGCATATGTGTTGTCCGTTGGACATTATGGGAAAGGCGATGTATGCCTAGGAGATTGAATAACACCTATGTGCGGGTGCGAGTAGACTAAGCGTAGGGTCATAGTGGTTGGCCTTGGGGGCGTCGGGGTGCGGGTGTCTCACAATAGACAGTGGTAGCTCCACTGGGGCCGTGGGATAGACCGATGCAAACACACTGACGATCCGGACTGAGACGCTGTCCTATATCGCGATCAACTGTTGAGGTGCCATGTATAAGTCGTATTGTGCAAATATTTTTATGAGATGAAGCACATTATTTTTAAAGGCTAACGAGATACTAGCATGACTCCTTGATCATTCTCTCTGAAATATTGATGTCTAGCTCCATGGAGTAGGATTTTTAGTACCGTAATGCATTGTGCACTGTCAGTTGTCAGTCTCATATCGTATTGAGCATGAGCACTTATGATTGTTGAAATATCTGCTTTTACTGTCGATATAACTACCTGGTTGATAAATTATTTACTGCATGAGATTCTGTTGTTATTTCTCTTTTATTACTTACTTGATTATTACGGTTATTTTTAATTACTCTGTTGATAAATATATGCATTGTAATGCTATATGGGCGTCCAGTGTCGTTCTGTTTTCTTGCTTCCATTTTGGTAATGAAAGCGGGGTGTCTCATCTCTTTTCCTGTATATCTGTACTTCTATTTTAAATTATGTATTAGCGAGAAGACACTCGCGAGGAAGAAAGGCAAGCGCCTGAGTTTCCTGGCTTCTGGCCCGACTACGATTAGTGCTGATCAGAGATGTCTTCGCGTCCGCATCGATTTTTGTGGTATGCTAGGATGACCTTTCATGGAGGACCCGACTGTTGGCATATTAACTTGAGCACGGATCGATGCATCTATCACAGGGAGCTAACTGTGTCTTTGGCATGGGGCCGCTACGACCCGCCTATTTTTGACTTCACAACCTTTGTTCATTTAGAATTTTACCTGTTTGTTAGAGATTTGTGGGATGATCTTTATTATACCCCACAAGAGGACTCTTTCCTCTCCATTGCTTGGGCTTCTGCCCGAAACTCGGTTGCTCCGATGGCAATTTCTTTGGATGAAGAGGAACTTGAGGAGGACCCGGTTACGATCCTTTCTCGTCAGTCTTAGGGGTTGATACGGTCGGTGGCTACTGATGGCTAACCGTTTATCTTTTTGGGGAAGCCTGACGTTTTGCTGTACTTGATGGGTGTATATTTGTATCATCTCGGGTGGGTACATCTTTTGCTTTTTGTATAATTTATAATGTAATTAAACAGGCTGATGTATGTGAATATATAAATATAAATGTTATGTATTAATGGATGGTTTAGTTTATATCAGTTTTCACTGCAACTGTTTTAACTATTATCTCGCTACGAAAAGAACCTTTAAGTTAACTCTTTTGACACTACTTGGTAATAATGCAATCTAATACAAAAAAAAAAATTATAATGCAAATTAGAAAGGAACCTATACTTCTATAAAATGAACTAGGTCTATGAGGTTTAAAGTCATTGTCATTTTCCGTAATTTATTCCATTTTATGTTTCAAATTGTTATGGTGTGACGTTCCTTCTTCGTGAGGTAAGAAAAAGCGACGTTACATCAATCAATAATGTTTTTCTTAAATCTGAATGATACAATAGTATCATTGAACTTGAGATGCCATTGTTGGGAAGCTTTCTTAAGTTCGTATATTGATTTCTTAAGTTTACACAGCTTATGTTCTTTCACCTCAACTGAAAATCACATTGGTTGATCCATATAAACATCTTCCTCTAAATTCTCATTTAGAAAAGTGGTTTTCACATTCATTTAATGCAACTTTAGATCATAATGAGCTATTAATGTCATGATAATTCTGAAAGAATCTTTATTGAAAATTGATGAGAATGTTTCTTTATAGTCAATGACATCCTTTTAAATAAAACATCTAACAACAAGACAAACCTTGTAGCGTTTAAGGTTTCCATGAGAGTCACGCTTAGTCTTAATGATCTATTTACACCCAACTCTCTTGCACCCTTTAGGTAATTCCATATGGTCCCATACATTATTATATTCCATTGATTTAAACTCATCTTTCATGGCATCTAATAATTTATCAACATTATTACTATTGATGACTTGTGAAAATAAAACTGGATCATTGTCATTAATTCCCAAGTCATTTTCTGACTCTTGTATATACACCACATAGTCATTTGGAATAGCATATTTTCTTTCTCTTTGGGATCTTCTTAATATTATTTCTTGTGATTGTTCTACTATAGGTTTATTGTTAACCTCAGGATCATTAATTTGTTATTCTTCTTGATTGTTATGCAGTTCAACAACATGAGGAACAACGATTTCTTAAGTAAGAGCACAAGTCAAAGGAACTTGTACTCTAACTTCCTTAATCTCCACATTTCGTGAAGCTTCACTTTCAACAATTCTTGTACTATGGATAGGACAATAAAATCTATACCCTTTAGACTTTTCTAGATATCCAATGAAATATTTACTAATTGTTCTTGCATCTAGTTTCCTTTCACATGAATTATAGATTCTTATTTTTGTCTGGCATCTCCAAACATGTAGGTGCCTTAAACTGGGTTTCCTACTTGTCCATAGTTCAAAAAGTGCCTTTGGAACTACCTTACTAGGAACTCTGTTCAAAAAATACATGGCAATTTTTGAAGCATACATCCACAATGACAAATGTAAATACATGTTACTTAACATGCTCCTGGCCATATCCATTAAAGTTTGGTTGCGCCTTTCTAATACATCATTTTGTTGTGTTATACGTAGCATTGTGTATTGAGCACATATGTCACATTTTTTCTAGGAACTTAGCAAATGGACCTGGATATTGTCCAATTTCATCAAATCTTCTATAATACTTACCACCTCTATCTAACCTTATGATTTTCACTGTTCTATCCAATTGGCTTTCAACTTTATTTACATAAATTTCCAAGATATTCACTGCTTGAGATTTCTCATACAGTAAATATTATGGATATCCTTTAGACTTTTCTAGATATCCAATGAAATATTCATTAATTGTTCTTGCATCTAGTTTTTTTTTCATATGGATTATATATTTTTATTTCTGCCTAGCATTCCCAAACATGCAGATGTCTTAAACTAGGTTTCCTACTTGTCCATGACGTGAATAATCATCAATAATGGTGATAAAGTATTTTTCTTTATCGAAAGAATTGACATTAAAGGGTTCACATATATCGGTGTGTATATTTTCAAGAAGCTGAGTGCTTATCGTGACACATTTCTTTATATGTTTTGTTTGTTTTCCCTTAATGCAATCCACACAAATATTAAGGTCAGTGAAATCCAAATTTGAACAGGTGTCATTCTTTACCAACCTTTCCATTCTTTCTTTGGAAATGTGACTCAAACATTTATGTCATAAGTAAGCAGAACGTGCATTCACTAAACTACGTTTAGTGCCAATATTATGATGCAAGGTCATAAGAGTTTCAACATATAAATTATCAAGATTCAGTTTATATAAACCATCACAAAAGTATACCAGAACCAATTATATAGGTATGTTTATACAAACTAAAACATCCATTACCAAACTTAAGAGTATCCAGTAACATCAAGTTTAGACAAAGAAACTACATTTCTAAAAATACTAAGCACATAAAAAGTTTCAAATAAATTTAAATGATGTCTAATGTATATGATTAAACGGTCAGTTCCAACACCTTCCACTAGAACCTTCACTCTATTCTCCATGAAGATGAACTTCTCATTTGGGCTTATGGTTTGGATTGTAAGGAATTCATGCATCATATTAGAAACATGATTTATACATGCAGAATCAATCCACCAAGTATTATGGGTAACTTCTATCAAATTTGATTCAAAACATACATAAGCATTAAACTTACCTTTCTTTTTTAACTAAGCCTTACGCCATGGGTAATCCTTCTAGAAGTGTTCAGATTTCCTGCAAAAATAACATTTATTATTGTTTGATTCTTTCTTCTAGATTTTGACAGAGGACTCATCAATCTTTAATGGTCATTTTTCCTTTCCATGTTTCTTTTCAGCTTTATTTCAAACTCCTTGATGGTTTACATAATGAATAAAGTGATTTCCTTAATTCTTAAGTCTACTTTCCTCCTGAATTAATATATTGTGCAATTTATGCACATTCCATTTATCTTTTATGGTACCATAGTTCATTTAGAATGGATCATACTAAGACAGTAATGAGTTTAAAATGAACTACACAAGAAAATTTTCATCCACTTCCATTCTCAATGACTTAAGTCTTGCTGTAATGTTTGTCATTTCAATGACATGCTCATATATAGTACGAGAACCATCAAATTTCATGGTTGCTAAAGTACTCATTAATGTCATAGCAAGAAACTTGTCAGCAGTTTGGGAGCACTCTTCCACAAAACTCATGAATTCCTTAACACTTTCAGTTTTGAGAAAAGTTGACTTGATGTTGTTTACTATGCTCATTCGCATAAACATTAGGCTCAGTTTGTTTGACCTTTCTCAAGCCTTATAATGACATTTCTCTTCATTATTACTAGCAGTAGTAATAACATCAGGTTTCTCAACTTGGAGTGTCAAATCAAGATCTATTACACTAAGGTGAAATTGGACTTGTTCACTCCAATCAGAGAAATTCAGCTCATTAAAGACTGGAACAGACAAAACAAACGAATTTAAAGAAATAGAGACAATCATATGTTTAACATTAATACTTTGTGTCATAAACTAACATACTATACAAATGCAGATAACAAATTACTTAAGCATTCAATGTATATCAATATTTTCTTTTGGGTGATACATTAACATACAATAACAAACATAATGATGCTAATAAATTTAACATTATTTGGAAATGATATACGCACTAACTAGAAATGTTTATTATCTTTGGATATATAAATAAAACTAATAGTGTGTTAAAAGGGGTAAAACAAATATTTAAATGTTATAAATGAATTGCACACTTAACTCAGGCTAACCATCTTAGGAAAAGTGTATCAAGGGTTTTGTGAGATTCATTTTTACCCTTCCCTGTGCACAATCAATTCCTAAATCGAAACTTTGCATTCAAATACTATTTTGTTTAAAAGGGTTTTTCAATTTTTCTCAAGTGAAATAAAATTGGTAGTGACTTTATTTTTTTTTTAAAAAAAAATATTTTTCACTGCTCTCATTACGATCTCTATCACGACAGTCGATGATCCTTTATTAGTAGGTCATCTATAAATACCATTGTAAGTTCTTATTTAGATTTGTGATAGACTCTCACTAGAATGAGACGACTTCTCTAGCTAAACTTTTCTTGCTCCAAAAAAAATAATAATTTCATGCTTTGTTTATTATTTTTAATATTTTTTGTTAAATTTATCTAATATCCTAATATTATTTTATATTTTTCTATAATCTTAGTCATTTCACTTAACTTTGAAAAGTTTGTATTAAATAAATGATATTTATTTATTTTATCAAAATATTCTCACATATATTACTATAAGACTAATCCCTCAAACATTATCATGATTAAGAATTCCTTGCTAACATCATTCATTTAATGTCGTGCGACACCTTTGTTGATTATAATATTCATTATAAGTAGGCAAACAGTTTTTTTTAATGATTGTCAATTAAAAAAATCAGGCATTCTATATTTTTTTTGAAAAAAATATTTTTATTTCTTTTTTGGGTACATTCGACTTTATAACTTTATTTTTAATAATAAAAATTTCATAATAAAATTGTTGGATTAAATGTCTCATGTGATAAGTATGTTACTTATCTTATTAATTTAATATGTAATTAAATTAAGTTAATGTGTTAAATTCTTATTGCACTACAAGAAAAAAGGAGATTTGCAAAAGATAAATCTACCGCAAATCACTCAAAATCCGCCGCAAATTAACAATTTGTGACGGATTCGGGTCTGTCGCAAATACGGTCGACGCAATATAGTTTGCGGCGGATTTTAATTTCCGCTGCAAATCCACCGCAAATTTTTTTGAATATTAAAAAAAATAAATTGAATATTCAAAATCCACAATATAACAAAATCCACTCAGACATCAATTTCAATCTGTCAATGCATTTAACCAATTCATAAAATAAACATAACAAATCGCATACAATATAACTCATTGTTCAAATTCAACATAATAAAGTTTGTTCAAATACAAAGTTTAATAATCCTCATTATCATTGTCATCTTCATCATGATCATCTTCACTATTCTGATTATCTTCTTCTGTTAGTTGTAGTTGTTGGCTTGGTTGAGTGCCAACGGCTTGTACATATGATTTCAGCTCATTAATCATTTGGTTCTGTTGACGCTGGTATTGTTCAAATCGCATTTTTCACTCTGCCTCACGTTGTTGTTCACGTTGTTGGCTTTGCTGCTCCATTTGCTGTTGAATCTACTGAACTCGATCCAACATCTCCTGCTACAACTGCTCCTTAACTTGATTAATATATGTAAACATAAATTCATCAATTCATTTCAAGAATAATGAATTAACCAAAAATATGAAAAATAAAATGATTGACTACATCTATCAAAATACAAATCAATTAATAAAAAATATTACAGCTATTACAGTATGGTCTTCTTTCCTCAAATGTACGTGATGAAATGTCTCATCAACTGTGGGCTCTCTACCCAAAGTCTTAGCCTGTAATAATGAGAAAAAAAGTTAATAACAAAATAATATAACATATTACTAAACAATTGGCAATAATAGTTACCATTTTATGCGCATGGGTGCCTGTAGAAATGCAACCACCAGTGTGCAAGCATCCACCAGTATCAGAAGCACGATTCATCTTTGCTTGTTGACATTTCTCCTTATACATGCTACTAGCTCAGTGCCTGCATAAGTCTTCCTATACACCTTCTCCAATCCAAAAAGATCTTTCATTTAAGTTGTGTGCCTGCCCCAGCAAACTTGATAGTCTCTTCAAACTACGACTATTATATGCCTTCTGCATATGGTTATGATGCTGAGGCATCCAGCAAACATAACCCTTCACAAAAATTATGTAAATAACATTGAAGTTTAAAAAAATTGCACTATTACAAGACAAACAAACATAATTACCGGAATAAAAATTGATATATACTTGAAACTCTCGAAACCACATTTCTCTAGTATCCTTGGGTATTTCTCCCCAAGATATCCAAGGTTGATTATACCTAGATCGTATAATCTTTGTTATGGCATCAACAGCAAGTTTAAATGGCAGAAATCTACGATACAACTTAAAAAAGGAAATGTAAAAATTCTCAACAAAAAATTTGAATATACATTAACTATAAATGAATAACAAATAGTTGTCCACATTCCCAAAATCACCATCTGGCTCAACAAACGTCTTGTTGCTTTGATTTGTTACTTCCACATTAGAATCACGGGTATCTGGCGACTCACAAGTACTCGGTGATGGGCCAATAGTAGGTGACCCAGAATCATATGTTGTACCATACGGTGTATAGGAAGTTGGTGACAGATGCTGAGGTCTAGGTGTAGGTATCATAACGTACTCAGCAGATGGTGGCTGATGCAAACCTATAGTGGGTGATATTGTAACAGAGGGTGGAGATGATCCTGACGATTGCCCCCTAGGTGGCCTCCCTAAATTGATTCGAAGACGTCAAAGTTGTTGCTTCTCCTTCTCCTTCCCTTTCCCCTTATCTCCTCGTGACGATGACATCTACACAATTAATAAAAATATAATGTAAATATAATTCCAAACACGACACAATAATGTATAACTAGTAACTACAACATCTTAATATAATTTTATACTCACAGTTATGAGAAAACATTGTCCTCATCATTATTTGTTTCATATTCATTATTAGAGGAAGATGTTTCATCATCATCATCATTAAAACTTTCTTCTTCTTCATCATTTTTAGCCTGTCTACTAGAACCAACATCTTGGACTACATCAAAAATCTCATTAGTGTCTTGCAAGTTGTCAATGAGATCCACATCAATAATTGGATCCACAGGATTCATATCATCATCTTGGAATGCAATTTCTTGGACACTTTCAATTTCAACTTGACCTCTTGCCTTGGTCTTTATTACCACCCACCATTGGACCTTATCCTTTTTCTTTCCAGGATAAGGAACGTAATACACTTGTCTTGCAAGGAAGCAAGGATAAAAGGATCAAACCTCTCATATCGTCTAGTGTGTCGAAGCTCGACAATCTTATAATCTTTGTGAACTCTTGTACCTCTATTAATCGTAGGATCAAACCATTCACATTTAAAAAGAACAACTTTTTTTTTGGTTCCCCGACATATTCTAACTCAACTACATCTTTTAGTATTCCATAATAATCATTTTCATCTTCATCATTAGTTGAGCCTTTAACACACACACCACTATTGATTGTTTTCTTCCCATCTGACCAAGCATCTGTGTGAAATTTATATCCATTGACAAAATACATTGGCAAAGATGTCACACATCTACTAGGCCCCCATGCCAAATCATGCAAGTAAGAATTATTCACCATATTTTGTGGATTGTGAGCCTAGAAAAAAATATAGTTAATGTTAATGATCTAAATCATATATAATGATTGGGAAAGCGAATTTAGTAATGTTTGAATACTCACATAACTTCTGAACCACTCTATAAAATCTCCATTAATTCTTTCATTTGAATGTTCCTCAGAAATGTTGAAATATTGTAAAAAAACACTGAACAATTAAAAGTTTATGATTTGGTTGTTAGTGAGCAATACATATGTCAGAATTTAAAGCAAAATTAATAGTACTACTTACTTGAGGTATGGTTCAACTTCATCATAATTTAGCAAGACGTGCCATGTCGCAAATTTCATCTCAGCATCATTTAGCCATTATTTTTTTGATGTTCCATAACCTTGGCGGGGTTGATTAAAAATTGACAAAGTCGATTCCATCGACATATTTTCATCTGTATCATCATTTCGTCAAACTCTAGTTCTCATTGACTTAACATGAGACTCAAAGTAAAATGAACAGAAATGAGATATCTCTTGAATCAAATAAGCTCCACAAATAGAACCTTTAACCCGAGCTTTGTTCTTGACTGTTTTCTTTATCTTGTTTAAGTACCTCTCGAATGGATACATCCATCTGTACTGAACTGGCCCCCCCACTCTTGCTTCAAAAGGTAAATAGATTGGTAAATGTTCCATGAAATTAAAGAAACTTGGTGGAAATATCCTTTCCAATTTACACAAAATCACCGGAATGTTCTGTTCCATTTGGAGCATGTCTCTTTCTGCCAAAGTCGTTGAGCACAAGTCTCAGAAAAATTGACTCAATTCAGTCAATGGCTTCCAAATTTGATCTAGCAACAAAGAAAAAGCAACTGGAAGCAAACTCTCCATAAACACGTGACAATCATGACTCTTGATTCCAAACAATCGTAACTGATTCATGTCCACACATCTGGCCAAGTTCGAAGCATAGCCATCTGGCATTTTTAAATGTTGCACCCATTCACAAACCATCTTCTTTTGCTCTTTTGTAAAAATATAATTAGCCTTTGGTTTCATGATCTTACCATTGGGCAAATCAATAAGCTCCAATTCTGGTCGTTGACAATATTCTTTTAAGTCCATTCTTGCCTTCACATTATCCTTTGTTTTGCCCTTAACATCCATAACAGTTTTGAATATGTTATCGAAGACATTTTTCTCAATATGCATGACATCTAAATTATGCCTAATTAAATTGTCCTTCCAATATGGTAACTCCCAAAATATGCTCTGCTTAGTCCAATTATGATAAACACCATACCCATGGTGTTTGCACGACTAAATTTCAGTTATTTTACAAAAGGCACTAACAATCTCACTTAATTCATGTCCAGATAATCTTGGTGGAGGCAACTTAGTCACAACAGTTTTCTTCTTAAATGCATTTTTATTTCTTCTAAACATGTGCAACGGGCAAGAATTGACGATGGCAGTCAAACCACGAATTTTTTCCCCCATGCTTCAAAGTGAATGCCTTTGTCTGATCCATGCAATATGGACATGCTAATTTACCAATAGTCATCCATCCAGACAATAGTCCATAAGCAGGAAAGTCATTTATTGTCCACATCAATGTAGTCTTCATCATAAAATTTTGTTTGCTTGACACGTCATAAGTTAAAACACCCGCCCATAAAATTTTCAATTCATCGATTAATGGTTGTAAATAAACATCAATCTTGCTCTTGGGATTATGAGGACCAGGAATAATGCATGTTAGGAACATGTATGGGGCAGTCATACACATTTTTGGAGGCAAATTATATGGAGTGACTATCACAGGCCAACAAGAATAAGGAGAAGCAGATTGATTGTAGGGACTGAATCCATCGGCACACAAACTAAGCCTAACATTTCTAGGATCATATGCAAATTCAGGATATGTCCTATTAAAATACTTCCATGCTTCACCATTGGATGGGTGCAACATGTCCCCTTCCTTCCTATTGTTTTCAGCATGTCATCTCATGTGTACATATGAGCTCATAGAGGAATACAACCTCTTGAGCCTAGGAATAAGAGGTAAATAATACATTCTTTTCACCGGAACTTCATTGTTATTCTGATTATTGGTTTTACGAAGTTCGTATCTTTCAGCACCATAAAACCTACATTGTCTAGCATTATCATAGTATAACATATAGTCATTTACATAACAATCTATTTTTCTTGAAGCAAGCCTGAGTTTAGCAACTAATTTTTTTGTTCTATAGCAATTTAGAGGAATTCGTGATCCTGGTGGAGCAACCTCTCTTAATATATCCATAAATGAATCAAAGCATGCATGCGTTACATTACAATCAGATTTGAGGCTTAACATTCGAACTGCCAAGGATAACTCAGAATGAGTTTCGCAGCTAGGCCATAATGGCTAACTTGAAGCATTTAATAGATCATAAAACTTTTTTGCCTCTGGATGTGGAGCATCCTCAACACTCTGTTCAAAACGACTCCTAAAATCCTCAAAGTCTGTTCCAGCTGCATCACAAACCATATTTTGATATCTATCAACTACGTCTTCGTCCTCTAATATAAGACTATTAGCAGTATTCACACTAGAGTTTATATCTACACTAATTAGATCAGGCTCTTCCTCTCTATTATCTGTCCAATACTAATACCTAGGTTTGAATCCTTTTTTATACAAGTGAATTTTCACAATCTCAGGTTTCAACAATTTCCCACTATAACATATCAAATAGGGACACCTAATTGTTCCTTCACTTAAGTAATGGGAAGATCGACATGCATAATTCACAAATTCTTCAACTCCACATACAAATTCTTGTTTAAGTCCTCTACGACCCGAATAAGTCCTATTATACATCCATCTACGATTTTCTGGAACTACCATTTTCTGCAATGATAATTTTACACTTGAATCAAAATACAAAAATGCAAGATGCACAACAAATGTTACATAATTAATATATTTTAAAATTATACATGTATAAATATTTCAATCCAAACAACTAGTATTCTCCAATAATGTGGTCAATTTAGAAAGCTAAAAATGCAAAAGTGTTCTCCAATAAAAGTCCAAATCCTATGCATACATTATACCAAGCCTAACTTTTAACAAAAGACTAAGCAAAAGCAATGCAGGTTAATTAACACCAATCAAAAAGAAGAAAGGGTGAATCAAAGAATAGATCAAACCTGTTGGAGACTACCACACCGCACCAGTAGGAGATTTCCTCCTCATGGTGTCACAAAATGCAACGTGATGCTAGCTTTAACAAAAACACAAACTGGATTTATACAAAGTCTTCAATGCCTTCTTTTGCTCCTGTTTTGATCATATACTGGATTTACAATGAAAATAAGAAGTTAGGGTGAGAATTTGAAATTCTCAGTAATAAATTTATACAACATAATCTCATAATAAATCCAATTACTGTATATAAAATAAGTTACTTAATTATTAAATAGAAAAGTGGCATAAGCCAAAACAATTCGTCTTTTCATTTCTGACATAAACCATTTATAAATAAAAACAAGAAACGTTTATAATACCTTTCTAATAAGAGTCACCTTGATGTGATTTTTAAATATAAGTTAAGCCAGAAATCTCATTTGCACCTGAACTAGCTGTAGCCTTCTTTAAAAAGGAACACCATTCTATTTTATTTATTACATTCAATAGATTCCCAACAATTGCCACAATTCTAAATATTTCCAATCATATTTGTTCATCAATTAATCTTTAAACTTATCTATTAGGATAATAATTGATTTACATGCATCACGAATACACTTTATTAAACACCCTTACTAAGGTCTCATCACACTTATAAATGCATACAAGAAAGGCCCCCACACTTAGGAAAGCTAGTTTTTCCTAAAACAACATTTTGGCATTTTTTTCAATTTCAACCCTTGACCTTTGCTCTGTAAAATGAGCATAACTTGAGCTACGTATGTCGAAATGAGATGAATTAGGTGTCCTTGGAAGAAAAAAAGCTACAACTTTCATGAAGAGCACAAAAGCTAATTCTCATTATATCTTTCTACACGGGCCGTGTCCTTCTCTGTCTGCACGTTTCCACTAGATTTGCACTGGAAGAGAGGGACACGGGCCTCCCGTGTATTCAGACACGGACCGTGTTCCTAGGACAGAAGTTTTGCAGAACCGTGGTTACGGTTCCATTGGCCAAAATTTTGGATTTTGGCCACTCCAATCCAGTTCTAGGTGAGTTTAAGTCCCAAACAAGTTCACAAACATGAAGGGAACATAAAACACCAAAAGATTTCGCTAAAAATGGATCAAAACACTACAAATCTAATCCTTGGTTATTCAAAACCTAAAACTCCAAGTTCTCATTTCAAATGTAAAATCAAGGTATACAAGTAATGGAAAACTGTTCTCATGCCTCTAGCAAACCAAATCATGTTATTATCAAGTTTTCTAACAAGATTCAAGCCAAAACAAGCAAAAACAACTCAAAACCCCAATTCCCACATCAAGTCACAACTCAAGAACAAGATGAAAAGAATAGGAAAGTGAGTCAAGAACAAGGTTTTCCCCCTACCTCAAGGTCTTGAAGATGACGAAGGTTGCTCATAGAAGCTTTTATCTTGAAAGGGGAAGTGAGAAAGGGGAAGGGAGAGAAGAGAGATAATTAGAGAAAGAATGTCATCTGAAAAATAAAAATGGCAGAAAGAAAAAGATGAAGTAGATTTAATTTTGTAGCGGATTTTTTGCGGCGGAAATGTAACATCTCGAAAATCAAAAATTTTGTGATAAATAATCATTTTATAATATTTATGATTTTTGAGAATTTTTCTGTATTTTTATGAGAACATGGAATATTTTAATATTATTCTTTGTTTTACGTGCACACTGAGTGGAGCCAGGGTAACTGTTGAGAGAGAGAAAGAAAAAGAAAGACATATACTGAACCGTGTGTTTCAACTACACAACGGAGACTGAATATATATTCAATAAGTAATAAATAATTACACAATATACATGATGTGGGACTAACAACTGTACTACTAATTTACACCTAATTATATATATTTCCAACATACATATATTTCCAACACTCTCCTCAAGTGGAGCATATAAATCATATGCACCAAGCTTGTTACATAAATAACTTATTCGTGGACCTCTCATGGACTTGGTGAAGACATCTGCTAGCTGATCATTTGAGTTGACAAAGTTTGTGATGATGTCTCCTGATAGAATCTTTTCCCTGATGAAATGACAATCGACCTCGATATGTTTGGTCCTTTCATGGAACACTGGATTGGAAGCTATATGCAAAGCAAACTTGATTGTCACATATGAGTGTCATTTTCATAACCTCACCAAATTGAAGTTCTTTGAGGAGTTGTTTCAACCAAGTGAGTTCACAAGTGATTGAGGCCATAGCTCGATATTTCGCTTCAAAGACTAGATCTTGCAACAACATTTTGCTTCTTACTTTTCCAGAAACTAAGTTGCCTCCAATGAATACACAATACCCGTAAGTGGATCGTCTGTCAAGAGGAGAACCTCGCTTGGGCCAAGCATCTCGAGTATCCAACGACCCGAGTATGTCCCTTATCTTCATAGATGAGACCTCTTCCGGAGCTCCCTTAATGTATTTGAGGATTCGTATCACCGCATCCCGTGGTCCTCACAAGGAGAGTTTAGGAATTGGCTAAACACACACCGACCGCAAAAGAGATGTCGGGCCAAGTAACAATGATTTTGAGGTAGTTTAACTTCCCAACTAATCTCCTATACTTTCCCTTGTGTTGATCCGATAGAGGCTCCCCCGATTTGGTAGGAGTTTGACATTTGGATCCATGGGAGTATCAACTCGGCTTGGCATTCAACAATCCCTGTTTCTTCAAGGATATCCATAGCATACTTTCTTTGAGACACTACTATACCATCCTTGGATTGAGCTACCTCAACCCCCAAGAAATGTCGTAGTTTACCCAAGTCTTTGGTCTGAAAGTGAAGAGAGAGATGTTGTTTTAACTCACATATGCCATGGTGGTCACTTCCAGTGATGACTATGTCGTTAACATACACAACTAGATAAATGCAGCCTTGGGCCTTGTGTGGCGATAAAACACAGAGTGATCCGCTTCACTTCGAAACATACCAAATTGTGAATCACAAAGCTTTGAATCGTCCGAACCAGGCTCTAGGAGACTGTTTGAGACCATAAAGAGACTGTGGAGACGACATACCAGGCTAGAAGACTCCCCCGAGCAACAAATCCAGGAGGTTGCTCCATATATACCTCTTCTTCTAGATCACCATGCAGAATGCATTTTTAATATCAAGTTGATGAAGAGGCCGGTGTCGAATGGCAAAGAATGGACAAAAACAACTGGGACGAAGCCATTTTAGCCACAGGAGAGAAGGTATCCCCATAATCTAAGCCAAAAATCTGTGTATACCCTTTCGCCACAAGATGGGCTTTGAGACGATCAATTTTACCATCAGGACCCATCTTGACTGTATAAAGCCACCGACAACCAACAAGATTTTCCAGAGGAAGAGTAACCAGTTCCCAAGTACCACTGTTGTGAAGCGCACTCATTTCATCAATCATTGCTTGTCTCCATCCGGGATGGGACAAGGCATCACCTGGAGATTTAGGGATGGAAACAGAAGACAAGGAAGAAAGACAAGCAAAGTGCAAAGAAGAAAGGCGGTGATAACTTAAAGCAATATAATGAGGAGAAGGATTACGAGTAGACCGGATACCTTTTCGCAGGGCAATGGGAAGATCAGAGTCGTCTGACAGTGCCGGAGCTGGTAAATGAGTTGGTTCCGGAGAAGAGTCCGCAATGACCTCAGTAGCAGTATCCAGAGGAGGGACACGGGGTACAGGAGGTTGTGGTCGGCGGTGATAAGTGTGGAAGAAACGATCAGTGGTGCTGGGGATCTGTATGGGTAGAGGGTGGGGCGGTTCAGACTCGACAGTGACAGGGACAAGAGGAACCGGAAGGAACGTAGAGATTGACTCGGGAGGCGAAGGAGACGACTCAAAGAAGGGTACAGACTCGAAGAAAGTAACATCAGCCGAGATAAGGTAACGTCGTAGAGTAGGAGAATAACAACGATAACCTTTTTGGGACCGAGTGTAACCAAGGAAGACACATTTGAGGGATCGGCCGTAAGTTTGTCTAGACCAGAGAGAGATTATGGACAAAACAAGTGGACCCGAAGACATGAGGCGGAAGAGAATGAAGAGGCTGATGTGGAAACAAGACAGAATGAGGGACCCGGTTATCAAGCACAGAGGATGGCATGCGATTAATAAGGTAGCATGCAGTAAGGACAGCATCACCCCAAAAATGAAAGGGAACCTGACTATGGAGTAAGAGGGTCCGAGTTGTTTCAATAAGGTGTCTATTTTTACGTTCAGCTACCCCATTTTGTTGAGGTGTATGGGCACAAGATGTTTGGTGAAGAATGCCATGAGAAGCCATAAAAGTCTAAAATTGATGAGATAAGTATTCACTAGCATTATCACTGCGTAGAGAGTACGAATAGGAACACCAAATTGAGTTTTAATTTCTTGATAAAACTTTTGAAATATGGAGAATAACTCAGACTGCTTTTGCATTAAATATAACCAAGTACATCGAGAGTAATCATCAATAAAGGTAACAAAATACTTGGACCCTAAAGTAGAAATAGTACGACTAGGACCCCATACATCGAATGAACTAAGGTAAAAGGAGACGCAGCTCGAGTACCAAAACGATCAGAAACGGACTACGGGTGTGTTTCCCTAACTGACATGACTCACAAGGAAGACTCGATAACTTGGAGAGGCTCGGCACCATTCTCTCGTAGTTTGGCAAGGCTAGGATGACCTAACCGAGCATGGATGGTAAGAGGGGAATCTGGGCAGAGCAAACATGAGAAGGGTTGAGAGAGCGGTAGAGGCCATGGGACTCATATCCGGTGCCAATCATCCGTCCCGAACTCCTGGGCCCGCAGAGAAATAGAATCTTTAGTGAAAGTAATAGAACAATCAAGAGAACAAGTTAAACGACTAATAGAAAGTAAATTAAAAGGACACCCAGAATATAGAGAATCGAATCAACAAGTGAGGGAAGGTAGGGGATTAGCAAGTGCCAATCCCTTGACATTGTGTCTCGAGAACCATTAGTCAAGTAACCATAGGCAAATAACCGTAAGTAGAGAGTTGAGAAAACAAAGCCTTATTACCGTAAATGTGGTCGGATGCACTGTAATCAAGAACCCAAGGGCCAAGGATGGATGGTGACCGAGAGAGACAAGCATAGGAATTACCGGTGTGCGCAATGTAAACAAGTGGAACCAAGAGGATCGACGCCGCTCAAACCACTTCGTAAATTCTCGCATAATCACCGGGAGAGGCTCTAGGTGGTTCGAAGGCTCAAGAGTGTCCGGTGGAGTAGACCGTGCAACATTAGCAAGACGGGGAGGACGGCCATGTAAAGTCCAACATTTATCAATGGTGTGACCTGTGCGATGACAATGATCACATTTCGGACGAGGTTTGGAACCCGAGTGACCCCCACGGGAACGGCCACGACCGTTGGTCCGAGAGGCAAGGGCGTATGTGTCACCTACGTGATGGGAGCAACAAGAGAATCGCTCGTGCTTAGCTGGAACCCGAAGCAAGGTAGAACACGTCGCAAAAAGAGTGGGAATAGTAGGAGATCCCAAAATCTGATCACAGATGGTGGAGTAATCCGCAGGTAAACCATAAAGGCCCAAAAGCATGAAGAAGGTGTTCCGTTGTTCAAGTTCCTTCGCCGGGGTATCCGCTGGAGGCAACAGAATTCATTGAAATCGTGGAGAGCACCATGAAGTCTGCCCAAGTAGGTAGACATAGAGCCATCAAACCTCCTCGGGGCAATAAGACTCATAAGATCATGACAAACCCCATACAATCGTTGAGTATCATTGGTGTAGAGGACCTTGGCCTCGCGCCCACACGATTCACAGTCAAATGAGCCCGAAAAATGCTTCAAAGAGGAGTGGATGGTGGACTTAAGCACACCGCACAACCGAGCATCAATCTTTTTCCACTGGGACGGTCGGCTTCAGTGCCGTAATCAACCTTGGTAGTGAGATGATTCTCGCACTTTGACCCGTAAGCCAAAGTTTGACGTCGGAGGCCCAAGAATCATAATTAGTGCCATCTAATTTGTCAGTGGAGAGATGGGCACTGATATAATTACTGAAAACACCAGGTTCTACCTTCGGAGCATCTGTAGGACTCAAGGAAGCCATGGGTCAGATGACAAATAACCCAAAAATCGCAATGAACAGTACCTGAAACGTATACGGAAGGTGTACGACACGTCTTATGGGTGCGGTTGGGGAAGTGGAGGACTGGGCTCAACAGAGGAGAGGCCGGCGACCACGGTGGGACGAACGGCGGCCGGAAAGAAGGCCTGACGCGCCGTCACGCGCGGCCGGAGTGAAGCGCGTGGGTGCGAAACGCAGCCCACTGTACTCGCGCGTGTGGGCGCGTGGATGGGCGGCTGGGCCTGTACTTCGGGGATCGGGCCGAGCAGAGGGAGGCGCTCCGAGCGGTGGTGGTGATGGCCGGAAAGGACGTCGGCGGTGGTGGCCGAAGAGGACGTCGCCGGCGGCGGCAGGGCCGAGACCGGAAAGGAGCAGCAGAGGAGATCAGTGCACCGTGAGTGATGACACGGGTTGCTTGGGAAAAAATTTGGCACCGGGGACAAGTGGGTCCTCCGGGTAGGCACTGTTCTAGGATTTGCCTTTCTCTAGGCTCTAGATACCATGTTGAGATAGAGAAAAAAAAAGAAAAACATATACTGAACCGTGTGTTTCAACTACACAACGGAGACTGAATATATATTCAATAAGTAATAAATAATTACACAATATACATGATGTGGGACTAACAACTGTACTACTAATTTACACCTAATTACATATATTTCCAACATACATATATTTCCAACAGTAACATCCTGAAAACTTATAATTTTATGAATAATGATCATTTTATAATATTTGGAGTTTTTGTCAATTTTCCTGTATTTTTCTGTGAACGCAGAATATTTTAATATTATTTCTCGTTTTACATGTGTATTGAGCGGAGTCGGAAAAATGAGATATTTTTTTCGAAAACCTTGAACTGTGGAAACGTTAATGGGGGATCTTACTAAACCTGAGGCCAGACACAGTTTACGAGGTCTCACGTTTTTTGAGATTTTTATCTGATAAATAAAAATCACAAAATAATTTTATTATCCATTGGATAATAAATATCAATTTTTATTAACTGTAATTTCTGTCCGCTGATAATAAATCTGATACAACATTAGTCACATTTTAGAGAACACTTTAATGACATCACCATGGTGACATCATCACCATGACATCACTTTGACTTTTCAAAGGAAGGAAGCTTCCTAGTACCTTCCTTTTGGCTTGCTGGAGAAGTTAGGAGGAAGCTTCCTTGCACCTTCCTATTGGCTTCTTTAAGAAGCCAATTCTTCTCTCCTCCTCTCCACCACACATTTTGAGGGCTCTTTGTAGCCACACAATTTAATTCATACACTTCGGTTCCTTGGCCTTTTGCAGGGTGGGGTATGGACATCTTATAAGGTCATCGATTACACAAAATACACATAATTACACATTTCATCTTATTTCACCTTACTATCACTTTCTCTCTCTAATATTTCTCTCCTCTCACTTTTCTCTCAAACTCCATCTTCTCCTTTTTCTCTCTACTCCACGGCAATGCTTCACCTTGGAGGAGCCAAGATTTGCTTCTTCATTTTACCACTTCTATTCTTACTTTCTAAAGCTTCCAAGACACCTTCCTCTCTTCATTTTCTCTCTTCTCTCTTTCTTCCTCAAGTTCTCTCTTTTCTCCTTCCCTTCACCCTCTCCACGGCACCACCATCTTCACCCACCTCTACCATGACAAAAATTTCAAGTAACCATATTTCCTTAATCTCCATTACATTCTAAACACTTTTCTAGTTGGAGTCATCTTCAAAAACTCAACATTTCCCTCTCCATTTTCTCCCCTCTTCCACGGCCAAAACCACCATTTTTGGCCATCCAAGCTTTTTCATTAAACCAACCCTAGATCTTGAATCTAGGCACCATTCTAAGCAACTTTCATGTTGTGACCATCACCAAAATCATCCATTTTCGTTTTGGATCTATCAAGCTTCAAAGTTGGAAACTTTAAGGTAAAAGTTCATGACTTTTCCATCTTTTCTCCTCATTTTCGTGATCCTTGATCTCTTAGGTGATCAAGAGTTCCTTTTCTAAGCTTTGATGATGATTTTGATGAGTTTTGATGTCCTTAGGATTTCCTTGAAGGTGTAGTACGAAAATCCCTACCAGGAACTAAGAGGCTTGCTTCCTTGTGTTGTCTTCAAGAGGTAAAAGGGAGATAATCCTCTTTAACCTATCTTGGTAGTGAGGAAACGTTTGTGTGATTATTGATAGAGAAATTCATGTTTGTATGCTCACTTTGTTTAGTGATTTTGTATGTTTAAGTACTCTTGAATTGGATTAATGCTTGAATGATGATCTTGAATGTGTTGGATGTGTTAAATATGCTCCAGATCTGAATAACCTCCCGGTTGCCACCAGAGCTGCACACTTCCTCACGGGACTACAAGCCGGCTGATCATGTTAGGATTGTTAAATGAAAAATTTGGAGTTTCTTACCCTAACATGGTGCCACGGTTCTTGACTAGAAATTAGTGGTGTAAATTGGCTTTGTACACAAGTGAAATGAAATGTATGTAATTAAAGATTGAATGATAATATTTAAATTAATGAATGGAAAGTTTTAAGGGTTTGACACCCAAGAGGGAGGCCACGGTTTTGGCTTGGAACCATGAGGGATTGAATTGGCTTTGGTGAATTAAGATTAAAGTGATTCGATATCAAGAAACTAACATATAAAATGGAGAAGAATTGAGATTTTGATAACCTTGAGGGGTCACGGTTTTAGAGAGAAAGTTTAAGGTTTAAATGATGTCTTAGTGCATCTTTAGAAATTAAGAATTTAGAGATATGCATAATCTATAACAAAGTGAGAGAATTAAATTGAATAACGAGACTTGAGAAGGCCACGGTTTTGAAGGGTAACTTACCCAAAAAATTTCATAATTGACCAAAAGTTTAAGACTTTAAAAATGTGAATCCAAGATATGAACTTATGAAAATTGTTGAACTATATGTGAATACATATCAATATTGAGAAATTAATACCATACTATTATAAGTCCGTGTTTGGGACTAAAATTATGTTGATGCTTAAATTGGCCATATTGTGGCATGTATGAGATATATGTTATTATGGTTGAACATACATGATTGTGCATGGAATCAACATGTATTGCATCAGTATGCATTGAACAAATTGCTCAGTCGATGACTGTTAAAAGGCTACATGAGCCTATGAATACGAACTGAATAAGTGATGATACTGTGATGGATCTGATTGAGGATCGTAAGGCGCGGTATATACCAATTGCACGCATTACGCGCCTAACAAATCACTATTCTTTTTGTGGTAAATGAGCTAGAATTAGATAGTGTGATCTCGTGGTAGGATCTGATTGAGGACCGTGAGGCGTGGTGGTTCATTTCGTGATGATGTTATCACTTTATTATACCACTAGCTATGATAAACCGTTGCAACGCATCACGCGCCTGACAAGTACTATTCACTTCGTGGTCCAGTGTAGACTGTCATTGAGGGGGGACAGATCTTTTGGAACGTTCATATTGGAAATGGAATAGAAAATCTTGGTACCAAGTGTACATGCATTGTGAGTCGACATTATGAGTCAGCATTGTGAGTCCGCATATCATATGACACTCTCTTATATGATGATTGTACTATTGTGATATTGATGCCATGATTATCTGGAATGTTTTAATTGTTCATTATCTGAGACTCTGTTGATTGCTTAGGGTATTATTGATGTTGACCTGTTATTGTTGATTCTTGCTGCTATGTGTTGTTATCCTGCTCTTACTGTTCATTCTATTGTCACTGTTGATGAATATATGTGCTGAAATACTATGTGGGTGCTCTACGCCGTTCTGTTTCTTTACTGCCATAATTGATAATGTAAGTAGGATGTCTCACCTCTTTCTTGTATCCTTGTATTGTGTATTTTATATATATATATATATATATATATATATATATATATATATATATATATATATTTGATAAAAGATCGTGAGGAAGAAGATGAGGGACCACGCCTTTATTGCTTAGATCGAACTGATTCATCACTTTCGATGCTGCGTCTGGACGAGATCTCTTCGGTCACGCAAGGGTGCAACATCATGGAGACATTGATGCCTGTCGTGTCGACTGGGACACCGAGCGTCACGTACATATGGGGTTGCGACTTTGTCTGCAAGTAGTGCCTATCCCAAGGATTACTACTTTTCCCCTTTAGTGTTTTGTTCTCATTGTATTCTATTTGACTATGTAAGTACTATACGTTATATTATCAGTGATTTGTATTAAGGATGACTATAATGTATGTATGGAATATATCTTTATTTCAATGGTTGTGTATAAAATGGTTGGGTACTAATTATGTTTCATTCGAGGCTCCTATTTTTTATTCATGTATAATAGAAATTTTTGAAATTCAAAATAAATGTTCGGATCACGATTGGACACAAAGATAGAAGCGCTTAAGAAAATCCTTATGAACCGTAATTGGAACTGTGACACGCTTGGATTTAGTAACTGTGGTGTAATGACGATTGTGCTGCGGTTGTTAGATCTAGGTGTGTTACAGGAAAAATCTGTTGCAAATGAATTTTTTGAATTGCAACATAATTTGCGGCGGATTTTTTCGCCGCAAATTATTTTAATATTTTGTTTAGAATTTTTTATTATACTTATCAAATTTTGCGGCGGATTGTTTTAATATTTTTTGAAATTTTTATTATACTGATCTATTTTGATTTGCCACAAAAAAATTTTTTGAATTGCGGCGTAAATCTGCCGCAAATTTTTTTTATCCGAAAAAAAAATATTTTACGCTAGAAAAGTCACCGGAGATTTTGAGTGGCGAAAAATTCGCCCCAAAAATCCGCCGCAAGATCCGTCACAAATTGAAATGGATTTTAATCCGTCGCAAAATTCGCCGCAATTGCAGCTGCAAAAAATCTGCCGCAAATTCACTGTTTTCTTGTAGTGTTGAATAAAAGAGATGATAATTTTATAATTATAATAATTACCAACTTGATAGAAGTTAACAGCATTTAAAGAATATTTTATACCTAAAACTAAAGGTTTTGTTCCTGATCGTAAATAATTTCTTCTTTTTTTGTCATCACTAAAGTAGAAAAAGAGAATAAAAAAAAATAAAAAAATAAAAAGTGAATTTTAAAATTTCTCTAATATTTTTGAAATACAATTTGTTCTTTATTCATAGATTAGTGTTATTGTTTCATATATTTTTGTTTGTAAAAATTATAAATTCTAAGATCTTCATGATAATAATTTTTTATATTAAAATTTTAAAAAAAATTACAAATTAAAATATAATATTATAATAAAATTATGAAATTTATAATTTTTTATTAATTGATGATTAATTTTTTTTAATTTGTATGAATCTTAATTAAAAATTTATTTTTGTTTTGTTATGTTACCAATCCTAATTGTCCGATTTGCAGACCGCACGTTGTCCGATATGCACGTCACCTCTCCATCTATACTGTTTGCAATATTCCTGAGCACATCACATCACGTATTGGAGACGTGATCTCACGAAGAAAATATTGCAATGAATACTGACCTTTAAATTTATAATATTATATTATTATTGTTTACAATGGTTTTGATTGTTTGCATTCGTTGCTTCTTTGCAATATTTGTGGATAAAGGTCTACGTCAACGAAAACCATTATTGATTGTTTAAATATTTAAAAGTACAAAGGATATTTGAATAATCAAAAGTTTAGAGTGTTTGATATTGTTTTCACAAATCAACCATTTTAAATATTTTTTATTTAAAAAATATATAGTATCTGATTTTTATGTTAAATTAAATGTTTTATATGATGGATTTGTAACTTATTTTATAAATTTAATAAATAATTAAATTAAGTTAATGAATTAAATTTTTATTGAATAAAAGAAAAATAATAGTTTTATAATTATAATAACTGTCAACTTGATAAAAGTTAACAGTATTTAAAAAATAATTTTTACGTAAAACTCAAGGTCTGTTCTTGGTCGTCAGAGTTTCATCTTCTCTCACTATCACCAGGGACGGATCCAGAAAATGTTTAGTGAAAGGTAAAAAATTATGAATCACATTATTAAATTATATCACAA
The DNA here is from genome assembly GCA_029884605.1 of Ormosia emarginata. Lineage (NCBI taxonomy): Eukaryota > Viridiplantae > Streptophyta > Magnoliopsida > Fabales > Fabaceae > Ormosia > Ormosia emarginata. Next base: position 285,060 of record JAQQTP010000045.1, read on the forward strand.
TATCTACTAATAAAATTTATATTATAGTACAAAAAATAATATATAATATCTTCATCGAAGTCGAGCACGACGTTCCTTCATATCGTAAAACTCATCATTGATAGATTCTGTATCAAACTTCTCAGCAATCCTCCTCTCAATATAAGTGATTAGACAATCAGCCAGAAAGTCATCTTCCATCTTATTTATGAGCTTATTCTTCACAATATTCATAGCTGAAAAAGATCTCTCAGTAGTAGCAGTAGAAACAGGAAGAGTCAACACTAAACGAATCAAACGATCAATCAAAGGATATGATAAATACTTTCCTGTTTTCATCAACCCTTGACATAACTCAGAAATTGTTGACAAGCTACTCAATTCATAATGATTAGGAACATCAAGTTTATAATGTTGAGCTTGTATTCTAATGTGCAATTTTTCCTGTTCAGTGAAATCATTAGGATAAAATTTTATTGCCAATTCACAAATTTTATCAACATCCAGAAATTTGTAGTTATCTCTAGGATCTAAAGCCGAACTTAAAGTAAGCAACTCTACCATATTATCATTGAATCTGCTATTAAGCTCTTACAATTGAGTATCTATAATAGCATGAAACAAGTTAACACGATAATGATGCTCCACTGAAATTTGATCAACAATTTTACGAGTTCGACCTTTTTCTTGGAATATACAACGCATTCATATCAGGAACATCAACTTCACGTTTCTCACAAAATGATATGACTTCTTTGAAAAAAAATTCCCAACCAGATTCCCTCATATTTTGAATCAAAGTCTTGGTAGTAGACAAGAAAGTCATTGCATTCAATATATCTTGATTTTTCCATTGCAAAGCTTGACAAAGATCATGACTAATTCCCAGTATGTCTCTCATCAAATGTAAAAGAAAGAAAATTTCAAAAGATGTAACAGCATCATAAGCAGCAGTAGCTTCACCATGAATAGAGTAATTACCTTCTTCTGTGTTTTTTTTTTCAAGTACTTCACAAGTGGCATCAAACATGCATAATAAGTTGCGTATATAATTCAAGTGAGAACCCCATCTAGTATCTCCAGCTCGTTACAAAGTACCTATCTGATTAAGTCCACTACTTGTCTCAATCTCATCGTAAGCTATCAAATTTGCAATATTTGTTGCTTGAGCAACCCTTAATTGATCATGATGCTTAGGAGAAATAGTCACAACATTCACAACCATTGCAAGTTTTGAGAAAAATTGATGAACATAACTAACTTCTTTAGCTGCTACAACAAGTGCTAATTGCAACCGGTGAGCAAGACAATGGATATAATATGCATAAGGACAATATTTCAAAAATAATGCTTGTAATCCATTCCATTCACCACACATATTACTAGCTCCATCATACCCCTGACCTCTAAGATTATGAATATCAAGATTATGACGAGAAAGAACTGATGAAATTTCTTTTTTCAATGTCAAAGAAGAAGTATCAGAAACATGAACAAGCTCAAAGAATCTTTCTTGAACATAACCATGTTTATCTACAAATCTCAAGACCACAGCCATTTGTTCTCGTTTAGACTCATCTCTAGCTTCATCAATAATTAGGCAAAATTTAGAATCACTAATTTCCTCTCGAATTGATGCACGCACTTTTCTACCAAAAATATACAAAATATCTTTTTGAACACTAGGAGATATATACTGAGCATTTCCCAGAGCATTTCCAATGACAACATTGGCAACATTTTGATTATAAGAAGCTAAAAGTTCAACCAACTCAATAAAATTCCCCTATTTAAGGATTGAAGACTTTCATCATTACCTCTAAATGCACATGCTTGAAATGTAAGCCATTGAATTGCATCAATGGAAGTCTTTAACCGTAAACGGTTATTTGCAATAAGTTGAGCACTTTGCTTATGAAAAACTTTATCTATATGATGAGATTGAGCCATTAAATCATCACAACATTTCACACTTATATTATGTAGAGAATTAGGACCAGCACCTTCATGGCATAGAAATGCACAATTTTTTCCATCATTTACTTTCTTCCAATTTGTAAATCCTAACTCTGTAAATGCATTCTTTCCATCATTGCGATCACCATAATTTTTATTAAACAAGTAACATGACAAGCAATAAGCAGCATCTTTTTCTGGTGAATATTCTAACCAACTTAGAAACTTTTTAAACCAAGAAGATTGAAAATGTCGACGATGATTATCTTTACCAGAAGCTGGATATTTAATATTTGTTAGTTGATATGGTCCAGCTTTTATATAAGCTCTACGAACCTTATCACGTTGATCAACATGATATTTCCAAATTAGACATCGCTTTCCTGGATCTTTTTCTAGTAAGGAGATATCAATTTTGTCTTTTTCAATTCTTGAGACTTTAGATTTTTGTTGTTCATCATTGATCAATTGTGCATTTGAAACAGGAATAGAGGATTCAATAACTTGAACTTCAAAATTATGTGTAGCTTTCCTCTTAAAAAGTGCATCTATTTTAGATTGATTTCCCATTATTGAAGTCCCTTATTTTTTTTATTCTCCTGTAATATCATATATGGTAAAATAAAATAAACATTAACAACTTAAATATGGATAGAAGAACAAATGAACAAAATATTAAATCAATTAAAACTAAAGAAATTAACAGTAAATTTATTACAGAAATAAAAAAATAAAAAGGCATAGTAAAAACAAAAAAGAGGTCTTACCTTTTTCTGGTTATACAGCCAAATCCCACTCGATGATGCCGTGATGGTCTGAGATAAATAATAAATTGAAAGTTTGAAACAAATCTCACTTTGAGACTTTGAGTTCGTCTATTCGTGGATCATACTTTGATCACATTGCCATATTTACCTTTTTCACCCTGTCAAAATTCAAAACAGAAGACAATAATATTAAGCCATATATTATATATATATGTCACAAAAAGTCAAAAACCATGATATCCCTTGAAGGGAGCCAAGGGGCAATCGGGCAGGGGCAAACCTGCTGCTTCATAGCTTTAGTTCTTTGCCGTAGTGGCTAGGTTGCGTAACGAGTGGGTGAGGAGAGTAAAAGTCAGTCACAGAGTCATTATGTTTCAACAGATAAATTGAAAATTAAAAAGTCTTTTATTAAAAAAAATTAAAATATTTTTTTGTAGTTGTAGGATTTTAATTATTTAGTATTAGTAACAACTTAATTATCAAAGCCCATGTAAAAATAAAATTGATGGACCTTATTTATATTTTTTTAAGTCTTTTAATAAAATAATTTTTTGATATTAACACTTGTTATCAAATAAATTTTATTATTCACATTATAAATATTTAATATTTTTTTATTTTTTATAAAAATTATATGTACCTAATATTTTTTTATTTTTTTGGGGAGCGTGCATAGGCCACACCCCCCGTCCATCTATCCCTGACTATCATTAAAGTAAAAGAAGTATAAATAAAAATGCAAAAAATAAAAAAATAAATTTTAAGATCTCTTTAATGCTTTTGGAATATAATATACTAATTATTCATAGAAAAATATTAGTATCTTCTTATACTTTTGTTTGTGAGAATCATGAATTCTAAGATTTTTATATTTTAATCATAGTTTTCTATATTGAGATTATTAGAAAACTTACAAATTAACATGTAATATTAAAGTATGGTTAAAAAATTTATAATTATTCATTAATAATGATTATTTTTTCTAATTTGTATAAACTTTAATTGTAAAAATTGAAAATTTTTTATTATATTATTCTGCTATAATGTGTAAGTTAATTTTATAATTTATTATTGACTTTAATTGTGAATTCTTGGCATAATTATATAAAATTGGATAAATTTTTATGGCATTGTCTTTTTTGAATAAAGTCGTAAAGTCAAACGATGGAATGCCAATTAGTATGAAGATGATATTATGGAATGTATAATAAAGATTTACGGTCCCGTGAGATTTACGGATTTATGCCAATATGCAGTATACGACGGAATGCCAATTAACCATAATTGGGAATCACGAATTTTATTATGCTATTACATCTTTTAGTATTTTTAACGAAGATTATTGATCACGTCACGTAAGTTCGATTGAGAACAAAATTGGACGTGCATAAAATCGTGATTCTATAAGATCCAAATTAATAATAAATTGACCTGCATCATCCCAAATTAAGTTCGTAGATCAAGAACGTTGTTTGTCTTAAAGTGATATAAATTGCAATGTGTGGTCAACATCACTTTGTCTTATATGGAGCGATTATGGTTTTATGGCTTTTATAGAATTAAGTTAATGTATATTATCATGATTGAATATAAATTTTTTTTTAATGATTTTATGCATAGTATTTAATTTTTATGCATAATACTATTAATTTAGAATAATATTATACAAGATTTGTTAATCATTAAAGTGATCAAATTTTTAAGTTGATTTAATCTCAAATTATATGAAAGTTGTTTTAAAGAATATATAGTATTTAATTTTTTTATGCATAATGTTATTAATTTGGAAATATTATGTGAAATTTGTTAGTCACCAAAATGGTTGAATCTTTAAGTTGATTTAATTTTAAATTGTATAAAAGTTGATTTTTCAATTATCCATAAAATGAATGTTGTGAATGACATGATGACTATTTGTGTATGGATAAATTAAAATTCATTGTTATAAGACATTTATGAATTATCCAAAAGTTGATTAACTTGTCTTATAATAAATGGACAGATTGTTGGTAGTGTAAGTGTACTATTAGTTTTATTTATTTATCCAAATATAATAAATATTTCTAGCTAGTGCTTATATCATTGCCAAATTATGTAAATTTTATTAGCATTATTATGTTGAATATGGTATATTGATGGATCACCCAAAGGAGAACATTGATTTATATCGAATGCTTAAGTGATTTATTGTCTGAATCTATATAATATGCTATGCATTCACGTCTCTTATCTGTTTCGATTTTTAATGGACTTAATTTCTCTGAATGAAGTGAGCAAGTCTAGTTTTACCTTAGCATAATGGATTTGGATTTGGCTATTCGAGTAGAGAAACCAGATACTTTACTGTTTTAAGTATTGATGAAGAGAATGTTCATTATAAAAGTTAGGAAAGATCAAATAGATTGAGTTTGATGTACATGTGGATGAGTATAACTAGTAATATTAAGCCAGCTCTTCCTAAAACTGAGAATGCTAAAGAAGTGATGAAGTTTGTGGAAGAGGGCTCCCAAACTGCTAATAAGTCTCTTGCTAGAACATTAATAGGTACTTGAACCACATGAAATTTGATAGTTCTCATACTATGCATGAGCACGTCATTGAAATGACAAATATTGGAGCAAGACTTAAGTCATTGAGAAAGAAAGTAGATGAGAATTTCCATGTGCAATTCATTCTAAACTCATTACCGCTTGAGTATGGTCTATTTCAAATGAACTATAATACCATGAAAGATTAATAGAATGTGCATGAGTTGCACAGTATGTTCGATCAGGAGGAAAGCAGACTTATGAATCCAGGAAATCACTCTATCCATTATGTGAACCATCAAGGAACTCGAAAGAAAACTAAAAAAAATATGGAAAAGGAAAATGACCATTAAAGATTGATGAGTCCTCTGTCAAAATTCAGAAGAAATAATCAAACAATAATAGATGTCATTCTTGTGAGAAATCTGGATACTTCCAGAATGATTGCCCAAGGCATAACTCTTGGTTCGAAGAGAAAGGTAAGCTTAATGCTTATGTATATTACGAATCAAATTTGACTGAAGTTTCTCATAATATTTGGTGGATTGATTCTAGATATACAACTCATGTTTTTAATACGATGTAAGGAATTCTTATAATCCAAACCATAAGTCCGAATGAGAAGTTCATCGTCATGGGGAATAGAGAGAAGGTTCCAGTGGAAGGTGTCAGGACTTACCGTTTAATCCTAGACACTAGACATAATTTAGATTTATTTAAAACTTTTAATGTTCGCAGTATTTATAGGAATTTAGTTTCTTTGTTTAAATTTGATGTTGCTGACTACTCTTTTAGGTTTAGTAATGAATGTTTTAGTTTGTATAAGCATACATATATGATTGGTTTTGGTACACTTTGTGATAGTTAATATAAATTGAATCTTGATAATTTATATGTTGAAACTCTTATGACCTTTGTAACATCCTCTTCAACATGTTAGACTTGTAAATGGTTACAGAGGTAGCTTAATACTTGGTTAACATGCCTACTTAATTTGGTGACAATCTGAGTTAGTTTAGGTACTTTGTTGCAGCCCGAAAGGTGAAAAGTAGCTTAAAATGACCTAGATATTAGCATAAATGACTTAGCTAATGGAAATAGATGTGGATAATTTATTTCCAAGTCACAAATGTGTATTCTGTGATGTGGTTAAAGTTTGAGAATTTTCATAATTAGTTTTATATTTTTAGACATACTGGTTATCTATTTAAAGTCAGAATGACTGGTCGCAGATATGGAAAATGATGGTTTTGGTGCAACAATATTTTCGATGAATCCTATGATTTATTTTAAAGTTGTTGGAACTTGAAAAACTTGATTTGGTGTAAATTTGGTTTTCTTAGCAGATATAGTGTAAACTGCAAAATATATAATTTGTCTAAGTCTCTCACGGCTGAAAGCTGCTACTTTGCTTGACTTTGTGACTAGAATATTGCTTCTAAAATCTCCATTCTCTCATTCCTTCATACAGCTAACAGAAAACAAAAAAGAGAAAGAAGAGAAAGTGGAGAAAGAGGAGGAAAAAAGAAGAAAACTCAAAGGCAAAGCCAAGGTTTGAGATTATACAAGTTTGAAGCTTCATCATCTCCATCATTTTCTGCAGCTTGTGGAGCTTAAAGGTAGGGGTTCTTGAGCTCAACTTCATCTTTTTCCTCATTTTTCTATGTTAGGCTTATTTGAGGTTTAATATGTCAAATTGAGTTCTTGTGATGTGCTATGTGATTTTCTTACTTGGATGAGTTGTAAGTGTTGTTTATGACTTGTTTATGCAAAGAGTTTAGATTAGAAACCAAAACTATTCATTTTGGACCTAAAAAGCTTAAAGTAAAGAATTTGGGGTTTTGATGGATGATCTTGCGTTTTGATCTAATATTTAGGAAATCAATTGGTGTTTTATGTTTCCCTTATGTTTGTAAACTTGTTTGGGACTTAAAACCACCAAGAAACATATTTGAGATGATCAAATTTCATGTGTGGCACCAACGGAACAATGCCACACTTCTGCAGAAGCTACTGTCTCGGGGTCACGCCTAGGCGTGACAAAACCACGCCTAGGCGTGGGTCTTCTATTTTCTCAGTCAGGCGAGACAAAGAGGGTCACGCCTAGGCTTGAGTACCAGGATTTTTCAGGATTGTTTTCTTGAGGTTTTGACATTCCTTAAGTGATAGGATCGCTCATATATGCTTTTCTAAGTGTGTTAAGATACTAATAGAGGTATTTCTTAGAGAGATTGACCTCCTACCATATATGAGAATTTGTAAAAAACCTTAGGTGTTCTTTGAGAAATAGGATGCCTTAGGAACTAACTAAAACCTTGATCAACATGAGATTGACTTAAAAATCACTTGTGAAGTGATGGTGAGAGGTTTTAGGTATAGAAATGCTAATTACATAATTCTTGCTACCTTATTGGATAGGTAAGGCTAAGACTTGTATGTAATAGTATTGGGTTGTCTTAATTGAGAATTGAGATAGTTCTTAAATATTTAGTTTTCAAACTTGTTATTTGTTATTTCCCTATGTGTTTTAACCTTACATGGTATGCACAACTATTTGATAAGAGAATTGTAGGAAATGACCTTGAGGAGATAAGGGATCCGAAATTCTTGTAGCAAGAAATGCTATTATGGTCAGGGTTATCGGTGTTTGGGAGTTGGAATTAGTACTCTTACTTTGTAAGGGAAAACAAGTCCACACATCACCAGGTAATGTCAGGGCTTAATTGCCTATCATACCCAGTATATGCAAGGGAACAGAGGTTCCTAGGGAATAAGTACGTAGCTTGTATTTTCAAAGCTTAAAATCTGTATTAGCATTACACATTCATTATATTAGGACTTTGTTTGAGCATAAACATACCTCATAACATAAGATATTGCATTATTGACAATTGTATGAGCAGTTGTTATTGCTTGATTGGTTGCTCATTCAATAGTATCATAGGATTATATGGGCGATCTTTTGATATTGTTGACTAATTGAATGTTCCTTTATATAGAATATTAATGTGCTCAGTTCATTATTTGTTGTAAATGATTAACTGTTGGTCTTGATATGTAAATACTGAGAAATTGTGATTTCTCACCCCAGTGTACTCCATGTAAATCTAGGTGAAGACCCTCCAAAGGAAAAGGGCAAGGAAAAGAAGAAGCAGAAGACTTAGTTTAGCAGTTTTACTCCTTGTTGAACCAGTTTGTATATTATTACCTTTCTAGTTGTATGTAAAATATTATGTATACAGTATGACTTGTTAGCCAGTGATGTAGGTATATATGACTTTTTTTTATCATTTGAGGCTCTCCATATTGACTTTAAAGGTTATTATTGGTTTTTATTTATATGTATTCTTCGAAGTGACACGTTTAATGCAATTTATCTTGAAATATTTCTTTTATTTTATGATAATTGTTTTAGAGTGTTATATTATGGTATCAGAGCAGTTCATCTTGTTGAGCCAGGGTATGACTGACAATGCTTGGCATGTTAGGAGTTTCTTTGTTTGTGTTATGCATTTCATTGTCTCTCGTTTGAGTATTAGATTATTAATAACTACTGTTACACAGTTACATGATGTTGAGGACTGATCAACTCAATATGTATTGTTCTGTATGTGCATGAAACTATGCCATCAAAACAGCAAACCCGTAAGACAAGGAACTCACCTAGTGACGGTTCGAATATAGTCGAAGCCATAATGGCAATGGTTGAAGTGATGCGTGAGCAAACAACTTCACGGGTGATTGAGAGGCTAGAGGTCAATCAACCACAACCTACAACACCACCTGTTCAACGAATGCAACTAGTTCTGGGGGCACCAGTGGGAAAGAGTCAAAACTTCCTAGATCTTGCGGAATTCAAAAGGTTCAACCCGTCTGCTTTTAAAGGAGAGTACAACCCAGTCAGAACTGGGGAGTGGCTAAAGGAGATGGAAAAGATCTTTGATGTGATGGTTTGTTCGGATGAGCAGAAAATGCTCTTTGCTTCTTTTTTGTTAGAGGGGGAGGCAGATGATTGGTGGACAGATGCCAAGAGATTGTTTGTTGCATCAGGGACTCCGATAACGTGGGAAATCTTCAAAGAATTATTTCTAGAAAAGTACTTTCTGCAAAATTTACAAAATGCAAAAGAGATGGAGTTTTTGATGTTAGAGCAGGGCGGCATGTTTGTTGGTTAGTATATGGCCAAGTTTAGTGAGCTATCCAAATTCTCATCCCACATCAAATTTAACACTAATGAGCGTTGGAAATGGGTAAAATTTTAGGAGGGATTGAGTGATGAGGTCCAAAAGTTTGTCAAGCCTTTGGAGATCTGAGATTTCCCTACCTTGGTGAACAAGTGCAGAATAATAGAGGGTCATGATTGTAAACCTTCAGTTGAGCAGAAATCACAAGGCTTTCAGAAGAGAAAGCAAGGTGATGAAAAGTTCAAGAAGGGATCTTTTAAACCTACCCTTGTTCAGGGAAAGGGGAAGCAGGTTAAGCAGAAGATGGTGGGACCCAAGTGTTCTAAGTGTGGGAGACAACATGGAGACCAGCCTTGCTTGGTATGCTTTGTTTGCGGACAACTTGGGCATATTGCAAGGGAGTGTCCATCAAGAAAGGAAACTGCACCTACCCAAAAACCACATGCCAGAGGGAGAGTTTATACCTAGGTGATAAAGTAATGACTCAGTCTTCTAATCTTATCGAAGGTAAATGCATCATTCACAATCATCTTTTAACTGTGATGTATGATTCGGGAGCATCCCACTCCTTTGTTTCTAATGATTGTGTGAAGGTGTTGGATTTTCTTGTGTTTGAACTTTCTTTTGATTTATCTGTATCTATAGCTACTGGTAAACCAATTACAACATCCAAAGTGTGTCTTGATTGTTGTGTAAAGGCAGAAGATAGGATTTTCCATGTAAACCTTATTTGTTTGCCTCTAGTAGATATTGATGTCATCCTTAGCATGGATTAGTTATCTGCCAACCATGTAGTGTTGAAATGTTCAGAAAAATCGCTAGTTTTCTTGTCAGATATACCTACCAGAGTCGTTTCATCTGAGTATGTGTATCTCAATGTGAATCAGGTCAATCTTTGTTTGAAGGAGGGATCTCTAAGATATATTCTCTTGTTTTCACTAAATGTTGAGGTTGAGCAAAGCATAGGTAAAATATCTGTGGTGAGTGAATATCCTGAAGTTTTCCCAAGTGATATAGTCGAGTTGCCACCTAAATGAGATATAGATTTTACTATAGACTTAGTGCCTGAGACGGGACCTATCTATATAACACCCTATAGAATGGCACCACTAGAGTTAGTGGAACTCAAGAAACAAATTGAGGATTTGTTGGATAAGCAATTCATTAGGACGAGTGTTTCTCTGTGGGAAGCACCTATATTACTAGCGAAGAAAAATGATGGTACCATGAGGCTTTGTGTGGATTACAGATAGCTAAATAAGGTAACCATTAAGAATAAATATCTGTTCCCTAGGATAGACGATCTAATTGATCAACTGAGAGGAGCTGCAATTTTCTCAAAGATTAATCTTAGGTCTGGTTATCATTATATAAGAGTTAGGTAAGATGATATCCCTAAAACTGCTTTCAAAACTAGGTATGAGCATTATGAGTACCTTGTGAAGTCATTTGGGTTGACAAATGCTTCGGCAGTGTTCATGGATTACATGAACAGGATCTTTCGACCCTACTTGGATTAGGTTGCTATGGTGTTTATAGATGATATCTTAATCTATTCTAAGACAATGGAGGAGCATGAACAACATTTGAGGATAGTGTTAAAAATGCTTAAGGAGAATAGATTGTTTGTCAAACTATCAAAGTGTGAGTTATGGCTTTCACAAGTTCAATTTTTTAGACATGTGATATCTCAGGAAAGGATTTCTGTGGACCTAATCAAGATTAAGGTAGTGTTGTAATGGGAGAGACCCACCACTGTGACAGAGATTAGAAGCTTCATAGGCCTAGCAGGGTATTACAAAAGATTCATAAAGGGTTTTTCTTAGTTAGCACTACCCTTGACTAGATTAACTAGGAAAGGTAGTTCTTGTGATTGGACTTAGGACTGTGAGGATAGTTTCCAAGAGCTAAAGGTGAGGTTGACTACTACACCGATGTTGGTAATTCCAGATCCTTCGGAGAACTTTGAGGTGTACTGTGATGCTTCAAAAAAGGGTTTGAGTTGTGTTTTGATGCAACATAGGAGAGTGGTTGCCTATGCATCAAGGCAGTTAAAACCTCATAAGGAGAACTACCCTACTCATGATTTAGAGTTAGCTGCAATAATGTTTGCCTTGAAAACTTAGAGACATGACTTATATGGAGTTCAATTTGAGGTGTTAAGTGATCATAGAAGTTTAAAGTATTTATTTGATCAAAAGGAGCTGAACATGAGACAACAGAGATAGATGGAGTTTTAGAAAGACTACGATTTTGAGTTAAAGTATCATCTGGGTAAAGCCAATGTGGTGGCTAATGCACTAAATAGGAAATCCCTACATGTGTCTCGTATGATGATCCAAGAGAGTGAACTTCTGGAGAGTTTTAGAGACTTGAGCCTTTCAGTAACTATGTTGCCACATAGTCTTAGTGTGAGTCGAATAGACATAGTGAGTGACTTTAGGACTCAGACCTTAGAAGTTTAGAAGGAAGATAAAACTCTTAGTGATCTAAGTGAGCAGATCTTTTTAAGTAATCTTGGAGTTTTTGATATGGCGGATGATGGGATGATTAAGTTTAGAGGTAATCCTGTAGTCAGTACTCTATACATCCCGGGGCCACGAAAATGTATCAAGACTTGAAAAAGTTATTTTGGTGGTCTGGAATGAAGAGGGACATAACTGAGTTTGTGTCTAGGTGCCTAACTTCTCAAAAGGTTAAGATAGAACACCAGAAACCCTCTGGACCTCTTCAATCTTTGGTAATCCCTGAGTGAAAATGAGATAACATCATAATGGATTTCAGGATGGGTTTGCCCAAGACTCAATTAGGTTTTGATGCTATATAGGTTGTAGTGGGTATATTAACCAAGTCTGCCCATTTTATACCCTATAAGGTTAACTACTCCTTGGATAGACTAGCTCAGTTATACCTTTAGGAGATAGTTAAATTGCATGGTATTCTCTTTTCTATAGTTTCTAATAGAGACCCTAGATTTATATCTAGATTTTGGGGAGTCTTACAGAAAGCTTTTAGGACAAAGCTTAGTTTGAGCATAGCATACCATTCACAGGCTGACGGTTAAGCAAAAATGACTATTCAAACCCTGGAGGATATGCTAAGAGCATGTGTTCTAGAGTAGAAAGGGAATTGGGATAAGTTCTTATCTTTAGTGGAGTTTGCCTGCAACAACAGTTTTCATGCTAGCATAGGTATGACACCGTACGAAGCACTTTATGACAGAAAGTGTAGGTCCCCTTTGTGTTGGTATGCAGTTGGAGAGAGAATTATTCTAGGTCCTGAGTTGGTGCAACAGACTATAGCTCATATTAAAATGATCCATGATAGATTGGTTAGGGCTCACAGTAGGCAGAAAAGCTATGCTGATAAGAGGAGAAGACCTTGAGAGTTCAGTGAAGGAGATCATATATTCTTGAGAATCACTCCTATAACTGTGATTGGTAGAGCATTGAGAACACGAAAGTTAGACCCTTGTTTCATTGGTCCCTACCAAATCCTAAAGAGAATTGGACACGTAGCTTACCAAATTGCCCTTCCACCCAGCTTGTCTAACCTTCATGATGTCTTCCATGTGTCATAGCTTAGGAAGTACAATCCAGATTTTTCACATCTCATGAGAAATGAATCTGTACAGTTAAGAGAGGATTTGTCTTATGTTATGCGACCGATAAGGATCGTGGACAGAGGAGTCAAAGAGCTTAGATGTAAGTAGATTCCTCTACTAAAGGTAATTTAGGATGGTGCTGGTTTCGAGGAGGCGACTTAGGACTTGGAGTCCCACATGCAGCTAGATTACCCGCAGTTGTTTATATGAGGTAAACAATTTTGGAGGCAAAATTTTAAATAGGGGGAGAAATATAACATCCTCTTCAACATCTTAGACTTGTAAATGGTTACAGAGGTAGCTTAATACTTGCTTAACATGCCTGCTTAATTTTGTGATAATCTGAGTTAGTTTAAGCACTTTGTTGCAGTCCGAAAGGTGAAAAGTAGCTTAAAATGACCAAAATATTAGTATAAATGGCTTAGCTAATAGAAATATATGTGAATAATTTATTTCTAAGTCACAAATATGTATTCTGTAATGTGGTTAAAGTTTGAGAATTTTTTGAATCAATTTCGTATTTTTAGGCAACCTAGTTGTCTATTTAAAGTCAGAATGACTGGTCACAGATATGAAAAATGATGGTTTTAGTGCAACAATACTTTTAATGAATCCTATGATTTGTTTTAAAGCTGTTGAAACTTGAAAAACTTGATTTGGTGCAAATTAGATGTTCTTAGCAGATATAGTGTATACTGCAAAATATCTAATTTGTCTAAGTCTCTCACGGTTGAAAGCTGCCACTTTGCTTGACTTTGTGATTAGAATATTGCTTCTAATATCTCCATTCTTTCATATGGCTAATAGAAAACAAAAGAGAGAAATAGGAGAAAGTGGAGAAAAATGAGCAAAAGAGAAGGAAACTCAAAGGCAACGCCAAGGTTTGAGATTATTCAAGTTTGAAGCTTCGTTATCTCCATCATTTTCTATAGCTTGTGGAGCTTAAAGGTAGGGGTTCTTGAGCTCAACTTCATCTTTTTCCTCATTTTTCTATGTTAGGCTTATTTGAGGTTTAATTTGTCAAATTGAGTTCTTGTGGTGTGCTATGTGATTTTCTTGCTTGGATGAGTTGTAAGTGTTGTTTATGACTTATTTATGCAAAGAGTTTGGATTAGAAACCAAAACTATCCATTTTGGACCTAAAAAGCATAAAGTGAAGCATTTGGGGTTTTGATGGATGATCTTGTGTTTTGATCCATTTTTTATTAAATTAATTGGTGTTTTATGTTTTCATCATGTTTGTAAACTTGTTTGGGACTGATGAACCTGCAAAACTTACAATTTTTACGGTTCATTGTGTGTATTTTTCATTCTTTTTAATCTTTTTAATTGGGTTTATTCTTGAGTTTTGTTATATTTTTAGTATTTTAAATTGTGTTGTAATTATGTATTTTTATGTATTTTTACTAGGTAAATGCAAAGGATCGAAGAATGGATGTGATTGCATAAAACAGTCTTGTCTGGGATTCTTGTAGTATGACGTCAAAGATGACATCGCGATACGCAAGCAATCTTAGTAGCACCGTATGTAGCCATCGAAGCATCGTAGCATCACGAAATTATGTGATTCATCGTAGCATGTAGCATCATCGTAGGTGTTCTTGTGCATATGCACATAACCTCAAATTTTCTATAAATTCGGACGACCAGTAGGAGGGCGCTGTGGGGGAGAGAAATTCTCTCTGTTGTTCCGTTTTGTTCTTTTTATCTTCTTTTATTTTCTTCTTTCTCATGTGTAATTAATTTTCATCTAGCTTGGGTGAAAGAGTGAAGCTTTTAATAATAAATTGAGGTTAGATTTATTTCTTTCTTGTGCTTTAAATGATATATTTTTATGTGACTTTTATATGTATTATATGTTGTTTCCAATTAATTTAAATACTATTCTTGTATAATGAATATCTTGATCCATTGTAGACAATAGGATTGGACATTGGATGCTTTTGACGATTTACAAGCATTAGTCAATAATTATTGGAATCATAATATAATTACATGATTGAACTTTGAATGCTAAATCTTCCGATTGGAATTTTCAATACGCATAATTTCAATTGAGTTATAAAATGAAATAATCTTATTCTTAATTTATTATTAAGAGTGAATCTCCTAACCCAAGCAAATCTTTTTCATTGTGAACAACTTAAATCATCTTAAATTTTGTGACAAATACTCTCTTTACCTCAATTAATTAGTTTCCTTCATCAATTCCTTATGGATCGACTTCGGACTCCCGAGACTTTATTACTTGAGACAACCTACACTTGGGTTAAAACATTTAATTATAATTAAATCCCATCAAGTTTTTTAGCGCCGTTCACGGGACTATTTGAAGTTCTAATATATTGAGGTTCTCTTTCACGTAAATAAAGGCTGTCAGTATATTCTTCCTCTACTCTTTTCAATTTTTATTTATTTATTTACTAATATACTAACTAGTATTATTATATATATATATATATATATATATATATATATATATATATTTTATATATATAAATAGTAAATAGTAACGTAAATAGTAAATAGTTAATAGAAAAAAATAAAAAATAAAAAATAAAAATAATAACAATAATAAAATTTAACCTTTTGTATATATTAACTCAGTGGGGTTAATTCTCCCTTTTATTTTCTTGTAATTTCTTGTTACTGCAATTTTTTTTTTATTTGGGGAGTTAATTACCCCATCCTTTTTACTATTTAGCCGTAGGTGTATACCGCCTTTTTTTTATTTATTTATTTTACGTAATCTAACTTTTAATTTCTGCAATCTAACTTTTAATTTCTGTCATTTATTTTTCTGCAATCTAACTTATCTAACTTTTAAATTCTGTCATTTATTTTTCTGCAATCTAACTTATCTAACTTTTAAATTCTGTCATTTTTATTATTATTTTTTTTTTACTTTTGGGTTGGTTTATACCACATCCTACTTAATATTTAACGACCTAGGTGTATACCGCCTACTTGTATATTATTTTTATTTTTATTTTTATTTTATGTCACTTATTTATGCTTAACCCGGATATCGTGATTCAAATTGGACGTTTGATTAAAATTAATCCAAGTCATTTATATATTGATTTATTTGAATCACAATCACACACAATTAACACAATGGCTGAATTTGAAGGTGCACATGTTGAACATGATAATCAAACACAACGATTTGAAAATGAAAGTATACATGATGAACAAGGAAATCAACCATTGAGAACTATGCGTGCATATTTGCAACCACCACGAAATTTGTAGTCCATCATGTTTTATCTTTCCACTTAATGCTAATAATTTTAGATTTAAGCCTGGGTATGATTTCTTTCTTGCCCAATTTTCATGGTTTAGAAAATGAAAGCCCATATTTACATCTAAAAGAATTTGAAGAAGTTTGTATGGCTTTCAATGATCAAAATTGCATCTTGAAGAAATTGAAAGCTTAAATTGTTTCCTTTTTCTTTGAAAGATAAGGCAAAAACTTGGCTTAATGCTTTGAAACCAAGATCAATTGGCACATGGCAAGAAATGCAAAGTGAGTTTTTAAAGAAATTTTTTCCAACACATAAAACTAATGCTTTGAAAAGACAAATCCAAAATTTTTCCCAAAATTCAAATGAAGCATATTTTCAAAGTTGGGAACGTTTTAAAGATTTGTTAAATTCTTGCCCACATCATGGTTTTGAAAAATGGCGAACTATAAGCTTCTTTTATGAAGGTTTAACACCCGAAACTAAACAATTTGTGGAAACGATGTGTAATGGTGAATTTCTTGATAAAGAACCCGAAGATGCTTTAGATTATTTAAATCATTTGGCTGAAAATTCTCAATCTTGGCATGAAATTAATCCTTCTGAAAATTCAATTAGATATAACCTTGCAAATGCTGGAAAAGGAAAATACCATCTTAGTCAAGAAGAAGATTTAAATGCAAGGTATGCTAGTTTGGCTAGAAAGGTTGAAGCCATGGAATTAAGAAAAGCAAAAGAAGTCAAATCTGTGCAAAATGAAAAAATTTGTGGTATTTGTGATGATTTAGGACACTCAACACATGAATGTCCTAACATTCCTGTTTTTAAAGAAGTTGTGCATGAGCAAGTAAATGCAATGAACAATTTTAAAAAGTCATTCACCTCTTCTTTTTCAAATTCTTATAATTCAGGATGGAGAAATCACCCAAATTTCAGTTGGAGAAATAATACTCAGACACAATTCATGCAACCACCACCTCCTCAAGCACAACAGGATTCTCAAAATTCTCAAGGATATGCACCTTATGTCCCATCATATTGGAAAAATCTTGAAGGAACTTTGCATGCATTCATAGAAAAGCAAGAGGTCATCAATAAACAAACCACTCAAACCATGATTGACATAAAAGACACTCTTGCTAAACTTGCTTCTGCATTCACCATTCACGAAAAAGAAAAATTTTCTTCTCAACCTCAACTAAATCCCAAAGATGTAGTTGAAGAAAGTAAGGAGATAAAGAGCCAAGTATCCATAATGATGAACTCCTTAAGTGTGAATGAGTTAGAAGATATGAAAAAGAATCAAGGTAGTAGTGATGTCGAGTTACCCAAGGAACCTGAGGTGACAAAGAATCCTGTTAAGCCAGAAAATAAAGACAAGGGTCACCAAACATACATGATTGACTCAATCATGGAGAAAGGACTTTCTACAACCTTTGATTATGATCCCCATAAGAATCTTCTTGTTAATTCTGAGTTTAATTTTATCAGCAATCCATCTAATGTATTTGATATTTGCACTAACTTTTATTTAACTCAGGATCATGACACTCGGGGATGGCATCCAAAGTTTAAGAAGTTGTTTAATAAAGGTTGGAGTTTTCCTGATAAAAAATGTGGTCGTCCCCTAGTACGTTTCTCATGAAATTAAATTGGAGGAAGGTAAATGGTCGGCGAAGTTGAAGCCATAACTTGAGTTAAAAGATCCAGATGTAGTCGAGACTTTGGTAGAAGATTTGTCTACCAAAGCTAAGGTAAGTTTTAGTATTTTGTTTGTATTTTTATTCAGTGCCTCCCAGATTTCGGAGCCTTTGTATGGGGATGTAAATAGTGTCGGCCAACAAAAAAATAAAAAAAAAGAGATTACAATTTAAAAAAAAAGGAATACAACTTGGGTTTGGCTTTGGTAACACACAACGTGAATGGGGAAATGCATGCATCTTGATCCAGCCTTCTTAATTGGAAAACAAAGAAGGTAGATTGTATCCCACATGTGAGCGGCCGGTCGTATTATGGCCACTTGTCCCTTTTGGGAGCCCTATGTTCTGTGGTCTTGAATGGGTCTAATATTGGTCAACAATGCTTTGGCATAAAGCCGAAAGAGCAGACTACCTCCATCCCAATCTCAAGTAAGTATACACCCATCTTTCATCATGTTTCTAATAACCTAAAAAAAAAATCAAATAAAAAAAATCATCAAAAAAAAAAAAATAATAGAGGGCGAAACTACGGTTGTACTTGATCTTTAATTAGATTAGGAGCCATGGCGGATGCCCGTCTGTCATAGACTCGGGAGAAGACCTTCACACGCCGGTATATAAATAAAGTTCGTGTGCCATGCTCAGAGAGTCGTGTGCTACATTCCCGTTCTTGGAACCAAGGCTCAGGCCGATAGACGGAAAGAAGCGTCCGTCTTTACGGTGAACGGAAATGTTAAGGCGTATACTTACTTTAATTAGTAGGTCTCTATGGCGTGTTCGACGGGCTGCGGTTAGGTACCATCTTCTTAGAAGGCCTTTAATTAGGTTTGCGGGAAGATAGAGGTTGTTCTTCCGTAAGCGGGACGGAAAGGATTCAAAGGTACTTGTTGTCGGTTCGGCAATCCTTGTGGAATTCATATGTTGCACTTGGTGACACGCAACTTAAATACATGCCACTACGCACTCATGACGCGCAAATATAAAGATACGCCATGAAAAGCGTACATACGGTATGTCCTCATTTATTATTATCTTTTATCTTTGTATGATTTTGTTGTATTAGACGATCCTTTGAGCAGGATCCTTCAGGGGTTTCTAAACTTCTTTACCCTGATGGTTTTCTTGAAGTTAAAACAAAAAACAAAAAAAAAACAAAAACAAAAACAAAAAAAAAAGTTTTTTTTTTTTAAAAAAAAAAAAATCGTATTTCTTAATTTCAAACTTTTCTGACAACAACCAACCCACCCATATAGGTGCTATGATTACTTTTTCCCTTCTTTTTCCTATTTAAACACTCCATTCTCTTCACTTTCCTCCAACTCATAATCATTCAAAGGAAGGTGAAATTATGGGACCTCCTGTTCGTAACATTAAAAATATCTGTGTTTTTGTGGGTCAAGTTATGGGAAGGGTTTAGAGTTTTGCAAACGCAGCTACCGTTCTTGGTCGAACACTCTGCTCGCAAGGAATATTCATGTTGTATATGGGGGTGGTTGTCGTGGGTTAATGGGGGCTGTATCACTCTCTGCATTTCTAGGAGGCAGTCAGGTTTTAGGTGTCATTCCTACACCTTTAACTCAAAATAACATCACTGGCAAGACAGTTGGAGAAGAAATCCAGGTATCATCTATGCATGGACGAATGAAAAAAATGCTTGACAACTCTGATGCATTTATTGCCCTACCAGGTGGTTTTGGTACTTTGGAAGAAATTTTTCAAATTGTCTCTTGGGCCCAATTTGAACATCCACCATAAACCCATTGGTTTGTTAAATGTTAATAATTTCTTTGATCTTTTGTTATTTTTTCTTGATAAAATTTGGAACAGAAATTTATCACTCCTTGGCAAGAAAACTTTTTATCTCTGCCTCCACTATTGATGGTGATTGATAAATTAGAAGCTTTTGTTTATGAACCTGATAAAGTCTTAGCTCAGATAGATTGGTCATCAGGAAGCAGTGAGGGAAGTGGCAAGAAAAGAAAGCCAGATCTGACACTTCATCTTTAATGGGTTTGATTTTATTTATCGTACTTTGTTTCTATTTCAATTTGTGTCAGATTTCTCCAGCAGGTAATATCTTCTATC
This sequence comes from Ormosia emarginata, assembly GCA_029884605.1. Classification (NCBI taxonomy): domain Eukaryota; kingdom Viridiplantae; phylum Streptophyta; class Magnoliopsida; order Fabales; family Fabaceae; genus Ormosia; species Ormosia emarginata. Next base: position 305,108 of record JAQQTP010000045.1, read on the forward strand.
CTTTACTCATCTATATTTTAACATTGCGGACACTGTTGTGATCTAGTTGGGGGAAAGGATAGTTTTATAAAAAAAAAAGTAAAAAAATAAAAATAAAAATAATAACAATAAAAAAAAATACAGCTGTGGAATGTTTGATATGATTGTCAGTAACTTACTAAACTAATGAAGGGTGGTAGAGTAAGGAGTAATTTTGCCCTTGCGGTGATTTACTCTTGAGACGCATCTTAATTGGTGGCAGAGTAAGGAGTTTTTAGTTAGTATTTAACTAGTATTAATTTGTAGAAGTAACAAAGTTTTTGTCTTTTAAATTCTAATTAAAAAAAAAAGAAAAAAAGTTTTAGAAGTAGCAAAAAACATATCTTGGGTCATAGCATAAATTTTCTTCTTTCTTAAAAATCACATGCTTGGATTTGAATGTTAAATTGGTGAATTGAGAATGATAGAAATATGTCCTGTGAGATTTTGAGCCTATTGATGAATGGATTGAACACTTATACCATTCTCTTCTTTCTTGTGTGATTTTCACCTGTGAAAATGTTACTCTAGAACTTGCTTTGATTCTTTTTGAGGTTACATTTTCATATGCATACATAAATATGATTGAGGCATTTTAAAATAGCTACTTTGACCAAATAGCCATCCTTGTATATTTTTCCTTGTGTAACCCATTTGAGCTTATTTGGCTAGTTCTTGTTTTTAGCTTATTACGTACCTAAAAAAAAAAAAAAAGAAAAAAAAGGAACATGTTTTTACGACCTTAGGGAATAAGAGCATTGACTTTGTTCTTAAACAAGTGTGGGGGGCGTGTGTGTGTAAAAAAAAAAAGCGAAAAAGTGAAAAAAAAAAAAAGAAAACAAAAAAAAAGAAAAAGAAAAGAAAAGAAAGAAAAGAGTCCATCTGATATACTATGTGACATATCCATATCTAGAATAAAGATGGATGCTTGGAAACAACAGGAAGAGAAGGAGAAGGTTTATGCCTAACAATGAATTCAACTCATCAATTTGGGATTAATCTTCAACAAAACATTAGTCAAATATTGGTCATTGTCCTTATTGATGAATGTTCTCAAATATCTTTTCCACTCTAACTATACCATAATGCTTTTTTATTCTCTTTGGTATTTATCTTCTTATGTCCATATTATCTCTCCTTCTTTACCTTGACCCCGTTACAACCTTGAATAAAGTCCTCTTGATTTTTGTGTGCATGTGTTTTGAGTAGTGGAGAAGTAGAAGATAAGCAAGCTTATGGTAGTAATTTTTCATGGGTTGAATTGAGTGAAATACTTACCTTTTTAATGCTTGAAAGATTAAGAGTGAATCTTGAGAGGATCTATCATTCTTGATTCGTTCTTTTTAACTGAAGTTTCCTTCTTGATGGTTTGAGATGTGAAGAAATATTAAAAAAAAAATGCTTTGTTTTGAATGACTAGTTGCTCTTCTTGTTTCATTAAATCTTTTAAGTTTTTAGCTTTTTAGGAGTGTTATTTCCTAGCTTTGTCTTATATATTTTGCCCAAATTGAGTGCAAAAGCTCAAGTGTGGGGGTGTGATGAACCTGCAAAACTTACAATTTTTACGGTTCATTGTGTGTATTTTTTATTCTTTTTAATATTTTTAATTGGGTTTATTCTTGAGTTTTGTTATATTTTTAGTATTTTAAATTGTGTTGTAATTATGTATTTTTATGTATTTTTACTAGGTAAATGCAAAGGATCGAAGAATGGATGTGATTGCATAAAAGATTTTCTAAAAAAAAATATCAAAGTGATCTTTAGACGACGTCGCATGGCAAGCAAATCTTGTAGCACAGATGGATCCAAAAATTTGTAGCATCACGAAATTTTGGGGTTTTTGTAGCATCTTTGAGCATCACGTGAAAATTCTTGCGGGTTTCGTGATAACCTCAAATTTTCTATAAATTCGGACGACCCAGTAGGAGATCTTGGGGAGAGAAATTTCTCTCTCTGTTGTTCCGTTTTGTTCTTTTTATCTTCTTTTATTTTCTTCTTTCTCATGTGTAATTAATTTTCATCTAGCTTGGGTGAAAGAGTGAAGCTTTTAATAATAAATTGAGGTTAGATTTATTTCTTTCTTGTGCTTTAAATGATATATTTTTATGTGACTTTTATATGTATTATATGTTGTTTCCAATTAATTTAAATACTATTCTTGTATAATGAATATCTTGATCCATTGTAGACAATAGGATTGGCACATTGGATGCTTTTGACGATTTACAAGCATTAGTCAATAATTATTGGAATCATAATATAATTACATGATTGAACTTTGAATGCTAAATCTTCCGATTGGAATTTTGGCATAATTTCAATTGAGTTATAAAATGAAATAATCTTATTCTTAATTTATTATTAAGAGTGAATCTCTAACCCCAAATCTTTTCATTGTGAACAACTTAAATCATCTTAAATTTTGTGACAAATACTCTCTTTACCTCAATTAATTAGTTTCCCTTCATCAATTCCCTGTGGATCGACCTCGGACTCCCGAGACTTTATTACTTGAGACAACCTACACTTGGGTTAAAACATTTAATTATAATTAAATCCCATCAAGGACTTAAAACCACCAAGAAACATATTTGAGATGATCAAATTTCATGTGTGGCACCAACGGAACAGTGCCACACTTCTATAGAAGCTACTATCTCGGGGCCACGCCTAGAAGTGACAAAACCACGCCTAGGCGTGGGTCTTCTATTTTCTCAGTTAGGCGAGACAAAGAGGGTCACGCGTAGGCGTGAGTACCAGGATTTTCAAAAATGTGTTCTTGAGGTTTTGGCATTCCTTAAGTGATGAGATCATTCATATATACTTTTCTAAGTATGTTAAGACACTAATTGAGGTATTTCTTAGAGAGATTGACCTCCTACCATATATGAGAATTTGTGCAAAACCTTAGGTGTTCTTTGAGAAATAGGATGCCTTAGGAACTAACTAAAACCTTGATAAATATGAGGTTGACTTGAAAATCACTTGTGAAGTGATGGTGAAAGGTTTTAGGTATGGAAATGCTAGTTACGTAATTCTTGCTACCTTGTTGGATAGGTGAGGCTAAGACTTGTATGTATTAGTATTGGGTTGTCTTAATTGTGAATTGAGATAGTTCTTGAATATTTAGTTTTCGAACTTGTTATTTGTTATTTCTCTATGTGTTGTAACCTTATATAGTGTGCACAACTATTTGACCAGAGAATTGTAGGAAATGACCTTGAGGAGATAGGGGGTCCGAAATTCTCGTAGCGGGAAATGCTATTATGGTCAGGATTATCGGTGTTTGGGAGTAGGAATTAGTACTCTTACTTTGTGAGGGGAAATAAGTCCACACATCAACAGGTAGCATCAGGGCGTAATTGCCTATCCTACCCATTATATAGAAGGGAATAGAGGTTCCTAGGGAATAAGTAAGTAACTTGTGTTTTCAAAACTTAAAATCTACATTAGCATTGCACGTTCGTTAGATTAGGACTTTGTTTGAGCATAAACATACCTCATAACATAAGACATTGCATTGTTGACAATTGTATGGGCAGTTGTTATTACTTGATTGGTTGCTCGTTCAATAGTATCATAGGATTGTATAGGCAATCTTTTGGTATTGTTGACTAATCGAATGTTCCTTTATATAGAGTATTTATGTGTTCAGTTCATTATTTGTTGTAAATGATTAACCGCTGGTCTTGGTATGCAAATACTAAAAAATTGTGATTTCTCACCCCAGTGTACTCCATGTAAATCCAGGTGAAAACTCTCCAAAGGGAAAGGGCAAGGAAAAGAAGAAGCAGAAGACTTTGTTTAGCAGTTTTACTCCTTGTTGAACTAGTTTGTATATTATTACCTTTCTGGTTGTATGTAAAAGATTATGTATACAATATGACTTGTTAGCCAGTGACGTATGTATATATGACTTTTTTTTATCATTTGAGGCTCTCTGTAATGGCTATAAAGGTTATTGTGGGTTTTTATTTATATGCATTCTTCAAAGTGACACGTTTAAGTCGATTTATGTTAAAATATTCCGTTTATTTTACGATAATTGTTTTAGGGTGTTACAACCTTGCATCATAATATTGACACTAAACTTAGTTTAGTGAATGAACTTTATGCTTACTTGTGGCATAAACGTTTGGGTCACATTTTCAAAGAAAGAATAGAAAGAGTGGAAAAGAATGACATCCTTCTAGAATTAGATTTCATTAATTTTAATATTTGTGTGGATTGTATTAAGGGAAAAGAAACAAAACACGCGAAGAAATGTGTCACGAGAAGCACTCAACTTCTTGAAATTGTACAGACCGATATATGTGAACCATTTAATGTCAATTCTTTCAGTAAAGAAAAGTACTTTATCACCTTTATTAACGATTATTCATGTTATGGATATGTCTATTTATTGTATGAGAAATCTCAAACAGTGAATACCTTGAAAATTTATGTAAATGAAGTTGAAAGACAATTGGACAAAAAAGGTAAAGATTGTAAGGTTAGATAGAGGTGGTGAGTATTGTGAAAGATTTGATAAAACTGGACAATACCTAAGTTCATTTGCTAAGTTTCTAGAAAAACGTGACATATGTGCTCAATACACAATACCAAGTACATCATAAATATAATAGTATATCAGAAATGCGTAACCGAACCTTAATGGATATGGTCAGGAGTATGTTCAGTAATACGTCTTTGCCTTTTGTCATTGTGGATGTATGCTTTAAAAACTATCGTGTATTTGTTGAACATGGTTCCTAGTAAGGCAGTTTAAGGCACCTGCTTGTTTGGGGATGCTAGATAGAAATAAGAATCTATAATCCATATAAAAAGAAACTAGATGCAAGAATAATTAGTGGATATTTATTAGTTATCCAAAAAAGTCTAAAAGGATATAGATTTTACTGTCCTACCCATAGTATAAGAATTGTTGAAATTGGAAAAATGTCTAGTTCATTAAGAATGGTGAAACCAGTGAGAGTGAAGATTCATGAAATGTGGAGATTAAGGAAGTTAGAGTACAAGTTCCTTTAACTTGTGCTCCTACTTATGAAATTATTCTTTCTCATGTTGTTAACTGAATGACAATCAAGAAGAACAACAAAATAATGATTATGAGCTTAACAATGAACTTATAATGGAACAACCATAAGAAATAGCATTAAGAAGATCTCAAAGATCTGCTATTCCAAATGACTATGTAATGTATCTACAAGAGTCAGAAAACGACTTGGGAATTAATGACAATGATCCACTTTCGTTTTCACAAGCTATTAATAGTGATAATGCTGATAAATGGTTAGATGCCATGAAAAATGAACTTAAATCAATAGAACATAATGGTGTATGAGACCTTGTGGAATTGTCTGAATGGTGCAAGATAGTTAGGTGTAAATGGGTGTTTAAGACTAAGCGTGATTCTCATGGCAACCTTGAACGCTACAAAGCCCGTCTTGTTGCCAAAGGTTTTACTCAAAAGGATGACATTGATTATAAGGAAACATTTTCACCAGTTTACAAGAAAGATTCTTTCAGAATTATCATGGCATTAATAGCTCATTATGATCTAGAGTTGTATCAAATGGATGTGAAAATCACCTTTCTAAATGGGAATTTAGAGGAAGATGTTTATATAGATCAACCAATGAGTTTTTCAGTTGAGGGGAAAGAACACATGGTGTGTAAACTTAAGAAATTAATATATGGATTTAAGCAAGCTTTCCAGCAATGGTATCTCAAGTTCAATGATACTATTGTATCCTTTGGGTTTAAGAAAAACACAGTTGATTGTTGTATATATATGAATGTTAGTGGCAGTAAGTTTATTTTTTTGATTCTGTATGTCGATGACATCTTGCTTGCAACTAATTATCTTTGTCTATTAAGTGAGACTAAGAAGTTTCTCTCTAATTGTAACATCCCAAAAATTTATAATTTCAGGATAAATGATCATTTTACAATATTTGGAATTTTTAGGAATTTTTTTGGATTTTTCTGAGAACGCGGAATATTTTAATATTATTTCTCATTTTGCGCGCACGTTGAGCAGAATTGGCAGAACGACTGTAACGCTCCCAAAGTTGGAAAATTTTATTACGAATAGTCATTTTCTAATATTTGTGATTTATGTGAATTCTTTCAGAATTTTTCTGAAACGATGAATATTTTAATATATTCTTCGTTTTGCGTGCACACTGAGCCGAACTGGGAAAATGAAATATTTTTCCCGAGAACCTTGAACTATGAAAAAGTCGACAGGGGATCTTACTAAACCCGAGGTCGGACACAGTTTACAAGGTTTCACATTTTTTGAGAAATTTTAACAGATAAAATTATAATCGCTGTATAAATTTTATCTGTCAGATAAATTAATACTAACTTCACCATTTTGTAACGATTGTCCGCTGAATAATAACATGTAATAAAAATCTTATTACACTGTTCAAAATTTACCTGGTGTCAAGCCCCTTTAGCTTTATTTTCAAAAATAAAAGTTAAATTAATTCAAAAACTTATTTGGGAAACTTCTAGGAAGCTTCCTCCCATTTCACTTTTCTCTCTCTTCCCTCCCCACTCTTCTTACACGGCAGATGGCATTGAAAGCCCATAATCACATTTTCATTTTATCTCTTCTTCTCCTCTTTCTCTTCTTCTCTTCTACGTTTCTTTTCTTCTACGTTTCTTTTCTTCTTCTTCTTCTTCTTCTTCTTCTTCTTCTTCTTCTTCTTCTTCTTCTTCTTCCTTCTCCACCGTCCACCCTCACCATTCACCATCTTCATGATTTGCTAAATCAAACCCATATCTAGCTTCTTCCATCATTCCAAGACCATTTTCCTTGTGGCCTTCCTTGATTCTTCTTCTTCTTCCTCCATTTTTCACCATTGAAGCTAAAGCTTGGAGCTTTTGAGGTAAAGTCTCCAACTTTCTTCTATCTTCTTCTTATTTTCGTTTTATTGGTCACCTATGTGGCCAAGGAGTCATTTTTCTATGATTGGAGTGAACACATTGGGGATTTCTCACCCTAGGGTTTTTCTTGAAGGGAAAAACGAAAATCAAGAGCAAAAAGGGGAAAGCATTCTTGTGATTGTCTTCATTTAGGTAAGAGGGAGATAATCATCTTCAATCAATCTTGGTAGTAACGAAATGTCTTGTGTGTTGTTGTTAATGAGAGAATCCATGTTGGATTTCCCTCTTTGTTATATTGGGTTATTTCCATGATATTGTAGTTGTTTGATTTGCATGGATGTATGGATGTACATTGTGTGATTTGATGATTATGAACTCATATGTTGCTATTTTGTAATTATATGTCATGTATCACATTTTGGAATGGTTGAAAATGAATGAGGGATTTTGGATAGTGAATGGGCGAGGGCTCTTAAACGAGTGCAGTAACCCCGTTAATGCACTAGAGCCCAGGCGTTGTGCATAGAGCGCCTAGGCGCTCTGTGCCCAGGAAGTTTTCTCCGTGACGCGGCCTGGTGAGCACTCAGGCGCTTCGTGGTCAGCGTCCAGGCGCTCCATCAACGCTCCAGATGTGGCGCCTAGGCGCCCATAGCAGAACCAGCTAGGTAACTGCGAGATGCAGCTATGTAATTGGAGATTTAAAGGTTAAGGTTGAGATTTGAGATGGAAAGTTTTAAGGGTTTATTAACTCAACTTGAAGCCACGGTTTTAGATTGGGACTACAAGGAATTAGAATGAACTTGGTGAACTAAAGTTTAAGTAAAAGAATATCAAGAAATCGATATATAAAATGGGAGAAATTGATGTGAGTAGTGGACTTTGGGAAGCCATGGTTTTGATCACAGATTTTAGGAAGTTTGGCCAATTTATGGTAAAATAGAAGTTAAGTAATTTTGAACATAGAGGAAGAACAAGAGAGTTGTGAGACTTATAAAACCCTGCGAGTGAATTTTAAGTGAGCATAATTAACTAGGTTAAGGGACTTGATCAACCCTAAGGAATGAAGCTTGGATAAGGACTTCAAGAGAAGTTTCTCTAGAAAATGAATTTATAAGGGATGATAACTTGAGTAAGACTTTATGATAATCCCATAAGACTTATTAATGGATGAATTGACCTAATTGTGGCATATTATGGAAGACTGTGCATTGTGAAATATTTGTGAACATGTTTATGCACGGAATCAACATGCATTAGACATTTGCTCAGTCAATGACTGTTAAAGGGCTGAATGAGCCTAGGATCAAGCATTGAGTCAGCATGTATTTTATAAACTGATCAGTCAAGGACTGTTAAAAGGCTAGATGAGCCTCTGATTTTGAATTAAGTTAACGTATTGAACAATTTTTTCAGTCTATGACTGTTCAAAGGCTAGATGAGCCTATGATTATGCATTTAACCAGCATGCATTGAACAAATTGCTCAGTCAGTGACTGTTAAAGGGCTGTATGGGCCTATGAATGCGAACCGAAAGATGTGGTCGACGATGGACCTATGGGGGGGCGTAAGGCGCGGTGTATGCCGATTGCACGCATTACGGGCCCAACAAATCATCATTCTTTACGCAGTGAATTAATGAGAATTGAATGGTGAGGTCTGTGATGGATCTTAGAGGGGCGTAAGGCGCGGTGTATGCCGATTGCACGCATTACGAGCCTGACAAATCATTATTCTTTTTATGGTAAATGAACGAGGATTGGATAGTGTGGTCTATGATGGATCTCTGGGTGCGTCAGGGTGCGGTGATCCTTTTGGTGATGATGATATCACATCGTGAAATACCTCTGGCCGGAAAGCCGATTGCAACGCACTGACGAGGAACCGATAAGCACTATTCTTTTCGTGGCCCGGCATAGACTGTTTAAGGGGGCAGAGACTACCGGAACGTTCATGTTTTAAAATGAAAAATCTTGGTACCAAGTGCACAAGCATTGTGACTCAGCATTGTGAGTTGGCATTGTGAGTCAGCATTGTGAGTTGGCATTGAGAGTCCACATGTCATGTGTCACTCTTTTATATGATGAATAAACTATTGGGATCCTGATGCTATGACTACCTGAAGTGTTTTAAGCTATTCGAGATCCGAGACCTTGTTGACTGCCTAAATATTGTTATTATTGATTCTTATTATTGTTTGTAACTTGACTACTTGTGTTGTAAATTCTATGGCTGTTGTTGATAAATCTATGAACTGTATTTCTTCATGGGCGCTTTGCGCCGTGTTATTTTCTTACTGCCATAGTGGTAATGAAAGACGGGTGTCTCACCTCTTTTCCTATATTTATGTATTGTTGTTTCATATTCATACTTGTTAAGAGACCTGGACGAAGATGATATGGAACCACGCCTTGCCGATGGGGTTGGGAATTTGGACAAGATTCCTTCGATTTCGCAGAGTGCAGACGGCGCGGGGGCATTGATCGATTTGTGTCAACCGGGACGCCGAGTGTCATGTGCATATGGGGTTGCGGCCTTGTCTCGTGGTAGTACCCATCCCCGGGTTACTACTTCTCCCCTTTATGTTTTATTTCCATTGTATCTTATTTGACTCTGTAATCATTATATTTTATGTTGTTAGTGATTCGTGTAAATTGACTATGAGATATATATAAGGAATGTGATTTTATTTCAATGGTTGTATTAAGGGTTGAATATATTTATATTTCATTCATGGCTCGTATTTTCTACTTATGCATAAATGCGAAAAACAAAAATAAACTCGTTAATTTTGAAACTACTGTTATCATGACTGTGACACGCCTGGATTTAGTAACTGTGGTGTAGTGACGATTGCGCTGCAGTTAGTATATTTAGGTGCGTTACACTAATAACTTTAAAATAAAATATATGGGAGATGTAAGTTATGTGATTGGAATAAAAATATTTTGTGACAGATCACAAGAATTATTGGGTTTGTCTCAGAAAGCCTGTATCAATAAAAATATTAAAAATGGATAAATGACTAGCATGTATGGTTCCGATTTAGAAAGGGGACAAATTTAATGTTATAGCATGTTTTGAGACCATTATTAATGAATTATTGTTGTAGATTTGTATTTAGGACTTGAAATTGTCGACAATATTGCCAAGTCGCTAAAGTTTTTTGTTTGTGTCGCGACCGAAATCTACGGTAGGAGCGGCAAACGAATATGATTTTTAAAAAAATATATAATAGAAAATAGAGTCATCACCAATTTTATTTGAATTAAAAAAAATTGAAAAACTTTTCTTAGAAAATAGTCTTTGAAACCAGATTGGATTCAAGAGTCGATTATATATAGGAAAGGGCAAAAACTTAATCTCACAACACCCCTAACACATCCGTTCTGAGATGGTACCTTAAGTCAGTTGTGCAAAACTTGATAATCTCAAATATATTTATTTTACTTTTCTTAAAAACATTGTAACTTTTTTTTAAAAGAAAAAAAAATAAATTGTGAAAATTTAATTTTTGACTTGACGAAAATGAATTTCTGCTCCTACGTATTCCCAAGTGCAATGAAGAATTCAAAGTCATGTCATTCCTTAAAAAATAATTGTGGGTTTGTTAATTTTAATTAACAAAAAAATAAAGTGTTCAAAGAAAAAATTGTTTAACAAAAATTTAATTATAATCATGCAACATGTCAATCAAACAAGCAAGTAAACTAAGCAAAATAAAAGATTAATAAAGAAGTAAAATTCAAATCAAAACAACCCAAGAACCCAAAGATTTTTTATTATTATTTTTTTTAGCATTTTTTAATTTTTTCCTTTTACATTTTTGGATTTTTAGTATTTTTTTAAAAAAATATTCTACTCTTCTACTAAGTATCTAACCTATATAAACAAACTAACCTTAGCCTAAAGATAATAGTAATAATAAAAACCTCAGCCCAATAATTAAAAAACACTCTTTTATTTTATTTTTACATATTTTTTGTTGTTTTAAAAAAAAAGGGCTTCCTATTTAGACTAAATGGCCCAAATGAAATGAGTGTCAACCCAAATGAAGCAATACCACCCATTAAAAAAATAAAAAAAATAAAAAAGTATCAGAATTAAAAAGAAAAGCAAACGAAGAAGAGAACGAACATAACCCAGCTCTGGTAATTGGGGACGCAGAAAGGGGAAGTGGCAGACGGCAGCAGGAATTCAAGGTATCGGATACGCAGAGAAGGCAATGAGGGTTGCAGGTTGACGGCGTGGAAATCGCGATCAGATCTGGGTTCAGATTAGGTGCGGTGGAGATCGGTGCATGGGTCCTGGAAGTACGATGGTGCTGGGTTGCTACTGGCATGTATGGGTAGGCCTGGCTGCGCGTGGGTGGCGTGACTCTGCGTTGATGGCTCAGCAAGAAGAGTGGTGGTCGGATCTAGACGAAGGCCGCACGTGGCGCAGTGGAAGTTAGCACGATGGTGTGCGCGGCAAAGGAAGACGGTCCTGCGATGGAGTGATTTCGTTTCAGCTCCGGCACCGCGTGGAGGCTTGGATGAAACAACAGAGGCGTGGTGGTCTAACTTCAGTGGTAAGGAGGGTTACTGGTGCACGTTGGTGGTGTGGCAGAGTGTCTCACAGTTTAGTGGTGGTGCAGATGTGGTGCTAAAGCAGACAATTGTTTAAAAAAAAAAAAGAATTACATTTAACTTGGCTTTTGACCTACGCATTTTTTGAATGTAATGAGAATCTCAAAGCTAACATAATTTTTTAGAAAATGTTTGTGAGTTGGTTAATTTTAATTATAAAAATGTATTTTTTGAATATATATATATATATATAACGCATCTGGTAAGATGAGTGTTTATTGTAAAAGGTGAGAGAAGTGAATATTAACTATTAGATCTTACATCAATGATTAAGATTAAAATATAAATGTATATAATTTTTTTAAAAAAACATGGAGATAAATAATTTTAGAACATAATTGAATTATTATAATTATTTAATAAAATTATTTATAATTTATTGGTGTCAAATAATTATACAATATTTATTTTTTATTTATTTATAATATCTATAGTGTTCAACTTTTTAGATATTTATATAAAAATTATTTTTAATAAATTTATATCCTAAGTTTTAAAGGTTGTTAATTAATTTTTCATGATAAACACATATAGAGAGATTATAATATTATTGTATGTTATTATATAGTGATTTTATATGCTATTATTATTGATAGTTAAAATCTATGTGATATTTATATGCTCAATTGATGTTTCTAATAATGAACACGTACATAGGGAATTCAAATTTTTTAGTAGTTAAAATATATAAAAAAAACAAAAAATGTTATAAATTATATTTAACATTATATTTTTTTAAATCTATAAATATACTTAATAACTAAAATTTATTTCTTCATTAAAATTAATTTAATTAGAAAAGTAGAAAGAATAATTAAATTAATTTTAATGAAGAAATAAATTATAATTATTAAGTCTATTTACATATAAAAAAAATGTTGAATATAATTTATAACATTTTTGTTTTGTTTTTATATATTTTAACTACTAAAAAAATTGAATTTTCTATGTACATGTTTATTATTAGAAATATCAATTGGATATATAAATATCATATAGATTTTAATCATCAATAATAGTAGCATATAAAATCACCAGATAATAACATACAATAATATTATATTCCTTCTATACGTGTTTATCATGACAAATTAATTAACGACCTTTAAAACTTAAAGATATAAATTCATTAAAAATATTTTTTATATATAAATATCTAAAAGTTAGACATAATGTAGATATTATAAATGAATAAAAAGTAAACATTGTATAATTATTTGACACCAATGAATTATAAATAATTTTATTAAATTATTATAATAATTCAATTATATTCTAAAATTATTTATCTCCATGTTTTTTTTTTCTATTTGATAAGCAATTGTAATAATATAAACAATTTTTCAGAGTTTGTATCTAACGCATTGATAATATAAGCTTGTTTGGAAAAAAAAAAATTTATGTGATATTATGTTGCAACTTTCACATATTTTTAATAAAAATTATTTTTAAATTAGTAAGTAGACTTGATAACTAAAATTTCTTTCTTTATTAGTATATCACATTTTATTATTCTCTCTCTTTATTAATGTAGTGTTTATTATTATCTCTCATAATTTAATTAGATGATTTAGAATATTTAGATTAAAATAAATTTAATTGTAAAGATTGTGTGTAAGTCTTAAGACTTACACTAAATGTAAATAGATTCCCTCCCTATATATATATATATATATATATATATATATATATATATATATATATATATATATATATATATATAATTTTATTGAACAAATAAGAAATTAACTTTCTTTTTTTTTTTTACACTAATCACCAAACATATTTTGATAAAATAGCAACAAAAATCTAAAATTAACACAAAATTATGCATTTGAGCAAAGCAAATATGATTAAACCAAGAAGCAAACTAATAACCAAAATAAGAGAAGTCAAAATATTTTTCCTCATTTTTTATATACAATTTTTTTCATAGTATCTTCCTACTCGATATGTGAGATACTAATCTCTTGAGGTACGATTAGATACTTAAGCAAGGATCTCTTTCAACGGTGTTATTTCCTTACACATAAATCTTTGGATCCAACTCAGGATCATATATTTAACGAACCAAAACCCTTTTTACTCGGACTAACACACCTTAGTTATATACTTTTTTATTTTATTATTTATTATTTCTTATCAAAGTTCCCTTTTTCGTATTTTATAACTTACCTAACTATGTTTTATTTACCCATTTTTCTCCATTGTTTTTGTTAATTTTCTGTATTTGAAAAAAAAAGTTAATAAAAGAAACGAGCTGGTCTTACAAGATTCAAACCCAAAATTAAAATATGCTAACCCTATCTTACCAACAAAACTAAGAAAACTATGCTCATCCCTTTTTGGCCCTAATAGAAACAACACCACTCATTAACATTTTAAAACCAAATTAATAAAGGGTAAACATTAAATAAAACAACAAAAGGATAAAAAAAAAAAAGAAAGTTTGGTGGTCATTTTGAAACACATTAACGGGACAACACAGGGGGAAGCGTGAACGGCTTGGGGTTTGGTGGCTGAAGAAGGCAACGGTGGGAACGATGGTGGTCCAGGAGCAGGCGAGGTGGAGCATGGCTTAGGCGACTGGTTTCGACGGGCTTCCTGCAGCAAGGACGTGATCTGGTGGTACGGAGGCTTGGATCGTTTAGGTGCTATGAGGGTGGCTGTGGTTGGGTGTGGCAATGACGGCATAAAAGGGCTCAGGTGACCATGGAGGTTGGACAGCGGAGAACGTGGTGACTGGTCTGGACAGCGAGTGTGGTGGCTAGTGACGATTTTGTGCGATGAGTGGAGTCTCTGGTGTAACGTCCCGAAAAGTATCTGTTTAATCATAAATAATCATTTCACAATATTCTTGATTTTTCAGAGTTTTTTTGGAAATTTTTGAAAACGACGAATATTTTAATATATTCCTCATTTTACGTGCACACTGAGCTGAGAATTGCTGAGGTCAGTGTAACACTCTGGAAATTACTTATTTCACCACAAATAGTCATTTTCTAATATTTGTGATTTATGTGAATTCTTTCGGAATTTTTCGGAAACGACGAATATTTTAATATATTTCTCGTTTTACGTAAAACTTGAACAGAGTCGGGAAAATGACTGTAACGCTTCAAAAATTGGAAAATTTTATGACGAATAGTCGTTTCATAATATTTGAAATTTTTGAGAATTTTCTGGGAATTTTTCGGAAACGTCGAATATTTTAGTATACTCCTCATTTTGCGTGCGTGCTGAGCAGAACGGGAGAAATGCGATATTTTCTCCGTGAACCTTGAACTATGGACATGTCAACAGGGGATCTTACTAAACCCGAGGCTGGACACAATTTACGAGGTTTATGTTTTACGAGATTTTTACCTGATAAATGAAATCGCGGTACCGTAAAATCATCCGATGAATAGTAAAATATTATTTTCATCATCTGTGACTCTTCTACACTGGGGAAAAAATAATATTGACAGTGTAAATATTCATCTGTGTTAGTGTGCCCAATTAGGAGACAACCTTACTTTCACTTTATCGAGAACGGTGCGAAGCTTCTCATGTAAGCTTGGAGGAAGCTTCTTGGAAATTTTCTCTTCCTCCTTTCCCATGCAAATGCAGCCCATGCCCTCTTCTCTCTCCATTTTCACGGCTGGAACAAGCCATTTGGGGGGGAATTAGTTTGACTTCAATTTATTAATTACGCCATTTTTTTTCAAAAGTTTTCCTATGCACTTTCTCTTTCTTCTTCTTCTCCTTCTTCTTTCTTCATTTTCTTCTTCTCCTCCTTCTCTCTAGAGCTACGGCAGCCCTCTCTTCCTCCCACTCATTCTTCACAAAAATTACAACTAACTACATTTTCTTAATCATCTCCTCATCCTAAACATCTTTCTTGCTTGGAGCAACTTGAAATTCTACCATTTTCACCATCTTCTTCAAGCTTCAAGTTTTGGAGTTTTGTGTAAGTTTCAAGACTCTTCTTCTCTTCTCTTCTCTTCATTTTCGGTTTCAAGAGTCTTCTAATGGCCATTTACTTTCCATTTTTCATGTCCATATGCTATTCTAATCAAGTCAAAAATTTCTAGGGTATTTTGGAGGTGCAATCAGAAATTTCAAGGAGATTTCTTAGAGTTTCTATTGATTTCTTCACTTGGGTAAGAGGAAGACACTCCTCCTCAACCTCTATTAGCATCTAGGAACCTTGGTTGTGTTATTTGTGGAAAAACCCTAGTGAGGGTTATTCTTTGATTTTGTAATTTAGTATGTTTGTGTGTTGATTTTACTTTGTTTATGTTAGTGGAGTGATTGGTTGTGTATAATAATATATTAGATTGGATTAGATGATTGAAAATGGAAGAAAAATAATTGATAACCCCTCTTAGGTGGCCACGGTTTTGAGCTTGAAATTGGGTAAAATTGTGGATAAATTATGATGAGTACAAGACATAAATTAATCAAGTGACAAGATGGAATTAATGAAAGGAAAAATTTGGATTTGAGACCTCCTTGGTGGTCACGGTTTTTGGGCCAAAAAGGGTGGTCTTCTTGGTGATCAATTTGCAATAAGAGCAAGCATATTGAAATCAAGTATATAGAATAAAAATTAATGGAAGGAAAAATTTGGAATTAACCCCTTTAAGGAAGCCACGGCCTCTAGGGTAAATTAGGACTTAATTATGTAAAATTTTGTAATCTTGGAGATTGGAGAATTAAATGACTAAAACATAGGCAATAGACTAGTAAATTAGCAAATTTGGAAAGATGAAATATAATTAGAGATTCCATAAATTTTAGAGGAACCTAGAATAACCTTGTCACATGACTTAGGAAATTCCAAGAGAACAAGAACAAGAGAGTGTGAGGTTTTTGAGACCTTAGAATGACCATTCTAAGTGAATAAGAATAAATTACTTTAGAAAAAAAATTTAATTGACTATGGAAACTTACTTAGTGACGGATTCTTGTAACAATGGCAAATCTTGAATAAGAATGCACAATGGGCCTTAGAAATGAATTACCTTATTTGATTTTAATATTATGACATTATGGGTCTATGTGAGTGACCATTCATGTTTTGATGCTTATCTTGGCCAATTGTGGCATATTATGGAATTGTATAAAATTGTGAATCATACATGTTCATGCATAGAGTCTTATGCATTGTGAATGTCCTGTGGACTGTTGTAAGGCCAAGTTGCCTAGGAGATTGAACACACCTTAGTGCGGGTGCGAGTAGACTAGTGTAGGTCATGTTTGACCCTGGGGGCGTCGGGGTGCGGGTCCTTCACAATGGGTAGTTGGTAGCTCTTCTACCCGTGGGGCAAACTGATGCAAACGCACAGACGATATGGACCGAGACATTGTCCTATATCGTGATCTAGCATGGACTGTTTGTACAATGCCTGATGTGCACATGGAAATTATTGATATATAGCACTTTGGCCGCGGTAGCGGAGTTACAGACATGTCTCCTGATCTTTCTCTCTGACTATTTGTGTCTAGCTCCATGGAGTAGGAATTTGGGAAAGCATGCATGTGCATCATGAGATAATCCATCATCGTAAATCATTATTTTTCGTAATTGTGAATTGTCTGAACATTACTGTTATGAATGTCTGCCTGGAACTATTTAATTGCTTACTGTTGGACTTACTGCTTATCATTTGGAAATGATGTTCTGAATTGCTATTTGGGCGCGTTGCGCCATTTGGTTTCTGGCTGCTATAATTGGTAATGATGGTAGGATGTCTTACCTCTTTCCTGTGTTTCTATTATTTGCTGCTTGTGTATACACTGTGTTGATCGAAGACGACAGTAAGGAGGCAGAAGATCCCGATTTTCCTGGTTTCTGGCCTGAACGGGATTAGCATCTACTGAGGCAATGGCGGCACGCATGCACAGATTTCTAGGTGATGTGCGTCTGACCTTCCTCGGAGGGCCAGAGTGCTGGCATATCAACTTGAATTCCGATCGCTGCGTCTACTTAGGGGACGTGTCGATTGCCCTAGCCTGGAGACGTCATGAGGCGTTGATCCTCACCTGCCATGTCAGCCTGCGACTGGAATTCTACTTCCCCATCCGAGAGATGTGGGGTGACCGTTACTACACTCCTTGGGAGGACTCTTTTGATTCTACTGCTCGGGCTCCTGCCCGTGGCTCCGTGGTTCCCATAGAGGTTTCCTCTGAAGAGGAGGATCCTGCTGAGGACCCGGATACGGTCCCTCCTCATCTGAAGGACTGATTTTACTGGTAGCTGCTGATGGCTGCCAGTGCTTTATTTTAGGGGCCTGATGTATTATTTTTGGTGGGCTGTATATTCTGATATTCTAGGAGATGCATATGTAAAATCCTTAAGCAGGTATAGTTTTGCTTTTTGGAAATTTCCAGGCTTGTATCTAAAGTACAGTTGATGTTTAAATATATATATATATACATATGTATGTCATTCAGGTGTGAATTTTTAATTTCCTTCTCATTCTTTACTGCTGTATGAGTTTCGCCACCTAGTTTATTAATTAACAAAAAAATTATATACTGTTATTTTACCCACGTATTAAAGTATCGAACAAGTTAACTTTAAACTAAATGAACCGGGTCTTAATTGTTCAAAATTTTATTTTCTGCATTTTCGTTTTGATTTGATAATGTGACGCTCCCTCCCAAAAAGGGGCGTTACATCTGGCAGTGGTTCTGGCAGTGGCTCAATTTGGGAATGGGTGGTCTACGTTTTTGGGTGGTGAGGAATGGTGGGTTGGGTTGGACGGCGGCATGGTGGTTTGTTTGTGCTTTGGGTCAGATGGAGGTCCTATGGTGGCAGAGATGATTTGATTGGGTGGCAGAGGCAGTGGAGGTCGTGGTCGGATGTTGTGTGTAACACCTCAAAATTTAGCTATTTGACAGTAATGACATTGTACTGTTTTGCAATTTCTGTATACTGTAAAATTATTTTGACTGTTCTGTGATCGTATTTGATCGTTTTGTGTGATTTGCTCCGTGTCAGGAAAATAATAATTTTCTGGCCGAAAAAATTTTATTTTAATTATTCGGAGCTGAGGGATCTTACTAAACCCAATTCCTAGTGATATGTATATTAATCTTTTAATTTTTAGGATTTAACTGTACAATAAAATAATTTTATATTATTATAATATTATTTTATTTAACAAGATCTACCTTGTCTCAAAAACAGTAGAAATCTGGTCCAAAATGACCATGGACCCAGAAAAGTCTGTGAGACACACGTTTAGAGAGCCAGTCAACATTTCTGGCTAGATTAAATCCTAAACCAATGAGAGCTAGTCAACATTAGTGGCTTGAATTTCTAAACTAATAGGAATCTAGTATCTTTGAAATGAACCAATAAGAATCGGTCAAATTTGATGGTTATAAATTGAATCAATAGGAATTTAGCCTTCCTTGATGAACCAATTGGAATCTAGTCTTCATTTGATGAATCAATAAGAGAGCCATAGAAATAAGATCAACCAATAAGATTAAGTCAACATTTGTGGCAAAGACTTTTCAATGGTAGTCAATAGAAATTGGTCAACAAAAGTGACAACCAATAGGAAACAAGTTAGTAACCACCCAACCAATGGAAATGCTAGTCAACAAAGAGGGCTTGACTTTAATTTGCACCCTTGGATGACAAGACTTAGTGGAGAAGCTTTGAACATCAACCATTGATCTAATCAATGGTTAAGAAGCAAACTTAGTGAAGAAGCATTTGATGATCACAATTGATTTAATCAATGGTGTGAGAGTAAACTTAATTAGGAAGCATTGGATGTTCACCATTGATCTAATCATTGGATGTTCACCATTGATCTAATCAATGGTTGTAAAGACAAGCTTAATAAGGAAGTTTAGGATATCCACCCTTGATTTAATCTACGGTGGAGATTGGTCTCACAAAGTGGCTATGACCATTTGTGACCATAGGATGAAAAGTAAGTAGAGAAGATCTTGACCCTCCATTTATGAAGATGCATCTAATGGTTAGGATTTCAAGGAGGAGAGATCTAATGGCTTAGATTTGATCATATCACTTGGAAGCTTCTACCAAAGATCCACCATTGATTTAATCAATGGCTCTTGAAGCCCAAAATGGTGGCTAATGTATTTAGACATCACCTTAGTGTACAAGGGGGGGGGGGGGGGGGAAGGTCACGGTTTTAGAGGCTAAATAGCTATAGGAAATGTTTTGATTCATTTCATTTTCATCTTCATCATCTTCCTAAACCAAGCTTCACAAAATTCTCTCCATTTCTCTCAAGAACACCCCACCTCTCAGGATAAATAATCATTTTACAATATTTGAAAATTTTAGGAATTTTTCTGGATTTTTCTGAGAACGCAGAATATTTTAATATTATTCCTCATTTTGCGTGTGCACTGAGTCGAGCCGGGAAAATGAAATATTTTTCTCGATAACCTTGAACTATGGAAACGTCGACGGGGGATCTTACTAAACCCGAGACTGGACACAGTTTACAAGGTTTCACATTTTTCAAAAAATTTTAATAGATAAAAATTATAATCGTTGTATCAATTTTATCTGTCAGATAAATTAATACTGACTTCGGTCAACTATAACTATTGTCTAATAAATAATAACATGTAATAAAAATCTTATCACACTGTTCAAAATTTACCTTGTATCGTGTCCCTTTAGCTTTATTTTCAAAATAAAAGTTAAATTAATTCAAAAACCTATTGGGGAAACTTCTAGGAAGCTTCCTCCCATTTTATTTTTTCTCTCTTCCCTCTCCTTTCTATTCACGGCAGAGACCACGTTGGAAGCCAAATTATCACTTTCATCTTCCTAATATTTCCTCTCTTCTCATTCTCCTCCTTCTCTTCTCTTTCGTCTTCTTCTTCTCTTCTTTTTCTTCTTCTTCTTCTCCACCACCGTCCACCCTCTCCACTCACCATTTTCATTCCTTGCTTCACCACTTCCATATCTAGCTTCTTCCATCATTCCAAGAGCATTTCCTTGTGGCCATCCTTGGTTCTCTTCTTCTTCTTCTTCTTCTTCTTCTTCTTCTTCTTCTTCTTCTTCTTCTTCTTCTTCTTCCTCCATTTTTCACCATTGGAGCTAAAGCTTGGAGCTTTTGAGGTAAAGTCTTCAATTTTCTTCTATCTTCTTCTTCTTTTTCGTTTTATTGGTCACCTATGTGGCCAAGGAGTCATTTTTCTATGGTTGGAGTAAACACATTGGGAATTTCTCACCCTAGGGTTTTTCTTGAAGGGGAAAACGAAAATCAAAACCAAAAAGGAGAAACATTCTTATGATTGTCTTCATTTAGGTAAGAGGGGGATGATCCTCTTCAACCAATCTTGGTAGTAAGGAAATGTCTTATGTATTGTGTTGATGAGGGAATCCATGTTGGATTTCTCTCTTTGTGGTATGTTGTGTTATTTCCATGATGTTGTAGTTGTTTGATTTGTATGAATGTATGGATGTACATCGTGTGATTTGATGATCATGAACTTATATATTGTTATTTTGTATTTGGAATTCATGAACCATATCTTGGATTGTTGGAAAATAAATGAGAAACTTGAAGAAGGAGGGGCCAGGGCTCTGCAGAAACGAATTCTGCAGAATCCCTGTTAATGCACTAGCGCCCAAGCGCTGTGCATATAGCTGACGAGCACCGAACTCAGTCAAAATTATAACTGAAGTTATTACCTAAACTTGTAGTATAGTGAACAACACCGGATCGTCTCCTCAAGGATCGTAAATGCAATTTAATCCAATCAAGTGAAAGTTAGCAAAAAGGGGGGTTTGACGGTTTAAGATCGCACTTAACAAAATTAAAGGAAGAAATAACAATTAAAAGCAAATCAATTTAGAAACCTATCCACGATTGGGTGGATTCAATCATAGACCCTTCATAGAACACTTGAAGCGCAATTGAATTGTTAATTTGGATCTAACCGAGATCTCTGCATCAAATCCAGAATTCATACTAGACGATCGTCTAGAATTCAATTAACAAGTGATAAACACAAATCCGCAATCGCACCATTCATGAAGATCTATGTTAATTTCAAGTACCGAATTCAATTAACTTAGGCACAAATCAGTAACCTAACCTTTTCAATTCTGTGATTAATTTAGATCAATCAGTTCTAAGTTTCATCACAAATCTCAATCTTCATTTATATGATTAGTTTAGATCAATCAGTTTTAAGTTTCATCACAAATCTCAATCTTAAACCAAGATCAATCAGATCAACATAAATAGAATCACCATTCATGCATTCAAGATCAAGAAGAAGAAAAAGAAGAAGAAAGGAGGAATTCAATTACAAATCAAATACGATACATAACCAAGGTCTCAAGAATCCAAACCACAATCTCTTCAAGAGTTCTAAATTGACCGAAAGTAGCTTAGCCCTCCATTACCATGAAGGGGAGCATCAAAATATACAAAACTATGAGAAACTATGAAGAAGCAAGAAGAAACTTAGAGAGAAATGAAGGAGAATACATCTTGTTCATGATAACCAATGGTGCCTTTTATAGAAGTCTAGGGTAACAAAATGACAAAGGGGAGTGGGTGGATGAGTGGGTGAGTGAGTGGAGTGTTTGAGTGGGTTGGTTTAGTGGGTTGGTTTAGTGGATGAGTGAATGGAATGGTTGAGTGGGTTGGTTGATTGGAAAATACCAAAGGACTTTTGGTGAGTGGGAAATTATGGAGATGAATGGGTGAGTGGATGGATGAGTGGGTGGATTAGTGGATAAGTGGGTGGAGTGGTTGAGTGGTTGGATTAGTGGATGAGTGGATGAGTGGATGAGTGGATTAGTGGATGGATGAGTGGATTAGTGGATGGATGAGTGGGTGGTTGAGGACGAAAATTTCGTGTCTGACTTGGAAGCCAAAAACGACCAACTATACTTCAGATCCATGAAAAGTACTCTTCATGAAAGTTGTAGATCTTTGTCTTGGCTATAAAATGCATATCTGGTTCGTCCAATTTGGCTTCCTTCAGCCCAAGATATGTCCCAAATACTGCAGGTTGCTCAAACCCAACTTCAGCACCTCTGTTCCGACTTGCAAGCTCAAACTGACCTACTAGACTTTATTTTTTCAAAAAGTGTTCTTCATGAGAGTTGTTTATTTGGATCTTGACTATCAACTGTCCAAATTTCAGCTCATCTCCATTATTACAGCTTGAGATATGATTTTATGAGTGCACACCATTTGGATTCTAGTGACAGAACCCGTATTCTGACTTCCATGTAAACTTAGGTCCTTTAGACATCTGTTTGGGACTTCGAGCTCTTCATCAAAGTTGTATAGCTTCCTCTTAGCTTTCCTACAAGGTAAAATTCATGTTTATCAGATATTAGGAACTTAAGTTATGGCCAAAATACAGAAATAGTGTCAAATCTCAATAATGCTGGAAATATTCAATTAGGACCAATTTGAGCTCAAACTCACAAAATCATACCAAACTCAATCAATTAAGAATATGGAGAGTGTAAATGACTAAACATAAGGGTTTCTTAATGAATAAAATATGTGATTATCAATAGCGCCTAGGCGCTCTCTGCCCAAGAAGTTTTCCTTGTGACGCGGCCTGGTGAGCGCTCAGGCGTTTCGTGGTCAGCGCCCAGGCGCTCAACCAGCGCTCAGGCACTCCAGATATGGAGCCTAGGTGCCCATAGCAGAACCAGTAAATAACTGTGAGATGAAGCCATGTGATTGGAGATGTGAATGTTGATGTGGGAATTTGAGATGAAGAGTTTTAAGGGTTGTTTAACTTAATTTGAAGCCACGGTTTTAGATTGAAACTACGAGGAAGTTGAATGAACTTAGTGAATTAAAATTTAAGTGGAGGATATCAAGAAATCAATGCATAACATGGGAGAAATTGAGGTTAGCAGTGGACTTTGGGAAGCCACGATTTTGATCATGAATTTTAGGAAGTTGGATTGACTTAGTGTAAAATGAGAGTTAAGTGATTTTGAACATAGAGGAAGAACGAGAGGGTTGTGAGACTTGTAAAACCTGCGAGTAAATTCTAAGTGAGCATAAATGATTAGGGTAAGGAACTTGATCAACCTAAAGAAATGAGGCTTGAATAAGGGCTTTAAGAGAAGTTTCTCTAGAAAATAAATTTATAAGGGATGATAACTTGAGTAGAACTTTATAATAATCTCATAAAACTTATTAATGGTTGAATTGGCCTAATTGTGGTACATTATGGAAAACTGTGAGTTCCTATGTGGGACCAAGTTCTTGATGAAAATATGATATGATAATATTGAGAATGAATATATATATATATATGACATTGTGGTACTGTATAAGATGAATGCATCATTGATGAGCATACATGATTGGACATTGAGTCGTCATGCATATATAATTTGATAAAGACCATATACCGTTGTGGTATTGTGTATGATGAAGGCATCATTGACAAACGTACATGATTGGACATTGTGTCATCATGCGTATGTATTGTACATGATGATTGAATCATTGATAAACATACATGACTGGACTTTGCGTCGTCATGCGTATGTATACCTAAGAGTAGAATAACACCTATGTGCGGGTGCGAATAGACTAAGCGTAGGTGCCATATGTTGTTGGCCCTGGGGGCGTCGGGGTGCGGGTGCCTCACATGGGCAGTTATGAGCTCCTCTGTGCCGTGGGGTAGACCGATGCAAACACACCGATGATCCGGACCGAGACGTTGTCCTATGTCACGATCAACTGTTGAGGTGCCATGTATAAACCACTGATGCGCAAATGTTTTTATGAGATGAAGCACACTATTTTTAAGGCTAACGAGATACTGGCATTACTCCTTGATCATTCACTCTGAAAAGGTTAATGTTTAGCTCCATGGAGTAGGATTGGGTACCATAATGCATTGTGCATCGTTCATTGTCAGTTTCATAAATCATTGAGCATGAGCACTTATAACTGGGAAAAATACCAATTGCTATTACCATAATAATCATGTGATTGCTTGAACCATTGACGGCGTTAGTGATAACTATTATTGCTATTTATTATTGATCTGTTCTTGCTATTGATTTTAATTATTATTGTGATTGGACTATTGCTTTAAATGAAGTTATGATGGTTTGAATTACCTTATTGCTCATTATCTGAGATGTTGTTGTTGTCTCTATCTAAACTCTTAACTTTACTGCTACTATTGATAAATGTATGTGTTGTGATATTATTTGGGCGTCCTGCGCTGTTTTATTTTCTTGTTGCCATATTGGTATTGAATGATGGGTATCTCACCTCTTTCTTGTAATTTGGTGTTTCGTTATAAAAATATATATATATATATATATATATATATATATATATATATATATATTTGATAAAAGATCGTGAAGAAGATGATGAGGAACCACACCTTGCCGATGGGGTTGGGAACCTGGACAACATTTCTTGGATTTTCGTAGGAGTGCAGCTGCGTGGAGGCATTAATGCCTGTTGTGTCAATTGGGACGCTGAGTGTCATATGCATGGGGTTGCGGCCTTGTCTGCTGGTAGTACCCATCCCTGGGTTACTGCTTCTCCCCTTTAGAGTTTTTATTCCCGTTGTATTTTATGGGACTCTGTAATTACTATATTCTATATTATCAGTGATTCGTGTAAGTTGACTATGAAATATATATATATATGGAATATGATTTCATTTCAATGGTTCTATTAAGGGTTGAATACAATTATATTTCATTCATGGCTCGTATTTTCTACTTATGCATAAATGTGAAAAATAAACTCATAAATTTTGAAACTATGGTTTATCATGACTGTGACACACCTGGATTTAGTAACTGTGGTGTAATGACGATTGCACTGCAGTTGGTATATTTAGGTGCGTTACACGGCTTCTCCAAGAAAAAGAGAACCAAAATGTTCTCAACCATTTTCTAAAACAACGATTTAATGAATTTAGGTAAAACAATGAATTTGAAAATGATTTAGAAGATAGAAAATGATTTAATGATTATTTGTAAAGAACAAGTTGAGTTTCGACCAAAATGCCGTACAATGTCTATTTGATTTCCAAAATTATTTTCTAATGAAGATTAAGTAGTTAACTTGAAGAGAATTCAATTATAATGAATTTTTTTAGAACAAAATAAATGGTTCTAGTTTTAGAAATCTAAATTAATGGAATTAATTATAAATAAAGTGAACACTTGAAAATTGTTAACGTAGAGCTCACCTTTGAGTTTTGAAGTACGTTAGTGAATTTCAAAGTGTAAACAAAGGTTAAAATTAAATCAAGTTAAATTTTTAAGGAAAACGTAGAAAACATTTTTAATGAATTTTCTAGACAAAATACTGTCAAAATTTACTAGAAACAGACAAATAAAAGAGGAAGTTTTATAATATGTTTATAACATGAGAAAAATATTCTGCGTAATTTAAAAGTACTAGAAATAGCTTATGCATTTTTAAAATAAAGATTTTTATGCCTTACGGTTAAGAAAACGATTTAAAAATCTTACGCGATTGAGAAAATGATTTAAAAACATTACGCAGTATTTAAAAATGTCAAAATATATTTACGTGATTTAAAAACGTTCGTGAAAGTGACGCGATTGTGAAAACGTAATAAAATTTTTACGCGACTAAATGGAACAGTGAGTTTTACTATCGGGCCAAAGTGGTGGACCCGAATATGTTGAGATATGGTACTGTCAATTGGAGACATACTATATTTTAGAATATTGAGACTGAGGGTATTTTTGTAATTGTGGTTTATATATATGCCTTGAGTTGGTATGCATAGTCGATGGCTGTGATGACTTTTGTTGTTTAGGAATGAATGAGAGCTGAATACTGTGATCCAGTGGGGGATCTACTGGGGACGTCAGGGCATGGTGATTCATAGTGACCTGTTTGTCACATTATGTACCTGGCCATAATAAACCGTTGCAACGCACTGGCGTATGTCCCGACAAATACTATTTATGTCTCGCGTCTAGCTTAGACTATTATTATAGGTGGCAGATCTTCTGGACCATTCATATCCGAAATTTGTTTAGCTCCATGGAGTAGGAATATGATGCATTGTGCATATGTATAGTTTGTGTACATATTGTTGTGGCATTGTTGAGGTACATTTTATGGTGGCATAATCATTATATATGTATATTATGGATATCTGTTGTTGATATACTGTTGATGTTTATATTGTTGTGATATATGTTTTCTGAATATAAGGATAATTTGTTAACATGATTATACTTGTGATATTTGTGTGTATGGAATGACTTTATCATTCGTATCATTCTTTGCTACCATCCTGGTATTGATGAAAAGGGATCTCACCTCTTTGCTGTGTTGTTTTGTTGTTTTTGTATCGTCAAAATTTGTATAGTAGGCGAAGTAAGCTCTTTAGACTCAACTGGAGGTGAATTTCTGAGTTCGGTGACGGTGTCAAAGGGTGATCTTCCCAGTTTCGACAATGAGCAATTTGGTGGAAGAACGGAACAAGTATGTTGAATTTTCTCGTTAGTGTTGTTACCGTGCTATTAAGTAAGACCCGTCATTGGGTTTGCTACTGTTCCTTGAGTCTGTAAATTATGTTTTAAATGTTGTTTAATATTATGTGGTATAATTAACATGTGTATTAATTAGTTCAGTCTATTTTCTATACTACTTATATTTTCGGTAAGTTTATATTGTCAGTAAAAAAGAAATTTTAAAAATCCATATTTTTGAATTCAAAGCCTTTTGTTAAATGACTTTCAGATTTTCAGATTTTAGTCAGAAATGTAATGCCCTACGGAGGGTGTTACATTAGTTGATATCAGAGCACAGTTAGAGTCTTTTGGGGTTTGTGGTTATGTCTGTCTTGTTTGTGCTGTGTGACTCTCTGTGCTTGGACTCCGAAAGGAGACAATGTTTGTTTGAAATGGTTACATCTGGTTTCCATTGTGTTTTGATTCGTCTGTCTTTGAAGAGAGGACCATGACTCGTGATAAACAAAGAAAGACGATGGCTCGTGATAGACGTACGTGTGAGGAAGCGAGACGTGATGATGGTGATATGACTGCAACTATGGAAGTAATACTAAAAACGACTGATGTAATTATACAGCAAACTCAGAAGCTTGTTCAGCAGCAAGAATTAATAGCTGAAGTTAAGATTTTGTAAGAGTTGAATCAGTCTCGGGATGGGAGACCCCATAACGTTGGACCATATTAGTTACGAAGAAGGAAAAAGTAAGGTCAAGCGATTCCAGCAGAAAACGTACTCGCAATCTCCCGGAAGTCAACAACAGTAGCAATCTTATGGAGGAAGTACTAGTAGTGGCAGGTTTGGTCTGACCGTGACATCTGCACCGAAATGTTAGAAGTGTAGGAAGGATCATCTGACAAAGGACTGTACAATAAAAGAAATCATCTGTTTCAAGTGTGGGATGCCCGGACATCTTGCTAGAAAGTGTATTCCATCAAAGACAAAGTCATCTATTAGTAATGAATGTGCTTCGACACCTCAAGTTGGATGGAGCGTCAATTCTCCAAGTGGAGCAAAAGCACCCCAGACTGAAGATCTAAGCAAAGAAGATTGTGTCACAAGAAGTGATTCTTTGACTGTATTGTATAATTCTGGAGCTAATCCATTCTTCTATGGCATATGATCGTGTAGATTAATTAGTTATCTGTGTCTTTATTATCTTTTGACCTAGTTATTTCTACTTCTATTATTAAAACATGTGGTTGAGAACTTGAGTTGCTTAAACCATACTAAGTATGTTAAATCACTTAATCTTTTTTGTTGATTCAATTTGTTTATCTCATTCACAAAACAGACGCGATTTAAAAATATGGATTGGGCATTTTTCCAACCATCCATGCTCTGTTAGACCTATCGGTTGAATTATTCAACTTAAAAAGCTCACTTCTAAATTCATCGGACCACATCAATTTCTCCATTGGATAGGTTCGGTGGTATATTAGATGACTCTACCATCTTTTCTTTCTTCACCTTCATGATATTTTTCATGTGTCGCAATTGCAGAAAATATACTCTTGATCCAACCTATTATTTTATGGCTAATTGACTGTATGGGTTGATTTGGGCTATCAGTATCTTCGTTACCTTTTGACTTATCTACTTCTACTTCTATTACCAAACCTATTGTTACTATTCAGTTACTTAAACAATCTTTTATGTTAATCTAAACTGTCTACCTCTTTCACGAGATAGACGTGATCTTAAGAATGAATTAGTTATCTTCCAACCATATCCTATAAGTTGTTTCAGTAAAATTTTAGTGTCCCAGAAAACTCATTCTTAAAAATCAGGCAACATCAAATTCTTTGTTAGATATGTCTGGTAACACATCGGATAATTTCACTATCTTTTCTTTCTAATCTTTATAATGTTCTTTCATAGATTGCAGTTGCAAGAAAGGATGTTCCTAGTCCAATTCATGTCATAGTATCAGATACAGTACTGTTGAAAAAGAGAACTTGATTTATAAGACACTTTTTGTTAAAAGCAAGGGCAGGAGAGTGAAGCAGTACGAAGAAAAGGAAATTTCAAGTGATGCTGTTCGGAGTGGCGAATGCTCCGGTGATATTCATAGATTATATGAATAGTATCTTTTGTCCTTATCTAGACAGAATTGTCATTATCTTTATTTACGACATTCTGATATATTCTCAAAATCATGAGGAACATATTGAATATTTCAGTGCGACTCACCAAGTCTAAAGGAGGAGCAGTTATATGCTAAGGTTATCGAAATGCGAATTCTGGTTGGATGAAGTGTCGTTTTTGGGCCACGTGATTCAGAAGAAGGAATTGACATGGACGAGTCAAAAGTTGAAATAGCTCTTGAATGAGAAAGACTGAATGCTGCATTGGAAATTCGTAGCTTTGTAGGATTGGCCGGTTACTATCAAAAAGTTATTGAGAGATTTTCCAAGATCGCAGGACTTCTCACCCAACCTACCGGAAAGAATCAAGCGTTTACATGAACTGATGCGTACAATGAGAGTTATCAGGAGTTGAAAAGGTGTTTGACTACTTCACTGGTGTTAATCTTACCTGATCTCGATGAATCTTTTGAAGTGAACCATGATGTGTCACATCAGAATTTATGATATATGCTTATGCAAAACCAAAAGGTTATAGCGTATGCTACAAGGCAACTGAAGCTGCATGAAGGAAACTACCCTACGCATGATTTGAAATTGGCAACGGTTGTGTTTTCATTAGAAATATGGGAACACTTTCTTTATGGAGCAACATTCAACATCTTCAGCAATAACTAAAGTTTGAGGTATTCGTTTACTCCGGAGAGGTTGAATATGAGGCAAAGAGTTTACGTTGGTCAAAGTAATTTGGAATGACATAGGCGGAGGTACAACATGGGAACTGGAGGACAAGATGAAGGAGCAATACCCCTATCTGTTCTAAGATACGCAAGTTTCGAGGACGAAACTTCTTTTTAGAGGGGGAGTATTGTAACACCTCAAAATTTAGCTATTTGACAGTAATGACAGAATTGTACTATTTTACAATTTCTGTATACTGTAAAATTATTTTGACTGTTCTGTGATCGTATTTGATCGTTTTGTGTGATTTGCTCCGTGTCAGAAAAATAATAATTTTTTGGCCGGAAAAATCTTATTTTAATTATTCGGAGCTTGAGAATCTTACTAAATTCAATTCCGAGTGATATATATATTAATCTTTTAATTTTCAGGATTTAACTGTACAATAAAATAATTTTATATTATTATAATATTATTTTATTTGACAGTACCTATTGTTTCAAAAATAGTATAAATCTGCTCCAAAATGACCATAGACTCAGAAAAGTCTATGGGACCCACGTTTAGAGAACCAGTCAACGTTTCTGACTTGATTAAATCCTAAACCAATGAGAGCTAGTCAATATTAGTGGCTTGAATTTCTAAACCAATAGGAATCTAGTATCTTTGAAATGAACCAATAAGAATTGGTCAAATTTGATAGTTATAAATTGAACCAATAGGAATTTAGCCTTCCTTGATGAACCAATTAGAATCTAGTCTTCATTTGATGAACCAATAAGAGAGCCATAGAAATAAGATCAACCAATAAGATTAAGTCAACATTTGTGGCAAAGACTTTTCGATGGTAGCCAATAGAAATTGGTCAACAAAAGTGACAACCAATAGGAAACAAGTTAGTAACCACCCAACCAATGGAAATGCTAGTCAACAAAGAGGGCTTGACTTTAATTTGCACCCTTGGATGACAAGACTTAGTGGAGAAGCTTTGAACATCAACCATTGATCTAATCAACGGTTAAGAAGCAAACTTAGTGAAGAAGCATTTGATGATCACCATTGATTTAATCAATGGTGTGAGAGTAAACTTAGTTAGGAAGCTCTGGATGTTCACCATTGATCTAATCAATGGTTGTAAAGACAAGCTTAATAAGGAAGTTTAGGATATCCACCCTTGATTTAATCTACGGTGGAGATTGGTCTCACAAAGTGGCTAGGACCATTTGTGACCATAGGATGAAAAGTAAGTAGAGAAGATCTTGACCCTCCATTTATGAAGATGCATCTAATGGTTAGGATTTCAAGGAGGAGAGATCTAATGGCTTAGATTTGATCATATCACTTGGAAGCTTCTACCAAAGATCCACCATTGATTTAATCAACGGCTCTTGAAGCCCAAAATGGTGGCTAATGTATTTAGACATCACCTTAGTGTACAAGGGAGGGGGGGAGGTCACGGTTTTAGAGGCTAAATAGCTATAGGAAATGTTTTGATTCATTTCATTTTCATCTTCATCATCTTCCTAAACCAAGCTTCACAAAATTCTCTCCATTTCTCTCAAGAACACCCCACGGCCAAACCACCTTGCACCACCCTCCACTCTTCAATAGTTTCTATCAATATCATTTCTTGAATCCTTACCTTATTTCAAGACACTTTGTAGTTGGAGTCTTGATCAAAATCATCCATCTTCAAGGAGTTCTTTCAAAGCCAAACACAAAAACTCTTACCTTTCCTCTCTAGAGAAGCTCACGGCCAAAACTCAATTATAATGAATTTTTGGAGAACAAAATAAATGGTTCTAGTTTTAGAAATCTAAATTAATGGAATTAATTATAAATAAAGTGAACACTTGAAAATTGTTAACGTAGAGCTCACCTTTGAGTTTTGAAGTACGTTAGTGAATTTCAAAGTTTAAACAATGGTTATAATTAAATCAAGTTAAATTTTTAAGGAAAACGTAGAAAACATCTTTTTAATGAATTTTCTAGACAAAATACTATCAAAATTTACTAGAAACAGACAAATAAAAGAGAAAGTTTTATAATATGTTTATAACGTGAGCAAAATATTCTACGTAGTTTAAAAGTACTAGAAATAGCTTACGCTTTTTTAAAATAAAGATTTTTAAGCCTTACGATTAAGAAAACGATTTAAAAATCTTGCGCGATTGAGAAAATGATTTAAAAACATTACACAGTATTTAAAAATGTCAAAATATATTTACGCGATTTAAAAACATTTGTGAAAGTGACGCGATTATGAAAACGCGATAAAATTTCTATGCGACTAAATGGAACAGTGAGTTTTACTATCGGGCCAAAGTGGTGGACCCGAACATGTTGAGATATGGTACTGTCAAGTGGAGACGTACTATATTTTGGAATATTGAGATTGACGGTATTTTTGTAATTGTTGTTCATATATATGCATTGAGTTGGTATGCATAGTCGATGGTTGTGATGGCTTTTGTTGTTTAGGAATGAATGAGAGCTGAATACTGTGATCCAGTGGGGGATCTACTGGGGATGTTAGGGCGCGGTGATTCATAGTGACCTGTTTGTCACATTATATACCTGGCCATGATAAATCATGTTAACGCACTGGCGTATGTCCCGACAAACACTATTTATGTCTCGCGTCTAGCTTATACTGTCATTATGGGTGGCAGATCTTCTGGACCATTCATATTCGAAATTTGTTTAGCTCCATGGAGTAGGAATATGATGCATTGTGCATATGCATAGTTTGTGTACATATTGTTGTGGCATTGTCAAGGTACATTTTATGGTGGCATAATCATTATATATGGATATTATGGATATCTGTTGTTGATATACTGTTGATGTTTATATTGTTATGATATATGTTTTCTGAATATAAGGATAATTTGTTAACATGATTATACTTGTGATATTTGTGTGTATAGAATGACTTTGTCATTCGTATCATTCTTTGCTACCATCCTGGTATTGATGAAAGGGGATCTCACCTCTTTGCTGTGTTGTTTTGTTATTTTTGTATTGTCAAAATTTGTATAGTAGGCGAAGTAAGCTCTTTAGACTCAACTGGAGGCGAGGTTCTGAGTTCGGTGACGACGTCAAAGGGTGATCTTTCCAGTTTCGACAATGAGCAGTTTGGTGGAAGAACGAAACAAGTATGTTGAATTTTCTCGTTAGTGTTGTTATCGTGCTATTAAGTAGGACCCGTCATTGGGTTTGCTACTGTTCCTTGAGTCTGTAAATTATGTTTTAAATGTTGTTTAATATTATGTGGTATAATTAACATGTGTATTAATTAGTTCAGTCTATTTTCTATATTACTTATATTTTTGATAAGTTTATATTGTCAACAAAAAGAAATTTTGAAAATCCAAATTTTTGAACTCAAAGCCTTTTGTTAAATGATTTTTAGGTTTTAAATTTTTAGTTGGAAATGTGATACCCTATGGAGGGTGTTACATTGTGGATGGTTGCTAGACTAAGTTTGGTGGTTAGACGAGGTTGCAAACAAGGCTGTGAGTTTGGGCTTTAGTTTCAGTTATGGTGAAGCTATGGCGGTTGTTTCAGTGTTGGCAAGGGGTGACGAGATTGCTACAGGGAAGTTAGTTTCGTGGTGGTGAACGCTGACCCGTGGGGTGCATCGAAGTTTCTGTGTTGGTAGTGGAGGGACGTGGTGGTTTATGGTCTGAGTTAGAAGTGATATGGGTGTTAGGTGGTGTTTGCGTTGAATTTGGATGGTGGCCAGTGAAGTTCGTTGGGTTTGGGTTGATAGGTTTCTTTGACAGAGGGTGTTGTAAGTGAAGAGTGTATGTCTAGGTGTTGTGTTTGCTGTGTTTGGATGTTGGTATAGAGAAAAAGAAAACAAAACCCATGGCCAAATTTAGCCAAAAACAAGGTGTCACCTTTCAGAGCAATGAAACATAAGAACATGGGACCTAATGACAAAGACATCGATAAATAGTGGAGAAAGAAGGAAATATACCTGTTTTCAGCATAAATGAAACAAAGAATTATTTCTTCTGAACTCACTCTCAGTACATATTACACTTTGGATTCTTTCTTTGTTCCTCAACAAAGTCGCACTACGGAGAGTCCTCCCTTTTCTCTATGCTGTTTCGACTGTATAACTCTTCACTCTTTTCTTTTTGGTTTTCAACCAAAGAACTTTTTTTAAGTTCTCTCTTTTGTTTGTTATTTATAGGCGCAACAGAGCAAACAAGACGCGTACTTGGGAGCAATGTGTTGTTGATCAAGATTGCACACGGGGGTGATAAATACAATTTTTATATTTTAGTTCATTTTCATATTTAGTTTTTTAGATCTTTTATATATTTAATCAATTAGTTTTGACTATAT
This sequence comes from Ormosia emarginata, assembly GCA_029884605.1. Taxonomy (NCBI): domain Eukaryota; kingdom Viridiplantae; phylum Streptophyta; class Magnoliopsida; order Fabales; family Fabaceae; genus Ormosia; species Ormosia emarginata. The sequence goes on from JAQQTP010000045.1 coordinate 339,293, forward strand.
TTATAAATTTGAGTTTAAATTGGGTTTAATTGTATTTTTTTAACATTATTAAAAAATTTATACTATTTCTGTATTTTAGACATAACTATAGTTATAGATATCTAGAAATTATGAATTTTACCTTGTAAGAAAGTTGAGATAAATCTCTACAACTTTGATGAAGAGTTTGAAGGCTGAATTAGATGTCTAGTAGGTTAGATTGAGCCATGAAGTCAGAACAAAGATGTTTTCGTTGGAACCTGGATGATGTGCAAAGATTGAGTCATAATTTAGGTTGTAAGTATGATATAGACCTGAAACTCGTGGCATTTGAAAGAGAAGACATATATATTCACTTCTTATGAGATCACTTACAAAAAATGTGACATTTTGGTGGTGTTTTCACCCTTTGAAGTCGGCTGACGGGTTCAAAGAGCTGTTAAGAATGTTTTGGATATAACTCTCTCATCCTAAGCCTAAATTATGCGAATTAGGTATCCAATTAAAGTTAAGAGAAGAGAATTAACCATAAGCTGAGGGTAAACTTTGATTTTTATTTAGAGATAGTTATTTAAGCAGTAACTGCAACTACGAAATACAACCCTAATTTTCTCCTAACCGCTCATGCTTGCACTTTCTCTCTTCCTCTCTCTTCTCTTTAGGTCTCTTTTCTTTTATGTTTCTATTCCCTATCATCCTCATCCATGGATGAGAGGAAAAAATCTTTTAATCAATCCTAAGGATTGACAATCTTGATATTTAATTTTAAGATCTTGTTTTGATTGTTTTACATTTAATTTATGATCAAGTTTCTTTTTACTTGTTAATCAAGTTTCGTTTTTACTTGTTAATAAAGTTTCTTTTAACATATTTTGATTTTGTTAAATCTAAATTGAATTGCTTAATTTGATTTGAATGTTAATGTGATAATTGCATAATTACCACATGTTAATGAGGATTACAAATACTAAATAATGCATTAAAGGCTTCTTGGGTGTTGATTGTTAAGCATGGTTGAATTCTGGGATTTTGATTAATCTAGGATTAGATGGGTGCTTAATTCATTTAACCTTGATTAATTAAATTTTAAATGCTAACCTAGTAGAGAATTTATGGATCATCTTATGGCTTCTTGATGTGATCTAAGACTAAGAATCTGATTAGAAATTGAAAGGAAGAGATTAAATAATACATCAAAGGTGTTTGATGGATCGTTTAACTTGATTGAATTATGGATTTTAAGTCAATTTAGGATTAAATGAGTGCTTAATTCGTTTAATCTTGATTATTTAAATTATAGATGCTTATCTAGTAGACAATTCATTTACCATCTTAAAGCTTCTTGATGTGATCTAAAGTCAAGAACTCGGTTAGCAATTGAATGGATTCTTAGTGATCAAGGATAGATTAAACTCCATAATAATTTATTTTCTTGGATTGATTGTTTACTTAATTATATTTATAATTTTTAATTACTTTCTATTAATTAATTTTGCAACATTTCCCTCCCTTTGTTAACTTCTTAATCTGATTGCATAATTAGAGTGATCTAAGGGATTGACCCGATTGTGCCTTATACTACAAGTATTTTGATAAATCAGTTTATAAATTGATATAATTTGATAGTTTTGACAACTATCAAATTTTGGTGCTATTGTCGGGGATCATTTTGAGTTTAATCAATCATATTAGGAGTATTATTAACTACTAACCCTTCACTAACTCTTGTTTCCCTTATTTTAGGTAGTTTTCAACACAATTGTGGTTTTCAAGTACAAGAACAAGCAGCCATTTACATCACTTCATAAGGATCTTTCTTTCTTCTCTCTTTCATTTTGCTTGTCTTATATTCATTGATGCTATTAATAGTTTGTTAATTGTTTTTGAGCTTTACATTGAGGACAATGTAAAATTTACTTGTAGGGGAGAAATTTTAGCATTCTATTTTTTTCTGTTGTTTGCTATTTTAATTCTACTATTTTTACTATTTTTGTTGTTTTTATTGTTTTGTTTGTTAATTTACTTTTACTATTTTGTTATTTGTTGTTTACTATTTTTCTGGTTATAATTATGTTGTTTCAGTTTTTTTGTTGTTTATTGTTGTTGTTTCTATTGTTTATGTTATATTTTGTTTTTGTTTTCTATTTTTAATTCTATTTTCTAATTTTAATTTTGTTTATATTTTCTGTTTTGTTTCAAATTATGTTTTACATTTTGTTTTTCTTGTTTTTAAAAGAATATATATACAAGTGTTTTTAATTGCTTTCCAATGAAACTTTGAGTTTGTGAAAGTTGAGCATGCATAAATTGAGGTAATATAAGTGAATAAATTGTCTCTCATCTTGAGAATAACTAGTTTGGTAATTAAATTGAATTAGTAGATTAAGTTTGATAGAAACAAACCTCATGAGACTTTGAGCCTTTTAATGAATAGATTGAACATTTGTGTCATTCTCTTCTTTCTTGTGTGATTTTCACTCATGGAATTGTTACTCTAGAACTTACTTTGATTCTTTTTTAGACTACATTTTCGCGTGCATACATGAATATGATTTAAGCATTTTTCTTGAATTAGCCACTTTAGTCAAATAACTAATCTTGCATATTTTTCCTTGATTAACCCCTTTGAGCTTATTTGACTATTCCTTATTTTTAACTTATTATATGCCTTAAATGAAAAACTATGTTCTTACCTAACCTTAGGGAATAAGAGAGCGTTGATATAGTTATCGGATGAGTTCTTGAACAAGTGTGTGTGTGTGTGTGTGTGTGTGTGTGTGTGTGTGCGCGCGCTAATTAGTGTGCAAACGGGTTGATGAAAAATGAAAGAATGGCCAATTGAAATTGAAAAAAAAATAAAAGAAGAAAAATATAAATACAAAAAATGAAATGAAAAGCAGGCAAGGGAAAAATAATATGTAAAGAGAATTTGCATTACATAAAGTTGAAATAAACTTTCATACTTATTACTTGAACTCAACCTTAATGCTCTTTTATTCTCTTTAGTATTTAACTTGTCATATTCATATTACTCCCCTTCTTTACATTGACCTTATTATAATCTTGAATAAAGTCCTCTTGATTTGTGTGTGCATGTGTGATAACTCTAGAGACTACCAAATTTAATCAATTTATAACCAATTTATCAAAATAACTTGTAATATAAGGTAACACCGGGTTGAGCCCACAAATCACTCTGATTATGATTACGAAATCAAATTAAGATGTTAGTGAATAGGGGAGAAAGGGGTTTACAAGATTAAAATGAAAAAACAGAGAGTAATTAAATAGAGAAAACATAATTAAGAAACAATCAATCTAAGGGAATTAACCGATCTTGATTTTAATCTATCCTTGATCATTTTAAAATCATTCAATTATCAACCAAATCCTTGATCTTAAATCACATCAAGATGCCTCAAAATGATTCACGGATCTTCCACTAGATAAGCATCCAGAATTCAATTAATCGAGGTTAGACAAATTAAGCATCCATCCAAAAACTCAAATTAACTTAAAGACCAAGATCCAATCAAGCTAAACAATTCATCAAACACCTTTGATTCTTTGTTTAGTCTTTGGAATCCTCTCTTAGCACATGATAATTATGAAATTAACATATAAAAATCCCAACTAAATTAAGCATTCAATTATAATCAAACAAATAGAAGAAGAAGAAGAAGAGAAACTTGATTAATAATCAAATGTATAACAATCAAAACAAAATCTCAAGATTAAACGTCAAGAATGTCAATCCCTTGGATTGATTAAAGGCTCTATCCCTCCATGAATGAGAGGGAAGAACTCAGAAAAACAAGAGAACAAAATGAAAACCTAAAGAAAAGAGAGAAAACTCTAGGAAGAAGAATCAAGTAAGAATGACTATGGCTTCTATCTATCTCGGGTTTCCTATTTATAACAAAATAACTTACTTAAAAATTAAGAATCATAATTTTTCCCTTAGTTAAAGTTAATCATCTTCCTCTTACCTTTCATTAGCCATCAAAATCACTTAATTTGGGCTTTAGAAGAGATAGTTATACCTAATTCACTCTTAACAGGTCTCTGATCCCGTCAGTTGAATTCACAGGGTTAAACGTTATCAAAACGTTGTAGTTTCAATATGTGATCTTCATAAAAGTTTGATATTTATGTGTAAGGTTTCCAATGCCACCAGTTTCAGGTCCATATTACACCTACAACCCAAGTTATGGACCAATTAGTGAACATTGCTCGGGTTCTAGTAATAGCACTGTGTTCTGACTTTGTGACCCAATCTGACCCACTAGATATTCGATTCAGACTTCAAGCTCTCATCAAAGTTGTAGAGATTTTTCTCAGTTTTTCTATAAGATAAAATTCATAATTTTTAGATATTTAGAACTCAAGATATGGTCGAAATATAAAAATAATGTAAAATCCTAATAATGCTATAAAGATCAATTAAGCTCAATTTGAGCTCAAACTTATAAATTATGATCAAAACCAATCAATTAAACATATAAGAGGTCTAAGAGATTAAATATGAGGGTTAACTAATGTATGAAAATCATGTTAATCAATGTGTTTTGAGCAATGGAGAAGTAAAAGATAAGCAAGTTTATGGTAGTGTGTAACACCCTCCTTAGGGCATCACATTTCCGACTCCCGACTCATAATCTGAAAATTAATTCGTAAAAGGTTTGAGTTATGAAAATATGGGTTTCAAAATTTCTTCTTTATTGAAACGTAAATTTACTAAAAATATTAGGTAATATTGAAAATCATATTTCAACTATTCATTATGCAATATTGACACCAATTAATATTTCACAATTTAAAGAGAAATATAAAATTAACATACTCTTCTTTTTTTTTAATAGTAGCAAGCAAACCCTCTGACGGGTCCTACTTAATAGCACGGTACAACACTAACGAGAAACTTTAACATACTTATTACTTTTTTTGTCCATCTTGATGCATCATACATCTGTTCCTTTGTCAACACTGCACCCTTCGAGTCCGAATGTCCACTCCTTATTGTTGTCACCAATCTCAGAGTATCCATCGCCTGTTATGACTAAGACAACTCGATCCTTCTATTCTTTGATTTTAACAAGATGCATACAACAACAAAACAACATAACAAAGAGGTGAGATCACCTACACCAATACTAACATGGTAAGCACGCACGGAGATAACACAAGCAAAGATATCATACAGATAGATCATACCACAATTATGATCATGTCATCAACATTAATCAACTATCATCATCCAATCATTTATCAGTTCAATTATCATAAACAACAATTACGATAATGCCCTCAGCATTATCATCATCATCATCATCCAAGTATTCAAAACAATTGTCATAGCCAATATTCCTCAATTAATATATCACACAGATATAAATGTACTCATATAATGCATGTGCATTTAGACTCAATGTTCCTACTCCATGGAGCTAAACTCAGGTTGGAGAAATGATCGAAAAGATCTGTCGGTACCACATGCCTCAGACCACGTGCTATAATCCTCATTTTGATTTTGCACATCTAGCATATACACGACAGTCTTTATCAGATCTTGAATAAGAATAGTGTCTCGGTCAGGATCATTGGTGTGTTGCATCGGTCTAACCTACGGGAAGAAGCGCGACCAACCACCCGTGTAAGCAACCCGCACCCCGATGCCCCCAAGGTTAACAAGTGACTTACACTACGCATATCGCACTCACTCAAGAGGTGTGTTTCTCCTAGGCAATCAGCCATATCTAGTCCTCATCGGACCATTCCAATGCGTGTATAATGCACCAAATATAATCACAGGTATAATACCAATCACAGGTATATCTCATAATTTCTCAGATATAGTTTATACAATGCACGAATATATCAGTACAAGTCCAACCACAAGGGCTATTCTGTTCAAATTCGTTTGTTCAATTAAATCATATGCCTCAACGCATATTTTTTTTTCAATGCATCTAAAATGCACCACGTGCCAATAACAGGTAAAACTTGTTGTTTTCACAAATAGTGTCTATACATTGGTTTTACAGTAATCATACTATATTTTTCAATAACAAAATCATGTTATCATGTTTTCATAGTTATAAAACACTTTTACCGTATTTTCACAATCGCGTAACATTTCTGTTACGTTTTCACAATCCAAAAATGTTTCTGTTATATTTTCACAATACCGTAACACTTTTGTTACGTTTTTAAAATTCCAAAATGTTTTTATTACATTTTCACAATACCGTAACACTACTGTTACGTTTACAAAAATTCGTAATAATTCTGTTACGTTTTCAAAATACCGCAACTCTTCTGTTGCACTTTTAAATCACGTACAAATTTTTCAACATTTTTCTCAATCGCGTAAAATCATACGTTTCTCAAATCGCATAGTATTTTTTTCCACTGTTTCAAAATCGCGTAACTTAAAAATCATTCTTTTAAGTTGCATAAATCATTTTCCATCATTCTCAAAATATTTAAAACACTTTCAAAATCACATAACGATTTTTCGCCACTTTTCACAATCACGTAAAAATAATTCATCACTTTTCAATCACGTAGTGATTTTTCAATAGTAGTTCAAATCACGTAATTCAAATCGCGTAGAAATATTTTAACGTATTCCAAATCGTTTTTAAGATACGTAAAATATTTTTCAACATTTTACAATCACGTAAAATATTTCTCAATATTCCAAACATTGTTTTGGACTTAAATAAATTGATATCATTTTCAACACATTTTTCAAATTGCGTAAAAATATTTTACTGCATTTCAAATCATTTTTAAGCTACACAAATAATTTTTTTATCACAATTTCATTACAGAAAATATTTCTTAACCTTCAAAAATTCCGTTTCAACTTTTCTCAAAATAATATAACTTTATACTTCATTTAATATATTTTCTTACTTAAGAAAATCTTTTTCTACAGTTCTTTACTCAAGAAATTCTTTTTCAAATATAACCCACAAAATTACTTTTCAATTAATTTAAATCAATGTTTTAAACTTTAAGAATTTCCTAACGTACTTCAAAACTCAAAAATCAGTTTTACGTTAGTAAATTTTCAAAATACCATTATATTCTCCATTTTTCCCAAATCATTTCCAAAATCAACCTTCCTCAAAATAAATTGAAACTCAAACGTTTTCAACTTCTCTTTGTTTTTCGTTACGAAAGTTTCTATTCTCTCAAGTGATAAAATGCTCTAATTCCCTTTCCAAATTCTTGTATTAAATCAATTATATTTCCACTTGAAAAATCACTTTGTTTCATCAAAATCAAGGCATTACAAGCCTTCGAAAACGTGAACATGACTATTGAAAATTATCAAAACATTTTTCCTTCTAAGTCAATATGGTTTTGCACAAACAAAATCATTAAAATTTTGCTTTCAATACCGTAAGACTTATGGTCATAAAAACTAAACCCATTTGTTCAAATTCATTTTCACTTTCTTTGCAAATCCTTTTTGACTTTCTTTGCAAATCCTTAAAATCAACGTTTGCCCGTTTCATTCAAAACTCATGTTTAGAAAAACACTTAGAATCTTTTTACACAACATAAATCAATAAAAAATCCCTTCAAAAACCATGTTCTTGTTCTCTTGAAAAACAAACCCTTTGTTTATTTTCCATACTCTTCAAATCATCCATTTTCATCATTCATGAAAATATTAATTTGTAAACACCTATTTTGAGGTGTCTTGGCCGAAAATTCACCATGTTCTAGGGACCAAAAATTAATCCTCTTGTTCTTGAAAAATTTCAACATAGACCTCAATCTTGAGAGTCAAAAACTGTAGCCTCCCTTTGGCCATTGGAACCAAAAATTGATTTCTTGTCCATCATCACATCATGGCACATACATACATATTCCTATATATAACACAAGCATGCCAAAATCAAAGCAATAAATCATGCAAATCATACCAAACATAGGCAAATAATCAAAGCACATAAACACCCACAAATAATTACATGACCATGGATATGAATCCTCACATGGATTCACTATCCATCAAATATAAGACCATCTCTCACCACCATACTTGGTTGTTGAGATGGATCTCCCTCTTACCTCTTGAAGATCCTCAAAAGCTCTTTGTTTTGCTTCTTTTTCCAAGTCCTTCACCACCAAGGGCTTCTCAAATACAAAACAAAATATATAAAAATTAGTATACTAAGCTTGATTAAGAGGAACCACGGATCAAACATGGTTTAGATCATGAAAAAGAAGAGAAGAAATGAAGTTTCCTTACACTTCACCATAAATACCCCATAACTTTGATCTTGAAGAAAGTCCATGAAGATGAATGATTTGGAGGAAATCTTCAACATAAAAGTTGCTTAGAACCTCATGTAGATTCAAGATCTATGGTTGGATGAAATTAAAAGAGCTTGGAGAGTGGTTTTGGGTGTCTTGGCCGAAGCTTGCTTGGAGAAGGAAGGAGAGAAAATTTTGAAGAGCTTTGGCTTTTTGGAATTGATCAATAATGACCAAGAATGACAATGATGGTGTCTTCAAATTTTCCTACACAAGAAAACATCACAAAACCATCCCCCCCTTCATAATGCATTCAATAATGTTATCATCATTATTAGCCACCATCTAGAGCATTTCTAGCCATTGATTAATTCAATGGTTAGGATTTAGGTAGACTTTTGATTTAGAAGACTTAATCTAGGCCATTAGATCTTTCTCCTTTAAATCCTAGCCATTAGATGTGTCTCCAAAATAAAGGGTCAAGATTACTCCTTCTTACTTTTAATCCAAAGGTCATAATTAGTCTTTGCTACTTTTTAAGACCAAATCTCCACCATTAATTAAATCTTCATCCAATGGTCATAAATGGTCTTTGTTACTTTACAAGACCAAATCTCCACCCTTGATTAATTCTAAATCCAATGGTTATAAATGGTCATAGCCATTATATAAAACTAAATCTCTACCCTTGATTTAATCTTCATCTAATGGTTATAAATAATCCTATTTACTTTTAAGATCAAATCTCCACCGTTGATTAAATCAAGATCAAGTCTCCATCGTTAATTAAATCAATGGTGGATATCCAAACCACCAATGTTGACTTAAGTAATATAATTTCTATTTTTATCTGCTAAAGCCCCACGAAAGAATATATTTACTATATTTTTATCCGATAAATAAATACAGTACAAAACACAGTATAAAAAAATTTTAGAAACTATTTTCGGATTCAGGTTTAGTAAGATCCCCTGTCTCCGTCTAAACAGTACAAATTTTTCTATACGTAGAAAAATTTTCACTTTGCAGGACCCACCTGGGCCCACGTATGGCCACCTAGGCCCACATAGGACCACCTGAGCCCACATACAGTCAAAAAAATTCATAATCATCCACAAAAATCACAAATATTAGAAAACGTATGAAAATCAAGTCAGATTATTAAAAATAATTAACAGTCAAGAAAAATAAATATTTAAAGATTTTCTCCTGCCCGAAAATTTTTATTTTCCTGACACGGAGTAAATCACTCAAAACGATTAAATACGCTGATGGAATAATCAAAATAATTTTATAGTACACAGAAATTACTAAACAGTAAAATTCTGTTGACTGTCAAAATTATTGTTTAAGAGATACGAAAATTCAGGGTATTACATAGTGCATATTTTCATGGGTTGAATTGAGTGAAACACTTACCTTCTAAACATTTGAGATATTGAGAGTAAGTATTGTGAGGTTTTATCATTCTTGATCTATGCTTTTCAATTGAAGTTACTATGCTTGTTGGTTTGATATATAAAGAAATGTTACTTCATGAATGTTTCAGTTCCTTGAATTTTTTGTTGCTCTCTTTTTGCATTCTTGAACATCATTGGAAAATGAGTTTTTCTTCAATTTTTAACTTTCAAGTTAGTGTTGTTTTTCGTTTGTTCCATAGTGGTGGATTTCTACTTTTGCTTGGGAGTGCAAAAGCTAAGTGTGGGAGAATTTAATAAACACAATTCTTATATATTAGTTAACCCTCATATTTAGTCTCTTAGACATCTTATATGCTTAATTGATTGGCTTTGTCCACATTTTATAAGTTTGAGTTCAAATTAGGCTTAATTGTATTTTTCAGCATTAATGACAATTTTGCACTATTTTTGTATTTTTGGCATAATTTGAGTTCTAGATATTTAAAAATTATGAATTTTACCTTGTAAGAAATTTGAAATAAATATCTACAACTTTGATGAAAAGCTTGAAGGCTGAATCAGATGTCTAGTAGGTCATATTGGACCACGAATTTAGAATAAAGATGCTATCGCTGGAACCTAGACGATGTGCAAAGATTGGGTCATAATTTGTATTGTAGGTGTGATATGGCCCTAAAACTAGTAACATTTGAAAGCTAAGAGATATATCTTCACTTCTTATGAAGATCATTTATAAAAAATGTGACATTTTGATAGTGTTTTCACCCTTTGAAGTTGGTTGACGGGTTCAGAGAGCTATTACGAATGTTTCGGGAATAATTCTTTCACTCTAAGCTCAAATTATACGAATTAGTTGTCTAATTAAAGCTAAGAGGAAGAGGATTAACCCTAAGTTGAGGGAAAACTTGGATTTTTAATTTTAGAGATAGTTTTTTAAGCAGCATCTGTAACCACGAAATATAACCCTAATTTTCTCCTGGCCGTTATTGCTTGCACTTTCTCTCTTCCTCTCCCTTCTCTCTAGGTTTCTTTTCTTTTATGTTTCTCTTCCCTCTCATCCTCATCCATGGATGAGAGGGAAGAACCTTTTAATCAATCCTAGGGATTGACAATCTTGATGTTTAATTCTGAGATCTTATTTTGATTGTTTTACATTTAATTGTTGATCAAGTTTCTCTTTTCTTGTTAATCAAGTTTCGCTTTTACTTGTTGATTAAGTTTCTCTTTACCTCTTTTGATTTTGTTAAATTTGAATTGAATTTCTTAATTTGATTTGGTTGTTAATGTAATAATTGTATAATTACCACGTGTTAATGATGATTACAGAAACTAAATAATGCATCAAAGGCTTCTTAAGTGTTGATTGTTAAGCTTGGTTGAATTCTGAGTTTTAGATTAATTTAGGATTAGATTTGTACTTAATTCATTTAACCTTGATTAATTAAATTCTAGATGCTTATCTAGTAGAGAATTCATAGATCATCTTAAGGTTTCTTGAATCTAAGACCAAGAATCTGCTTAGCAATTGAAAGGAAGAGATTAAATAATGCATCAAAGGTGTTTGATGGATTGTTTAACTTGGTTGAATTATAGATTTTAAGTTAATTTAGTATTAAATATGTGTTTAATTCGTTTAGCCTTAATTAATTAAATTCTAGATGCTTATCTAGTAGATAATTCATTGATCATCTTAAGATTTCTTGATATGATCTAAAGTCAAGAACATGATTAGCAATTGAATGAATTCTTAATGATCAAGGATAAATTAAACTCAAGAATAGTTTATTTCCTTGAATTAATTGTTTACTTTATTATGTTTACAATTTTTAATTACTTTCTATTTATTAACCCTGCAATATTTTTCTCTCCTTTGTTAACTTCTTAATATGATTGTTTAATTAGAATAATCTAATGATTCGATCCGATTATGTCTTATACTATAAGTATTTTAATGAATTTATTTATAAAAATTAATATAATTTAATAATCTCAACAGCTATCAGGTGGCTCATGAATACAGAGATTTTCTCCAAGATTTGTACTCGATTTTGTCCCAAATTCTACGGTCCATTAAATGAAGTAGAGGGGCTTTCTTCATGTTGAAATTCAAACTCACTGAAGGACCCTCCCAACTATAATGGTCATGTTTAATTGGATGATGGTTTTTTTTTTTGGATGAGTTGATGATTGAGAGAATGAGTTGGGCCACAAAGTGTGAGTGAATACTAAATAAAATAGGTTTTGGGTCATAGCCCATGGAACTAACATATAATTTTTCTCTGTTTTTCTTTTTATTTTTAAATTTTCTTCTATGATAAATTAATTACTTTAATTTTTATTTTATTATTACTATTATATTATTTTTTTTATCCAAATAGAATTAGGTGTTCGCATTAGTAGAAATCGAACCTAAGACCTTACTATCAACAACGCTATTCAATCCTACTAATTCAGCTAATTCTCGTTGACAAAGCACACAATTCTAAACCAAATGTAAGATTTCATATATCAAACGACAAGCTCATTTCAATTGAGAAAAAATAAATCTGTATTTTAGTTAGTTTTAAATTTTATTTCGAACTTGGGTGATCTTTTTTTTTTTTCGAACAAGGAGGTATATGACTTAGTACAAGGAAGAAGATGTTAGACTAAAGTGCAAACGAAGTGACTTTGTTGAGATTCAATTTCGAATGGAGCAATCAACAAAAGGAACTTGTGTCACTTGAGCTTTTTTATCATTTGTTTTCCAGTATGGATATTTTCAAGCTAACCGTGAAAAAGCAAATATTTTTTATGCTACTTTTTGTATTAATATAAAGTCCTTCCTAAGTGATTTTAAGAGCATAACCCACAATAGTCTAATACATTTAGAGGAATTAATTTTTCTAGATATTGACCCAAATTCAAGTTCAAATAGTCAAGATAAAGAACGAACATTGGCCTCTCTCCCTAAGGTTGCGTTACGGTTAGCATCGCCAAGGTGCTTGTAGTGTCGCCATTCTGCTTATTTGGCTCCTCCATAAGGTGGTCTTCTCGTCCTATTGACGCCCCATCCAACCTCACGCCTAGTTTGTGTCCCTGCTCACTTCTCTTCTGGTGACAGCAGCTCCTTCTATGTCATCGCAGCTCGTTGTCCAACCATCTCTGTCGCCTGCTGATTCAGTCGTTGTTCCTCCCTTCAACATGATGCAATGGCTGCTTCTTGTTGAGGGATCGACTTTACCTGACAACGAAGACAAAGATCATCCACTCTAATGATGAAGAACCGCACTTTGAAACTACAGCGACACAACACAATCTGGTAGGAAGAATCTTCTACGACTGCAACCGCATCCAAGCCACGGGGCTCACTGTATTGTCCCCAATCTGGAACTTTTCTGAAAGGCCTTCATTGTTTTAAGTTATGTTTGAATATTTAGTAATTGATTGAATTGAATAGAATGAGATAAGATAAAAGTACTATTCTACTGTTTGAATATTTTAAGATAAAATAAAATAAAATTACTATTTCATTGTTTGAGAGGTGGATAAAATAGTAAGAATTATAACTTTATTTTTATTAAATTACCCTTATTGCAAACACACTAATTTTATTTATTTATAACTAACAAAAAAGACTTTAATTATTTTTACATATTATGTAATGATGATATTTACTAGATACTTTTTTTTTCTTAAATTTTATATATTTTTTTGTTATTTCTTAATCTCATTTTTAATTATTTCATTCTTGATTATGTAAATAACAATTTTAAAAATGCATCGTTGAGGTGAATGATTTGAAATTGTTTGTAAACAACTAATTGCATTTTATGAAAATGGGAAAAGAGAAATTTTGCTATGGAAAAGTAAGATATAACAATGGAGACAACAATAGGGATAGAGCAAGGTGAGGCAATGGAGAGAGCAACAAGAACAAAGCAAAGGTGTAGTGGAAGAGCAAGTCAGAAACAATAGAGCAAGATGAAGGAGGGAGACAATAGTATATTAAGATATGAGATTAATGTAGTAAAATCCTAATTATAATAATAAAAAAAAGATAATTCTATCTCATAGTCCCCTAAATTGGGGAGGGGAGAGGAGAAGAAAATTAATAGTTTTTTGTGAGATGGAATAGAATCCATCCCACTCACTTTCATCATATTCCATCCTTTTTTTTAATATAACAAAACAATAGAACATATCTCTATTCTATTTCATTCCCCTACATTCCACTCAATTCCACCAATCCAAACATAACCCTAGTAAGTAACCTCTAGAAGCTACCTTAAATTGAAACCAATCTTAATTGTATATGTGCACAATACATTATCCTATCTTTTGATCGTGTTTCCTTTATAGACTTCAAAAATGATGTTGGGCATGGTTTTCAGAACTAAACTTGATCAGCTGGTTAGACTCGAAAAATTAGGAGTCAGTCCTCCAAGTGGTCCAAATAATCCTTAAAAATCAAAAATTTCAAAAATAGTATTTGAACCAAAAAATTAGTACTAAATCGATCTACCCATTCAAATTGGTCATGGTTCTTACGGTTGAACCGATCAAGTTTTTCCTTTTTGTTGGACTAAATTGTCTGGTTCCTAATTTGTAACAAAAACTCAACCTTTCTCCTATTAATTTGTCCAATGTGGGACAAGGAGAACGTAATAGAAGAGTCATTTGGCTCTTATTATAGTGAGAAGCCTCCTTTACTTATTCAATGTGAGATTAACATAGAAAGAGAAGCTTTTTATCTCCCTTTTTACTTGTTTGATATGAGACTAATATTTGTTAGAGAAATGTACTAGCAAAATATTTTTAGTTTAATACTTATTACATACGCTAAATTAATTTAATTATGTTATAAATATATTTCAAAAAAAAAAATTCTATAATTTTATTTATATGCTTAACATATATATATATTGTATTTTGTTATATATTGTCATATATTTACATAATATATATGTGTATTAAACTTTAGTTTAACCCTATTGACCCTAATTAGACCTTAAAACCTTAAACTTCTTCCTTTACCAGTTCAATGACGAGTCCAGTTCTAAAAACATTATGCTAGGATATCTCACTTAGTTCATTCTTGAAAATGTGTATTCCTTTCATTGTCAGTAATGAGTAATGACAATCTATCTTTTGAAAAGACAAAAAAAAACAAATAAACAAACAAGCCTTCTTAACAATTAAATATATATGATAGTTAATGACAATTTAAAGCATATATCTTGATTGGTTGGATATATGTTAAACATATCACTAAAGAATAACAAAAACTAAAAAGTTCAGAAAAAAAAAACATTCGTGGGTAGGGAAAAATTAAACTTACGAATTTAATTGTGATGTATTATCAATATAATATTTTTTTACATTATCAAATATCAACCAATCATATATTATCACATCATTAAAAATATTTGACTCTCATAACAACTACATTAAAAGTCACACATGTAATATTATACGATTGATTGATAAAGTAAAAAAATTTACACTAATCATACATCAAAATTAAACTCAACTTAAACTAGAGGCGAAAATATTATTTATTTTTAATCCAATATTATATTTTTCAGAAATTAGTTTAGAGGATACTCAATGACAAGTACAGATTATGGGTCCTGTGTTATCCCATAAATATCTTCAAGATGGTCACGTGCTAGTTGCAACTTCATCGCCCCCATTCATCTTATATTTGGCACAGCATCATTAAAGCTATGCCTTACCTCAAAGATGGGCTTGGTTTTCGACTAGCTATAAAGTACCGATACGACTATCAAGTTGTCATACTGGTTTTCAATACATATCGAGTGTGGGAACGCAGACTAAACGTCAAAACACGTACAAATAGGTCGTTTCGATTTCAAACACGTTCTGAAACGCGCCAACACGATCAAAAACTACTTGAAACGTGTAGATGGCGAGTGAATTAAGGGAATCTGAGATTTTTGATATTTTTTTAGAACCCAAGAGTTTCGAGCTCTTTAACTCACTTTAGCCTTATATTTTGAGTCACAAAAACACCCATTCACCCTTATTTATTTGGTTCTGTGACTTCCTTCTATCTGCAACTTTCATCATTCTGCAACTATTTTCGATGATGAAATTCAGCGGTGGACATGGTGTTGGCTTTCCCATGACTCTCTGGCCTTTGCTGTGTGGTGGCGATGCACTGGTGTTGGCGAGGCTTCACTTTTAGCTGAGTCTGGTCTAGTGCATGGTGTTGGCTTTACGATTCAAAAGTCGAGTTCAACCGAAGTGTGAGAGAAGAAGACAACTTGAGTAAGTCTTATTCTTTTAATTGCATTGAATCCATTGAATAATAAACACTACAAGAAATTCGCAAATTAGCGAGGGACACATCCCTTGCTATATTTTGTGAGGGATTAGCGAGAGACACGTCCGTCGATTGTTTTAATCGCTAAGTAACGACGGAATAATTCCCTCACTAATCCGTCGCAAATTTTAAAAAAATGGCGCCTATGTTCCCTGACAAATCAACAAGGGAAATTATGTCGCTATAGTTTGGAAATTTTGGATCTAAAATCTGTCGCTAATCCCTCACAAATCTTTCGCTAATTTCTCTCGCTATTTTCTCGTTAATCTCAATCACAACAAGAAAAAAAAATTTGGATCTAATATCCGTCGCTAATCCTTCGCTAATTTCCCTCGCAAATCTATCGCTAATTTCCCTTGCTATTATTTCCTTGCAAATCCCTCATTAAGCTCAATCACAGCAAGAAATTTTTTTTTTTTTAGATTTAATATCCGTCGCTAATCCCTCGCTAATTTCTCTCGATATTCCTTCGCAAATTCATCGCTAATTTCTCTCGTTATTCCCTCACAAATCCCTTGCTAATTCCAGTGACAACAAGAAAAAAAATTAGATCTAATATCCGTCACTAATCTCTCGTTAATTTCCATCGCTATTCCCTCACAAATCCCTCGTTAATCCCAATCACATAAAGAGAAAAAATGAAAGAAAAAAAGCAAAAGCCACCAGACTTGTACGCACCCACTCCACCCATGCACATATAATGTGCCACCATCATAGCACAATTTGGCATCTCAATAGAAAAAGTAAACTATCTCAATTTCTCAATCAAACATTCATCTTACACAAAATTAGAGTGTTGAACTCAAAAAACCAAGCACCAGAATAACAAGCAATGAGCAAAGACAATAAAGGCAACAAGGTGACTTAGCCACCAAAAGCTTAACAAAAACTTAATAAAGGCATGACAGAAACACTAGGTATATGAAAAACTAAGATATCATGAAAAGCAAAAAAACATAACAGCACCAGTGAAAATCCAAAAACAATTTGTAACCACTTTTATTCCAAAGAAAAAAAATTAACTAAAGATCACATATTTGATATTAACATTCAGTTTTCACTTTTAAAGCACACTCAAATCACATTCTATGAAGGGTTTAGTGCATTACTTTCATTTGTTCTAATAGTCAAGATTCAATGGGTTTAGTATAAGAAGGGATCCTGACACACTGCCTAGATCTCCTATTCACTGCATCCTTTGATATCTTCGAGTTTGCCATTTCTTGAGAAAAAATACAAGGTTTTTGTTAAAAATGCCACAATGCTTGAATGTGATCACAAAGGGTTGAACGATGGCCAATCCAAAATTCACAAAGCTAGGATTGGAGAGAAAGGGAATCCAATTCACCCAAGAAGCAAAACAAGAATGAATAGAAAAACATCACTTTTCAATACAACAATTAACAACAACAAAACATATTCGTTCTAAATGGATTTCTATGGTGAAACCCAAACCTCTGCTATTCTGCAACATGGCATAAGATGTCCTTGAAATTAATTTAGTGCCCTCACTACAAAAGATGTCTCCTAGTTGTTTCCAAAAATCTGATTCCCTAAATATAGAGTATCTGACATCCTCATGAAACCATTGTAAAAATACTTATATTCAAAGTTACTGTCGAAGTCTATTACAAGCCAGAGCACCCCTTTTACCCCCCAAAAACACTATTTATATATCAATAAAGTAATCCCAATTGCTAAAGGAGACTTAAACTGTTCATGCTGAAAACAGTTTCTAGATGCATTTCCCATTTTGGTCATGCCACAAAATGAAGTAGATGACTAATAAAGTCACTGTTAAAGTTCAAAAATGAACTTATATAGGCCATCTCCAAAAATCCCTAAGTTCAAATTGTCCAGTTCTTCATATCCACAAGGAAGGGAAAAGGAAAGTGGATAGATGAAAACTCAGACTCCTCATTCAATAAAATATAGTTCTCTGCTTCTCATCTTATCAAATGGCCAGACCTACAATTTATTTGATTTAAGCATCTAATGTTGTTATCTAGCTTAAAATCTAGTGTTCACTCAGAAAAATTCAAAGAACCAAACTTTTTAACTCTCACGTATAATAAATTCCAAAGCAAGGTATGAATTTTTCATTTGGTTCCAGGATCTATACTTTCTCCTTTCTGAATCCCACTAGCACATGAACATATAACAGGATAGTTAGCTCTGGGGTACTGGTAACATTATCATCATGTGACATTCATTTAAATAAAATTTCTGTAATTCTGACATTACTATCACCCAGTGCAAGAACAAAGAAACAAAGAATACAACCTTGCAAGATGCAAGTAAATAAAAAAAAGGAGGAAGGAATTAAATATCCGTTCAACTAAACTTTTTCTTGGAAATGGTGGGTGGGAAGAAAATGTGTCGGAAAGGGAAAACCAATTAACATCAGAGACATGCATCTTCTCTATAAAATTTACTTTTCATTCCTTCCATATCTTACAAAGAAAGCTTAAAACAAGGAGAAAAAAATACTCCCTGCTAACTTTGATAATATTTTGTGAATTGAAATGAAGCATGTTTACCAGGTATTTTCTCACAAATGGATCACCTGAGAAACCAATTTTGGAGTTGCTCCATTTAAGTGACTCAATGTTTTTAACATTTGGTTGCACGACATTTATAAATCTTCCAATGCACTTGGAACTAAGATTATAATTATATATTCCATACTCTCTATATATGCAGATTTTCAAATTATCCTCTTCAAATTGCCGTACGCTAGGAAAAGTTAATGACAACATAAGTTTCAATAAGAAATTTGTAAGAATATTTGGACAACATATATCCAATGCAGATTCAAAACCCAAGCCAAAGTAAGTTAAAAAATTGCATCACGTAAAATGTTAAGCCAAAGTAAGTTGATAAAATAGAGGTAGATTCCACCAAATCACAATAGACGAGTCAGCTTAAAAATCATGCAAGGATACACTATTAATATAAGATTTTCCATTTATTGCAGGTATGATACTATAATAGCAAAATTGCAATATAAAAGGCCATGATTTAGCAATAAATTCGGGCTCTTTAATTCTATAAATTTAGTGAAATGTAATAAATTAAAGAATAGATAATACCATAATCACTAACAACAACTAACAAGTGGGCTAACTTGCTATTAAAATAAGATACCATAATCACTTTTGCTTACCTATATTTTTCATATTAACCTCTATTGAAAAACAAGACCAGAAAGCAACAATGAGTAAAGTGCAATTTACCCAAAAAGGATTCGAATGAGCTAGGATAGGTGGTCTCATACTTTTGATATGGTTGCTAAATGCATATTGTAGTAATAAAGCTAACTACATGAAACCAGATGCCATGGGATGACAGTTGCACTATTAAGGACTGAATGAGATGAAAATCTAACAACTAGAGAAATGATACAACTTCAACTCAAATCAAGCGAAAAAAACACAAGTATAAAAAGCACAAGGTAGTCATAGATCATACTTGCTCCTTGAGGATGGATATCAGCTTAAAATGTTGCTTCAGCAATTGTAACTCTGTTCTTTTGGCTCTAACAGATTCTCGTAGTTTTGAGGTAGCTATCCACGCATTGTAAAGGCTTTTCTGGTACAAAGAAGAATATATAGGCAAAAATACAACAGAACAAACTAAACAAACAAAATCAATGCAGAAAGCAAAACAAATACCAGCAAATAGTAAGATAAAATATAAAATCCTTTGTCTCCTCTATCTTCCCTTATGTTAGTGAGTGCACCTTTACATTGAAACAATGAAGCTGGTCTTCGTGACCAGATGTTGAACTAAAACTAGAATTTTCACAAAATTTTCTATTTACCATGTTTCTTCTAACGTCCATACAATTAGTAGGATACCAAATATAGCTTCAAAGAGTAATGCAAATCCAAAATTCTTTATTAAATTTTAAATTTTAAAAATCATACCTCCGCATTCAATGTCTATGCAGATAGGGAAACATGTGCCCTGGCGTTTATGAAGTGCCACTGCAGTAGCCTGTTATACGTGAGTCTGAGTAAATGTGCATCAACAGAGTCGGGACACGTCGCCGGAAAACACCCACGAGCCACTAGTTTCGTCACCCCCTGAGGCGCCGTACACTGTCACGCCTCCACCTCCATCTCCGCCTCGCTCTGCCTAGATTCACGAGCAATAGCAACGACCAGTCGCCGGCCACCACTCCCAACGTCACCATACTGTCAATCCCAGACCAGCAAACACCTACAACTTACCACCAAACCCAGATCTGCCATAACCAAAACCCCAAAATGTCCAGATCCGTGAACCACCGTCCTCACCTCACTCCGCTGCACAGACCCAAGCCACGCCCTCATCTAGATCGGACCTAGCACCCGCAAACCCAGCCACCAAAGTCGCGCACTGCTCTCTTACTTCTGCGCGAATGAGTGAGGTTATGGGAGTTAGAGAGCTCGTTGGGTGGGTGCTGGATGAGTCAGAGAGCAATGAGGAAAGTGAGGGAAGATGAAAATGTTAGGAGAAAAATAGGACGTTCGCGGGAGAGTAAGGGCGTTTGGATGCCGTTATTGAGTGAAATGAAATAAAATAAAATAAGGATAAGTTTTATTGTTTGGTTACGTCAAAAAGGGATGTAATTGGATAAGAATGAGTGAAATGAATTCATCTCATTTCATTAAAAATTATTAATTTTTTTTTTAATTTGAGAATATGAGATAGAATTAATTTTTTTAGTATGAATATTATCTTGTATCACCAAAAATTATTTATTTTTTAAATAATAAAATAATAATTTTATTTTATTTTATTTTAAAATATCCAAATAATGAAATGTATTTTTTTTTATTCCATTATATTTTATTCCATCTTATCTCATCTTATTTTATTAATTACTTAATATTTAAACATATCTTAATAGAGAAAGTGAAGGAAGATGAAAACTAACAAAAAAAGAGGTAAATTATATTTTAATAAGAGAAATTATTCTTCGCAATTCTCTCTTTAAAATTAACGAAAAAAATTATTTTTCGTAATTTCCTCATTAAAATTAGCAACAAAAATTATTTTTACAATTTTTTCCTTAATTTTAGTGATGTAAATTATCTCTTGTTATTCACTAGTTATTTTTTTATTGAATTTATTTTTAAAATTTAACAAGAAATTCATTTTTCTTAAAAAAATATTCATAAAATTTTTAAATCAGGAGTTTTTTGTACTGAAATAATGATATAATAATTAAGTATGTAAGATGAATAAGTTAATAATTTAATAATACTGATAAGTTGTAGTGAATCAATTTGAGTTTTGTTTTATATGGCAGGGTAACTTTCAGATTGTTTATTTAATTTATCTTGTTTTTCTTTCTAGGTTCGACTTTATCATTTAAAAGTTAAAACATAAACTTTTATTTGCTGAAAATTTAACACAGTTTACAGTTTGCTGCGTGGTGGAAAAGCTTTGAAAAGGTTTGCTATTCATCAAGCAATTATAATTTAAAGACAGTGGAGACCATATTTTTGTTCAGCTTTACCAAAAAAATTATTTGTTGATTGAGTTCTATTGTCTTCTGCGTGGTGTTTTACTGTTTGTAGTTTTATTGACTAAGTTCTATTTTTATAAAAAAAAAAAATCATATTTAATGATATATTCTTTAATCTTTAAATGAATTCTAATTTTTTGCTTTAATTTTTAGTTTTTAACAATTTTTTATTTTTTATTTTTTAGATCAATCTTAGCCTTTATGTCAGTATATTCCCTAAGAATGTCTGAGGTTAATAACAATTCTAATGATATAATTAGTAAATTTATTGTTGATGACAAACAAAAAATTGCTACTCTTTTTTGGACTTATCTCATAAGAGATGAAATTCCTGCTCCTGGAGGTAGTGGAAATAGAGGATGAGTATGTAATTTTTGCCATAACTATTATTATGGTTCATATACTAGAGTAATGGCTCACTTGCTTAGACTTTTTGGTGTTGGAATTAATAGATGTCCAAAGATGAGTGCCAAATATTTAGCTGAAATTCATAAAATTGTTGAGTGTGCTGAAGAATCAAGAAGACCAAGAAATGTCATCCTTCCTTCTTCACCTACTACTCATAACTCATATGTTAAATAATCACAACTTGTGTTAAAAAATAAAAGAAGGGCAAATAACCCTTTAAAGAGAGCTTTTAACACTGGAGCTAGAGGGAAACTTCAGTATGAAATTGCTAGGATGTTTTATTATGCTAGTTTGCTCTTCAATCTTACATGCAATTCTTATTGCATTAGTTCATATCAGTTTGCTACAAATAATTCTATTGCTGGTTTTGTTCCTCCTAGTTAAAATTCTCTAAGAACTACATTGTTACAAAGGGAAAGTGCAAATGTAGAGAGACAACTTGAACCAATCAAATGGACTTGGAGTGAAATGGGAATAAGTATAGTAATTGGTGAATTGACTTATGCACGAAAGAGGCCACTGATTAATTTTATGGCCGCTTCGGATGGAGGTCCTATATTTTTAAAGGTTGTTGATGGTTCTAAGGAGTACAAAGATAAAAATTACATAGCATGCCTAATTAAATCTACTATTGAAGAGGTTGGACAAAAAAATGTTGTCCAAATCATCACTGATAATGCCCGTGTGTGTAAGGCAGTTGGACTTCTCATTGAAAACAAATATCCTCATATTTTTTGAACTTCTTGCCTGGTGCATACGCTCAATCTTATTATGAAAAATATGTGTGTGGCTAGAAATACAACAAATAATGAGGTTGTTTATAAGGAATTCCATTGGTTCACTTCAGTTCGTGATGATGCTATGTTTATTATGTTATCAAGTGGCTTCAATACTCAAGAAGGGGGTGAATTTATTTTATGAAAGATTTTCGTAATTCTTTCGCACAACACTTGAATATCAATTTTCATTGAAACTATTGATTAATTGAGGTGAATAGATAGAGAAGACTGAGTACTTTCACTCACAAAAGAATAACCCAAGATAGATAGTATTCAAACAGCCATATTAAATCAAAGCACAAATATAAAGAAGTTTGAGTTTAGAAGATCAAACACAAGATTTATCCTGGTTCAGCCACTCCTTGTGACCTACGTCCATTCATCAAGTAATCAATTGATATTTTTCACTATCACTTCAAGCTTGAATAAGTGTTTGCTACCTTTATAAACTAGAGCACTCTACACACCTTGGGATGTTTCACCCTTTGTGCTTGAGCATCAACAACATGAGATATCTCACCTTTACAATTCTTTGAAGGATACCTCACTCTCTTTACAGAATAACCAAAGTATAAATGAAAGGAAACTCTCACAAGAGTAGATAATACAAATTGAAGCTCAATGGATATAAAGAATGATCACACTTTTAAGCTCAAAACAGGGGTTTAAAGATCAAGACTGGATGAACTCATATTAATGCTCAACAAGACTTTTCAAATTGATTTCCAACTTCTCTTTAATGCCCAAAGACTTGTATTTATAGCTCAATGCATTTAAGATTCGTTAGGAGTGGTTGGAGCATGAAATGCCATTAACTAGCCATTTTATTTCTGTTTTTGGTATGCGTGTTTATTCGAATAACACATGTGCTATTCGAATAATTATTTGAATAAAACTATAAATAACACATAAGCATTTTGATTCTAGAACATGTTATTCGAATAACCATTTGGTTATTCGAATAAAGCCTTTTAAAACAGATTTTGAAAAACACTTTTATTTGAATAACAAGTTTGTTATTCGAATAAACCTATTAAAACAGAAGGTGCGTAAGCTTGGTTTAAACCTTTATTCGAATAATGCCATGTGTTATTCGAATAAAGCTTCATGAAAAGGGAAACTTGGCATTATGACTTTGGTTATTTGAATAAGGAACCCTTTATTCGAATAAACATGTTTGAAAAACATTTTAAACAACTTTTAAACCTTGTCAATTGTTAGCTAGACTCAATACATATTGAGTTAGCTAGGCTCAATATCATGTACTTGTGTGACAGTAGCTATTAGTACACATACCTAAGGCTAGTCATGCAATTCCATCTGCATATCTCAAAAAGAGATAAAAGAATGCATAACTTTCTACTAAACTACTACTTATATCTAAGCACAGTCAGTCCATACCCCGGCTCAATAGGATGAACTGCTCTGATACCACAATGTAACACCCTGATACAGATATCTAGATATATCATAGTTTCACAATGATATATAAAGATAACGGTACTAGAAATGTCACTTCCTCATACTTTATTCTAACATATATCCATAATTACAACTGAGTAATTGTAGAAAGCCTTGAGAGATTGTGGAAAAACTTAAACCTCATACATATATATATATATATATACAAACTTAGCCACAAGAGAGCTTATTGTAATACATATAATATAAAACTTACAGAACAAATATAAACTGATTACATAAGTTCTGTCTACTTAAAGCAATAAAAACTACTCTAGTCTTCATGCTTTATCTTCTTACCCTTAGCAGGGTCTGTACCTCTGTACCTGCATCTGTGCCTGCATCTGGATTTACATGGAATAACAACTGGGGTGAGAATTAACATTCTCAGTAAAAGCAATTTCAATACCATCTAACTATAACATTGTATATAACAATTATATATCAGATGCTATAATTCTAACTTAAGAGCTTTCTCATCTTTTCTTATATCTACACACTTTCCTATAGTGTGATATCAACCGATAACCTACACACTGTTAATATATGCAACACCCATACAGCTGTAAATACCAACAGTAACGGACAATGCCCATACAACTGCCCGTGAATGCAATGAGAATGATATGTAATATGAATATGCCTAAGGAATCCTAAGAGTATGTGGATGAAATGCAAATGCAGGGTTTTGTTTTTAAATACATGCAGAAGTTTATTTTGAAAATAAAGAAGTTTGCTAGGAACTAGTCAATATATCATCCAGTGGTAATTAGAGGGAAAGCTCATCCTCACATTACACATATCTTGGCACGCTGAGAAATTCGGGCTTCATCCTTGCTCAAAGAGCGTCTTTGGATTTCCCACTTATCTCCTTTGGCCTTGGCACTGTCGAGACATCAGGGTTATGTCCTTCTCAAAAATCCTTCGGACACCCATCTATCTTATTTTGCCTCTATGAATGAACATTAAAGGATACTCACCAAGATCGATACTACTTGACTAATTCGTAGACTTATATACGTATTTATATACTGAGTTCCTTTACGATCTAAGCATATTCTCCTAGGAACTTTGACTTTTTATGTTTACCCTTTGTAATGAGGAGAATCTGTAACCTCATACTACATGTAACTTTAGCATTTGGTTAGAAATACTTGTCCCCTTAGGAACTTCTCTGATTTTTTACCCTCTTAGCTAAATGACCTCGTATCATATAACGTTACATTCTCAGGTAAACATTACTAGACCATTTCTCATACTTGTACCTAACTCCACCTCATCACTTATATCTCTTAAGTGATTTCTAATGCAACACTATGTTGCTAAGGTATTAGGTACTCACCTATGGCACACCACTAATCTTGGTTGCACTAAGGTTCTTACTCTTCACATACATACTAGATTAATTAACTAGTGTATGAAAAGCTTAGTGTTATGCTTATCTCTTACATAACCACTATCTTAACTTTCCTATAAACTCAACTCATCCTAGTGAAAGAGTCTATCTTAACTACTGCCTCATCTACCCTTACTTAAGGAAATAAATGAGTATTTCTCTAAAATGTTGCATAATTAACTCAACTTTAACTAAAACGAGTAAGTCATGCATCTAGATAAGTGTAACATACTTATTCTAGTTGTATCTAGTTTTCCCTTCCATCACACTTCTAGTAGTAGCTTATACTACACTTGTGTGCTTAAAGTTCCAGATACCTCTTTAATTATTCCAAACTCATGGAATGCTTAAGACCTCTTTAATTATTCCAAACTCATAGAATGCTTAAGAACTTAACTTCCATACTTTCATTAGTGTCTAAGGAAGTAAATTCCCTTTATCTTGCACTTCTAACTCATCTTTGCTAATACATGAGTTATTGCATATTTCTACTATACCTTATGATTACGACATCTTCTTAGTCACAATTCATCTTATTGTGTATTTAGCAATGCACAAAGTCCCACTTAACTAGAGACTTAGTACCTAAACATTCCCTTCTTGGAACTAATACACAATCTTGTCTCCACTCAAGTGAATCTAACTCAAGTGTGATTTCTACTTACAATTCTTGTTGTTCAAGGTCTTAGGTATCTTCCTAAGATAATCCACTTCTCTTGGATATTCTAAGGTTCATACCTTTCTCATTCTCTACTAGAGTGCATTCTATTATGCATACTAGCATACTTATCTTCATTGCACCATCTAATCACATCTTAAGTGATATCTAATGCAACACTAAGTTGCCTAAGGTGCTACTAAAGATTATAGTGTTCAACTTTCTCAAAAACACCTCAAATCTTGCCTAAAAAGGTTGATTTTCAAGATTGCACCAAACATGCATCATAACGTCTAAAATTCTGAATTTTTATGAGCACATAGCTCTTTCTTATATTTTTCCAATGCCACAAACCTTGCTTCATTTGGCTAAGTGTAGCCAAAGTTATGCGACATTTTGCAGAGGCCAAAATAGAGCATTCTCTGATTTACCCATTTCTGACCTAACTTTAAACTGAAACTGGGAATAAACTACATGTGGGAAAATTCTGAAATTTTTACCACAATAAGCCTTATGTCTTAGCTTTCAAATGGCACCGGTATTAAGTGATTCCGATATCTACAGCCCAAGTTATGCAACAAACACTGCAGGCTGTTTAGAATTTTCCTGTTCTGGTTTCAGGCCTCACGTCGCGGCGCCACACTCCCCATGCCGCGGCGCCCATAATAGAAGCACGATTCTGCATAATTCTACAGGGCGTGGTACTGTTCCAATGGTCATTTGCACGGATTTTGGCCATTTCCAATCAGTTTCTAAGTGATTTTAAGTTCCTAACTAATTCATTAACACGTAGGAAACATCAATCACCATTCTAAACCTCTTGATTTGGATTCTTGAACCAAAATCATGTATGCTTGACCCTAAACCCCAAAATGGGCATCAATGGTTTACATGAATATTTCTAGGTTTCTAAATTCAGTTTATGACATGAACAAGTCATAATTGATCTAAGAAATATATCCATGCAAACCAAACACATCAAATTCATCTAGAACTCAATTTAGCAGATTAGGTTGTTAATATGCATACATAAAGAATATAGATAAAATAGATAAGTGGAAATTCTAAACCCCTACCTCTTGAAGACTCTTGAAGATCTTGAAACCTTGAACTTGATCATTGATCTTCCTCTTCCTCTTTTCCCCTTCCTTTCTTCTTCTCCCCTTTCTCCCTTTTATTTCTTTTCTCTCTTCTTTCTCTGTTTTTCGGTTCTCTACCGAGGGAGAAGAAAGAAATAGGGGGTGGGACATAGAGGGAATTAAGGGAAAAGATTAACTTAAGTTTCTACGCTGAAACTTATATCTGCTAAGGATACTCGAATGGTGCTAATTCAAGTTTTTCAGCTTCCAACAACTTTAGAATAAATCATAGGATTCATCTAAATTGTTGTTTCACCATTATTCTATTTTTCCATATCTGCTGGGGGTCAATCGAGCATTAAAAGCACAACCTGTATGCCTAAAAATATCAAACTGACTCCGATTCTCTTGAAACTTTTACCACATCTTTCTTAGCTTATTTGTGACCTAGAAATAAACTCTCTATGTTTATTTCCCTCAACTTAGCAACTTATGCTATAACCTGAGTCATTTTAAGCTACTTTACAACTTATGTGTTGCAACTAAGTGCCTAA
Organism: Ormosia emarginata; assembly: GCA_029884605.1. Lineage (NCBI taxonomy): Eukaryota > Viridiplantae > Streptophyta > Magnoliopsida > Fabales > Fabaceae > Ormosia > Ormosia emarginata. Next base: position 367,151 of record JAQQTP010000045.1, read on the forward strand.
ACTAACTCAGTTTGTCACAAAACTTGACTGGCATGCTAAACAAGTCAAACGCTACCTTTTGTAACCATTTACTAGTCTAACATGTGTTTAAGGGTATTACATTTCTCCCCTCCTTTTTAAAATTTTATCCCCAAAATTGCTCACCTCAAGTAAACAATTCTGGTTAAACAAAACTCCACATGGAACTTTTGCTTCTACGTAGTCCTTTTTCAGTATCAGCTTCTCCCATCCATCTTCTCTTGATGAGATCTACTTACCTTAAAGCTCTTGATCTCTATGCTTATGGATGGTAAGTTGTACTAAAACATAACTTAGCTTTGAACTCCTTCTTATAAGGCTTTCAAAACCAGGTGTGAATCTAGTATCTCTATCAGACACTATAGTCACTAAAACTCCGTGAATCCTAACTATTTCTTTCAAAAGTAGTTAAACTACCTTATCTAGAGAATAGCTAACTGTACTTGGTAAAAGATGGGCAGATTACTTAATCTCACCACTGTAACACCCCAAATTTCCTAAGTTTTTTTACAGTAATTTTGACAGTTAACAGAATTTTACTGTTTAGTAATTTCTGTGCACTGTAAAATTATTTTTTTTATTCCGTCAGCGTATTTGATCGTTTTGAGTGATTTGCTCCGTGTCAGGAAAATAAAAATTTTGGTAGGAAAACTTTACGTAATTTAATTTTTTACCGTTAGGTAATTATTTTACATGTTGATTTGATATTTGTGCATTTTATAATTTTTGTGATTTTATGGATGATTTTTAAATTTTTCCTGTTTGTGGGCCCCGCAAGGGGTATGTGGGCCCAGGTGGGTCCCGCAAAGCAAAAATTTTTCTACGCATAGAAAAATTTGTACTGTTTAGACGGAGACAGGATCTTACTAAACCTGAATCAGGAAACAGCTTTTTAAAATTTTATTGTATTGTGTTTTGTACTGTATTTAATTATCGGATGATAAAAATACAGTAAAAATATTATTTGAAGGATACAAGAATAAATATTATCTTGCACAGTAGTCAATAAAGAGAGCTTGACTTGATCTATACCCTTGGATGAGAATACTTAGTTTGAATATTAACCATTGATTTAATCAAAGGTTAAGAAACAAACTTAATAAAAAAGCTTGGATAATAACCATTGATTTAATCAATAGTGTGAGAATAAGCTTAGTTAGGAGAGGCTTATATCAACCATAGATGTAATCAAAGGTGTAGAATTGGTCTTGAAAAATGACAAAGACCATTTATAACCATTGGATTTAGATTAAATCAAGGGTGAAGATTTAATCTTAAAAGGTAACAAAGACAATTTATGACCATTGGATGAAGAATTAATCAATGGTGGAAATTTGGTCTTCTAAAGTGGCAAAGACTAATTATGACCCTTGGATTAAAAGTTAGAAGGAGCAATCTTAACCATTAATTTTGGAGACACATCTAATGGTTAGAATTTAAAGGAGAAAAATCCAATGGCTTAGATTTAGTCTTCTAAAATTAAAAGTTTACCAAAATCTTAACCATTGAATTTATCAATGGCTAGAATTAATTTAAATAATGGTTAGAAAAGATGACAACATGATTTAATGCATGCATGGAGGGAGTTCACGGTTTTGCATGCTTTTGGAGACAAAGAAAAAAAAAATTCAAATGCATTAATTTAATTGCTTTATGTCATTAGTCTTGGTCAATATTGCAATATTATTGATCATTATTGATCAATTTACATGGAAGAAGAAAGCAAGGAGGGGGACGGTTTTTGGCTTATTAGAAGACAAAGAAAAATAATTTTCAATCCATTAAATGATGCTTTATGTCATTGTTGGATGTCTTGATCAATGTTTCATCATTATTGAATTTTTGAAGAAGCTTTGGAGGGGGGCTACGGTTTTGTGGAACTTTAGGACATAAGAAAAATTGAAGACCACATTATTGCTATCATAACTCTTCCTTGTCTCCTCCAAAAAGCCAAAGTTCTTAGCAAAACTTTCTCTCCTTCTTTTTCATGGTGGGTTTCGGCCATGGCACCCAAATATGTTCTCCATCACTCTTTAATTTCATCCAACCTAGTTTCTTGAATCCTTACCTTATTCTAAACAACTTTCATGTTGAAGGTTTCTTCAAAATCCAACATCTAGTACTTCAAATCCAAGCTTCAAGATTCTACCAAAAATGGTAAATTTCATGTTTCCTCTTCTAATCTTTTAGCCTTGATTTTCTAAACCTAAACATCATTCTAAGAACATCTCTAGTTATGAGTTTTTCCAAAATCATTCATCTTGATCTTCAAATTCAAGCTTCAAGTTTCTATCAAAAATCAAAAATTTCATCTTTGTTCTTCAAAATACACCATTCGGTCATACTACCTAAAATCACCATCCAAGCTCTTTTAATTTCATCCAACCTTGGATCTTGAATCTCCATGATATTCTAAGTAACTTTCATGTTGAAGATTTCTTCTAAATCATTCATCTTCAAGGAGTTTCTTCAAGATCAAAGTTATTGGGTTTTTGAGGTGAAGTATAAGGAAACTTCATTTTCTTCTCTCTTTTTCATGATCTAAACCATGTTTGATCCATGGTTTTCTTAATCAAGCTTAGTATCTTAATTTTTATGTATTTTGTTTTGAATTTGAGAAGCTTTTGGTGATGAAGGACTTGGAAAAAGAAGCAAATCAAGAAGCTTTGGAGGATCTTGAGAGGTAAGAGGAGATCCATCTCACCAACCAAGCATGGTGGTGAGAGATGGTATTTTATTTGATGGATGTGGAATCCATGTGAGGATTCATATCCATGGTCATGTAATTAATTTGTGGGTGTTTATGAGCTTTGATTAATTTTCTATGCTTGATATGCTTTGCATGATTTTATAGCTTTGATGATATGCTTGATATGCTATACATGCTTTTATGGCTTTGATGGTATGCTTATATTATTTATGATGAAATATATATGTATATGGCATGACTTGATGGTGGAAAGGAAATTGATTTTTGGCTCCAATAGCCAAGGAAGCTACGGTTTTGATGCCCTTGATTAGGGTTCATGTTGAAAATTTTCAAGAACAAAAGAATTAATTTTTGAGTACTTAGAACATGGTGGATTTGAACAAGACACCTCAACATAGGTGTTTATAACTTAAGATTTTCATGAATGATGAAAACGGATGATTTGAAGAATTTGGAAAATAAACAAAGGGTTTGTTTTTCAAGAGAACAAGAACACGACTTTTAGAAGGATTTTTATTAATTTATTTTGTGTAAAAAGTTTCTAAGTGTTTAACTAAACATGAGATTTAAATGAAAATAACAATGATGATTTTAAGGATTTGCAAAGAAAGTGAAAAAGGATTTGTACAGAAAGTGAAAATGGATTTGCAAAGAAAGTGAAAAATTGAAAATGAACAAATGATTTGATTTTCAAAGACTATGAGTCTTACGTTTTTGTAAAGGATTTTTAATGGTTTTGTTTGTGTAAAACCATATCAATTTAAAAGGAAAAATATTTGATGGTTTCAATAGTCATTTCTACGTTTTTGAAGGCTTGTAATGCCTTGATTCTTATGAACAAAATGATTTTTAAAGTGGAAACGTAACTTGATTTAATACAAGAAATTCGGAAAGGAAATCAGAGCATTTTAATCACTTGAGAAATTGAGTTTTGTAAACGAAAGACAAAGAAAAGGTTAAAAATATTTTCGAACTTCAATTTATTTTGAAGAAGGTCGTGTTTGGAAATGATTTGGGAAAATGAAGAATATAATGGTATTTTGAAAATTTACTAACATATAACTTATTTTCAAGTTTTGAAATACGTTAGAAAATGTTAAGTTTTGAAACGTTGATTTACATCAATAGAAAAGTGATTTTGTGAATTATATTTTGAAAAAGAATTTCTTGAGTAAAGAACTGTGGAAAAATATTTTCTTGAGTAAGAAAATATATTAAATGAAGTATAAAGTTATATTATTTTGAGAAAAGTTAAAAAGGAATTTTTAAAGGTCAAGAAATATTTTACGTAATGAAATTGTGGTGAAAAATTATTTACGTACCTTAAAAGCGTGATTTTTAAGTTACGTGATATAAAAAATATTTTTATGTGATTTTAAATAATTATACGCGATTTGAATTACGTTTAAATATTTTACGTAATTTGAACTATTGTTGAAAAATCACTATGTGATTTAAAAGTGATAGAATATTTTTACGTGATTGTGAAAATAGTAGAAAATTATTATGAGATTTGGAAAGTGTTTTAAATATTTTGAGAATGATAGAAAATGATTTACGTAACATAAAAGAATGATTTTTAAGTTACGCGATTTTGAAACAGTAAAAAAAAATACTATGCGATTTGAGAAACGTATGTTTTTACGCGATTGAGAAAAATGTTAAAAAATTAGTACGTGGTTTAAAAGTGCAACAGAAGAGTTGCAACATTTTGAAAACGTAACAGAAATGTTATGAAATTTTGTAAATGTAACAGTAGTGTTACGGTATTGTGAAAACGTAATAAAAACGTTTTAAAATTTTAAAAACGTAACAAAAGTGTTACGGTATTGTGAAAATATAAGAGAAGTGTTATGGATTGTGAAAACGTAACAGAAATGTTACGCGATTGTGAAAATACGGTAAAAGTGTTTTACAACTATGAAAACGTGATAACATGATTTTAGTTGTTGAAAGTACTGATATGATTATTGTTGAACCAGTGTACATACACTGTTTGTGAGAAAATGACATATTTGTCGTGATTGGATTTGGTGCATTATACATGCATTGGAATGGTCCAGATGAGAATTTGGATATGGTGAGTGCCTAGGAGAAACACACCTCTTGAGTGGGTGCGATATGCGTAGTGTAGGTCACTTGTTGACCTTGGGGGCATCGGGGTGCGGGTTGCCTAAACGGGTGGTTGGTCGCGCTTCTTCTCGTAGGTTAGACCGATGCAACACACCGATGATCCGGACCGAGACACTATTTTTAATCAAGATCGATAAAGGCGTCATCGTGTATATGCTAGATGTGCAAAATCAAAATAAGGATTATAGCACGTGGTCTGAGGCATGTGGTACCGACAGATCTTTTCGATCATTTCTCCGACCTAAGTTTAGCTCCATGGAGTAGGAAATCGAGTCTTGTGTACATGCATAATCTGAACATTTTATATCTGCATGATACATTAATTGAGGGATATTAGCTATAACAATTGTTTTGAATACTTGGATTGATATATGATTGGATGATGATAGTAGATTAATATTGAATATATTATTAGAAGTTTGGTATGATATTCCTGTATGATATTGTTGTTTGTGTTATCTCTACTGTCTTTGCCATGTTGGTATTGGTGTAGGTGATCTCACCTTTTTGTTATGTTGTCTTGCTGTGTCTGTATTGTTAAAATTAAACAGTAGAAAGAATGAGTTGTCTTAGACATAACGGGCGATGAATACTCTGAGATGGGTGACAACAATAAGGAGTGGATATTCAGAACTCGAAGGTATGCAGTGTTGACAAAGAACAGATGTAGAACAGATGTCTGATGCAACAAGATGGGTACACAACAGAATAAGTATGTTAAGTTTTAACGTTAGTGTTGTACCGTGCTATTAAGTAGGACCCGTCATGGGGTTTACTACTGTTAGTTAAAAAAAAAGTTTGTTAATTTTATATTTCTCTTTAAATTGTGAAATATTAATTGGTGTCAATATTGCATAATGAATAGTTGAAATATGATTTTTAATATTACCTAATATTTTCAGTAAATTTACATTTCAGTAAAGAAGAAATTTTAAAACCCATCTTTTTATAACTCAAACCTTGTGTGAACTTCTTTACAGATTATGAGTCGGGAGTCGGAAATGTGATGCCCTATGGAGGGTGTTACAACCACTCTTACCAGCCGCTCAACATATTCTATGATGTTCTTTAACATACTATGCCACTATACATCTTCCTTACTCTTGGAAAACCTTAGTAGCCTCTTGATAGATGGTATACTTTCTTTGGTGAGCTTCCTCCGGAATCCTTTTTCTTGATTTTTGACCCTCTTGGAAAACAAAGTTGTCTCTAAACTTTGTTATTCCCTCTTAGTCATAACAAAATCCTTTAGGGTTCCTTAGAAGATCTGCTCACACTCGTCCCTTAGAGCTTCATTCTCCTTCTGAGTTTCAAAGAAATCTGAGTCTTTAGGCCTCTTACTATGTCCACCTTGCTCACTGAGAGACTATTTGGAATCATAGTTACCGCTAGACTCAAATTCTCGAAAACTCTCAAGAAATTCACTCTCTCTTAGACTATCATTTGGGACACCTGTAGGAATTTCCTACCTAGTGCATCAACCACTTCTTTGGCCTTACCCGAATGATATCTCAACTCAAGGTTATAAGCCTTGAAAAATTATATCCATCTATTCTGCTTCATGTCCAGCTTCCTCTGATCAACAAGCGTCTCAAGCTATCATGATCGCTGAGCACCTTTAACTGGACTCCTTATGTGTTATGTCTCCAAAACTATAAGGTAATCACTGTTGTGGCTAATTCCAAATCATACCTAGGGTAGTCCTTCTTTTGCAGACTTATTTGCCTTGATGCGTAGGCATCTACCTACCTCTATTGCATCGACCACACCCTAGTCCCATCCTTGAAGTATATCTGACTACCTCAAAGTTCTCATGGAAATTTGGAATTACCAAAGCTAACGTAGTAATCAACCTTCTCTTCTACTCTTGGAAAACAAACTCACTATCTAGAGTCCACTGCTGAGTACTACCTTCCTTAACTGGCCTAAACTAGGTAGCACTAACTTAGAAAATCTACTAATAGATTCTCTGCTCTTGGATACAATGGCTACTCTACCCATTGTACCTTTACTTAGACTCTACTAGGGTTCTCTGCAATTCTGTCTTGCGAATTTACATGGCCCTTAAATTGTACCACTTGTAATCCAAAACTGACTTTCGACTTACTTAGTACTTAAACACTTCTTTTCCAAAGTTTCCAAAACTACCTTTGACATACTCTTCATGTCCTTTCGTAATCCTGGAAAACTCTCAAAGATATGTTATTCTTTACTTTGTTTATATGATAACCAAGTCTTAGATCATCTCCTGAGAAAATTCAAAGCTTTTCTCAACTGATATACTTGATCATCCTTCTCTTAAACAAAGACATTTATTCTTGATATTCCTTTGTTCAACTTGCCTTTAACTTAAGGCACAGTCTCACACACCAACTAAACAAGAACATAACATCATTTGTCTCTTTAAAACAACCAAATCATACCAACAAGGTAAACAAACTAGATTCACAAAGTAAATCAACATGATCTACAAAGTAAATCTCTACTCTTCTTATACACACCTTAAAAGATTTCTCTTTACATGTGTTCTCATCTCATACCAAGTTGGAAGATTTCGTCGCTTCCTTTGTCCAAGAATCATCTCCCTTACGATGTCTTGGTTACTCACTTATGCAGCACATGGATTACCCATCAAAAACGGTCTGCATCCATGTATCTTACCACATATAGCATGTCTTGGTGACTTGAAGCTTGATATACCTCTTTCCTTAGAGTTGCTCATCTAAAAGCACTCTACTTATACGTATCATCACTCCAAGCTTCCACTGCGCAACTCTGACACAAATTGAGATCAAAAGGCACCATTACTGATCTCAACATCTGATCTTTTCCTCTTTAGAAACTTTCTAGCTCTTGTTCCATCGATGTCCTAAGATTATCTACTTCTACAACTCTGCATTTACTGACTAGAGCGAAGAAGTCCTTAACCTCCTTTTGCATCGCAATTCTTCTAATGCCCTCTCCAAGCTCTACTTCAAATTTTACTTACTTCCAGTCTTCATCTGGGTTGGACGTAAAATAAGAAAAGAACTCTTGAAATTCTTTGAATTGCTTCGCATACTAGTCTTCAGTAATATCCCCTTGCTCTAACTTTAGGAATTCATATTCCTTTGCTTTCTAAAACTCAAGGGAATAATACTTATCTAGCAAAGTAACTCTAAACACATCTCAGGTGGTTCAAGTACGAACCATCTCTAGTAAACTCTCTACTTCATTGTATCAGCTTTCGGTTTCTCCTACTAACCCTTATGAAGCAAGGTCACCTTCTGTTCATCAGCACATGACATGATCTCAGAGATCTCTTTCATCACATGAAGTCATCTTTCGGCTCTGACAAAACCAAACTCTCCCTTGACAACAAAGGAGTAACTTTCCTGAACTCTGAGGAATACTGATCTCTCAAAAGTTCCTTCTCGTTCCCGCAACTAACTATGCGAGTACTGTTCTGTTGCTTCTGATAGATTTCTACTAATGGCAGCATGCTCTCTCAAAACAACAGCCATTTCTCTCAGAGCTCTGATTATCTCCTCCTTTACCAGTCTCCTAGTCTCATAGGTTTGACGAGCGCCGAACTCAGTCAAAATTATAACCAAAGTTATTACCTAAGCTTGTAGCACAGTGACAACACCGGATCATCTCCACGAGGATTGTAGATGCAATTTAATCAAATCAAGTGAAAGTTAGCAAAAAAGGGGGTTTGACAGTTTAAGATCGCACTTAACAAAATTAAAGGAAGAAATAACAATTAAAGAGCAGTCAATTTAGAAACCTATCCAAGATTGGGTGGATTCAATCATAGGCCCTTCATAGAACACTTGAAGCACAATTGAATTGTTAATTTGGATCTAACCGAGATCTCTGCATCAAATCCAGAATTCATACTAGACGATCGTCTAGAATTCAATTAACAAGTGATAAACACAAATCCGCAATCACACCATTCATGAAGATCTATGTTAATTTCAAGTACCGAATTCAATTAACGTAGGTACAAATCAGTAACCTAACCTTTTCAATTCTGTGATTAATTTAGATGAATTAGTTCTAAGTTTCATCACAAATCTCAATCTTCATTTATGTGATTAGTTTAGATCAATCAGTTCTAAGTTTCATCACAAATCTCAATCTTAAACCAAGATCAAATCAGATCAACATAAATAGAATTACCATTCATGCATTCAAGATCAAGAAGAAGAAGAAAGAAGAAGAAAAGAGGAATTCAATTACAAATCAAATACAATACATAACCAAGGTCTCAAGAATCCAAACCACAATCTCTTCAAGAGTTCTAAATTGACCGAAAGTAGCTTAGCCCTCCATTACCATGAAGGGAGCATCAAAATATACAAAAGCTATGAGAAACTATGAAGAAACAAGAAGAAACTATGAGAGAAATGAAGGAGAATACAACTTATTCATGATAACCAATGGTGCCTTTTATAGAAGTCTAGGGTAACAAAATGACAAAGGGGAGTGGGTGGATGAGTGGGTGAGTGAGTGGAGTGTTTGAGTGGAGTGGTTGAGTGGGTTGGTTTAGTGGATTGGTTTAGTGGATGAGTGAATGGAATGGTTGAGTGGGTTGGTTGAGTGGAAAATGCCAAAGGACTTTTGGTGAGTAGGAAATTATGGAGATGAATGGGTGAGTGGGTGGATTAGTGGATAAGTGGGTAGAGTGGTTGAGTGGTTGGATTAGTGGATGAGTGGATGAGTGGATTAGTGGATGGATGAGTGGGTGGTTGAGGACGAAAATTTCATGTCTGAATTGGAAGCCAAAAACGATCCACTATACTGTAGATCCATGAAAAGTACTCTTCATGAAAGTTGTAGATCTTTGTCTTGGCTATAAAATGCATATCTGGTTCGTCAAATTTGGCTTCCTTCAACCCAAGATATGTCCTAAATACCGCAGGTTGCTCAAACCCAACTTCAGCACCTCTGTTCTGACTTGCAAGCTCAAACTGACCTACTAGACTTCATTTTTTCAAAAAGTGTTCTTCATGAAAGTTGTTTATTTGGATCTTGAATATCAACTGTCCAAATTTCAGCCCATCTCCATTATTACATCTTGAGATATGATTTTATGAGTGCACACCGTTCGGATTCTAGTGACAAAACCCGTATTCTGACTTCCATGTAAACTTAGGTCCTTTAGACATCTGTTTGGGACTTCGAGCTCTTCATCAAAGTTGTAGAGCTTCCTCTTAGCTTTTCTACAAGGTAAAATTCATGTTTATCAGATATTAGGAACTCAAGTTATGGCCAAAATACAGAAATAGTGTCAAATCTCAATAATGCTGAAAATATTCAATTAGGACCAATTTGAGCTCAAACTCACAAAATCATACCAAACTCAATCAATTAAGAATATGGAGAGTGTAAATGACTAAACATAAGGGTTTCTTAATGAATAAAATATGTGATTATCAAATTCTCCCACAGTTAGCTTTTTGCACTCCTGGGCAAAACTCAAGACCAAAATTTTACAATCAAGAAGAACAACCAAAGGTTCAAGGGATCAAAACATTCATGAGTTAACAATTCTCCACATCTCAAACCAACAAGCAAGGTATCTTCAACATGAATCGAGAATGATAGATCTTCACAAGATTCCCTCTCAATCTCTCAAGTGTTTAAAAGGTAGGTATTTCACTCAATTCAACCCATGAAAATTGCACTACCATAAGCTTGCTTATCTTCTACTTCTCTACTACTCAAAACACATGCACACACAAATCATGAGGACTTTATTCAAGGTTGTAGTGAGGTCAAGGTAACAGAAGAGGATAAAATGGATATGAGAAGATAAATACCAAAGAGAATAAAAGCAAATGAGAGCTGAGTTCAAATAACAAGCATAAAAGTTCATCCCAACTCTAATGTATATCCCTTTACATATTCATTTCCTAATCTTTTTTTTTATAATATGAACATAACTATATACATATATTTTTTTTAGGCACTCTTTCCTTTTTCAACAACTATTTTGTACATACCCCCACACTTGTTCAAAAACTCATCCATTAACTAAGCTAATGTTCTTTTATTCCCTAAGGTAAATTAAGAACATGATTTTTCATTTAAGGAACATAATGAGCTAGAAACAAGGAATGGTCAAATAAGCTCAAAAGGGTTAAGCAAAGGAAAATATACAAGGTTGGTAGGAATCAGAGAATTTTCAAGAAGTCAAAAGAGTACTTGATATCATATTGAAAACAAGGTTGGCTATTTGGTTAAACTAGCTAATTAAGAAAGAGGGCCTCAATCATGTTCATGCATGCAAGTGAAATGTAGCCTAAAAAAGAATCATAACAAGTTCTAGAGTGGTCATTAACATGAGTGAAAATCACATAAGAAAGAAGAGAATGACATAAATGTTAAATCTATCCATTAGGCTCAAAATCTCACAAGGTATGCATCCATCAAACTCAATTCATCAATTCAATCATCCATCACCAAGTATATCAGTTCAAGAAGGGAGAAAAGTTATTCAATCATGCAATGAACCCCTTTTTTTATTTTTTTTAACAAAAAAAAACATGCTAAAATCTCTCCCCCACACTTAATATAGACATTGTCCTCAATGTGAAAGTAATAAATAAAACGGAAAGAAAAGAGCAACACAACCTGATGAGGGCCGAGATAATGGCAAGCAAAAAAGATACGTAAGAATCAAAGCTGCAACAGAACCTGAAAACTCACAAAACAAATGAGTAAAATGTAAAACCAAAATAACATGACTGGAATAATATAAAATTAAAGAGGAAATGCGGGTCTTTTAGAGTCAGATTCCCAAGACTGTAACACTTCTGTTCATCTCTGAAGAGATTCCACAATTAAGAAGTTCATGATGTACCAAGCCATAAGAATGCGTCTCAAGAGTCAATAAGGTTAACTTACTGACTCCTTACTCAGCCATTCAAAGTGAAGTATGTTTTTATCTTCTCAGATTGCGAAAACCATCCCCAAAGATCTTGAAAACAAATCTAGTTGGGTTGCCTCCCAATAAGCGCTTGTTTAACGTCGTTAGCTCGACGTTGGGACACTTCTTAGTGATCTTTATAATGTGGATGGTAAAAGCCCATCACTTTCACTTCCACATTTTTCGGTTTGAGATGATGTCCATTGGTCTTATTAAGTGAGGTTGGTGAAAAGACTCCACCAGGATCCCATTGGTTGAAACGTGATGACCAAGTTATGGTTGACACAACATGATAGCTTTTACTAGGGTCCCATTGGTTAAAGTGTAATGACCAAGTTAAGCTTGCAGCATGAGGGCTCCCATTGGGGTCCCATTGGTCTTTCTTAATTTCCTTGACTTCACCAATGGCATGCAACACTTGTAATTTGGCAATTCTGCTTTCATTGATTATATTGGACTATGGCCCAAAAACAAAATCCACTTTAGTAGTTATTAGCATCTGCTGACTTTCCTCTTTCTTTGAAAATTCCTCAATGGCCTTCAACTCCACCTCCCTATATGTTTCAGATTCTGCAACTACATTGTTGATAGACCCTTCTATATCATTAGATCCTGCGTAAACAGAATCATTAGTTTTCAAATATGCAGAAATTTCAGCACACACAACACATTTTATATCACCATCATGATCAGCACATGAGTTGCAATTGATAGAATCATCAAAACCAATTAAATCAGGAAATTCAGCACATAACTCATCATGAGTTTCCTCAACTAAGTCTGCATGTAAATCAATATGACAATTAGAATGCAGGGAGTTGGGAATTGTTTGGGGAAAGAGTTGGCCTGACTCTTGACATCTCAGTTCATTAACAGTGGTTGTCAACTGGTCAATTTGGGTTGTTAAATCTTGAATAGTGGCAGTGAAATTCTTTGAAACTCAATTTGGGTTTTCATCAAGTCCTCCCATGAAGGCTCAAGTTTTGTGGTTGATGGACTTGTTATCTATTTGGAATGGTCGCTCATATTGAAATGATTGTTCTTTGTAGTGATGCCGTATTGCCATATCCCACATCCAGGATAGTATTCCCACTAGGGTTGTATGTGTTGAAGAAGGGGTCATAACTCTGTTCTTCTTCTTTGAAGCGTGGTTCATCGACAAAATAACCATTCTGTTGCAACAAATTGATCTGGAAAAACAGAACTACCATCTTGAAGTGTAGGGCATGCATATGTGGGGTGAGATGAACAAAAACAAATGTTACACACAAGTGTAGCTTCTGCATGGTGATTGTTGTCTCACTACTATATGTCTTACCAAAGAAGTCAACTCCTCAAGTTTTGACTCCATTATGCATGGTCCATTGTATCCTTAAAATGCAATGAGAATGCAACAAAATGATAATGAAAGAAAAAGAAAAAATTAAAAAGAAAGAGTTAGTATGGGATCAACACTCAAAATATGCAAAAATAAATCTAGTTAATGTATCTAAACATTTTTAAAATTTATGGGAGCAACACAGGACAAAATCTACATAAAAATGAAACTAGAAAATGAAATAAAAAATAATAAAAAATTAAAAAAAATGGACTAAATGATAGAATTTCGAAAAACCAGGGTTGACCTCACAATTTCTTGTGAGTCTTGTTTATCAGTGTTTTCCTTGACCAACCAAGTTTCATATTTTTTAAGGCACGTTCGGTTCGAAAATTGTATCAACTACCCATAATCACCAGCTTTTCCGTCTTTCCTTCACTAGAGAAATTCAGAAATCTAAGAAAAAATTGTTAGTGTAGTATGAACAATACTAGATAATGGATAAAAATGTTAGAAAAGTTAATAAAAAGCAAAAGTTAGTAAAAACACTTAAAATGAAAAGATTACACTTACTAATCCCTAAGCAGCATTGGGCGCCAAAATTTTGACGAGCGCCGAACTCAGTCAAAATTATAACCAAAGTTATTACCTAAGCTTGTAGCACGGTGACAACAGGATCATCTCCACGAGGATTGTAGATGCAATTTAATCAAATCAAGTGAAAGTTAGCAAAAAGGGGGTTTGACGGTTTAAGATCACACTTAACAAAATTAAAGGAAGAAATAACAATTAAAAAGCGATCAATTTAGAAACCTATCCAAGATTGGGTGGATTCAATCATAGACCCTTCATAGAACACTTGAAGCGCAATTGAATTGTTAATTTGGATCTAACCGAGATCTCTGCATCAAATCCAGAATTTATACTAGACGATCGTCTAGAATTCAATTAACAAGTGATAAACACAAATCTGCAATCGCACCATTCATGAAGATCTATGTTAATTTCAAGTACCGAATTCAATTAACTTAGGCACAAATCAGTAACCTAACCTTTTCAATTCTGTGATTAATTTAGATCAATTAGTTCTAAGTTTCATCATAAATCTCAATCTTCATTTATGTGATTAGTTTAGATCAATCAGTTTTAAGTTTCATCCCAAATCTCAATCTTAAACCAAGATCAAATCAGATCAACATAAATAGAATTACCATTCTTGTATTCAAGATCAAGAAGAAGAATAAAGAAGAAGAAAAAAGGAATTCAATTACAAATCAAATACAATACATAACCAAGGTCTCAAGAATCCAAACCACAATCTCTTCAAGAGTTCTAAATTGACCGAAAGTAGCTTAGCCCTCCATTACCATGAAGGGGAGCATCAAAATATACAAAAGCTATGAGAAACTATGAAGAAACAAGAAGAAACTATAAGAGAAATGAAGGAGAATACAACTTATTCATGATAACCAATGGTGCCTTTTATAGAAGTCTAGGGTAACAAAATGACAAAGGGAATGGGTGGATGAGTGGGTGAGTGAGTGGAGTGTTTGAGTGGAGTGGTTGAGTGGTTGGTTTAGTGGATTGGTTTAGTGGAGTGGATGAGTGAATGGAATGGTTGAGTGGGTTGGTTGAGTGGAAAATGCCAAAGGACTTTTGGTGAGTGGGAAATTATGGAGATGAATGGGTGAGTGGATGGATGAGTGGGTGTATTAGTGGATAAGTGGGTGGATTAGTGGATAAGTGGGTGGAGTGGTTGAGTGGTTGGATAAGTGGATGATTGGATGAGTGGATGAGTGGATGGATGAGTGGGTGGTTGAGGACGAAAATTTCGTGTCTGACTTGAAAGCAAAAAACGACCCACTATACTGCAGATCCATGAAAAGTACTCTTTATGAAAGTTGTAGATCTTTGTCTTGGCTATAAAACTCATATCTGGTTCGTCCAATTTGGCTTCCTTCAGCCCAAGATATGTCCCAAATACCGCAGGTTGCTCAAACCTAACTTCAGCACCTCTGTTCCAACTTGCAAGCTCAAACTGACCTACTAGACTTCATTTTTTCAAAAAGTGTTCTCATGAAAGTTGTTTATTTGGATCTTGAATATCAACTGTCCAAATTTCAGCCCATCTCCATTATTACATCTTGAGATATGATTTTATGAGTGCACACCGTTCGGATTCTAGTGACAAAACTCATATTCTGACTTCCATGTAAACTTAGGTCCTTTAGACATCTGTTTGGGACTTCGAGCTCTTCATCAAAGTTTTAGAGCTTCCTCTTAGCTTTCCTACAAGGTAAAATTCATGTTTATCAGATATTAGGAACTCAAGTTATGGCCAAAATACAGAAATAGTGTCAAATCTCAATAATGCTGAAAATATTCAATTAGGACCAATTTGAGCTCAAACTCACAAAATCATACCAAACTCAATCAATTAAGAATATGGAGAGTGTAAATGACTAAACATAAGGGTTTCTTAATGAATAAAATATGTGATTATCAAGGTTCACCTGGTAGTTACCATAGTTTCCTGTACACGCAGCACAATACATATTGAGTTAGCTAGGCTCAATATCATGTACTTGTGTGACAGTAGCTATTAGCACACATACCTAAGGCTAGTCATGCAATTCCATCTGCATATCTCAAAAAGAGAAAAAAGAATGCATAACTTTCTACTACACTGCTACTTATATCTAAGCACAGTCAGTCCATACCCCGACTCAATAGGATGAATTGCTCTGATACCATAATGTAACACCCTAATACAGATATCTAGATATATAATAGTTTCACAACGATATATAAAGATAATGGTACTAGAAATGTCACTTCCTCATACTCTATTCTAACATATATCCATAATCACAACTGAGTAATTATAGAAAGCCTTGAGAGATTGCGAAAAAACTTAAACCTCATACATATATATATATACAAACTTAGCCACAAGAGGGCTTATTGTAATACATATAATATAAAACTTACAGAACAAATATAAACTGATTACATAAGTTCTGTCTACTTAAAGCAATAAAAATTACTCTAGTCTTCATGCTTTATCTTCTTACCCTTAGCAGGGTCTGTACCTCTGTACCTGCATCTGTGCCAGCATCTGGATTTACATGGAATAACAACTAGGGTGAGAATTAACATTCTCAGTAAAAGCAATTCCAATACCATCTAACTATAACATTGTATATAACAATTATATAACAGATGCTATAATTCTAACTTAAGAGCTCCCTCCTCTTTTCTCATATCTGCACACTTTCTTATAGTGTGATATCAACTGATAGCCTACACACTGTTAATATATACAACGCCCATACAATTGTAAATACTAACAGTAACGGACAATGCCCATACAACTGTCCGTGAATGCAATGAGAATGATATATAATATGAATATGCCTAAGGAATCCTAAGAGTATGTGGATGAAATGCAAATGTAGGGTTTTGTTTTTAAATACATGCAGAAGTTTATTTTGAAAACAAGGAAGTTTGCTAGCAACTAGTCAATATATCATCCAGTGGTAATTAGAGGGAAAGCTCATCCTCACATTACACATATCCTGGCACGCTGAGAAATTCGGATTCATCCTTGCTCAAAGAGCGTCTTTGGACTTCCTACTTATCTCATTTGGCCTTGGCACTGTCGAGACATCAGGGCTATGTCCTTCTCAAAAATCTTTCAGACACCCATCTATCTCCTTTTGCCTCCATGAATGAACATTAAAGGATACTCACCAAGATCGATACTACTTGACTAATTCGTAGACTTACATACATACTTATATACTTAGTTCCTTTACGATCTAAGCATATTCTCCTAGGAACTTTGGCTTTTTATTTTTACCCTTTGTAATGAGGAGAATCTGTAACCTCATACTACATGTAACCTTAGCATTTGGTTAGAAAAACTTGTCCCCTTAGGAACTTCTCTGATTTCTTACCCTCTTAGCTAAATGACCTTGCATCATATAACGTTACATTCTCAGGTAAACATTACTAGACTATTTCTCATACTTGTACCTAACTCCACCTCATCACTTATATCTCTTAAGTGATTTCTAATGCAACACTATGTTGCTGAGGTGTTAGGTACTCACCTATGGCACACCACTAATCTTGGTTGCACTAAGGTTCTTACTCTTCACATATATACTAGATTAATTAACTAGTATGTGAAATGCTCAGTGTTATGCTTATCTCTTACATAACCACTATCTTAACTTTCTTATATACTTAACTCATCCTAGTGAAAGAGTCTATCTTAACTACTGCCTCATCTACCCTTGCTTAAGGAAATAAATGAGTATTTCTCTAAAACGTTGCATAATTAACTCAACTTTAACTAAAGTGAGTAAGGCATGCATCTAGATAAGTATAACATACTTATTCTAGTTGTATCTAGTTTTCCCTTCCATCACACTTTTAGTAGTAGCTTATACTACACTTGTGTGCTTAAGGTTCCAGATATATTTTTAATTATTCCAAACTCATGGAATGCTTAAGACCTCTTTAATTATTCCAAACCCATGGAATGCTTAAGAACTCAACTTCCATACTTTCATTAGTGTCTAAGGAAATAAATTCCCTTTATCTTGCACTTCTAACTCATCTTTGCTAATACATGAGTTATTGCACATTTCTACTATACCTTATGATTATGACATCTTCTTAGTCACAATTCATCTTATTGTGTATTTAGCAATGCACAAAGTCCCACTTAACTATAGACTTAGTACCTAAACATTCCCTTCTTGGAACTAATACACAATCTTGTCTCCACTCAAGTGAATCTAACTCAAGTGTGATTTCTACTTACAATTCTTGTTGTTCAAGGTCTTAGGTATCTTCCTAAGATAATCCACTTCTCTTGGATATTCTAAGGTTCATACCTTTTTCATTCTCTACTAGAGTGCATACTATTATGCATACTAGCATACTTATCTTCATTGCACCATCTAATCACATCTTAAGTGATATCTAATGTAACACTAAGTTGCCTAAGGTGCTACTAAAGATTCTAGTGTTCAACTTTCTCAAAACACCTCAAATCTTACCTAAAAAGGCTGATTTTCAAGATTGCACCAAACATGCATCATAACGTCTAAAATTATGAATTTTTATAGCACATAGCTCTTTCTCATATCTTTCCAATGCCACAAACCTTGCTTCATTTGGCTAAGTGTAGCCAAAGTTATGCGACATTTTACAGAGGCCAAAACAGAGCATTCTCTGATTTACCCAGTTCTGACCTAACTTTAAACTGAAACTGGGAATAAACTACATGTGAGAAAATTTTGAAATTTTTACCACAGGAAGCCTTCTGTCTTAGCTTTCAAATGGCACCGGTATCAAATGATTCTGATATCTACAGCCCTAGTTATGCAACAAACACTGCAGGCTGTTCAGAATTTTCCTGTTCTGGTTTCAGGCCTCACGCCGTGGCGCCACACTTCCCTTGCCACGATGCCCATAACAGAAGCACGATTCTGCATAATTCTACAGGGTGTGGTACTGTTCCAATGGTCATTTGCATAGATTTTGGCCATTTCCAATCAGTTTCTAAGTGATTTTAAGTTCCTAACTAGTTCATTAACACTTAGGAAACATTAATCACCATTCTAAACCTCTTGATTTGGATTCTTGAACCAAAATCATGTATGCTTGACCCTAAACCCCAAAATGGGCATCAATGGTTTACATGAATATTTCTAGGCTTCTAAATTCAGTTTATGACATGAACAAGTCATAATTGATCTAAGAAACATATCCATGCAAACCAAACACATCAAATTCATCTAGAACTCAATTTAGCAAATTAGGTTGTTAATATGCATACATAGAGAATATAGATAAAATAGATGAGTGGAAATTCTAAGCCCCTACCTCTTGAAGATTCTTGAAGATCTTGAAACCTTGAACTTGATCATTGATCTTTCTCTTCCTCTTTTCCCCTTCCTTTCTTCTTCCGCCCTTTCTCCCTTTTCTTTCTTTTCTCTCTTCTTTCTCTGTTTTTCAGTTCTCTACCGAGGGAGAAGAAAGAAATATGGG
This sequence comes from Ormosia emarginata, assembly GCA_029884605.1. Taxonomy (NCBI): domain Eukaryota; kingdom Viridiplantae; phylum Streptophyta; class Magnoliopsida; order Fabales; family Fabaceae; genus Ormosia; species Ormosia emarginata. Next base: position 386,315 of record JAQQTP010000045.1, read on the forward strand.
GTGGGACATGGAGGGAATTAAGAGAAAAGATTAACTTAAGTTTCTACACTAAAACTTATATCTACTAAGGACACCCGAATTGTGCTAATTTAAGTTTTTCAGCTTCCAACAACTTTAGAATAAATCATAGGATTCATCTAAATTATTGTTTCACCATTATTCTATTTTTCCATATCTGCTGGGGGTCAATCAGGCATTAAAAGCACAACCTGTATGCCTAAAAATACCAAACTGACTCCGATTCTCTTAAAAATTTTACCACATCTTTCTTAGCTTATTTGTGACCTAGAAATAAACTCTCTATGTTTATTTCCCTCAACTTAACAACTTATGCTATAATCTGAGTCATTTTAAGCTACTTTACAACTTCTGTGTTGCAGCTAAGTGCCTAAACGAACTCAGTTTGTCACAAAACTTGACTGGCATGCTAAACAAGTCAAATGCTACTTTTTGTAACCATTTACCAGTCTAACATGTTTTTAAGGGTATTACAAGGAGTGGAACACCTATAGGGAGAATGATGTTGGAGAGGCAACACGTGCGAAAGCAATTATTCTTGATGATTCTTGGTGGGACAATGTGGATTATATTCTTTCTTTCACAAGGTCTATTTATGATATGCATTGGTTGTGTGATACTAATAAGCCTACACTTCACTTAATTTATGATATATGGAGCTTAATGATTGAGCAAGTGAAGAATATAATATTCACTCATGAAAGGATCGAAGAAGGAGGGACATCATCCTTCTATGGTGTTGTGTATCAAATTCTTATTGATTGATGGGCAAAAAGTTGCACACTCTTGCATTGCTTAGCACATTCACTAAATCCTAGGTAAATTCCTAAGTTTCTTTTTGAATTTTATTTTTTTAATTTAATTTGTTGCATTTCTAATATTAATATTAGTTAAGTTTTATTTTTTTAATAAATAAGTGTTATAGTCAACAATGGCTTCATCAAAGACCAAATAGAGTTCCTCCACATAGAGGTCATAAGATTTCCAATGAGAGACAAAGGTTGTTAAGAAGATATTTTATTGATCCTGATGAAAGAAGACATGTAATAAGAGAGTTTTATAAATTCTCTGGAGAGCTAGACGAATTTGGCCTTTATGATCCTTTAGCGAATAGAGCTCCTTTGGAGCCAAAAGAGTGGTGGATAACTTACGGTTCATGAGCCCCATTACTCCAAGTCGTTGCTTTGACACTTCTTGGACAACCAGGCTCATCATCATGTTGTGAATGGAATTGGAGTACCTACTATTTCATTCAATCCATGAAGAGAAACAATATTAATCCTAAAGAGCTAAAGATTTAGTATATGTACTTTTAAATCTTCGTCTTTTGTCTAGGACGAACGAAAAGTATAATAGTAGAGATAGAAAAATGTGGGATCTTGCTGGGGATGAATGTGTGTCATTTGATGGTGTTGAAAGCCTTGAGGTTGCAAGCTTATCTGTTAATGAATCGGAGTTAGAGAAGCAATTATTATCCACGGATAATGAATAATTTAATTTTTATTTGACTTTAGTATTTGATGAGACTATTTATTTTGTACTTTGGGTTTTTTTTTTATGATTTATCTACTAATGATTAATATTTTGAGTTATTTAAAATGACATGTTTATGATTTCTTACAATGGTTTTATAATAGATTTATATAGTTTTTATTAAAATTTACTAAACTAAATATATATGTTGTTTCATATCCCCATACCATGCTCATGTCGTACCAGATAGTTGTACCTATATCTGTGCATCATAGTCGGCTAGGCTCGAGAAACTTGTCTCTCTGGTATGATATAGGTGGAAGGATAAGGGTCTGTTATGCAATTTGGTGGAGTTTGTTCATGTATCAGACTTGGATTTGAGGGTGAAGGATCTATGGGTTGAGGGGATGTGGTCTATAAATAATCTAGCTACTCTCATTCCTACTCCTCTTTGGGACTCCATCACAAGTATACCTATTGTAACATCCCAAAATTTATATCCCGATATCATAGAAACATAAGGATAATCCATTCTGGCTATGTCACTTTTAATCCTTAAACCATAATTCTAATCTATAAAAATCATACAAACTTTTATAGAGAGCCATGATAAACTAAAAGTTATATATACATCATTGTCTCAGAGGACATATTGTAATATATAAGCTTTTACACACTGCTTCGAGTATAAATAACATGAGTTTTATCTCAAAAAGCATAATAACTTCACTATACTAGTCTTCATATAACTTCTTCATCCTTTTAGAAGAACTTGCACCTGAATTTACATGGCAGCACAATCGGGGTGAGAAATTACATCTCAGTATAAGTATTCCAAAACCAGCAGTTTATACAATCATAAAAATTACACAACCATTAAGTTAACACTTCAATCACAGAAGCACAATAACACTCCCATCTCAGAAGTCCGCAACCGCCCATACAATTGCATGTCATGTTTTTGAATGAATGACGACAACCGCCCATACAATTGTCATGTTATGCCAAATTATGTCTAGTATGTATACCTATGCAATATCTGAAATATGAAATGGATAATGTATGATACCAAGTCCATGGTAATTCCATGAATGCATGAGTCTTGAACAAAGTAATGGAAGTCACATCCATAACCTTGGACAAGCATTGGAAGTCCATCCAAAAAACAACACTCCAAGTAGTGAAATCCATCAACTACGCGGTCTTCAGAAACAGAGAGGAAGTCCATCCTCGGAATCATAAGGAAATCTATCCTTAACAACACAACAAACATAAGAGTATACCATTTACCTCTACCATGTTTCACAATCACATCATGCACAATAATTACTAATTACATCACATAATTAGTTCCACAATTGATTTATATGCATATTAAGTTCATTTTACAACACATTTTATTCCAAATACTCTTAAAAGTAATTCAACACTCTCAAAAGAGTAAACATAAGTGATTCCAACACTTATGGAAACTCATTTTCTCAATTTACATTTCACAATATACAAATGTATATCCATGCCTAATTACCTCACATAAATAGCATTACAAATCACTTTGATTTATCATATTCTCACGTCATTAAATACCTTTAAAAAAGTTAATTTTCATAAATGCACCAAAAGTACATTCTAACTTCAATGATTCTAAAATTTATACACATGAAGCCTTATGTCTTAGTTTTCAAATGGCTCCGAAATCAGGTCATTATGATATCTACAACTCAAGTTATGCAACAAACAATGCAAGTTGTCTGAATGTTGCCCTGTCCACGCCTAGGCTTGGTTTTACCACGCCTAGGCGTGGTTCTCTCTGTCTCGCAGGGCTGAAAACTGATTAACCCACGTCTAGGCATAGAAATATCACGCCCAGGCGTGACCATTCTGCAGAAAATTCTGCAGAATGCGAAACATTGTCATTGGCCAAAATCTTGGATTTTGGCCACTCCAACTCAGTTTCTAAGTGATTTCAAGTCACTAACAAGTTTACTAACATGATGAAAACCTAAAACATCTATTGTTTTGATCAAAATTGGATGAAAACACCAAATCACTCATCCAAACCCCTAAAATCAACACTTAGAGCATTTTAGGTCCAAATGAAAAAATTTCACTTTCTAATTCAAACTCTTAGCATGAACAAGTCATAAACAATACTTATAACTCATCCAAGCAAGAAAATCACATAAAACACCATAAGAACTCAATTTGACATATTAACCCCAAATGAGTTAGATATGGAAGATGAGAAAAAGTGAGTTTAAAACTCAAGAACCCTTACCTCAAAAGTCAGAAATTGAAGTCACTTAAGAACTCCAATCTTTCCTTTCCTTCTTCCTCTCCTTGGTTGCTTGATTCTCCTCTCTTTGCTCTTTGCTCTTTGCTTTCCTTCCTTTTTACTCTTTTCTGCTTGTAACCGTGAGAAGAGAAAAGAAATGAGGATATTACCTCATATAAAGGCATAAAAATGCCTATAGAAGAAGGCAAAAAACGTGAGGCTCTTTGCCTTTAAAGATATTTAGCTTAAAACATCTAATCTGCTAAAAACATCTAGATTTCACCAAATCCAGTTTTCTCACTTTCAACAAGTTTAAAATAAATCCTAAGATTCATAAAAAATCTTGTTTCACCATTTTCACATTTTTTCATATCTGCTGGTAGTCAATCCGGTATTAAAACACACAACCAGTATGCTTAAAAATACCAAACTAACTCCGATTAATCTCAAATTTTAACTATAACACAATTTACACATTGGTGACCTAAAAATAAAATATCTGCATTTATTTCCATTAACTAAGCAATTTAACCCATTTTTAGAGCTAAAAATAACTATTTTTCACACATAGCGTTGCAGCAAAATGCCTAAACGTACTTAGAAAGTCACAAAACTTAACAAACATGATAATCAAGTAATAAGCTACCTTCGTAACCATATACAAGTCTATCATGTTTTTCACGGGTGTTACAACACTCTTGATGATCATCCAATAGTCTGTCATTCTAATCGGGTAAGAGCACCTCTTTCTCATCTTAAAGACTTTCATTGCTTCTCTACTAGTTTGACCTTGCATGAGCCACGCACTTATCATGAGGCTAGTTTGAATCCTCTTTGGAAACAAGCAATGGCAGAAGAAATCAATACTTTAGAGAAAACTTACACTTGGGACCTAGTTGATCTTCCATTTGGAAAAACTTTAATTGGGCGCAAATGGATTTACAAAATCAAAACTCATTTTGATGGATCCATTGAACCTTATAAGGCACAACTTGTGGCTAAAAGGTACACCCAAGAATATAATATTGATTATGAAGAGACATTTACTCATGTTGCTCACCTTAACATGTGTTCGAAGTTTTATAGTTGTTGCAACAATAAAAAGGTGGAAACTTTTTCAAATAAATGTCAAGAATGCTTTTTTCAATGGTGATTTAGAAGAAGAAGTATATATAAACTCCTCTAGAGTATTCTTATCCACCTCATAAAGTTTACCATTTCAGAAGAGCACTATATGATCTAAAATAAGTTCCTTGAGCTTGGTTTGCAAAAATTCAGTTCTACCAATTCTCAACTTGGTTTTATTTCTAGTCCTCATAACTATGTCTTATTTATTCAAAGAACTAATCAAGGCATTGTTCTCCTTTTGCTATATGTTGATGTCATGATCATTACAGGAAATGACAACAATGGTATATTTGAATTGCAAAACTACCTTAGTCAACATTTTGAAATGAAAGATCTTGACTATCTCAGCTACTTTCTAAGTCTTGAGGTCACTTCGACACATGATGGATGCATTCTTTCTCAAGGAAAATATGCTTCTGATTTACTATCTAGGTTGGTATTTCCTACAACAAAACTAGTTCAACCCCTTTGGAGCCTAATGTCAAACTCACTCCTCTAGATGGGACACCCACTGTAACACCCTTGTGGGGATGTCATATATATAAAGAAAATAAAAGAAAGATAAATAAAATCTACCCAAGTTGTAAAACATTTGTTACGTACTAATACGGGTTGTAAAATAATTCCTGTTAAACAGAATATTATTAAATAAAATAACGCAGAAACATAAAATAAACAAAATAACATCACTCATAATATACATATGATCCAAGTTATAAGTTATACAAATAATTTACAACTATATCTACAAATATTTAAACATAAACAGTAAACCAAAAATAGTAAAGAGTCAATATATACGTATGCAGACGCGTCCAAAATACACATCATATATATTTAACCCTCTGATGGATCACTCTCAGGAAATTCATCAGAAGATAAATATCCAGGATGCCTCGACACTCGGTGGATACGAGACCGCACAGTCGATACGATACTCATCTCACTAGGCTCAGTGGACACACCACCCCAGTAACGCCTAAGAGATAAAGGCAACTCTAAGTGCAAAAACACAGTAGTCGAAATAACTGGCTCTCCATCAAACGTATGTCGTAGGGACATAGTCAACCGTCCTATGTAAGTCACTGAGTCTCTATCTCCCCGCAGATGCCAAGCTAACGATCCACCGTGAAACTCAAGTTGCACAAAACCCAAAAATCTTGGCACCGCCATACCCAAACAAATCAGTCCAATAGATATGGATGATCAGATGGTTCTTGGTCGTCGTACTGATCTTCGGCTTGCTGCTCCTCTTCCTCCTCAGGATACAAAATCTCAAGAGGCTGTTCCTCTTTCTCAAACTCTTTACCACGTAAATAAATATACAGAAAACACATACAATAAAGAGGTAAGACAATCTAAAATCATCACAAACATGACAAATAAGAAAACGACAAACAATAGATATACAGTTCATGCAATATGAAAAGTTATAACAGTAATTAGTAACAGAATAGTATCACAACAATACATAATATCACAGATCAATTAATATCACGGATAAGATAATATCACAGATAAAATAAAATAAGAATTAGACAATAAACAGATAAAATAAAATAATATCCAAGATATAACCATATGCAATATGACACGATCCTACTCCATGGAGCTAAACACACATACAGATATCAGAGAGAATGACCCGCAAAATTTATTAGTACTACGGCTGCCCAACCAAACTATTGCGCTGTCACACGTTGCGTCTATAGCCCCACGTCACATGGAATCCACTATCCAAGGCGTGGTGTAGTTCACGGTCTCACGTTGTGGCACTACAGGCAATGTATTATTAGACTTTACAAGATCTCGATTAAAAATAGTGCGTGTCGAGTCCATTAGTGTGCTATCGGTTACCACGGCCCAGCGAAGCGACCGACTGTCCATATATGGGATCCCGTACACTAACGTCTCCAAGTTCATAAAGACAATGAACCACACTACGTTTATCGCATCGACAACACGATGTGATTCACCTCGTCAACCAATCCACCAAAAATTAGCATAAACTCAATATATGAGAAATTACCAGAATACCCTCAATAAAAATATATCCTCAAAGATAAAAAGATACAGTAAGTCCCACCGGACAAATACTGTTCCAAAGCCTGTACGGGTTCACCTCATAGCCCGACAGCAGAAAAATACAGAAAATACCGTTTTGATCAATCGCGTAGAAATTTTATCGCGTTTTCACAATCTCGTTGTTTTTACAAACGTTTTTAAATCGCGTAAATCTATTTTTCTGTTTTTAAAATCGCGTAGAGTTTTTAATACGTTTTCTCAATCGCGTAAGATTTTTAAATCATTTTCTTGTCCAAATTCCTTGGAAATTACTGTTTAAATAAACAGAAATAATAAATAATACGTTTAAACTACGTAAAATATTTTTCATACCGTATACTGTCTTTTGGACATCTTTTCTATCTTATTTGCCCGTTTTTACTAAAAATTGATGAGTATCTTGCTTAGAAAATTATATTAATGATTTCCTAATTTTTTCGTAAAAATTTGTTTACTTAATTTTTAACCATATAATTTAATCCTTTTGAAAACCACTAACATGCTTCAAAATAAAGTATGAGCTATATGTTAGAAATTCTCAAAAGTTATTGTATTTCCTTTCTAACAGTAAAATCAATAGTTTTAGTTGATTAAACTTAATTCAATTCAATTTATTTCTTCAAAACTCATTTTAGAAAAATTCTTTTTAACATATATTGCATCTTTATACTTGGAAATGGTTTGGAATTGATTTTAGAAATCATGGATACTTGGTTTGGCATGTTGGCCGAAATATATACTTGTGTCATTTGATTTCTAAATTCATTTTCCTTGATCTAAACAATTCTATCTCTTGTTAATTTTCCTAGGTTAATTAAATTACACTTTAGGAAAATAATGAGAACATTTTGGTTCTCCTTTTTGTCAATGGTCGTGAGCCTTAGTGTGGTGTTCTTTGGAACACTCATGCATTCCTTAGCATGTTATTCACATCCTATACATTATCATGCATTTCTAACACATACAAGTTATCAAAGCTTGTAGACATGCAACTACATATAAATTATTACAAACATCAAATAGGAAAGCTACTAACAAACACACAAATAAGCTACTAACAAACACACAACAAAGGAATCCTTATGGATTCTACAATCACAACAATCAATCTCCATCTTCTTACCACCACCCAAGGATGATAAGATTAGTCTTCCTCTTACCTTAAATGAAGACAAACACTCCTTCACACCTTTCCTAGGGTTTCGGTTTCACTCCACCAAGTCACCTATCAAGCTTAAACAAAACTAAAAATTACTAACCATAAAAGAGAGCTTAAACCATGGAGAAATCATGGCTTAGAACTTTGAAAAAGAGTTTAGAAATGGAAAACAACTAATTTCACCTTCTAGGTAAAATTTTCCAAGTAGGTTTCCAAGCTTCAAATGGAAGATTTTGCAAGAACTCTCAACTAGAGATGTTCTTAGATTTGTGTTTAGGTTTAAAAAACTTGGTTGGATAAATTTTTGAGTGGTTGGATGGTATAGTTTATGGCTTGGCCGAATATAGCTTCAAGGAAGCTTCAATGGAGTTTTAGGGTTTTTGGAAGAGAGAGAAGAGAGAAAATGCATGAAAGATGAAGTGAATTTTTTGTCCTCCAAAGGCCAAATGGTCGTGGACTTCAAGCTTGCAAGGTGTAGCCTTGCTTGGCTTCATCCAAGCCTTAGGATGGATCAAAGGTCAAGATTAAAACTTGGTTAGCAAGCTTAACTCTCATTAGTTGATTTTAGCATTGTCATTAGCCTAGTCACCATGCTTAGTCACTAATTAGCCTAGTCATTAAGCTTAGTCACCATGTTCTTGAAAGTTCTACTACTAATGATGCTTAATTAAGCTACTAAGTTAACTGTTTTAATTAAACGTGAGTCCCACAAAATATTTCCAGGTCCACTGTCATCTAATTATACTGACTAATAAAATAATATTATAATAATACAAATTATTTTATTTGACAGTTAAATCCTAAAAATTAAAAGATTAACAACAGTATCATTCAGAATCGGGTTTAGTAAGATCCCCCAGTTCTGAATAATTAAAATAAGATTTCCCCGACCCGAAAAATATTATTTTCCTGTCCCGGAGCAAATCACACAAAAAGTCCAAATAAAATCATAGACAGTAATATTAAACAATGTATCATATAGAAAAATTAAAAACAGTACAATCGGGACGTAATGGTTATTTTTCCATTTTTCCCCACGACGAAGCAAATCATCTAAAACGTTCAAATAAAATTACAAATAGTATTATATGTCTGTATATCTCTCAGAAAAATTAAAACAGTAGCTTGAGAAAACTTTTCTTTTACCGTCTCGAAACAAATTACGTAAAACGACTAAAAAAAATTTTAACCTGTAAAACGTATTTGTATTTCATACAGAAAACAAGAAACAGTAAAATAGGGACACAACAGTCTTTTACACAAAAGCTTGAAAAACAGCAAACAGGATATTCGGGACATTTTTCTAAAAATTGGGGTGTTACACCCACTATTTGATCCTACTTTATTTCACGAATTAGATGGGAGTTTAATTTACCTTAATGTCACTAGGCTAGACATAGCTTATGTTGTTCATCTTGTAAGTCAAGTTATGGTTGCTCCTCATTCTACTCATTTTGTTGTTGTCCTTCGAATTCTTCGCTATGTCAATGGCACACTATTACATGGGCTACATTTTTCTTGTCATTCTTTTCTCGTGTTGACTGGTTATTCTAATGCTGATTGGGCTGGTGATCCCATAGATCATCGTTCTACCACTGGATATTATTTCTTTGTGGGTGATTCTCTTATTTCATGGCATAGCAAATAGTAAACAATTATTGCTCCCTTTAGTACAAAATCTGAGTATTGTGTTTTAGCCGATGCTACATGTGAATTACTTTGGCTTAGATGATTACTAGAAGATATGGCCATTACACATTCCAATGCTACTGTTCTTCATTGTGATAATAAGAGTACTATTCAAATTACTCAAAATGAATCTTTCATGAGCGTACAAAACACATAGAGATTGATTGTCACTTTGTTCAACAACATCTTGTACTTGGAACTCTTCAACTAGCTTCTATTTCTTCACAAAATCAAATCACTGATATCTTCACAAAAGCTCACTTCACCAAGCGTTTCCTTGACTTATTGCACAAACTCAAGTTGAGATATACTCTACCACCTTGAGTTTGCACAGGGGGTGTTAATGTGATTTTAGGATCACATTTTCAGTCATGTATCACGTTTTAGTCATATATTTATAAGTCTTCATTTTTGGACTTTAATTCTAGCTTATTTTCTAGGACTTTGATTAACTTGTTTTCTCGGTCTTGATTTGTATAGCCATTGTACAACTTGTACTACCTATAGTCCTATAAATATGTAGTAGACTCATGTATCAACCATCACTTCAACCAATACAATATTTTCTGAAATATTTCTAATATGGATCAACCTCCAAAAGCCAACCCTTCTAGGATTAGCGAAACAACTGCCATCTACATTCAACTTCACATACGCAGAAGGTGGCTTCGTCTAATGGACTTCACGAGCATTTGAACTTCGAACATCAGCATATAGGAAACAAATAACATCTTGATATAGGAGATGAATCTTACGAATAAGGAGCTCAACACTCTAATGATATGTATCTAGAATAACATTATATCTCCACTAAACAATAGCAAGAAGCATACTACTATGGTTACTCTTTGCATACGTTGTAATCTAGGACTGTAAGTCCTGCATGAAGAAATTGTGTTTCCTATCAAAACCCAACTTGAACCATAGTTCCTTAGAGTGGGGACAATTACAAAGGCAATGAAAAGCATCCTCAAAAGTACCAGAACATCTGCCACACCCTGTGGAATCAACCAACCCTCTGTGACAACAGAGGTTATTTGTAGGCAAGGCATTATGAAGGAAAAGCCAAAAAATAAGCTTAATCTTCTTAGGAACTAAGTTATCCCAAGCATAATTGGAAGATTGATACTCACCGAAACAATTTGGTTTCTGATGCCAGTAGTCCTCACAAGTTTCCAAGGAAGGTATATGTATCAGAGATGAGACCTCTTCTAGTATGGTGTGGTTCGGGGACGAACTAAGCGGAAGTTGGTAGGTATGTGGTGTCTCGAGGCCGACAAGGGCGGGGAGTGGACGTTGGTGTAAGAGAAGCACGTGCAAGGAGCGGCTCCTAGCAGGCTTCTAGGCGAAAGGTCCCATGAATGAACTGAATACGCACTAGAATGAGAGGGATTCAGAGACTGTGTAGGTATGGGACTGCATAGTTGAGGATGGCTTAAAGGAATTGATTAGGCGTAGCCATATCAACAAGTTGTAACTTTTTTTCAGGAGCTTAGAACATAAGAACTTCATGGTTAAGCGTGCTTGACCTGGAGCAATTGTGGGATGAGTGACCTCCTGTGAAGTTTCCTAGGATACGTGTGAGTGAGGACAAAGCACACTGAAAAGACCCGTGTTGGTTTGTGGAGACACTCGTCAATCCTGCAGGCAGTCCCGAGATGTTACAAGTGTTAGGAATAGGATCTACAAATGTTGTTGAATGTTGTGGAACACATGTCGTTGAAGAAGATATATTAAGCTCATCAGAGGATACTAGGGTGGAATCAGGAGACAATTCACAGAATGGGTCAGTAAAGAAAGTAGAAGATGAGAAAAATGAAGTATGAAATTTGGACACTAAGGAGAACATCGTGTGTTCCCAAAAGGTAAAACATTGAGAAACACGGAGCCAATTAGAAATTGGGTCCCAACAATGATAACCTATGTTCAATTCCATAACCAAGAAAATAGCACTATCAAGCTCGAGGTTCTAATTTTGTGTATTCGTGTGGTTACAAAAGAACAAAACAAGCACATATAAAAACTTTGAGTTGAGTGTAAAAAGAGATTCACCATATAATTTCTCAAAAGGAAAGAGATGACCCAGAATGGAAGAAGGTAAGCGGTTTATGTCATAAACTGCGGTTGAAGCTATTTTTCCCCCAAAAACATTCTGGGCATGATGCAGAAAGGATAAAGGAACAAATAAAATCTAAGATATGATGATGTATTCTTTCTGCCCAACCATTTTCTTCAGAAGTACCAGGACATGAGCATTGGACAAGAGTACCTTGTTGATGGAGAAAGTGTAATAGAGTGGATTCTTTGTATTCTATAGCATTATCTGTCTGAAGAGTTTTTATGGTGTGGGAGAATTGAATTTTAACCATTATAGTAAAATTAATGTAAATTTGGGTGATTTTGATCTATGCTAAAGGAAATAGATCCAAGTAAAGCGTGAATAATCATCAATAAACTCAACAAAATATCTAGCACCACCCAAAGTAGAATGTGGAGATGGAGCCCAACTATTATAATGTATTAATCCAAAAGGAGTATTAGAAGCAAAAGTACCGTTATTAAAAGGAAAAATTGGTTGTTTTTCAAGTTGACAATGTAAACAATCAAAAGACTCAATTTTAATTGCACCTAATTAACCACCACAAAATAAAGGACGAAATTTATTAAGAGAAGCAAGACCAAGACAAAGATGCCATTGATAAAGAGGGGACTCTGTTGTGGAAGCAGAAATAAGTTGTTAAAAAAGTATATGAAGGGAAGTGAGCTCAAACAATCGTCCAATTTTATGCCTTATCCCAAGAATCTGTCTTATCTGTGAATTCTGTACCTGACAACCATTAGAGGAAAAAGTCACAGTAAGATTGAGATCACATAATTGTCCAATAGAAATGAGGTTCAAGGATAAATGAGGGACAAAGTATGTGTTTGAAAGGCTGATATTACTAGAGGTGGCATGGCCAACATGAGTAGCTTTCATTTGGGATCCATTAGTAGTATGAATGATGGGAAGAGAATGACATGGTAATTTTGATGGCATAATGGATGAGTTAGAGTTCATCTGATTAAAACATGTTGAATCAAATAACCAAGAGGAGTTATCTAGGATGAAAGACAAGGCAATAGAAAGATAATTATTTGAAGATATAATCTGTTTGAAAAAGGATTCAAGATCATTGAGGCTAAAGATACATGAAGTAGTTCCCTCAGAGGCAACACCAACGACAAAGGAAGATTATGCTTTGAAAATTGGCTTACTCTTGGATGGAGAACCTTTGGACTTAGGTGGTCGTTTGGAGCAATTTTCAAGAATATGACCACGTTCATGGCAATATTTGCACTCAACAGTAAGATAATTTGAAAGAACATGTCTATGTTGTTGACAATAACTACAAAAATTGGGTCTATGTTGTTTGTTCATTGGTGGTTGAGATTGATGAGTGGCACAAGCAATATTTGATAATTGAGGTTTTACTAAGCTAAGCCAAGTTTCTTCAAAAATTAGTTCTTTTATGACATCATCTAAAGTAGGAAGAGGATGACGATGTAAAAAAAGAGGCTTAGATAGGCTCATAATCAGAGTGAAGAGCCATAAGAACCTGAATAAGATGAAGATTATCATAATTGATTTTGGCTGGAGATAGCTGATGCCAAATTGACTGTATTTTTGCAAGAAAATCAAATGATCGATTGACCAAGTTCTTGCTTGATGCTATGAAGAATGGTCCACAGCTAGTAATAATGAGCAAGGCTAGTAGTCTTGTAGATGTTAGCTAAGAAATCCCAAATTTCTTTTGCAATATCAAATTTAGCAAACTAAAATGAATAGACGGTACCAAAGTATTGCAAAACCAAGTGATAATTTGATGGTTTTTATTGTCATAATCTTCAAGTCATTAGAAAACTTGGTGGAAGCTTCATTTTCTTCACGAATTGGTATGGTGATATCTCTAATGACAATGTGCCAAAACTTTTTACCAATCAACAAACTTTTCATGCTTTGAGTCCACATGCTATAGTTTGAAACATCGAGAATGATCCCTATGGGTTGGTAACTTTCAACTTTTTCCATAGTAATAAACTAGTATAGTAGGAGGAATTGATTGCAGTAAGAGAAGGAAAAAATGGATAAAAAATAATGGGAATGCAGAAGACATGAGGACTAGAATTTCTATAGTGACGGAAGAAAAAGGAGCCAAAACTAATATAAGAATATCAGTCAACAGGAGATAGAATAGTGCATAGTGGGAGTAGGCCAAGAACCTACTCTGATACCATATTAGAAATGTTTCATAAAATATTGTATTGCTTGAAGTGATAGTTGATACATGAGTCTACTCCTTATTTATAAGAATACATGTAGTACAAGTTGTACAATGACTATACAAATCAAGACCTAGAAAACAAGCTAATCAAGTCCTAGAAAATAAGTTAGAACTAAAGTCCTAAAATCAAGGCCTATTGATACACGATAAAACATGATACATGGCTAAAACGTGATACATGACTAAAAACGTGATCCTAAAATTATGTTAACAATCTGAAATACTGATGGAGAGTGGCTCTTTGAGTTCACTGGTTTCGCAAGTGACACAAACATCCTCCATGTTGAACTCCTTGCAATTAATTAAGGTTAGCCCCTCACAGGTTGTGGAGCTTGGATAGCATAGAGTATGTTGCGAGACTGATTCAACCAAAGCTCTTCATCTGGTTTCTATTGTCTTTGTTGTTGATTATCTTGCTTATGTAGCACTAATGACTTATATTAAGCATATCATGCAACGCCAATAGGTTTATTTCAGCATTATTCATGTCCTATATGAGGCCAATTTTTGCATTGATTCTTTGGCGAAGCTGGGAACTCATGATGATCCTTTGGAGGTCTGGTATATACCTCCTCCTGTCCAGGTCTTGGTGTCAAACTTCAAGCTCATACAATGGGTGTTGTTTTTATTCTTAGTTAGTGATCTTTTATATTACATTATACCCAAAAAAATCCAATATTATCTTTAAATTTCAATTTATATTATTGTAACCATCATTAAATTGTGTTTCAACATCATTAAAAAATTTGAACTGTAATAACAGTTACCTCAAAAATCAACCTCTCTTAATTATGTGACAACACATAATTAAATAATAGTATAAAAAAATTATACCAAAAGTAAATGAAAATTGAACTCTGATTTTTTTCTTTCTTTTTTGGTGGAACTCTTATCTTCTTTTTCTCCCCAATTATGGAGATATTGGTTCTAATCTATAAAGGAAATTTCTACTTTTGTACTATCGCAACTGAGATCATGACGGAACAACCAAAAACATAGGATTTTGAAAACAATGAAGTTGTCACTAATGTTTATTTAAATTGGAAAAACATTAGAAAAACTCTTTAATTAGGAAAACTGGTCTTTTGGAAAATGAGTTCGGATTCGAGAGTCGATTACAAGTAAGGAAGGTGTTAGCACCCTACACTACCCATTCTAGGAATGATCTCTTAAGTTAATTGTGTAAATTTTAATAATCGTAAATATATTTATTTTACCCCTCTTAAAAATATTGTATCTATTTATGAAATAAAAAGAAACAACCAAATAATAAAAATTTAATTTTGGCTTGACAGAAATGAATTCCCGCTCTTACATATCCCCTGGTGTAATGAGGAACTCAAAGTAACGTCGTTCTTTAAAAAATATTTGTGAGTTAGTTGATTTTAATTATGAAAGGAATTTTTGAAAAATAATTTTGTTTGAAAAATAGATCCACTCTTGCACAGGATTCAAGTTAGCACTAAACTACTCAATAAACTCTTATTATCCAAATGATATTAAAGATAGTATCCACTATTCAATCATTATCATTGGTCATTGCGTTAATAAAAAAAATTATAAAAAAATAATTTCATTTCATTTTTTGTTAAACAAAACAACCGAACCATATCAAGCCTAATCTGGTTAAACTAAACTAAATTTGACCCAAATTTTCAACTAAAGCCCAAACAACACAAACCCTAATAACCCAAAATTAGCAAATAAAACAAATGCAAATAAATTAAATATAACAAAAAAAGGAAATCAGGGGCAACTTCTTCTCACAATGCAAGAACATGAAAGTAAACCCACACTGGGGGAGACTCGCCCAACACCAGCAAAATGGACGACACTGTGGAAGTGAGGTCTGGCATGGAGGACGGTGGCAGCCTTGGTGATGTGTACAAGTAGGTCTAGCTCACGGATCTAGTGGTTGTGTTTCTGGTAGTTTTGGTTTGGACCGTGGCAGAGAAGTGGGGGCGGCGTGGTGGCTGGTGTAGATTTGGGTGGACCTATGATAGGGTGGTCTTGGGCTCGCGGTGGTGCGTGGCTGGACGAAGGTTGAAATCGTTCTGAGCTTGTGGGTTCTATACCTTGTGGGACTTATAGGTTTGGATCGAATTCTGGGTTCTGGGGTAGTGACTGATCTGGTGTGGGTCACCTAGGAACGACGGAGCGTAGTGGTGAGGTGGTTTGGTGTTGTGATGGCTGCATACGACATCGCGACAGTGGCTCGAGGCTGACGACAGAGGTGGGTGACGTGACGGGTCTAAGGCATAAAAGGTAAAGTTTGCAGGGGATAAGGGATTTTTTGTATGAAGGATTGGTTTTTTGTTTATGGGCTTTGACTTGGTTCTATGTTTTGGGTGAGAGTTGTGTGGTTTGGTGGGCTTGGGACGGTTGTGGCTAAGATAGGGGAGCTGGGAAGTTCTATTTCAAGGAAGAGGATGAGGATAACAATGGAAGGTTGGGGTGTTTCTAGGTTGGTTCGTGGTGGTTACAGGACGGTGTTGGGCTGTGTTTTGAGTGGCTGTTTGTTCCTTTTATGTATCGCAAGTGCACGAGTCACGCAAGTAATATAATGATTAGTAGGATATCATTCCCACGATGATATGGTCAATTTCTAACACTAATTATTAACCAATAACTTACTTAATGCTATTCAAGAACATTCAAATTGGAAAAGGTTGTGTAAGTTAACTAAAAGACTTAAATGTTGTAAATCGAGAATAAAAGATAATGATTAGAGAATAGGAAATCCTTTTTCACCTCTTACTTCAATTGGTAATATGCAATCCTCCTAAGCAACATACATGAAAAGGGATTTGTTAGCTTGAGAAACTAACTTAGTTAAAAGCCTATGTATAGGTCATTTAACCATGTTTCATTCACCTAGTTCATTATGTTTCCATGAGAGCTAGTGCAAACTGCACTTATTAAGAATGAATCTCAACAATAACTATGCATGACCAATAAGTATATATCTATTCCATTAGCTAATTAACTCATCCAACCACTTAAATGAAATTAAACATGCATTAACTATATCCATGATCTCAATTCTAAATTCTTATGTCTAGTTCAATAGATTTAATCAAATCACATTAAATGTTGGCCAAACACTCAAGAGTATTAAGAGAAATATGGTTAAACAAACCCAATTCATCTATATTAACTCAAAGGGTTACAAAATCACAAATATTCATAGAATGATTCAAAGAAATCCAGATGTACAACTTAACTACTCATGACACATGAAAATCTATCACAAATAATCATGTTCAGGGCAATAGAAGAGAAGAAGTAAAAGGAATAAGAGATGAAAGCTTAATAGATGTGCTCTTTGATGCTTGAATCTTCCTTCTTGAAGAAGATGACCTCTAACTTTGCTTCCTTTAGCTTCCTTTCAACCTCAAATATAAACCCTAGCAGCTGTGTTCTAAGTTACAAAAAAGCTTTTTACTGAATTGCTTAAAATCAGTATTTATAGGCTAAATGTTCATTTTTATGCCGTAACATGAACCACCTTGCGCCACGGTGTGCATTGAATTTAGGTCACCACGCTGCGGCATACACTCTTTTGTGCCGTGGTGTACTAGCATCGGGTTTTAGTATGCAGCAGGTTGAGTGCATAACGCCACGGCATGAACTTGACTGCACCACGACGTGAGATGCTGAAATTCACCTTGGGCTTTCTCTTCCAATATAGGTTAAAGTCTTCCACAAATCTGCTTGTCTAAAGCCCATCCTGCATTAGAGAAATCACCAAGTTAATAATAGTTGCAAATTCATTTAATCACCTGAAGAATATGCTAGATTTTCTCAAGATCATATAAGAAGATATCAAAAATGAAATTTGATGAATATAAGTCTAAAATATTCTATATATGCATAATAATAAGGACTAACATTCTATATAGCACAAATACAGGGCATAAATAACTACATTTTATGGAGTTATCAATGGTGGAGAAAGCAAGCCTTGGCCATGGATGGGGTTTGCAAAGGAGGTGGCAGAATGGTGGTATCGAGTTTGTGAGCAAAGGCAGAGGACGTGGTGGTGTGATGGCGGAGGTGGTGGTCTGTGCGTTATAGGGGCTTGCGGTGATGGCTGATGAGGTGAAGGATGAAGTGGTTTGTGGTGGGGGTGGTTCACGGCAGTTCTGGTAGAAGCTTGTGGATTGCAGAGCAAGATGGCATGGGGTTGAGATTGTGGGCTGTTTTAGTGTGTTGGCTATGAGTATTTAGGGATTTATAGGGTTGAATATGTGTCCCCAAATTATGTTCCAAAACCCTTTGATTTGCTGGTGATTGGAGACAAATAGGAGAATAAATCTCATCAGATATTTCAATCAAAGCCAAAAAAAGAAACTTACCATTTGATAGGGGTGGAGAAGATGCATGATTTTGGGGTTGCTGAGAGGGTGTGTGCGGCTAGGGTTTGTGTGAGAAGGGAGATGACTTGGGTAGAAGTGATGGATCTTGGTTGACTTTTATTTGATGGGTAACAAATTGGTTTGAGCTCAAGGTGGGTGGCTTTTAAAAAAACGAGTTAAGCTTGTGCATACAATAAAGTTGGGTCATCTTACTTTTTTTTTGAATTTCTTTTTTTTTCCTTTTTTTTTTCTTTTTTTTTTCTAAAAAAAAATCTAGACTAAGGTAGGCTATATGTTTGGGCCTAATGAAAATTTGAATCAAAGCAAAAGATTGGACAAAATAAAATTTATTTTAACAATTTTTATTTTGTTTTATTCTGAATTAAAAGGTTTTAATGATTCAGACAAAATTGAATATTCACACCTTGGTTAAGCAACAAAAATAAAAGTTTTATGGACAAAATCAGATATTAACATGTACCATAGCCACAAACATAATGAAATATATACTGAGAAGATGCAAAAGTTTGTTTTAACTTTCTAATATTGTTCATACTTGATAGAGATATAAAGTCATTTATGAGTTTTCATCTAGTAGTTTAAGTTTTTAGAAGAGTTCATCTATGATAAAGTATCAGAACCTCTATAATTAAGTGCATGTCAAATTTTAGAGTTAACTCTCATTTTAGTCTCCTAAAGATAAATATGACATCAATTTGATTCACCAAAAAAAGTTGATATAAAATGTGTCCCTCAATTATAGAAAATGACATCAATTTTGTCCTCCAAAAATGTTTGGCATCAATTTAGTACATCAATCATAAAAATAACTTATTGTCCATTAATCATATAAACTGACATCAATTTAGTCTCTAAATCAAAGACTCCATTAATGGTGTTATCGCGGTCCCTACACAGAAGGGCAATTTTTATATTACTTTTTATGACTGAGGACTAAATTAATATCAACTTTTTTTGGAGAATCAAATTGATGTCACATATATCTTTAGGGGTACTAAAATAGGTGTTTATTTTAAATTTTAAAAGAAAAGAATGAAATGATGAAATTAAAAAATCCAAAAATATTATGTTAATTTTTAAAAAGAAAATAATGGGATAATGAAATTAAAAATGACAATAATATTAGGATATAAGTGTTGATAAAAAAATGTAATTAAGAAGTAGTGATAGCATATAATAAAATTGTCTTGAGAAGTTTACCCAAGAAAATTGCTTTTAAGAGTTTAAAAAATGCATTTTTGTTAAAAATAATATATTAAATATAAGATAGTATTTTGTGAACTTTTAAAGAAAAGAATCGAATAGTGAAATTAAAAAAGATAACAATATTAAGGTGTAAATGTTAATAAAAGAATTAATCAAGTAATAGTGATAATATACAAAAAAATGCCATGAGAAGAAAAAAAAATTCATTAAAACATTAAATATAAAATAACCCATTGGGTAAGATAATTAGTGCCTAAGAGACTAAGTTATTTGCAAATTGAGCAATGCTACTTCCCACAAATGACAACTTATTGTTGAGATATTTTAGGCATAATTCAGGGGATTTTTTTTTATGTAAAATAGGAAATTGTAAATGAGGGGATTTCTTATGCTTAATTGTAGGGTCAATAGCTAAAAGTTAGCTATTTTTTCTTGTAACTATTGCTATATATCTTGTGTATAGATTCATTGATCAATACAAGAGAAAAAAATATTCTTCTCAAATTCCAACTTGGTATCAAAGCTGGTTCAAACTTAGCAACATAGGCAAATCAAATTCTGAAGGTGCTGAAATACCAAAAAAGGATTCTGAAGCTTCTAGGACTAAGTCTGCTCCCGCTCCAATTATTATTCAATTTGAAAGTTCATCCTTCAATGCAGGGGTTGTACTCAATGAAACAAATTATGATATGTGGTCTCAAATTATGGAGATGCATCTTGCTGAAAAGGAGAAGCTCTCATTTATTCGTGGTAATACACAACCACATACTGAAAAGGATGATGGATACGAGAAGTGGTATACTGACAATCAGAAAGTTAAGAGATGGCTATTGATGTCTATGTCCGCAGATATTATGAAGCGATATATTCGCCTACCCACTGCTCAAGATATTTGGAAAGCTCTATCAAAAGCCTTCTATGATGGAGGGATGAACTACAGGTTTTCACTTTAAATCAAAGGGCTTTCTCTGCCAAACAAAGTGGTAAATCACTTTCTGTCTATTATGGAGAATTAATTGAAATTTTTAGTGAACTGGATCATCGTGATAAGGTGATTATGGAAAGCGAGAAGGATGTTGCCTCTTACCGCAAATCAGTTCAACGACAAAGGGTGCATATTTTTCTTGTTGGTTTAGATGCTGAATTTGAACAGATTCGTGGTGAAATCTTGAGAAAGGATCCTATTCCTGAGTTAGAAGAATGTTACTCAATGGGTCACTGTGAGTCTGTTCGACACACAACAATGAATGGAGAACTTGAAAAGTCTGAAGCTTCAGCCATAGTGAGCAGAAACAGATCGAATCAGAATGGGTCTTCTCAAAACCAACAAGATCGAACAAGGTCCAATCACTCTAAGACCTCAACGAGTCCCAACAAATCTATCCTTAAGTGTACTCACTGTGATCAATTTGGTCATATAAGAGATTGTTGTTTTGAACTTGTGGGGTACCCAGAATGGTGGGATTATAACTGTGATCCACAAAAGAGGCATTCAAGCAAAACTTCCACTGCAGCATATGTAGAAACAAAGACATATCAGGAAGATGTTGATGGAAAATCCTCGGCTTTGATAGCAACAGGAGGTAACGATGGTAAGGCTTTAAATTCATCTGCACTTGTTTCCAATAGTACATGGATAATTGATTCCGAGGCCATATATCATATGGCATTTGATTCTAGACAGATCTCATCTCTCAAACCCTCATCACAGAAATTTATTTCCACTGCTAATGGTTCCTCAACACCTGTCACTGAGGAAGGGTCCTTGTCTCTCATTAATACTTTGAACTTAGATTCTATTTTAGTTGTCCCATCTTTAGATTATAATCTTTTGTCAGTTTCTCAAATTACCACTGCTTTATCTTGTGTTGTGATTTTTTGGCCTGAATGTTGTGTGTTTAAGGACATCCAAACAAAGCAGATGATTGGTTATGGTACTAGACGAGGGAGGATGTATTACTTGAACTTGGAGTCACATAGCTCAACTCAGTTATGCCAAGCATTAACAGTGGACAGTTCTGAAGAAAAAAGAAGGAAATATGAGATTTGGTTATGGCATCGACGTTTGGGACACGCTTCCTTTGGATACCTTAAAAAATTATTTCTTAGATTATTTACAAAATTTGATGTTTCTAGTTTTCAGTGTGATGTTTGTGAACTTGCAAAGAGTCATCATGTATCATTTTCATTAAGTATGAATAAAAGTTCAATTCCTTTTATGGTTATACATTCTGATGTTTGGGGTCCATCCAAAGTGGCTACCTTAGGTGGATCACGTTGGTTTGTTACTTTCATTGACGATTGTACCAGAATGGCTTGGGTATGTCTGATGAAGTTCAAAAGTGAAGTAAATTTATTGTTTCAGAAGTTTTATAAAATGATTTGTACTCAATACAATGTAAAGATGAGGGTTCTACGTAGTGACAATGAGGGCGAGTATTTAAGTTCTGAATTTCAGCAGTACTTGGTAGCACAAGGAATTGTTCATTAAACTACTTGTCTTGACACACCCCAACAAAACGGAGTAGCCAAAAGAAAAAGCCGTCATTTATTGGAAGTTGTTTGTGCCTTATTGATAGAAGCCCATACGTCGTTGTCCTATTGGGGAGTAGCACTTACCTCGACAGCATATTTGCTTAATCGGGTACCCTTTAGCACAATTGATTTCCAAACATCATTGCAGGTCCTTGCTAAAGCGGTTATTGCACCAGCTGTCCCAAACTTAACTCCTCATGTATTTGGTTGTATAGCATATGTGCATCTTCATAAGCATCAGTGCAACAAGCTAGCTCCTCGCGCATTGCAATGTGTGTTTCTAGGATATGCTACCCATCAAAAGGGGTATCGATGCTATCATCCTCCAACTCAACAAATGTTTATTACATTGGATGTAGTTTTCTATGAAGACTCCATGTATTTTTCCTTTGAACCAGACCTTCAGGGGGAGCACTGGGAGGAAGTTCTGACTCTAGATCAAGATATTCATGTATCTAAAGAAATAAAACTATCTGAAGAAGTGGGACTCTCTGCACCTAGTGACAGTGTTATTGATGAATCAGTTTTTAGTGGTGGTGAACGTCGAGAAATGGAAGGTTATCAAGCGACTGAATTGTATTTGGGTAGTGATGAAGATCAAGAAATGGGAGTAATTGGTCCACTATCGTCTGAAGAAATTGTAGCACCACAAGAAACTGTTGTACCAAACCAATCGTCGGTTGAGGATGCTCTTGATTTAGTGTTTGAACCATCCATAAAACAGCTACCACCACGAAACAATAGAGGTATCCCTAAACCCACATATGAACCCAAAATTTCTGGTAAAGCTAGATATCCAATAACCATCGTTTTTCAGAATCAAATTAGTCATTTGTAAATTAATTATCTACTGTACCTATTCATAACAGTGTGCTGGAAGCCTTAGCTGATCCAAGGTGGAAAGCAGCTATGAATGAGGAGATGAAATCCTTAAAGAAAAATAATACCTGGGAACTTGTTGACTGTCCACCAAGAAAGAAAACAGTTGGATGTCGACGGGTTTATACAGTTAAGTACAAAGCATATGGTACAATAGAACGCTTTAAAGCGAGACTGGTGGCTAAGGGATATACTCAAACGTATGGAATCGACTATACAGAGACATTTGCACCGGTAGCTAAAGTCAATACAATTCGAGTTTTGTTATCTCTAGCTGCAAATTTGGATTGGCCATTACAACAATTCGATGTGAAGAATGCTTTTCTGCATGGTAAATTGTCTGAAGAAGTCTATATGGACCTTCCTCCGGGGTGCAAGATACCAGAAGCATACGATAAGAAGGTGTGTAGATTAAAGAAATCATTGTATGAGCTGAAGCAATGTCCAAGAGCATGGTTTGGAAGGTTCACAAAATCTATGAAGGCATTTGGCTACAGTCAAAGCAATGCAGACCATACTTTATTCTTGAAGAAACAACAAGGTAAAATCACTGCACTTATTGTATATGTCAATGACATGGTAATGACTGGAAATGATACTGAAGAAAAAAAAGCTCTTCAAAGCTACTTGTCTAAGGAATTCGAAATGAAAGACCTTGGTCCCTTAAAATTTTTCCTTGGGATTGAAGTGTCTAGATCAACTAAAGGAATTTTCTTGTCTCAAAGAAAATATACTTTAGATTTGTTACAGGAAACTGGTATGTCAGCTTGTCAACCAGCTGATACACCTGTTGAAGAAGGATTGAAGTTGTTTGTTGAACCAAATCAAGTTTCGGTTGATAAAGGGAGATATCAAAGACTTGTAGGAAGGTTGATGTACCTAGCATACACAAGGCCAGACCTTGCCTATGCCTTGAGCGTTGTGAGCCAATTCATGCATAATCCTAGAGAGCAACATATGAATGCAATTATGCGTATTTTGAGATATTTGAAATCTGCTCCAGGGAAGGGAATTTTGTTCACAAAAAATACAAATCATCAAAGTGTGAATGCATATACTGATGCTGATTAGGTTGGAGCTATAGATGATAGAATGTCTAATTCAGGTTACTTCACCTTTGTGAGAGGTAACCTGGTTACATGGAGAAGCAAAAAACAGAATGTTGTTGCACGCTCAAGTGCAAAGGCTGAATTTAGAGGGTTGGCACTTGAGCTATGTGAAACATTATGGCTAAGACTTCTCTTATCAGATTTGGGTTATCTGCCTAAGCAACCAATTCGACTACATTGTGACAATAAGGCTGCATGTGATATAGCTCATAATCCAGTTCAACATGATCGTACCAAGCATGTGGAAGTAGACAGATTCTTCATCAAGGAGAAATTGGATGAGAAAATATTGGAGTTGCCTAAGATTCGATCAAAGGATCAGTTGGCTGATATTCTTACTAAAGCAGTTTCAAGTCAAGTGTTCTCAAAGTTTGTAAGCAAGTTGGACATGTATGATGTCTATGCACCAACTTGAGGGGGAGTGTTGAGATATTTTAGGCATAATTTAGGAGATTTTTTTAATGTAAAATAGGAAACTGTAAATGAGGGGATTTCTTATGCTTAATTGTAGGGTCAATAGCTAAAAGTTAGCTATTTTTTCTTGTAATTGTTGGCTATATATCTCGTGTACAGATTCATTGATCAATACAAGAGAAAAAAATATTCTTCTCAAATTCAAACTCTTATGAGTTACGAATTGATAATAAAGTGTAACAACCAGAGTCAAATGAGAGAGTAAAGCCACATTCTCCTTTATATGTCAAAATGCAAGTCATTTATTCCTATTTTAACTCATTTGTGTGATGTTTCATGGAACAAATTTTTGTGTAATTTAGTATTTCTGTTAGAGAATTAGTTAAAGGATTTTTTTTTTCAAAATTTCTCTCACTTGATAAGTGAGAAACTAATCTCTTAAAGACTGTCAAATGCCTAAACAGATACTCCTTTCAATAGTGTCATTTTCACACACACAAATCTCATGATCAAACTTAAAACTACATATTTAAGAGATCTGAATCATTTTCATTCAGATCATCATACGTTAGTAGCTCAAGGCTCTTTTGATGATAGTTATAATTGCCTTTTTCTTTTTAATTTCTTGAACGACAATAATTTCAAATAATAATAATAATAATAATAAGTTTAGCTTAATTACATTGTACCTCAATTGAAACAGCATCAATAGTTACTATATAAACTAAAACTAAAAAAAAACATTTTTTTTATAACAAAAAAAAAAGTGAACCTTCTTTATGTCTCTCACTATATGAAAAATATAAAAATAAGTTTTTATTATTAAAATTATTTTCTCTTTCTCAATTATCTTTATTATTTTCCACCACTTCTTGTTTTTAAAGAATTCTTAGAATTATTTTCTTTATAAATTATATTTCCTACTTTTTTAAAGCTTCCGCATCCTTTCCCACCTTATTTTTTGGTAATTATATCCTTTCCCACTTTAAAATCCCACTTTAAATCACAGTTGTAATGTTAGAAAATAGTGTAGTATGCTAAAACTGATTTATACATAGATTTAATTTTAATCAATTCTCAATATAAAACTTCTTTAGGCTATTATCTAATTAAGTATTATTAAATGTTTAAAGAAGTTGAATTATCACAACCACTATCCAAGAAATCTATCTCCTATTAAAACTTTATATTCACAATAAATCAAATTTAAACATTTTAAATATATGCCCTATATTGAACATCATATTATCTTTAAGGATTTAGATCCTCTTTAGAAGAATGCTGTTTAGAAAAGTATAGTACAGGTGATAATTGCTTATAAGAGAATCAAGACAGTGGATTCTCACGTATCCATGATATGTTAGACAGGTGCTTATACTTTTAGAAAATTCTAAATCGTTAATTTTTTCCATCCGTGGCTATCATCTATGCACTTTACTCTATAACAGTCTGAAGTACAAGTGTACAACCCTCATCTTAAAGGATTCCGATCCATGAGCAATTTGACTCTAGAACACTGCACATGGTGAGTGTTCTGAATCGTGATCCGAGATACCTTTAAAAGGGTAAACCCGATACACGCACTACCAGACTCCGCCCTTAGTACCCCAACTAGGCCATGCGACCCCAGACTTCAGCAGTGGGCCCTATTGGCCATCATTAAGTCTGCAAAGATTTCAATAACTGCTAATCATAATTCTGCATCAGTGGTTGACCACTACTGCGACATCTCAAAAGTTTAGAGATTCACCTTCACGATCGTGGGAAGGAAGTATCCTCTATCAAGCCACGATAAAAAAGTACCTGCACCTCATACGGATTGCATGAAGAAAACTCTGCTGATACCCTATAAAGATTAGGTTAAGTTACCCTAATAGGAATCCCTCTCGAGACTTTTTAGTGTGAAAATCCTATTTGTACATTCTGCCTGACTTTAACGTTAGAGTCCTTTTACAAATACTCAACCCTCCAGTTCAACACACTCAGCGGCAACTGCGTGAGGAGGAATCCACCACACGCACCTACCTCAGGCATCCCTCTGATTCTACATCAGAACAGTGAGGAAGTATCGCAAAAATTGTTGCCCACTAGGAAAGTGTCCATAGACGAAAGCAATAGAGAATTCTGACAGTAAATTAAAAAAAAAAGAGAGAATTCTGACAGTAATTAGATCAATCAAATACAATCAATTAGAACCTCAAACACTGGACATGGCTTCCACCAATTCCATAATGTAAGCTCTAAAACTTTTATCAACCGTCACTCACAAAGGCAAACAAAAAAAATGCCCTGGTGTTGGTGAAAAAATAATTGTAAAAAGGAATTCAGACCACGAGGTATGAATTCTTGGCACAATACAAAGGCATATTTCACTGTTACACACTTATAATACAAGGTAGGAGAACTCAAATAATTACAGCTGAGAAAGTAATATTCAAGGAGGTCCCATCACGCATCTAAAGGAGCTCTGTGATCTGGTCCAGCAAGAATAATCTGCATTTTAGGCATTGGAATTTTAGCAGAGGCCAGGAGGGGGAAAAAGGATGTGAAACAGTGATGAATGCTCAAATTCTAACAGACATTAGTTTTAGCATAAATCTACTGTAAATAGTTCAGAAAGACTTACATTGCAGTCGAATGCAAACCTCCTTGCAAGCATGACAGCTGCATTCCTTTCTCGCTCTGATTCAAAAGCTAATACGAAAGAAAGCCCTTGCTTTGGTTGCCAAAATAGTGCCTGTGCTGCAGCATTGCCACCTCCTCGAACTCCACAAAGCTAAAGAAAACAAGAACAAAACACATTGGTTGACCACATTCAAGTTGATAACGAGATATGAGAAGGAAAATATAAAAATTTTGAGCAGAAAAACTAAAGCTATTTCACACAGAGAAAGATGGCTTCATTTCTCAAGTATAATGATAGGAACCCAGGTGTCTCATTACATAAAAGTAGGGATAATCTGAGATAATCTCAATTAGAGGGACAGCATCAGAAAACAGAAAAGGAAAATGAAAAGATAGCCCAGAAGGATCTGCAAGCCTCCCTACCCTAAGGCCCCAATACTTAATTCCTACCTAGCTCTCTCTTTCTCTCCCTCTCATATATATATTCTCATTCCCCTAACTGAATACCCCCACGACCTCTCCTCTTCCACTAACTACCACATAAATGTTGCAGCCCATTAACATATTGAATACCCTATGACCTCTCCTCTTCTACTAACTGCCACATAAATGTTGTAGCCCATTAACATGAAGATTCTCAATATTTCCCACCCTAACATATAACCACACATAATAGACTGCAAGAAAGAGCTGTGTGCAAGAAAAAGGTTAAAAACAGTGTTTATCTCACAAATAAATGTATAGTTCCTTTCCTTGTTTACCAAAACTACTCAAGCTAAAGAATGATAGAACATGAAAAACTATTTTCAAGTTGTCACTGTTAGAGATATAATAAAGCCACATGTGATTTTACCTAACAACTTAAGCCTTTGGAAGAGTTGATTCTTGACATGATATCAAAGTCTCTATGACCAAGTGGTCTAGAATTCGATCTTTGGCCTTGCTACTCCCATTCTTCTAAATAAAAGTTAAATTTTAGCACATGGTAAAGATTGGCCTGTGCATTGTCCATGTTTCAAGTTCAAATGGCTCTTGCGTAAAGGGGGATGTTAGAGATATAATAAAGCCACATGTTCCTTCACCTATCAGCCTAAGCTCTTAGGAAAGTTGGTTCTTGGCAACCACCTAGAATTATCTATAACTGACAGAACCCAAAATTTGAAATACCTGCATTGAACTTGAATAGTATTCTTTGGCAATCGTTGTTTTTCCTTTACAAAGCTTCATCCTCATCTTTCCAACATGAAGTACATGAATAGATTCCGTTGGATGATGTGAACCATTCATCTGAGTTACAATCACCTGCAAAGTATTAAATACAACTATTATTATTGTCACACAATCTGACCAGATTTTCTAGAACTTATTATATTGAAATGTTAACAAAGTGCAACACACAAATAGTTTACTAAAACTAAACACAAGTGTGTATTGAAATTCTGTTTCCAAGACTGGACGGACAAGCATGGAACCATATACACTTGGTGAAAACACTACTAAACTTAACAAATGGACAACAGGCTCACAAGTTATGAGCATCTTGTATTGAAATTTTAAATTATAAGATTGGTGGCAACTGGCAACAAGGATGGCACTGAAGACTACTCGGTCAAATAGAATCTAATACCATGTCAAAGAACTTCTAGACCTAATAGCTTAAGCATGCAATAATTCTCAAACCCAGAGACTAACCTGGTCCATCAAACTTTGATGCAATGTCAAGGAGCCACACAACTTAGAAGGTTAAACATAAAGTATGGATCCAAGAATTATAGTTTTTACAACACTAACACTCTGCAAAACTAAGAATTGCTCGTTTGGCCTTCTGCAATCATGAGAATAACTTCTGCTGAAGGCTCCTTAGCAAGAATCAATACCAAGACAAAACCAATTTAACTAGTGTTAGAAGATATTATGTTATTAGTCTTAGTGTTAATGGGCTTGGGCTTATACACCTAAGTATTAGTAAAAATAGGAGTACTAGGTTACGGCATTGTATCACATCTCATGTTATCAATAATATATTCAGTTTTTCAGTGTTGGCTGTTTTTCCCTCTTTTTCCTTCTCCCTAACCCTAATCCTATAATTCTTCAACATGGTATCTGTAATGAGAAAAGAAGAATGGAAAACCTTACCCACTATGGGTGCAGGTTATGTATTTATATATGTAAGATGGGCAAACAGCAAATGGGCTAGCAGTACAACCTAGTACGAATAGTACACAACAGTACAAATTAAACACATGCATAATATCTACTCTTAACACTCCCCCTCAAGTTGGATCATAGATGTTAATCATACCCAACTTGTTACAAAGATAATTGACCCGATTCCCACTAAGAGCTTTTGTGAGGATGTCTGCTATTTGTTCACCAGTCCTGACATGCCCAATAGATATGAGTCCCCGCTAGATCTTTTCTCAAATGAAACGATAGTCAGCTTCTATGTGCTTTGTCTGTTCATGAAAAACTGGGTTCGAGGCAATGTGAAGGGCAGCCTAGTTGTCACACCATAGTCTCATAGGTAGAGAAACCTTGAACCCAATCTCATCAAGTGAATGATAGACCCATAGTAATTCACAAGAGGTTTGAGCCATTGCTCGATATTCGGATTCAGCACTTGACCTTGCTACTACATTTTGTTTCTTTTCCAAGAGATCAGATTTCCTCCAAGGAACACACAATACCCAGAAGTAGAGGTGGCAAAATGGACTAACCCGCCCCGCCCCGCCCCGCCCCGCATTCAACCCACAAAAATGCGGGGCGGGGCGGATTAGCCCGTTTTGAAAAATGGGTTGGAAGAGCTAACCCACCCCGCTTTAGTGCGGGTTGGCGGGTTAGCGGGTTCATAATAAAAAAAAAAAAAAAAAAAAAGTAAGTGAGTTGATCCTAAAAAACAAAACAAAATGTATAAAAAATAAAAAAAAAATCATAAAAATTAAAAAATAGAAAAATTATAATTTATAGAGGTTAAAAAATAAAATAAATAAAATAAATTTAGTATCATACTCATAAAAATATCATAAACACAAATAATAAGACTAATTTGTAACACTTTTTTTAAAAAACTCAACCCGCCGAGCTAACCCCCACCCGCCCCGCTTAACCCGCGGGTTATGCGGGTTGGAAATCAAAAATAGGTTGAAATCTTGAACCCAACCCGCAAAAAAATTGCGGGTTGGCGGGCCAACCCAACGGGTTGAACCCGTTTTGCCACCTCTACCCAGAAGTTGATCTCAGATCTACAAGACACCCAGCCCAGTCTGCATCGGAATAACCTTCTAACCTGCTCTGTCCATTATCTTTATAAAGAATCTCACGACCTGGGGCTCCTTTCAGATATCTCAGGATATGTACTACCGCATCCCAATGAGATTGTCAAGGAGATGACATGAATTGACTAGCTACACTTAATGGGAAAGAGATATCTGAACGTGTTACAGTAAAGTAGTTAAGTTTGCCGACCAATTTCCTGTACCTCTCGGGATCTGATAGTAGTTCTCCATCATCAGCATTGAGTTTGACATTTGGAGCCATCGGAGTATCACAAGGCTTGGTTCCCAACATGCCAACATCAGATAGTAAATCAAGGACATATTTCCATTGTGAGAGGAAAATACCCTTTCTGCTTCTACTTACCTCAATTCCCAGGAAATATTTTAGAGGACTAAGATCCTTTGTCTAAAATTTAGTTTGAAGGAAGCTCTTGAGTTCTGAGATGCCATAAAAGTCACTGCCTATTATCACTATATCGTCAACATACACAACCATGAGGATGCATCCTCCCTCGGACTTTCTGTAGAAGACCGAGTGATCATAACTACTCCTTTTCAGGTCAAAATTCACAACAACATCACTCAATCTCCCAAGCCAAGCCCGGGGGGATTGTTTCAACCCATACAAGGAGCGTCTCAACCAACAAACTCGCCCAGACTCTCCCTGAGCAACAAAGCCAGGCGGTTGCTCCATATAGACTTCCTCCTGTAAATCACCATGAAGAAAGGTGTTCTTAACATTAAGCTGGTGCAGGGGCCAGTGATGAGAGGTAGCCAACGAGATG
This sequence comes from Ormosia emarginata, assembly GCA_029884605.1. Classification (NCBI taxonomy): domain Eukaryota; kingdom Viridiplantae; phylum Streptophyta; class Magnoliopsida; order Fabales; family Fabaceae; genus Ormosia; species Ormosia emarginata. The sequence goes on from JAQQTP010000045.1 coordinate 417,650, forward strand.
AATAGGCGAACAGAGGCCAATTTGGCCACAGGAGTGAAGGTCTCTGAGTAATCAACACCATAAGTCTGAGCATAACTCTTGGCCACCAACCAAGCCTTTAAACGAGCAATAGTACCATCCGGATTGACTTTAACAATGAACATTCACTTGCACCCAATAGCACGCTTACCAGAGGGAAAGGGAAAGAGATTCCACGTTTGGTTATGTTCCAAAGCGAGCATTTCCTCCTCCATGGCATTGAGCCACCAATCATGAGACAGAGCCTCAACAATAGTTTTGGGAACTGTGACAGCATCAAGAGAGGCAACAAAGGATTAGGAGGAAAGGGAAAGATGCTCATAATGAATAAAAGATGCAATAGGATGTTTAGGGACACAAGAACGTTTACCTTTACGAAGGGCAATAGGAAGATCTAAAGTTGGATCCTTTGACGAAGAGGTGGATGGATGTGGTGTGTCTGCTAAAAAAAATGTACATCCATGGGTGCAGTACCAACGGAGGGAGCACAAGTCTGGCGAACGTACACCTGTCGAATGGGTGGCCAAAGGGAAGAACAAGACGGAACGAGAACACCAGAGGAAGGAGTTGACGCAAAATCATGAGACCCAAGTGCTTGAAAAACGAGAATTTCCTCATCTTCCTCAATCATCAGAGGAGACTGAACAAACAACAGAGCAGACTCAAAGACGGTGACATCAACAGACACGAGATATCGTCCCAAGTCAAGAGAGAAGCATCTGTACCCTTTCTGATGACGAGGATAACCCAAAAAGACACACTTAAAAGAGCGAGGGTGTAGCTTCGAAAGTTGAGGCCAAACATCCTGCACAAAACATTGACAACCAAAAATACGAGGAGGTAGGGGAAACAGGGATTGGGAAGGACAAAGGATAGAATAAGGAACTTGGCCCTGTAAGACAAAAGATGGCATCCGATTAATTAGAAAATAAGCAGTAGAAACAGTGTCAGCCCAAAAAGTTTTAGGAATAGACATGAAGCAACAAGCATCGAGCAACTTCCAAAAGATGTCTATTTTTTCGTTCAGTAACCCCATTTTGCTAAGGAGTAACAACACAGGAGGATTGGTGGACCATCCCATGTTGAATCATATAGGAAGTGAACTCATGAGAGAAATATTCTTTAGCATTATCACTTCTGAAGACATGCACTGAGGTGCTAAATTGAGTTTTAATTTCAGAGCAGAAAGCTGTAAATATAGAGAATAATTCAGAACGAGATTTCATAAAATATAACTAAGTCATTCTTGAAAAATCATCCACAAAAGTCACAAAATATTAAAAACCAGACTTAGAAGTAATAGGATAAAGACCCCAAACATCAGAATAAACTAGCTCAAATGGGGACGCAGCCCGCTTATTGACTCGTGAGGGGTAAGAACTCCTATGGTGTTTAGCCAACTGACACGACTAACATTCTAAAGCAGATAAACAACTCAAACTAGGACACAACATTTTTAAAGACTATAGAGAGGGATGACCCAAACGGCAATGAAGTTGGCGAGGATCAGCCACACCCGAACAAGCAACGGGTACTGATTCTTGATCTATACAGCACTCAAGGATGTACAGGCCATTCTACTCACGACCCCTACCAATCACCCTCTTCATCCCAAGTTCCTGAAAGACACAAGAATCAGGGAAGAAGTGAACACTACAATTAAGTGACTGAGTAATCTGACTAACAAAAAGTAAATTAAACGGGAATTGATTCAAACATAAGACTCGAGAAAGAGGGAGGGCAGAGGTGGGAGACGCAGTACCACTCCCAATGACAAGAGCAGCAGAACCGTCAGCTAAAGTAACACTAGGAAGATGAGGGGAAGGGGTAAAGGATGCAAGAGTACCTGTCTATCTAGTCATGTGATCGGAAGCCCCTGAATCAATGACCCAGTTGCGGGAAAGTGATGATAAACATGCAGTAGGATTACCTGTATGAGCAACAAAGGCAACTGAATGAGATGGTGGAATGGACCGAGAGGCTTGAAACTGAGTGTACTGAGCAAACTCGTCTGCCGTTATCATAACAGGCCTGACTGATGGGTTGCTGGGAGGAATGCCTTCATCAGTCGCAATATGAGCAAAACGCGGCTGATTAGACTGATTCTTCTGCTAAAATTTCCAACAGGTTTGCTTAATGTGACTAGGTTCCTTACAATAGCGACAAATAAGTGGTTCCCCAAGATCCCATCCTCCACCTCCATTACCCCGTGGATCTCCAGTATCACGGCTACCACCTCATCCACCACAAGTACCACCACAGGAACTGTCCCATCGAGAACTAGAACTCACCAAAGTAGAGGCCTCGCTCGAAGCTAAGGGATGGGACTTAGAAAGCTCATGCATAGTTGTTAGAATCGTACGATTCACGATTCGAATCGTACGATTCGATTCGATTCAGCCACACAGCGATATAGAAACGCCTTCGAATCGGAATTTGATCTAAATCAGAGACGAATCGCCTGAATCGCACTGATTCAGAATTGGACACATGAATCACACAATTCTGCGATTCATGAGTTTGTGCCTTTTTTCACAGATTCTGTTGAGAATTGAAGGGCTGACGAGTTAAAATAATAATAATAAACAAAAAAAGATGAAAGGTCTTTTAATTCTTCACCTTCACCCAGGTTTCTTCCTTGGTGACAGATGAGTCAACTATGATGACTAAGTTCGGTCTCTCGCACACGCCGGCCAAGCTGCCACAGTAGGAGCCGTCAGTCCCATATCCTTGTACGGCGGCCGTTGCAATAGTTGTGGTGAAGGTGCGAACAGAGGTGCAACCGCCAAAACTTCACAATAGAATTACGGTGGAGAAGGGCAGAAAGGCAGACTGGGTACTGGGTTCTCTTTTTGACCTAATAGGCCAGGCCCAATACAATGAAGAGGACTTGGGTTCACGTAGGGCCAGAATTGGAGTTATAGGAATTAGGTCTTTTTATTTTACCTTACAGGCCAGGCCCTAACCAACTAGGTAACAACAAAAGGGGAGTTTGAGGAATCTAGAGCACTTCTTTTGGTGTTATGGGTAAATATTGTGGACCAAGCCCAATACTAGGTCAGTGGCCCAAACCAAATGAGCTCAATACTGGGTTAGAAAACATAGACCTTGGAATAGGAACCATAGTTGCTAGAAGAGATAAAACATGTTTTCTTTGTTTTAGGTGAGTAAATGTATATTTAAGTTTTTTATTGATGTTTTTGAATTGAATGATTCGATACGATTCACGATTTGAAAATTGAGCAAACGATTCTCGATATGATTCACGATTGACAACTATAAGCTCACGAGCAACCCGGAGGAGGTGAGAGTATACCTCTTTCAGGGTCAGACTACCAGAACCGGTCAAAATCTAAGATTGGGCCGCACCAAATTCACCACACAGCCTTGACAAAAAACATATCACAGCCAAATGCTCCATCTGAAGTGATAGGTAACAATGTGTTCAATTCTTCAAATAAGCGTTTGAAGCCTGTATAATAGTCACTAAGAGATTCATCCTTCTGATTGGCATGATACAGATCTTGTGTCTTTGTATATAGGAGGGATAAATCATCGGCACTTGAGAACAAAGAGTGAAGGTACTGCCATAATTCCTTGACAGTGGTGCAATGGGTGGTAATATCATCAACCCGAGGATCCAGGGTCCTCTGAATCAGTGAATACAATCGCATATCTTCCCGAATTCACAAATCCTTAGTTGTTTCATCCTGCGGACTATCTTGGGTGAGATGGTCTTCCTTCCTGTGACCTGTCAAGTACATCAAAATTGCCTTCTTCCACTGAGGATAGTTAGCACCATCACCATCAAGCTCTCGGTCAGTAATTTTGGTGTTGAAGGGAATCACCTCAGCCAGAACATTAGCGGAGGTGGTGTCGGAAGCTCCACTCTTGCTGCCTGTACCCACAATCTTAGAGTTTTCGTTACCTGTAGCCACAAACACAACAAATCAGCCTAGGAGGAGGGAAAGAATCACCAACAACACGCCAAATGGGCTCAGACTACCACAAACGACGCAGATCGCGCCAACCTGGAACAGAAGAGCCCAAAAACGACAAGAAACCAGCACGAAAATGCCAAAATCACCTTGCCGGAGACGTCATCGGACCTCCGCACGCTGGCAAACTAACCCCAACCACCAATCGCACCTCTCTCTGGCGGACGAACTCCACGCCAACCACTCACGAGGTCTGGGTGTTCCCCATGCTTTGGACCTGCGAGTTTCGCACAAATAGAGAACCCAAACGATGCTCCTCCTGCGTTGCCGGTGCTACCCACCGCCTCGCCGACCCTCCCCCAGCGCTGAACGACCTTACATCGGCACTCCCTACCGGCTGGAACTCAAAACTAAACGGCAGCCACTGGCAGCTGCCCTAGATCTGAAAATGCTCTGATGTTGTTGATTTTTTGTGTGTGGAAAGCTGAGAGAGAGAAGAAAAAAAAATTTAGAAACTAACTCTTGATACCATGGAATGAGAAAAGAAGAATGGAAAACCTTATCCACTATGGGTGCATGTTATGTATTTATATATGTAAGATGTGCTAGCAGTAAATGGGCTAGCAGTACAACCTAGTATGAATAGTACACAACAATACGAATTAAAACACATGCATAATATCTACTCTTAACAATATCAGAATGGTACCATTCACCTTGAGGAGAGTTTCTCCCTTCTGCTATTTCGAGTTCATGAACTCGATTGTATATTCTCCCCCTTTAGATTTTGTCTCGTGTTTTCTCTCGTTAGCTTTGTTTAAAAAAAAATAAGAAAAGAAAAAACAAGGAGAGTACAATGCTTGTTTCACGCCTCAAGGCTTGCGCAGCCCACTGCTGCTGCTTCAAGTTTAAGATGATTTAGGGGTGGTCGCCGGCGAGGTTCAGCCCGACCGACAGTGGGAGGACGATCAGTGGCAGCTAGGTCGCTAGCAATTTTTTGGCGCGGCTAGGTTTTGCACGTTTCACATAGTTCGTAGGTTCTGAAGTTGCACCCACCCTCAACGTTGTTGGGTGTTTGATTTTCCAGTCGGTTCTGAGGTTGCCAGCGATTTTTCGGCCAGATATGTGGACGATGCGCAATTTTCAGGCTAAGATCATGGTGGTACAGGGGTTCGCGTGGTGGTTGTCACATTTTGGCCTGTGCTGATGAGAGGTGACCGGACGATCGCTTTTGTGGTGGTTTCTGGCGTGGTCTGTGGTAGCTGGCCGTTTTCCGACAAGATTTGACACTGTTGAGCCTTTTTTTGGCAGTTTGGTGGTTTTGGACGGGTTCTCTCCTGCATTTGGGTGTGATTGGAATCAGAGAATGGTGAGGAGTTGACGTGGACGGAGGATGACAGGGTTTGGTCGAAGCTCCGACGATTTTTCCGGCGACTATGTTCTGGATCTATTTTCTTCTATTCTGTTTCAGACTCTGTTTTTCATTATGTTTCTAGATTTTCTGGGTTTGTTTGAGGCTGAATGAGTGCAACCAAGACTCTTACAGGCTGGGAGATGATTTTGGTTTGCCTATTTGGAGGCTGTTCTTTTGATTCTGGTCAGCGATCCTTCTCGGTGGTTGAAGGAGTGTGAGCACAAGGGCTATGCATTTGATATGTGCTCTGTTGTGGAAATGTGGAAAAGATGACTAATAGTTGCAAGTGTGGACCCTGTTTCAGGAGGAGATTCAGATTCTGGGTTGTCTAGGAGTTGTTCAATGATGGTCTTTGGTTTGACTAGAGGAAATTCTAGTGAGATGATTCAAGCTTGAGTTTCTACTGTTGCGGTATTTTGTGACCGTTGGCTATTCTTCCCTCCTCTCTTCTTCTATGAACAGCCAAGGGTGCCGTGGACAGCGTTTCTGGCAATCGGGTGTGTCACAGCTGGCCATCAAGTTACGACCAAGGTGTCGTAGGTATGGGAGCAAGAGTCGTCCTAGTAACTTGTGGTTTTGGCCAGCCAGAAAGGTGTGACCAAGGGTGTCGCAGGTATGGGAGCAAGAGTTTCCCAGTTTCTCTTCTCTTCTTTGTTCGATCTCCTTGATGTGGTTGCAGTCTTGGTATGTTTAAGCTGGGAGGAAAGGGCTGCCCATTTGGTGTAGCCGCCTATAGGAGAGGCAAGGAGTCACCAATGAGGTGGAGCTTCCCCCAGAGATATTCAAGGAAAGGGCTGCCCGTTAGATGAAGCCGCCCCAAGGTAGTTGGTCTATCCTAGGAGGAAAAGGCTATCAACGAAGTGGAGCCGCCTTGGATGTGAGCAAAGTCTTTCTTCTTCTTGGTGATAGCATCGTTTGAGGAGGAACAACGAAGCTAGCTCATGATTGCTAACCGCATTTGGGTGGCCACTGGTGCCACATTTGGCTGCCACCGAAGTGGTGCACTTGTGGAGTTCACGTCGATGGTGTGTGGCACCATTTGGTTGGTGGCAATGGTCTGGTTGGTTGTTGTTCAGCCTATGTTTGGTTTGTTTGGTCGCTGGGTTTGCAGATTGAAGACTTTGGCTATTGGTAAAGGACCCTCATTTGTGTTGTTGGGTGGTATAATACTCGATTTAGTGTTTTGGAGACCACTTTAGAGGTCGAGGTGGCCACGGAGGAGAAAAGTCGAAGACTCTAAAATTGGTCTCATTTGCTTGGGATGTGTGCTGAGGAGAAGCAAGGAGCTATCTGCCAAGGCTTTGTTATTTAGGGATAACACTAGTTTCCTTAGTTATTTGTTGAGATCGGTTGAGTTTTAAATGTTGGTGATGTTCTTTGTTTTTAGTTTATGCCTTTATGGGTTTTCTACTTGTAACAAGCTTAAGTTTAGCAAGCTTAAGCTTGAGGGAAAGTGTTAGAAGATATTATGTTATTAGTCTTAGTGTTAATGGGCTTGGGCTTATACACCTAAGTATTAGTATAAATAGGAGTACTAGGTTATAGAATTGTATCACATCTCATCTTATCAATAATATATTCAGTGTTTCATTGTTAGTTGTTTTTCCCTCTTTTTCCTTCTCCCTAACCCTAATGCTATAATTCTTCAACAACTAGTATCTGCTTTTAATTTCTTTTGTTAGTAAAAGCCCCAAATAATTGTTTGACATCCACAATAGTAACATAGGATATGTTGCAACATAAAAGCAATTTTGGTTACTGGCCAAATCCCATTACAAGCACCAGAATGTGCTGTTGTTTACAATATGTATTAGTTTATGGGCTTTTGTATTTGGGTAAGGATTAGTACATGGGCTGGGCTTGTGTGTACTACACTCTGGCCTGTCCTCTCTCTTCAAACAACTTAAATGCACTTTTATGTTGGACAATAACATGATCAAATGAGCTATAAAATAGACATAAAAAGTGACGAATGATAAGCTTATATAACAATTCAAATAATTGCTTGCATACAATCAACTAATTATAGAAGGGAAAAAAATAAAAAAAATAAAAGTTAAAAGGATCATAATGGCATACATTGAATTCAGTGTCATGTTTTCGCACAAGTGCCTCTACATAGGTTCCCAAACCAGCAGCTGAAGAAAAAGAATATATAATCAATTTAAGCTCAACTTGGTTGGACAACGAAACATGTCCATCTCTTTAAATTGAAAACACAACAACTTTATAGTTTAAATAGAAGCAAATAGAAGCCATTCCTGTTGATGACTACTAAATCAGAAGAACATGATTCAGAATTTGAACCAAACCTGGATCTATTGGACCAGTAGTTGACAACATGATCCGCAGGCCTTCTGAAATAATATCAACTTGCAATATGCGTCCAACATCAAAAGGTTCAGGGGCATAAACTGATTTGGTAGCTCCTGAGAACGAGAAATTGTATTACATGATAGGCAAGGATAAAAATGATGAACCTACCAAATATGACAATTAATAACAATCAATGTTCCGGCACAAAGCATATCGAATGGTACGCCTTATAGAATAAACCCCTCCGACAATTAATATTGGTTAATGTAATATGTTTAATAGCTACAAAAAGGCAAGCCAGATGCTATGAATCATAAAAAATCAGTTGTATATACACAGGCAATCAATGTTAACATCTGCAATAAAACTTACTTAACAATTAATGAGAATTTTGCTAGGCAAAATCAGAATTATTGATAGTAATAAAAGGTTACTGAAAAAAAACTTGTTCCCACAATAGAAGGTTGACATCTGAAAGAAAGGAAGACATAAACAATGGTATTGGTGATAATCTGTGGAACAGCATATTTGTGGAGGCGAATGACATGGCAGAAGGGGTCTGGTAATATAGAGCAGCAGGTGGTTGTCTCAGAATACTTTGCAAACTGAAAGTTTTATATCTCCTTTTCTGGTGCAATCTAGTTTAAACCTGTGCATTCATGAGATTTATTATGCAACAGGTAAAAACATGTTATGATTTATGTCACATGAGCAGGAAGCTGGTAAGTTCACGAATAGGTGAGGGTCTGACTCTGAATGCTGCCTGCCATCTGAAAAAAATGGAAAGCGTATGGCATTATAATTGGCTGGGTTGAAGGGATTCACTCTTTGTATAAGCTCATCATTGGTAGTTTCAACCTGTAGCATTTACTAGTACACAGACCAGGGAGAGAAGCTATTGAAGAACAGGTAAATATTCTGCTCAGAAAATTCCAAGGAGAATTGTATTGATAAAGCACAAAATAGCATGCCTCGCTCGCTTTTTGTTGGACATAGTGTGTGTTTGGTTCAGCTGTGAAAATTTTGATTATTTTAATAATCAATTATTGTATAATCAATTATAATGGAATCTATTTTATGTTTGGATATATTAACTGAAAAGTGATTTTAAAATAATGTTTCGTTTGGATGATACAAAAAAAATCACTTTTATGCATTAAATTACCAAAAGAGGTATAGATTGATTAAAAAAGTTACTTGATTGAGGACAAAATGATATTTACATCTCAAAGTAAAAATAATCTCAACAACTTTTGCAAATAATGCTCACATTAGTAGCTTTTGAAAAAAGGTTGTTGCTGCTAAAAAAATTATATCAACAACTTTTACTCACTCTACCCAAACATGTTGCAAATAGTTGCAACAGCTTTTATGCAAAGTAAAAGTTGTTGGACGGCATATAAAAGTCGAACCAAACATGCTAATAAAGGGTTAATTGGCTTTGTTAGATAAATAGGTTTTTACCTTTGGTCTTTTTACTTTAAATAGTTTCATTACTTTGTTATTCATTTGTACCTTGTACAGATATAGCTTTTCTTTTACTCATATAATAGTTTCTCCTTTTCATTTGTACTTTAAATGGTTTCTCCTTTTCTCTCATTTCTCTTTCCTCTCAACCATCAATGTTTACATGGTATCTAGAGCTAGGGAGGAGAAAACCATTGCATTTACCCACTTGCCCACTGCAGGTGGTGAGCATTAAATTCATACGCACCATTCTCATAAAGTGGTGGTGACTCCCATCCAGTTCCAGCCGTTCATACAGTGCACCCACAGCTATGATTCTTCTAGCCGTTCAAGATGATCATCATTTTGAGTGAACTCGACCTCAGGGAGATTCAGAAGGTATCGATCGGTCAGAACCCAAGAGACCATCTTCATTCGCCGTCGGATGCGCCTCCATGCGCCGCCTCCTTCCCTGCTTGTGGCCATCACGCACCACCACATCTTGAGCGCGTGAACAAAACGCGCCACTCTATTCGAGTTCTGGCCTTATCCAAACCTCTTCTCAGTGGTTTTCCAACTTGTTTCAGCCATCTCCGGCCTGTTTCAGCCACTTTTGGTGATTTTCCGGACTATTTCAGCCATCTCCGGTCTGTTTCAGCGACCTCCGGCCTATTTCAGCCACCTCCGGTGGTTTTCTGGCCTGTTTCAGCCACCTCCGGCCAGATTAAAGCACTGTCATTTCTCCCTAAAATCCTCTCTTGTTTGTCTCTCTTTCACGGTCACTATGACTGAATATGTCTCTTTTGGAATCAGCACTGACAAGCTAGATGGAACCAACTATGATACATGGGCTTCAGACATTAAGCTATGGCTCTTAGGTCAGGGATATACTGACCATTTGACGAAGAAAGCCAAGGATATCTAAGCAATTGAAAGGCCTAGATAGGAGAAGATTGATGCTCAATTATGTAGCTTGATGAAGCAAAGCATTCACTCGTCATTGAAACAAATCTTTCGCCCTCACATCTCATGCTATACAGTATGGAAGCAGGCAAATGAACTTTACACCAATGACATCCAACGTATGTATGTTGCTTGTTCTTATCTTATGTCTCTGGTAGCTCCCCGCAAGCTTGAAGGACATGTCAACCTATCTGTGAAGAATTCAAGCTGCTCTTTCAAACTTCAACGAGTTGTTACCTCCAGCAAATTCTCTAGAAAAAGAGTATGAACATAGAAACACCTTCTTCATGCTCCTAGCACTTTATGATTTTCCATCAGAATACTCTTCAACCCAAGATCAGATTTTAGGAAGCACCACTGTTCCTACTCTCTCACAAGCTTTTGCTAGCCTTCTCAAGGTTGTGGGACCCTCCACATCACAGCCTTCTGCTGAAGTTCCAGCACCTCCAATTTCTGAAACCTCAGGAGGTATGGGCAATCACACTCTTCCAATGTGTGATCATTGCAAGCAGATTGGTCACACTATGGACCGTTGTTGGATCTTGCATAGGAGACCACCTCTAGTTGCTAATGCTGCTCAGACCGTCACTCTTGACACTTTCGAAGGTTCAAGTCACTGGTCAACAACTCGACCATCCCAACCTGATTATGAAGATTTTCTGAAGTGGTTTGAAACCAAACAGTCCTCTACATTTGTGACCTCGATTGCGCACACTTCTAACTCTATTGCTTGCATCTCCCAATAACAATCCCTTGGACCTTGGGTACTAGATTCTGGTGCCTCAAATCATATCTCTGGTAACAAACATTTGCTTTCTGCTTTTTTCTATCCAACACACCTTCCCATTGTTACCTTAGCCGATGGCTCTCAAACTCGAGCTAAAGCAATTGGGAAAGCTAACCTTTTGCCTTCATTATCTGTTGACAATATTCTTTATGTTCCTGGTTGTCCTTATAATTTGATCTCAATTAGCCATCTAACTCACACCCTTGATTGCTTAATCACCTTCACTAAAGACTTTGTTCTTGTGCAAGACCGGAGCTCAAGGAAGATGATTAGCGCAAGGCGTGAGTCACAAGGCCTCTACCGTCTCTCGACAACCTCTAATGTTTTTGCAGCCACAAAGTCGCCCAATGTTATTCATGCTCGGCTTAGACACCCTAGTATCTCAAAACTTTAGATGATGGTTCCTTATTTGTCAAAGTTGTCTTTTTTTTAGTGTGAATCTTGTTAATTGGGCAAACACACTCGTAGTTCCTTTTCTAGTCGAGTCTGTAACCAAGTTGAACATCTTTTTGCTATAATTCACACTGATGTATGGGGACCTTCTCATGTTATCTCAACATTAGGATATCAATACTTTGTAACTTTTGTAGATGACTATTCAAGGTGTACTTGGTTATACTTAATGAAAAATAGACTAGAATTATTCTCCATTTTCCAGAGTTTTAGTTATGAAATCCAAACTCAATTTGGAGTTACCATTCGCACCTTAAGAAGTGACAATGCCTGTGAGTATTTTTCTACACAGTTCCAATCTTTTATGGCCTCTCATGGAATTGTTCACCAATCCTCTTGTGCTCACACCCCTCAACAAAATGGGTGAGGGGTTGTTGAAAGGAAAAATAAACACCTAATTGAGACAGTCTGTACACTCCTTATTATGCTAAAGCACCATGTCGTTTTTGGGGTGATGCAATTCTCACTGCTAGCTACCTCATAACTGAATGCCATCATCGGATCTCCAAAACAAAATTCCTCACTCCATTATTTTTCCTACACAACCTCTTTATCCATTACCTCTTAGAGTCTTCAGGTCTACATGTTTTGTTCATGACCTCACACCAGGCAAAGATAAACTCTCTCCTCGATCACTCAAGTGTCTTCCTAGGATATCCTCAATGATAAAAGGGGTATAGATGATTTTCTCCTGACTTCAAGAGATATGTGATTTCTGCAAATGTTACTTTCTTTAAGTCAACCCTCTTTTTCCACTCAATCTCCTCTAAAGAACCACCTATTTTTGAGGTACTCCCTATTCCTACTCTCATTACCCCTCGAGTCTGAAGTTGATCCAACTTATCATATAGACCCGACACCACCTTCACCACCACCATTATTGACTTACCATTGCCATCCACGATAGGTCCAACCTTCTGTACAAACCACTATTGATGCTCCTGAGACTGTTGAAGGCATAATTGATGACTCACATCCTACTCCAACATTATCTCCCACTGCTCCGGACCTCTAAGTGAGTCTGATCTTCATATTGCCATGCGCAAAGGTATTCGTTCTTCCAGTAACCCTTTTCCTATTTATGCTGCCTTGAGTTACCATCGTTTATCTTCACCCCATTATTCCTTTGTATCCTCCTTGGATTCTATGCCTATCCCTGAGAATACAGGTGAAGCTTTTTCTCATCGAGGCTAGAGAAAAGCTATGATTGAGGAGATGTCAGCGCTTCAAACCAGCAAAACTTGGGATTTGGTTCCCCTTCCAGAAGGAAAATCCGTTGTTGGTTGTCGGTGAATTTACACTATTAAAGTAGGTCCAGATAGTCACATTGATCACCTTAAAGCATGATTGGTTGCTAAAGGCTAAACTCAGATTTTTGGTCTTGACTATGGTAATACATTCTCTCATGTTGCCAAAGTAGCATCTGTTCGTCTTTTTTTATCCATGGCTACCATCCGTCATTGGCCCCTTCACCAACTAGATATCAAAAATGTCTTTCTCTATGGTGAGCTACAGGAAGAAGTCTATATGGAGCAACCGCCAGGCTTTGTTGCTCAGGGGGAATGTTTTGGACATGTGTGTCACTTACGAAGATCTCTCTATGGCCTCAAACAATCTCCCCGCGCCTGGTTTGGTCGCTTCAATATTGTGGTGCAACAATTTGGTATGACTCGCAGTGAAGCATATCATTCAGTGTTCTACCACCATTCTTCTCAAGGATGTATTTATCTAGTTGTATATGTTGATGACATCGTTATCAAAGACAGTGATCATCATGGCATTCAACAACTTAAAACAATTCCTCTTCAATCATTTCTAGACAAAAGACTTGGGCAAACTTTGGTATTTCTTGGGAATTGAAGTTGCACAATCTAAGGATGGTATTTCTATCTCACAGCGAAAGTATGCTTTGGACATACTTGAGGAAACTAGCATGCTAAATGCTAAGCCTATTAATACCCTGATGGATCCTAATGTCAAACTTCTACCAAATCAGGGGGAGACCTTAGCTGATTCAGGCAGATATCAGAGACTTGTTAGGAAACTGAACTATCTTACAATGACTTGACTTGATATCTCTTTTCCTGTGAGTGTTGTTAGTCAGTTTTTGATCTCTCCATGTGACAGCCATTAGGATGCTGTGGTTTGGATTTTAAGATATATTAAAGGAGCACTAAGAAGAAGACTCCTCGATGAGGATAAGGGACACACTCAAGTGGTTGGTTATTCTGATGCTGACTGGGCATGTTCACCTTCTGATAGACGTTCCACTTCAGGCTACTGTGTACTTATTGGAGGTAACCTGATTTCTTGGAAAAGTAAGAAGCAGAGTGTGGCTGCTAAATCTAGAGCTGAAGCTGAGTATAGAGCTATGACTGCAACAACATGTGAGCTTGTCTGGTTAAAACAATTACTCAAAGAACTTCAGTTTGGAGATGTTGGACAGATGACCCTTGTCTATGATAACCAGACCGCTTTACATATTACCTCTAATCGAGTCTTTCATGAAAGAACTAAACATATTAAGATTGATTGTCATTTTATAAGAGAGAAGATTCTTTCGGGTGACATTGTCACAACCTTTGTCAACTCAAATGATCATCTTGTAGACCTTCTCACAAAATCTCTTAAGAGGACCCCGATATATATGTAACAAGCTTGGATCATATGATATATATGCTCTAGCTTGAGGGGAAGTGTGAGATAAATAAGTTTTACCTTTGGTCTTTTTACTTTTAGTAGTTTCATTACTTTGTTATTCATTTGTACCTTGTACAGATATAGCTTTTCTTTTACTCATATAATAGAAATCAAAAAGGACCTATACGGTCACAACTTCCATCAGTATGATTTCTCCTTTTCTCTCCTTTCTCTTTCCTCTCAACCATCAATGTTTATAGGCTTGATTGCCTATTTCCTTTTCACTTTGAAGATTTGTGCTTAGTTTATGGTTTACAAGGCTTAGTACAGGGAATGTGGAATACTTAAGAAGTAACCTGGTTTACACAGAATAAGACGGTGATCATGAAGGCAGACACTTGGAAGCTAAAATGTTCATCTGTCAGTATCATAGTTTGAACAAGTAGCACAAAAAGCGGGAATTTTTGGAAAAGTAAACCCTTGTTACTGTAAAATAATAAACATGATAATAATCATTAGTAACTTTGCCCATATATTATAGAAAAGAGTATCTGAATTAAAATATTGGAAGAGTATTTCATGCTATTAAGAACAAGAAGTACTAGTTAGAGGTTGCTTAATTTGCTATAAACACTACGGATAGAAATGTCATCACCAAAAATGTTATTATGTTAATACTCATTTTGGGATGTGACCAATGATCAATACCCAACCATGCTATACCAGAAGTAGATAAATGTGTAAATCATGAGTCAACTGCCTTGCATGCTCAGCAATAAATTAAAAAAAAAAAAAAAGACCTGAAATGTTACCTTCAAAAGGTATTCATCATGCGAAGTGCAAAACTTTTGGAAGATGTACCTGAAATAAGTTCCTTTTTGGCACCTTCTGGTGATACACGATACCACTGAATTGAACATTTTGAAAGTTCAGGGGCATTATCAGAGCAAGGTTGAATTTGCAAATATGAACCTAGTGTTTCAGTCCCTTCTAATTCATATAAATGGGGAACATTTTCCTCCCCTTTCTTCATCCTTGCTAACTGAAAAGTGAAATGGAAGATAATCAATGAAAACTTATAATGGAAGACAATCAGATTACTCCTAAATTTAATCCAAAAAAGAAATGTATCATTCACTTCAGACAAAAAAATAGCTTAAAAATGAAGCCCAAACAATAACCATGTAAGACCTTCTCCAAAGATCCCCAAGTGTATATCTCTTTTTACAGTCTCGAGAAGGGAATATGGAAGAATCAATATTTTTTTTTTTTTTTTGCATTTTATTCATTATTGCCAATAAGTGACACTGATTAGGTTTGAGAATTTGATAGTATGATACTTCTAGATAGATGCAGTGCAACATTGTCCATTATGATTTAAAGAATCACATACAATTATAGCAATTAAATGAAAAACAAAGGGAAACAATACTTGTTCACCCATTATGATTTAAAGAATGACATACAATTATAGCAATTAAATGAAAAACAAAAGGAAACAATACTTGTTCACCTATAGGTGCGGTTTACACCACAATACTTGATAAGATATGTCATCCCCACAATAAACAGGATAGACTCCATTAAGCTCAAACTTTGTTACAAACATAGTTTCTCAAACACCCAACCAAAAAGGAAACTACAAAGCCGCATCAAAGTTACCCAATGTTGAGGAAAAGATGGTAGAATCTCGCCTAAAATAGTTTGACCATGTGAGAAGAAGATCAATAGAAACCCTAGTAAGAATAGTTGATCAGATGTGTCAGAGATTATGTATTAGTCTATTATGTGTTATTGGGCTAGGCTTATCTGTCTTGTACTACACGTGTACTATGCATTGTATTGTGCTTAATTTTCAGTATAAATTAAATATAAAGCCAGGGAGACTAACAATATCAAGTTAGTCATTCCCATTCCTAAACTTCTCTAACATGGCATCAGAGCTAGGTTAGAGAAACCTATAGGTTAGGTGAAACCCAAAACACCACTTCCTCTGCCAAATTCCAAAAAAAAAAAAAAAAAAACCTAGCCTTTCTGAATCAAAAACAGCTGATCTACCCATTTCTGGGTTCCAAAATTTTTTTCGTCCACTGCTGAGGACGTTTTCGGCCAGTTCGAGGTGGTTAGGCCATAATTTCTCACGCCTGATGTGCTGAACAAGGGGCCAGCGTGCCGCGCGCGAGTTTTCAGGTGACCAAGGGTGCGACCAGGCATGTCCAGGTTGTGGCCGTGGTGGTCATCATGTTTTATGGTTGTTTTGACCGGCCAGATGCAGGTTAGGTTCAGTTTGGTGCTTATTGTTGCAATTTTTGGCGTTTTCTTTGAGACCCAGTGTTGTTCTTATGCCTTCTGAGTTGGTTTGACACTAGAGAGGTGTGGTTTGGTCTTTGGTAGTTGGGTGTTGGATTTCGAGTTTTTGGTCTTGTTTTTGGTGCTTTTGGGAGCGCCTGCATTGAATATTTGCTACGCTTGCTTTTCTGAGATCTGTTTGAGATGGCTGATGCTGATTCCGACTCGAGCTCCACTAATTCTGATACTAGTTCTGATAAACCTGGGACTTCTCAGAAGCCTACGGTATTGCCTGAAGTGATTTATGCCTCCATTAGAATTACAGATGATAAGTTTGATGGGAAGCATTATGCTGAATGGCGTAAGACCATCCACATGTTTCTTATTGAGATTGAGAAAGAGGATCACTTGACTGATGACCCCCCCAAGTCACGACATGCGCGAGACAAGTAGCTGGAGGAGGATAATTGGTTGTTTGGTATGATCAACAAAACCCGCAATACCTCTGTTAGGCATGTGGTCTCTCATTGCAATACAGTGAAAGAGTTGTGGGAGTACATGGAGTTCATTTATTCTAGGAAATCCAATCTCTCTCGTATTTATGAAGTCATACAGGAATTTCATCGACTAGCTCAGAAAGAGAATTCTCTCCAGGCTTCACTGAGTTTAAGCGGATATATGAAGAATTAAATGTTCTTCATCCTATTTTTGATGATGTTAAACAGATGCGCTTGTAGCAATAGCAGTTAGCGGTTGTGAGTTTTTTGTCTAGATTGCGCCCTGAGTTTAGTGCTGCTCATGATCAGATTCTGACTAGTTCTGAGCATGTAACCCTTGCTAATGTGTATTGTTGTCTTCTACAGCATCATCGTGAGTTGCCCTCTGAACCTCCTTTTGAAGTCTCCGTTGCATTGGTAAGTAGAAAAAGTGGTAGAGTAGGTCGAGGAGGAAGACGTAGTGGTAGTGGTTAGGGTAGAGTTGGTGGTCATACTGGCGGCCGTAATGGTGGTCGTGATGGTGCACAATATTTCTATTACTTCTGTGGTGAAGGTCATATTAAGAAAAATTATTGGAAGCTGAATGGGAAACCTACACAGCGTAATGCTAATGCAGTTACCTAAGAGGGTATTTTACCCTCACCCATATTTGCACCTCCAACACAGGGCTTTAGAAACATTACCATGTCTGATGCTGAATTTGATGCCTACACTCGATTCTAGGCTTCAAAGGGTATTGGCACTTCATCTACCGCTACCCTAGTTCAGTCAAGTAATCATGTTGCTTGTCTCACCTCTTCTTCTCGCAACTGGGTCATTGATTCAGGTGCCACCGACCACATGACTAGTAATACAAGTATTCTTTCTTCATTTCAATCCTTATCTTTATTACCTAATGTCACCCTTGCTAATGGTTCCTTTGCCCCTGTAGTAGGGAGCGGTACTGCCTATCCTTTGCCTTCTCTTCCCCTTTACCCTGTTTTATGTCTACCTCACTTTCTAATTAATCTTTTATCTGTTAGTAAAATTATGAACACCATGAATTGTGGTGTTCACTTCTTTCCTACACATTACTTGTTTCAAGTTCTTGGGACGAAGAAGGTGATTGGTAGGGATCGTGAATCAAATGGATTATATATCTTGGAGTCAGCAGTTCCAAAACCACAGTTGATTGCTTGTTCCACTTTTGTCCTTCCATTAAACTACATTATCGTCTTGGACATCCTCCTTTGAAGGTTTTGAAGAAGCAGTGTCCAACTTTAGAGTCTTCTTTTGTTTTAAATTGTGAGTCTTGTCAATTTTCCAAACACCATCGAAGTTAGCCTCCTAGAGTCAATAAGCAGTTTGCATCCCTTTTTTTACTTGTTCATTCGGATATTTGGGGGTCGTGTGCCATTGAGTCCAAGTCTGGTTTTCATTACGTTGTTACTTTTGTTGATGACTATTCTCGGGTTACTTGGCTTTATTTTATGAAAAGTCGTTCAGAATTGTTTACTATATTTCGCGCTTTCTGTGCTAAAATTCGAACTCAATTCCATATTACTATTCGCACTCTTCGAAATGATAATGCTAAAGAATATCTTTCCACTTCTTTTAAAACATTTATGCAAGAAAATGGCATCCATCATGAAACATCCTGTGTTGTCACCTCCAAACAAAATGGGGTGGTTGAACAAAAGAACAAACCCTTACTTGAGGTTGCTCATGCTCTTCTGTTTCAAATGAAAGTCTCCAAAACTTTTTGGGCTGATGTAATTTCTACAGCCTGTTACTTAATAAATCGTCTTCCTTCCTCTGTGCTAGATGGTCAAATTCCATACTCTCCCTTCTTTCCATCTCAATCCTTATTTGCTCTTCCTCCCAGAATTTTTGGTTGCACTTGTTTTGTCCAGGATGTTCATTCTAAGGTCTCTAAGTTGGATTCTCATTCTCTCAAGTGCATTTTCTTAGGCTACTCTTGCAGTCAAAAAGGTTACAGATGTTACTCCCCTGATTTGCATCGTTACCTTGTTTCCGCCGATATCACGTTCTTTGAGACCACTCCTTTCTCTTCAGAGTCCTTCCTCCCTCTCCCTCCACTGAGGATGATGACTTACTGGTACATCACTTCTCGGCACCTACTTCTTCTCTTCCTCTTGTTTCATCTCCTTCAACAGATTCCCCTGCTCCTATGTCTTCCTCACCTGGTCGCCTTCCTGTTTCTCCTTTTCCCTACCACTATGTTCGGCAAAACAAGCAACCCACTATAACTAGTACTACTGCTCTAAGCTGTCTTGATTCATCTTCTCGTGCAGCTCCTTGTTCTTCCTCAGATCCTGCCCCGTCTAAGTCCAATCTTGATATTGCGATTGCTCTTCAGAAAGGTAAGCGCAGTTGTACTTATCTTATTTCTTTGTTTGTCTCTTATGCTGGTTTATCTAGTTCTGCTCAATCCTTTGTCACTTATCTTGACTCTGTCACTGTTCCTACCATTGTTACTGAGGCCCTGTCTCATGACGGGTGGCGTATGGCTATGTTGGATGAGATACATGCCCTTAAACACAATCAAACTCGGGATTTGGTTTCCCTACCTCCAGGTAAACAAACGATTGGTTGTAAGTGGGTTTATACTGTGAAGGTTAACCTGATGGGGTTCTGTGGCTCGTTTAAAGGCTCATGGTAGCTAAGGGTTATGCTCAGGTTTATGGCATTGATTATTCTGACACCTTTTCTTTGATTGCTAAACTTGCTTCTGTTCGGTTGTTTATCTCTCTTGCAGCTAGACATCATTGGCATTTGCATCAGCTGGATGTTAAAAATGCCTTTCTTCATAGCGACCTGCAAGAAGAGGTGTATATGGAGCAACCACTTGGATTTGTTGCTAAGGGGGAGAAAGGTAAGGTGTGTAGATTAAAGAAATCTTTGTATGGTATTAAACAATCCCCAAGGGCTTGGATTGGGTGATTTAGTCAAGTTGTCTTACAATTTGGACTTCAAAGGAGTAATTTTGATCACTAAATCTTCTTTCCGTGCTCTCAAGGTGGTTGTATCTTTCTTGTGGTATATATAGATGACATTATTATTACTGGGAATGATGAGACAGGAATTAGAAAACTAGAAGAGTTTCTCCAAACACAGTTTTAGACCAAAGATTTGGGTGCGTTAAAGTACTTTTTGGGTATTGAAGTGATAAGAGTAAGAAGGGTATTTTCCTGACCCAAAGAAAGTATATTCTGGATCTACTCAAGGAAACAGGCTTGCTTGGAGCTAAACCTGCTGAAACCCCTATGGTTCCTAATATCAAACTCTTAGCAGATGATGGGGATGTTATCTCAGCCTTAGCGATATAGAAAACTAGTGGGTAAGCTTAATATCTCACTGTCACCCGTCCTAATATTGCCTTCTCTGTCAATGTGGTTAGTCAGTTCATGTCATCCCCTCGAACCACACATTGGGAAGCTGTTCTTCATATATTGAGATATTTGAAAAGGGCTCCTGGTCGTGGCATTTTTAGCATAGATATCATGGACATACTGCAGTGGAGGGCTTCTTTGATGCTGACTGGGCTAGATCACTTGTGCATAGAAGATCCACATCTGGCTATTGTGTTCTTGTTGGAGGTAACCTTGCTTCTTAGAGAAGTAAGAAGCAAAGTGTTGTTGCTTGTAACACCCTTAACAACATATTAGGCTTGTTTATAGCTACAAAGGTAACATAATGCTAGTTTAACATGCTTGTTAAATTTTGTGACAATTTGGGCTCGTTTAGGCACTTTGCTGCAACCAAGGTTTTAAATCTCGGTCGTGGTCGAGGTTGCAGTCGCGTTGCGGTTTTTGCGATTGCGGATGTTGCAACTGCTGCAATGCAGATTGCGGTCGCTGCGGCGTGAATTTTTCACAACTTAACACAAATTAGAGTAAATTATTTATTTTATTGTACAATGATATAATAAATTATTTATTAGAGTAAATCATAACTAATAATTTATAATTTTTTTCAATAATAAAAAAATCTAAAAATAATAAATTAATTGATTAATAAAATGATATATTTCCATTATTTTTTCCATTCTCTCTAATTTCTCCATTTTCCCCAATTTTTTCCCATCCCCCCCCCTCAATTTTTTTCCCATTTCCCTTGCCCCTCATTTTTTTTTCCCATTCCCCCCCACAATTTTTCCCATTTCCCCCCCCGTCTCTTTTTCCCACTTTTCCCCCCCCTTCATTTCTCCCGTTTCTCACTTTCTCCTCGTCCCCCCCCCCCTTCCATTTCTCCCATTTCCCGTTGCCTTCCCCCACTTCCTCACCTCTGTTTTGTCAAGCTCATCGGCCACGGGCCACCATGGCCTTCCCCGTCCCTCATTCCTTCACCTCTTTGTTTCCTCAAGCTCACCCAAGGCCTTCCCCTTTCCCGTTCCCACAGCAACACCCACAGCCACAACAACCTAAGATGTCCAGAAACAGAGGTCTAGAAGATCGAGACCACCACGGATCCACGCCTCCACCATGGATCGCGAAACAGAGGTTCAGAAGATCGACTGAACAGAGATTGTAGCGGCTGAAATGGCGTTACGTCTCGTCGGTTGCGGCAGCAACACCGTTCCGTTGCGGCTGTCGCGCGTGATTCTCGAACTCAGCCTTGTCGCGGTCTGAAGCGGAAACGGCGGCTGCCGCGACCATTTTGTCGTGGTTGCTACAGTCGTCCCTGGCTGCAACATAGAAGGTGAAAAGTAGCCTAAAATGACTCAGATATTAGCATAAATGGCTTAGCTAATAGAAATAAATATGAAACATTTATTTCTAAGTCACAAATGTGTAAAATGCGATATGGTTAATTTTTTAGAGTTAACTGAGGTCATTTGGTATTTTTAAGTACACTGAGAGTGTGTTTTAATACCTGATTGACTTGTGAAAACTTAGAATTTATTTTAATGCCTATGGAAGTTAGGAAACTTGATTTGGAGAAATCTAAGTATTCTTAACAGATACGAAGTTGAGCAAAAGGACCAAAATGCCCGTAGTGCTCATCTTTAAAGTGAAATTTCATTTCACTTTCCTTTCCTCTCCTCTCTCTCATGAACAGACAGCAGCAACAAAGGGTGGGGGGGCGGAAACGAAAATAGAGAAAAAGGAAGGCCAAGGTGTGATCTTCATCTTCAAGAGGTAAGGGTGTTTGCTATCTTGTTCCTCCATCTTCTATTTCTCTTCTTCATGCTTGTTGCTTGTGGGTTTAGAATAGAAAATGGGTTTGGATGAGATTCTGTGAGTTTGAGTTGAAGGAACTCTTGGGAATATGGAAATGGGTTTGTTTTTGAGTTGAGCTATGCATGATTTATGGTTTGAGCCATAGTTGTATCCATGAATCTACTTGGGTTGAGAGTTGTAAAATGGGTATAGGAGCTTAGGTTTTGGTTACAAGAATCATGCTTGCTTGGTTTGAGATCATACATGTGGTGTATTTGATGCTTAGAGGTGTTTGAGGATCATGTTTATGAGTAAAAAATCTTTGGAATGATTGAAAAAAGTCAAGGATGGAGAGTGTTCTTGAATTTTCTGGGAAACCTAGAAAATTCATGGTAAGCCGCGGCACTTCCCCATGCAGAGCTGCGACACCCAACTCTCTACAACTCAGAAAATGCCACCCGAGAGCAGGGAGCCTTGACACAAAAGGAGGGGAGCGGCACAACCTGGAAAATGGCCCAAACTTGCTTCCTTGTGTAGTTTTTGCTAGGGAATGCATGATGTTTTGGCATGAGGTGATATAATGGGATACACTCATGCTTGATTGATGAGAAGGTAATGCCTTAGGCCATGTTATGTGATGGATTGGTGAATATGAATACTCATGATAAGAAAACCTTAGTTGCTTCCTTAGTGGTTGAGTTTGAGCTTGAATGGTATGTGAGCCATGTGTTGCTCTCTTTTTGGCTAAGGTTGAACTAGGATCTTGTGATAAAAGTGTGTCGGTTCCTTTATGTGATAGAGTTGAGCCATGTGCAATTGTCTAGGTGCATAAAGTGTTCCTTCATGAGTGAAGTTGAACTAGAATGCATGTGTGCGACAATTGTTCTCTTAATTACTCAAATTGGGTAATAGGGAGTACTAGGAACATGATCTTGCCCCTTTGTGTGATAAGCGTGAGCAGGGTGGAGTGTTTGCTAGTTTCCTTTTTCACTCGGTTGTGTGAACCTTGTGATGTGCTTAAGTACCTAGAATCTTGTTCAACATGAGGTTGACTGTGGAATCACTTATGAAGTGATGGTATGAGGTTCTAGATACAAGAGTATTAGTGTCGAGACACTAATAGGGGTATTCCTTGGAGAGGACAACCCCCTAGTATAAATGGATATTTGAGAAAAATCTTATGCATTCAAAGTGTGGTGGAATGCCATAGGGTAGTGTTGAGAACCTTAAGCATCCAAAGGTTGTGAAATGCTATAAGTTAAGTATCTAGGACCTTGAGTAACATGTGGTTGCATTTGATATCACTTGTGAAGTGATGAGGCTGGGTTCTAAGTATAAGTAAGCTAAGTTTACTTGGCTAGGTTATACTATTTCACTTGGTTAGGGTGAACCTTGTGATGAGTGTATGGTTTTCAACATAACATTTGCATGTTTTGTTTTTCAAACTTGCTATTTGCTTCTTCCTATGTATTGTAACCTCAAATGATGTGCACAACCATTTGGCCAAAGAATTGTAGGAGATGACCTTGGAGAGATAGAAGATCCTAAATTCTCGTAGTGAGCAAGGCTATTATGGTCAGGGTTACCGGTGTATGGAGTTGGTATTAGTACTCTTACCGTTGTAAGGGGAATGAGTCCACACATCACTAGGTAGTGTCAAGGCTTTGGTGCCTATTCTACCCAATATATACAAGGGAACGCGGTTCCTGGGAATGAGCAAGTAACATGTGTTTTCCTAAAACAAAAATATGCATTAGGATTACATAATCATACAATTAGACCATTGTGTAAACATAAACATAGCATAAAGCATTGCATTTGTTGCCGATGGTATGAACGGTTGTTTAATATTCTTGTTTCTTATATAAGTGAGTTAAGATTATTACTTGCCTTGTGAATGTTACATAGAGTTGTATGTACATTCTGATAGTGCTGAGTTGTGGCTCATTTATCTGCTGTAAGCATAATCTTATGTTTATAATGTGGTTTATTCGTGGTGAATGAATAAACACTGGTATTGGTAACTTATACTGAGAATTGTGAATTCTCATCCCGTGTGCTGCCATGTAAATCCAAGTGGAAGCTCTTCCAAAGGAAAGAAGAAGAAGTTCGAAGACTAGAGTAGCTTTTATTGTTTTTTTGTATAAAGCTTGTATAATGTCATTACATCTGCTTTATTTTGTTCAAGGTTTATGTATTACAATATGCCCTGTTGAGGCTACTGATGTATATGTATGACCTTTTCCTTTTGGCTCTCCATAATTATTTTGTAAAAATGTTATGGATTAGTTTGTTGTTTTAGGCTAGAGTAGCGTTGCCATTTCTGATTAGTCTTATATATGCCAAATATATCAAGATAACAAAATGGGGATGTTACATTGCTCGATCCAGTGCCGAATCAGAATATCAAGCAATGGCACAAGCTACATGTGAGTCGGTAAGGATACATCATCTCCTTGATAAGATTGGATTTAAGAGTGCAATGCCTATGAAGTTATGGTGTGATAATCAAGCAGCCATTCATATTGCATCTAATACTATATTTCATGAAAGAATGAAGCATATTGAGGTTGATTGCCATTTTGTGCTTGAGAAGATTCAACAGGAACTTCTTGTTACTGAACATGCGCGGACTAGAGAACAACTTGTAGACATCCTCACAAAGCACTCAACAAGCATAGAATAGACTATATTGGTAACAAGCTGAGCATGATTAACATCTATGCTCCAGCTTGAAGGGGAGTGTTAGAGATTATGTATTAGTAGTCTATTATGTGTTATTGGGCTGGGCTTATCTGTCTTGTACTACACGTGTATTATGCTTTGTATAAATATAGAGCCTAGGAGACTAACAATATCAAGTTAGTCATTCCCATTCCTAAACTTCTCTAACAAGATGGATGATAGCTCAATAATTAGATGTAGAGGGAGACCAAGAAAAACTCTTAAGTGAAATCATTAAAAGGACTTAGATCTAAATGGTCTTTCCGAAGACTTGGTTTATGACAAAACACAATGACTTCATTTGATCCATGTAACCAATGCCACCTAGTGAGAAAAGGCTTTTGTTGTTGTTGAAAGTAACCCAATATGATTCAATATAACATACAGCTGAATAAGCCAACAACTGCCTAAAGTCTTCTACATCAAAACTGCGAGTATTTCAATAGAACAAGTCAAGGACACTATTTATATCACAACCTCTTCAAAATGACATATGATGACAAGCATACCTCCTTTTGAAGTCGAAGATAATGTCTAGACTTCTCTGCAAGTTGAGCCCTCAAAGCTCGAAGCTCATGCTCCATATCCATAACCTAAAATCAATCAACAATTAATGTATTCATTTCCCTAAAATAACAATAAAAAATGTTAACAATATGGAAATAGGAGTCTAAGAAAATAATGGGAAGAAAACCATTTCAACATAAGAAAACAATGTCAATCATTCAAGCAGTAATATGACAAATACTGCAGCCATTAACCATAATATATTCCCAGAAATTCCCTGGTTCTCGATCCATTCTATGCCTTCTTAGATTTAATATCTTGCACTGATTCAAACTCTTTATATTTTGCAAGACAGCAGTGGTTATTCATCATTAGTACTTAATAGTACAATAGACTAACTAGCTATTCTTGAAAGCCAACAAGACAAACAAATCAACGGTATAATTCATATGTATACAGCAAATAATTATGGCCTCAAGAGGATTGGTATAAATCAAACTTCTTCAACCAAATACAGAAAGAAAAAACACTACAAAAACTATAATTTAATGTACTTTGAATACTGCATATAAGTACAAAGTATTTTTCTCAAGAATTTCACAACCACCTCCAGCCTCTATGATGAATAAGTACAGAAGAGAACATAAAAACTATACTGCCAATGAGTATGCAAGAGAACATAAAAAAAGGGTGGGCTCTGGGAACTACATCTAAGAAAAAGAGGACATTTCAAATAATAACAATTGATCTATGACGCGAGATGAAATAAGGACAAGTATACAATATATACCTTGCTTGGTTGATGCAGCATTTTGATTCTTCGAGCCTCTTGGACCTCCTTCATTAGTTGTTCCAGGTCCTAAAGTTCCCATAGAACCAAATTTAGTTAAAATGAAAATTACTTAGTTGATACAGATCTGCAGTCCCTACCTAGTGGGAAAAAGCTTTTGTTGTTGTTTATGCATACAGATCTGCAGTATCAACAGTTACACTTTCTATACAGGCAACCATCAATTTGATAACTAGTATTTCTTTTTTTAATATTTTTTCTATAGTAAAAGAAATTTTATGAGAGAAAATGAGTAAAATACAACTAGAGGAAGGACAAGATATCCTCTAAAATATAAAAAAAAAAATGAAAAAAAATAAAAATCAATAATGCATCAAAGCTGTCCAATCTCCCCACATATCAGAAATGATGGGACACACCTTTGAAACAGTCATGAGCAGAGCACCAAAGAGAAGACATAAACACAACCCTATCCCAAAGCAAATCTAGGGGCAAAGATTGGCCCTTAAAAATACAAGCATTTTTTTCCAACCGTTTACACCAAAGGACATGAAAAACTGAACACTGCGACAAAATTCTGGTATCCTTGTTTTCTTACAAAATCTTTAAAAAGATCCAAGATAAATTGCTCCAAGTAAAGGGCACACCCAAGATTCATCCAGACTACAAACATCTTATTCCAAAGGAGAGTAGCTTCCCTCTACAATATTGACATAAATGGGCCACTGTTCCGAATCTGAGCAGCCAACTACACAAATATCAGGAGAAAGAACAGTGTGGGCCAACAAATATGCAATTTGTCATTAGTATTAATCCTATTGATTGAGTACTGCTGTCCAGACAACAGACCTGACCTTAGAGGGACTTTAAGATTTCAAATGGGCTAGTCAAGAAGAAACTTCTCTATGTTAGGAGAATCCGTAAGACATTAAAAATAGGACTTAAAAAAAAAATCCAGTAGAATCAATAACTTGACTGGAAGAAAGGTGCGTGGAATCAAGCAAAAGCAAAAGGGGTTGAAGCTCATTATTATCATTCAGGTCCCTTCAGTTGGAAGATCAAATCCAACGATTTTTGGGATTATAATCAAACTTAATTATTAAGTTTGATTCTCTGTCAAAATCAATAGTTGCTGTACATAGGATTAGTTTATGTAATTATGGGATTAGTTACCATTTTAGTTTTCTTTCCTTTGTTGTTCCGTAGTTATAGGGATTGATTGATTGTCTATCTCCTGTATATAATGTAAACGGTTCTAGAGGAAATATACAAGAGAGAAATTCACATATTTGTTCATGGTATCAGAGTTAGGTCAGAGTCGTGACCTATCTTAAAAACAATATGGCCTCACCACCGCCCAACTCTCCACCGGCAGAACCTTCCAAGGTTTCGACCGTAGAAACCCAAACATGAAACCAAATCAATACCGACGCTGCTATTGTGCAGACGTCTCATCTTGACCAACATCCCATTCCCTCGATTGTCCACCGTCTCAATGGCACCAATTTTCGGGAGTGGTACCAATCCGTGAAACTCGTGATGACTGACAAGAGAAAAATGAGCTCTTAATGGTGTTCCACCAACCCCGAGCTCTCAATCTCCTAAATATAGCACATGGGTAGTGAAAAACTCTCTGGTTATGGCCTAGCTCATCCAGTCCATGGAACCTCAAATTGGAAGGCGCTACTTGTTCTACAACACTGCCCAAGAAGTGTGGACTGTTGTTCACCAAATATACTCAGACATAGAGAATGTTTCTCAATTGTTTGAAGTCAAGACTTCCTTACATTCCAAAAAACAGGGAAGTATGTCAGTTACAGAATATTTTAATAACATTTCTGAGTTATGGCAGGAACTTGATCTATATCACACCATTACTTGGCAGTGTACCAAGGATGATCAACTGTTTTGAGCTATGCAGGAGAAAGATTGTGTTTTTGATTTCTTACAAGGACTCAATCCTAAATTGGATGAGGTGAGGGGCCAAATTTTGGGCACCAAACCCTTGCCCACTGTCAATGAAGCTTTTGCAATTGTCCGACGTGAAGAAAGTCACAAACATGTTATGATATCTCATTTCACAGATCCTGGCATGGATCCTACTACCCAAAGCTCTGCATTGGCAGCATATCGACTTGAGAAATATAAAGGACATTCAGGGCAGCAGTCCCTTGGGTCTAAAAAAGATCGTTTATGGTGTGAGCATTGCAACAAACCATATCACACCAAGGAGACTTGCTGGGATCTTCATGGAAAACTTGTTGATTGGAAACCGAGAAGTCAAAGACGCACAAAAACAGCTTATGTTGTTGATGCTCCACCGACCTCTTCTTCCTCTGGTAACTTACCATTTACAGTTGAACAAATGTAAAGTGCTAAAGAAGCTTCTTCAACCTATTAAGGACAATGATACACGTGCCCTTAAGGAAACTGCTCTTATGATTCACACAAGTAAAATCAGTTATTCTACTTCCCTTTTATCCTACACCGGTCCTTAAGATGTTTGGATTATGGATTCTGGAGCGACTGATCACATGTGTAGTTCTTCAATTGGACTTCTTAATTTCCGCCCTTGTACAGAGGATATTGGTATTATAATGGCAGATGGTTCCTTGTGTAAAGCCACAGGTCGAGGTGATCTCATGGTGTCTGAGTTACAACTTAAGTTTGTTCTTTATGTGCCCAAATTACATTGCAACTTGATTTCAGTTCACAAATTGGTGACTGACTTACATTGTTTTGTAACCTTCTTTCCTTCCCATTGTCAATTTCAGGATTTACT
The DNA here is from genome assembly GCA_029884605.1 of Ormosia emarginata. Taxonomy (NCBI): domain Eukaryota; kingdom Viridiplantae; phylum Streptophyta; class Magnoliopsida; order Fabales; family Fabaceae; genus Ormosia; species Ormosia emarginata. The sequence goes on from JAQQTP010000045.1 coordinate 446,376, forward strand.
ATTGGAGAAGACGATTGGCAATGCTAGAGAGCACAACGGCCTGTACTATCAGTCTAATGGTGGTTTATTTTGTCCCTCTGTTCCTTTGGGTCTCCACACCAACTCTGAATCTGATGTTATCCTCTGGCATAGACATTTAAGACATCCTACTTTTTCTTATTTAAAGTATTTGTACCCTCAGTTATTCATTAATAAAGATCCTAGTTCTTTTTATTGTGATCATTGTATGTTGGTAAAACAATCGCGTTCTCCCTATCCTGCTCGTTCTTATACACCATCTCAACCTTTTCATCTTGTGCATAGTGATGTCTGGGGTCCATCTCGTATTTCCAGTTCCACCATCACTGGCAAACGGTGGTTTATCACTTTTATTGATGATCATACCCAGATTTGTTGGGTCTACTTAATGAAAGATAAATATGAGGTTCCTATGATCTTTAAACAGTTTCACCAGCTTATTAAAAATGTTTTCCAGTCCTCTATACAGATCCTCCGCATTGATAATGGCAAAGAGTATTTTTCCCATGCCTTTAATCACTACCTGCAAGACCAGAGTATCTTCCATCAAAGTTCTTGCCCTTATACTCCTTAGCAGAATGGGGTGGCCGAGCAAAAAAATCGTCACTTGTTGGAAGTTGCCCGGTCCCTCATGATTACTAGCCATGTCCCTCAGTTTCTTTGGGGAGAAGCTGTTTTAACTTCAGCCTACCTCATTAATCGGTAACCATCCAAAGTTCTTAAGTTTAACACTCCACTTAGTGCTTTACTTTCTGTCTTTCCCTCCTCTTGTATTCATAATTCTCTTCCTCTTAGGTTTTTGGGTGCCTTGCCTTTGTTCACAATAATCAACCCAATCCTAGTAAACTTGACTCCAAAGCCTCTAAGTGTATTTTCCTAGGCTATTCTGCTTCCCAAAAGGGGTATAGGTGCTATCATCGCCCCTCAAAAAAATTCTTTATTTCTTGTGATGTTTCCTTTATGGAACACCAATTTCTTGTGATGTTTCCTAGTAAACTTGACTCCAAAGCCTCTAAGTGTATTTTCCTAGGCTATTCTGCTTCCCAAAAGGGGTATAGGTGCTATCATCCCCCCTCAAAAAAATTCTTTAATTCTTGTGATGTTTCCTTTATGGAACACCAATTTTTCTATCCCCAAGCTATTCTCCAGAGGGAGACATCATCAGGAGCTCATCCTTGGGATCCAATAGCCATAGGGGAACTTATTAGACCACATCCTGAACAAATCCAGGGGGAGTGTCTTACAAATTTAGAGTGTCCTACATCCAGTTATTCCTCTCCAAACACTCAAACTGAACTTGTCCCAAGTCCAGGGGGAGTGTCCCACAATCGTAGAATGTCTCACAATCTTAGACCACCAATTAAACATGTTTACACTCGCAAGTCACACGCTCTTGAACAGAACCATGAGTCTGAACCAGGGGTAGATTCTCCAATGGAAAAGGAACCAAGTATGGGTGAAGAAGTTGTAGAAAAGAATGATGATTTGGATCTCCCAATTGCTGTTAGAAAAGGGGTAAGAGGCTATACAAAACACTCGATTTCTAACTATCTCACATATTCTCATTTGTCAGGGAGTTACACAGCCTTTATTTCCAAAGTGGATGAGATTCAAATGCCTCACACTATTCTTGAAGCATTACAAGATCTAGTGGAAAATGGCAATCATAGAAGAAATGAAAGCTTTACAAGAAAATGGAACATGGGAGATGATGAAGTTGCCTGAAGGAAAAAAAATTGTTGGCAACAAGTGGGTATTTACAGTAAAATTCAAGTCAGATGACACTGTAGAGAGATACAAGGCTCGATTGGTGGCTCAAGGGTATACCCAAACCTATGGAGTTGACTATGAAGAGACCTTTGCCCTAGTAGCAAAACTAAACACAGTTCGGGTCTTGCTATCACTAGCTGCAAATTTGGATTGGGAACTACATCAAATGGACATTAAGAATGCTTTTTTGAATGGCACTCTGGATGAGAAAGTTTACATGAGAATTCCTCTAGGATTTGAGATGCATGCAGGACTAAGGAAGATATGTAAACTGAAAAAATCTCTTTACGGCCTAAAATAGTCCCCTAGAGCATGGTTTACTAGATTTAGCTCTATTATGAAGAGCCTTGGATACAAACAACGGCAGGCAGATCACATTTTATTTGTCAAAAGAAGTGATAATGGGAAGCAAGCTATTTTGATTGTTTATGTGGATGATATGGTTATCACAGGGGATAATATTTAAGAGATTGTGAATTTAAAGAAAGAACTCCCTTCAGAATTCAAAGTGAAAGACCTCGGCACTCTGAAGTATTTCTTGGGAAGGGAGTTTGCAAGGAGTAAATAAGGAATTTTAATTTCACAAAGACAATATGTTCTGGATCTATTGAAGGAAACTGGAAAACTAGGGTGTAGACCTGCATCAACACCTCTAGAAAGAAATTTGAAGTGTAAGATCTCGGATGATGATCCTCTGGTGGACAAGAAGGCCTATCCACATCTAGTTGGAAAATTGATCTACCTAGCTTTAACTAGGCCTGACATTGCTTTTAGTGTGAGCTTGATCAGCCAATTCATGCATGCACCCACAAAGAGGCATATGGATGCAACAATTTAGATCCTAAGATACCTAAAAGGGAGTCCAGGAAAAGGATTACTGTTCAGAAAAACAAATACTAGAGATGTGGTGGGGTACTCTGGTGTGGACTGGGTAGGGGCAGTAGATGACAGTAAATCTACAACTGGGTATTGCACTAAGGTTTGGGGAAATTTAGTCACTTGGAGAAGCAAGAAACAAATGGTTGTTGCAAGAAGCAGTGCTGAAGCTGGATTTCGTGCGTTGGCTCAAGGGACTTGTGAACTCATTTGGATTCAAAGACTTATGGCATATTTGAACTTGCCTATCACTGTAACACCCCAAAATTTACTTTTCTACTCTCAGGATTCATTCTAAAAATATTTGTAATTTTTTGGAATTTTCTTGGAATTTTCTGAGAACGCGAAATATTTTAATATATTTCTCGTTTTACGTGTGTACTGAGCGGAACCTGAGAAATGAGATATTTTCTACGAGAACCTTGAACTATGGAAACGTCGACGGAGGATCTTACTAAACCCGAGGCCGGACACAGTTTACAAGGTTTCACATTTTTCGAGAAATCTTAACAGATGAGATAATAAAACACTGTGAAGAATTTATCTGTCGATTTATTAATCCGACTTCGCCAACTATAACTATTGTCAATAAATAATAACATGTATTAAAAATATTATCACATTATTCAAAATCTGATTTTTGTATCACATCTATTAGTTTTAATTTCAAAAGAAAGATTAAATTTAATCCAAGCTTGTTATGGGAAGTTTCCTAGCAATTTCCCTTGTAACACATTTTCTCTCTCTTTCCTCTCCTCTCACTCCACGGCAGACACTCATTTGGGGGAGTCAAAGGTGCCTTCTTCCTTTTATTAACTCATCTTCATTTTTCTAAACACCAAACATTTAACACATTTCTCCTCTCTTTCTCTCTTCTCCTTCCTCTCCACCGTACACACACACACCCTCACATTGGAGACCAACTCCATTATTTGCCAAACAAATCACATTTACTTGTTTCCTTCCACCATTCCAAGACTATTCACCTTGGTGGTTATCCTTTGGTTCTTCTTCTTCTTCTTCTTCCATTTCTCTTCCACCATTGAAGCTAAAGCTTGGAGCTTTAAGGTAAAGCCTTCAACTTTCTTCCATTTTCTTGCTATTTTCGTTTCTCTTGGCCACCTTGGTGACCAAGAACCTATTTTTCATGGTTTGAGTGAACATTGTGGTGATCACTCACATTGGAGTTTTTCTTGAAGGGGGGAAAACGAAAATCTAGGGCAAGAAGGGGTGGCACATTGTGTTGTTTTCCAAATAGGTAAGAGGGAGATGATCCTCTTCAACCAATCTTGGTAGTAAGGGAATGTCTTGTATGTGTGTTGTTGTTGATTCCTGAATCCATGTATAAAGTTCTCTCATTTTTATGTTGTTCTTGATGATAGTGTATTTTGTTGAGTTTGTATGATTCATTAATGCCTCTTGCATGATTTGAAGGTACATTCGAGTATTTTGTTGATTAAATATGATGAGGAATGGTTTAGTTTGAGTTAGAGGACCTGAAGAACTCTGTTTTCTGCAAGTTTACGCGTGGTAATCGATTACACGGGGCTTGTAATCGATTACCAAGCTCTTAAAGATACAAAATCGTGATTCTGGAAATCTGGCAATCGATTACGTCTGGTGTGTAATTGATTACGGAGATTCTGTTTAGCTTGTAATCGATTACAAGAGGAGTGTAATCGATTACCAAGCCTCTGATGTCAAGAAATGGTGCTGCTGGGAATCACGTAATCGATTACAACTTGTGGGTAATCGATTACGGAGGTCTGTCAATTGGTAATCGATTACTACGGTTGTGTAATCGATTACCGAGGCCTTGAAGTTACGAAACGTGATTCGGGAATCACGTAATCAATTACAATGAGATTGTAATCGATTACTGAGGTTCTGTTTCTCGGGTAATCGATTACAAGGGTGATGTAATCGATTACAAGACCAAAAATGAGATTTTTGAAATTTGGAAATGATTGAGATTATGGTTCTTTATCCTTTGTAACTCAAACATAACCTAAAAACCCTGGATTCAAGGAATTCACTTTACTAAATTGTGATAGGAATGTGCATTCATACCAATAGAGAAGAAATGATTTTGAATATGGAATTCTTGGATCCATGACATGGAAATTGTGGTATGTGTGTAATGAGAATTAATGATGTAGTACTTAATGAGATAAGAATGATGATGTGCCATTGAGGCAATGTTTTAATAAATGCATGGTTGAGATGTCATTAAATAATGCTTATGTGCCATTGAGGCAATGCTGATGTTGAATGCATCATTGTTGAACATACATGATTGGACATTGTGTCATCATGCATGCGTATTGTCTGTGGGACATTGTTGAGAAGGCTATGTTGCCTAGGAGTTTGAATAACACCTATGTGCAGGTGCGAATAGACTAAGCGTAGGTGTCATATGTTGTTGACCCTGAGGGCGTCGGGGTGTGGGTGTCTCACAATGGGCAGTGGTAGCTCCACTGGGGCCGTGGGATAAACCAATGCAACACACTGACGATCCTGACTGTGACGCTGTCCTATGTCGCGATCAACTGTTGAGGTGCCATGTGTGAGCCATTTTGCGCAAAATGTTTTATGTGATGAGCACACTATATTTTTAAGGCTAATGATACACTGGCATTACTCCTTGATCATTCACTCCGAAGATATTTATGTCTAGCTCCATGGAGTAGGAACTTTGGTACCCTTGTTGCATTGTGAGTTGTCAGTCACATGGTCCATTGAGCATTCATGATTGGATAAAGTGTTTACTATTATGACTGTGATATTTATTTGATTCTTGGTAATGCTAATGTTGCTAGTTGGCTATGGATGATGTTAACTATTGTTCCCTGTTGCTTTACTCTCATTAATTACTTTCATGTATTACTATACCTGTATGTATTAACTGTGTCTTATATGGGCGTTCGACGCCGTTTATTTTCTTGCTGCCATGTTGGTACTGAAAGCTGGGAATCTCACCTCTTTCGGTACTTTTCTTTATTTTGCATTTTGGTTGAATCGTATGCTCTCGAGAAGGCACTCGTGAGGAGAACAAGGAAACCACTGAGTTTCAAGGTTTCTGGCCTTATCTCGACTGAGACCGAAGCTGTTGAGAATGTCATTTCGCCCCCGTGGATTTTTTGGTTACATGTGGATCAACTTTCATGGTGGTGGGATTCTTTGGCATATCAACGTGCAGACTGACCAATGTGTGTACCACGGCGAATTGACGGTGTCTTTAGCATGGGGACGCTATACTGCTTCTATTTTTTACTTTCATACTTTTGTATGGTTGGAATTTTATATGCCTGTAAGAGATATGTGGGCGGATATGTACTATGACCCACGTGACGACTCTTTCTTGTCTACTGCCCGGGCTCCTGCCCGTTGTTCTGTCGTCCCAATAGATGTCTCGTCGGACGACGAGGACCCTGAGGAGGATCCATCTACGGTTCCTTCTCGTTCCAGGCAGACTTAGGGTTGGTTTTAAATTAATGGCTACTGATGGCTATCCGTTTATTTTGAGGGAGCCTGACGTACTACTGGATTAGTGGGTAGATATTTGTATCTCTTGGGGTAGGTACACATTTTGCTTTTTGTATATCTTTTTGGAAGTGCAATTTAAACAGGCTTGTAATTCTGGTACAAAGTATGTAACTATCCATATTGTGCATGGTTGTATGTTTCATTCCATTTTGATTTCTCTTTGACATTTTTGACAAGAAGTTTCATATGAAAGAGGAACTTTTAATTTTAACTCAATCACGCGATATATTTACAAACAGGTGCATATGTACATTAATAGAAGTTTTAACCGGATTTATGTTAAAGAAAAAAAAAGGGAGAAAAAAAAATGTTCAAACTTTTCCGTAATCATTTTTGTGTCGTTTCACTATAGTGCGACGTTCCTTCTTCTCACCCATTATGACTAAAGGGAGAAAAAAGGGCATTACAATCACCAGTCCTATGCAACTTTACAGTGACAGTAAATAAGCCATAAGTGTAGCACACAATCCAGTTCAGCATGATAAGATGAAGCACGTTAGAATTGACAGACATTTCATTAAGTCTGAAATTGATAATGGAACTATTGTCTTATTCTATGTTCACACAACTTCTCAGGAAGCTGATGTTCTTACTAAAGCTCTATCAAAACCAAGTTTTGAATCTTGTGTTAGCAAGTTGGGAATGATTGACATCTATTCACCAACTTGAGGGGGAGTGTTGGAAGATAAAATCCCACAATTTAAGGAATTGTTATCAAACTTAATAATAAGTTTGATTCTCTGTCAAAATCAATAGTTGCTGTAAATAGGATTAGTTTATGTAATTATAGGATTAGTTACCTTTTTAGTTTTCTTTCCTTTGTTGTTCTGCAGTTACAGGGATTGATTGATTGTCTATCTCCTGTATATAATGTAAACAGTTCTAGAGGAAATATACAAGAGAGAAATTCACATATTTGTTCACCTTCTAAAGTGAAAATCCCAAGAAAGACTAGAATCTTGAATAGAGAAATATTTATGGTGCATTATGTACAAAATACAAATGTTATAGGCAAGGAAAAGCCTCTAAAAATGGAATATTCCCCACCAAGACAACCACCCAAAATCGGATATGAGAACCATCATCCAAACCGAAAGAAATAAGTGGTCTAAAAGAACCATACCCCGATTAAATAAATTTCCAGATAGAGGGTGACTGAATATTCATGAAAGCTAAAGTAACTATTTGCAAATATCCACCATGGATCTACCTCAATACAAGTTGACCAAATCAAACATGAAGAAATTTTTATTCACCCATAATTTCATACATTGATTAGATTTTAAAGAAATGTATTGCAAGAAAATAAGTGATAACAAGTCAGATGCATTTATCGTTATGACAAAAAGACTTGAAAGTATATTTTTGAATATTATTGCTTAATCACAATTTTACAAGTATGATCTACATTATATAGGCTTATGACAATAATTACTTACCTAAAATAGTGCTAAATTGCAATAAACAAATTTGTCCTAATACAAGAATCAAATCTGCCCTAATAACTAATAACACACACTAGCGATCTCGACAAATACTATTCTTAATCTGGATCTATTGGGGACTGTCTGGTACTATGCCTGGACGTACACGACGTATTTGACTGTGTACTATTCACACGACGTGTTGTTGTGTGTTGTTTACACTGACGTATGTTGTTGTGTACTATTCACATGAGCGTATTTGATAGTGTGTCTTTGTTTACACGACGTATTTGTATGTAACAGATTGGTTGAAAGCGACTGATGTGCGGACATGTCTCTGGGATCATTTTCTCGATGTTTGTGTTTAGGCTGAAATGGAGTAGGAGCAGTCGAATACATGGCATATTTAATCTGCACCACTGTGTGCATAGTTATAAATTTGATTTATGATATTTTGCACATGTGATAATATGAATTGTTATATTAACTGTTATATTTGTTTGTATTGTCGTTTTCTTTACTGCTATGCTGGTAATGATGTAGATTGTCTCACCTCTTTGTATATATTTTTCTCGTATTATTATTTATATTAGTAAAGTCGTTGAGGAAGTAGAAGAGAAGCGACCACTGGATTGTCAATACAACGAGGGAAAGACAACCGAAAAGTAATGGGTTCGAGGAAGGCGAGCCTCGAGATCATCCATATCATATGATTGATTGCGGCGTGGTATGGTGTTGGGAATATTTTTGTCTTCCGATGATCTTCCCGAGGAGGATTCTTCGGAGGATCGAACTTTTAGTGTTATGCTTAAAATTTAGTTTATGGTTTCTTTTAAACCATGAGACGGTTCTTGTTTTAATTAAATAGTTTGTAATATGTAAATTATTTGTACCTATTAAAAACAAAATCATATGTATAATTATGGTGTGTATGTAATAGTTTGTTTTATTTTATGTTCTGTTTATTTTATTTTATAATATAATGTTTCAAAAAAAAATAAAAAAAAATATTTTTACAACCTATATTATTATATATTACGAAATAATTTATAACTTGGGTAAAGGTTTTATTATTATTGTTCGGAAATGTGACATCCCCAGCAAAGTGTTGCATTGAGCTCTATCCACCTTGGGGCTCTCTTCATCACTTCCCATTTTGTGATTATGTTCAATGGGTACATCAGTAGCCTTACACTCAAGCTTTCTGGTCTCTTTGAGAAGATCTAGGACGTATTTCCTTTGAGAAATGATGATACCTTGTTTGGAGTAGGCAACTTCAATTCCAAGGAAGTACTTTAACTTTCCAAGATCTTTCATTTCAAACTCAGCTGCTAATTTCTTCTTTAGGAGTTGCTTCTCAACTAGATCATCTCCTGATATAATGATGTAATTGAATGTATGACTGAATATTTTATTGATCTCAAAGGTATATTTATACAGATTAAATAGCACCTATTCTAGGAAGGTCAACTATACAATAAACCTGACAATCTAAATAAGGAATGTAATTAATATAGAATATTATACAATAACTGCATACACAACTGTACATGTTAACTCTCCCCCTCAAGTTGGTGCATAGATATCAAACATGCCCAACTTGGATAATGTTGCATAGAGTCGATTACTAGGAACAGCATGAGTCATCATATCAGCTAGCTGATCTGCACTTTTGATGTAGGGAACCTTTATCTTCCCTAAGTCTAGGTTATCCTTGATGTAGTTTCTGTCCAACTCGATATGCTTAGTCCGATCATGTTGCATTGGATTATTTGCAATATTAATAGCTGTTGTGTTATCACAGAAGAGTGTCATAGGCTGCGTTGAACCAAACTCGAGTTCTCCTAGGCGAATATTCAACCAGTTAAGCTCTGTAGTTGCATGATGAAGGGCTCGATATTCAACTTCTGCACTAGATAGTGGCACCACATTCTGTTTCTTGCGTCTCCATGACACTAGATTTCCCCCAACAAATGATACATACCCTGATGTAGACTTTCTATGCAACCTTGATCCAGCAAAATCTGAATCCATGTAACCCACTATGTCCAGATGATTCTGTTTGGTGAACATTATACCTTTTTGTAACCCATTATACCTTCTGCACCCATGTGTTGATCACTTGGATTGTGCATGAATTGACTCACGACACTGACTGCATATGATAAGTCAGGTCTAGTGTTAAGTTAGATAGATCAGTTTTCCCACCAGCTTCTGGTATCTCTCTTTGTTTGTTGGAGTTTGATCAAGGTAGATGCTTAAGCCATGATTTACCTCAATAGGTGTATCAACAGGTTGACGAGCTGAGTTCCCTGTTTCAACCAAGAGATCTAATACGTATTTTCGTTGAGAGAGAAAGCGTCTATGCTTAGATCGAGATACTTCAATGCCCAAAAAGTATTTTAAAACACCCAAGTCCTTCATCTTGAATTCCTTAGACAAGTAGTTTTGAAGCTTCTCTATTTCATTTTGGTTGCTGCATGTGACTATCATGTCATCAACGTACACAATGAGCAAAGTAATATTATCCCCTTCTCTTTTGTAAAATAGAGTGTGATCTGTCATAGTTTGCTTGAAGCCATATTGTTTCATAGAGCAGCTCAATCTGCCAAACCATGCCCTCGGTGACTATTTCAAACCACAAAGAGCCTTCTTCAACTTGCATACTTTACTTCCTTTTGGTGTAAATCCAGGAGGAGGATCCATATACACTTCTTCCAAAAGGTCACCGTGTAGAAAGGCATTCTTCACATCAAATTGCTTCAATGGCCAATCTAGATTGACTGCAAGAGATAGTATAACTCTCACAATATTTATTTTTGCCACAGGAGCAAAGGTCTCTTGATAGTCAATCTCACAAGTCTGGGTGTATCCCTTGGCAACCAATCTAGCTTCCTGAAAATGACTAGGAACAAATACAGAGGATAACTGAAGAGCAAAGGTAAGATAAGGTTTGGACAAACGATGGTAAGACACAAAATCAGTGATAGGATAGACAATATTAGAGGATGAGTTCGAGAAACCCAACCTATCAGGTGCTTTCCGTTCACGAAGGGGATATCTCCTACCCGGATCTTCAACATGTGAATTCAATATAGGAATTTCTGGGATCAAGGAAGGCAAAGAAGACTGTACCTCAGAATCTATCTCGGAAGAGTCATCCGATGGCATGGTAATGTCACTGAGAGGGGCATTGGAGCTTGGAGGGAATATTACAGCATCATCCTTGTTCCTCCTTACATAGCTGTGTTTGAAGAACAAGTTATCAGGTATATCCATCCTTTCTTTCGTGGGTCCAGATTCAACCTCAATAGATTTAGGATTATCAAGAGACTCCCCCTGACTCTCAGAACTCCAGAACCTCTTTTCCTCCAGCCATAATCTTTCCTCTTCCTTATTATTAAGCTCCCCCTGAAGAGGAACAAAGGATACATCCCCACAAAAATGGGATTCAGATTCACAGAATTGAACATCCATGGAAACATGGTATTTTCCAGTAGGAGGATGGTAGCATCTATAGCCCTTTTGAGAATTAGAAAAACCAAGGAAAACACATTTAAGGGCACGTGGATCAAGTTTGTCTCTTTGATGTGAGTGTATATGAACATAACAGACACAACCAAAAATCTTAAGGCAAAGGTTCAAAGCAAAAGGGATAGAATGAAACTAAGATAACTTACGCAAAGGAGTTTGATAGTTAATGATACGGGTAGGCATACAGTTGATAAGATAGACTGCAGTCATAACAGCATCATCCCAGAAACGTTTAGGAACATGCATAGTAAAGCATAAAGCTCTTGCCACTTCGAGAATGTGGCGATTTTTACGTTTTGCTATGTCGTTCTGTTGGGGGGTGTAGGTACATGTTGTTTGGTGAAGAATTCTATTTTCTTTGAACCATTCAGTAAGGGACTGATTGACAAACTCACAACCATTGTCAGAATGAAAAACCTTAACCTGCATGTTGAACTGAGTGACAATCTTTTTTGAAAATTGAGGAAAAATTCGTATCACATCATTCTTAGATTTCGGCAGGTATACCCAACTTACACGAGTGCAATCATCAATAAAAGACAGAAAATATCTATGACCCAAAGGGGATGGGGTAGAAAACAGGCCCCAAACATCTGTAAAAACACGGGTAAAAGGAAAAGGACTTTTATTGAGACTTATTTAAAACTAACACGATGATTCTTAGCATAAATACATTTCTCACATTGTAGACTAGAGACGAAAACATTTGTAAACAACTTAGGAAACAAACGCTCCAGATAAGGAAAAGATGGATGACCCAACCGACAATGCCATAGAAGGATTTTTTCTTTATCAGATGCCTCCCTTGTTATTTGGAAGGCATGGTCAGATTCAGACCGTGGCTCATGTGTCCCCTCTAAGTAGTCAAGGTTGCCTCTCTCTCTCTCCTTACCAATGCCAATCGTCCTCTTCGTAAGATTGTCCTGAAACACACAATGGTTAGAATGAAAGGTTACAGAACAATTGAGGTGTTTAGTGATCTTGCTAATTGAAAGAAGATTATTAGAGAGAGTAGGTGCAAGTAACACAGAAGACATGGGAAGGGTAGGAGAAAACAAGATGTTTCCAGCCCCTGAGATAGGCATAGGAGCCCTGTAACATCCTAAAAATTTTGTATCTCTTAACCAGTAATTTTGACAGTTAACAGAATTTTACTGTTTAGTGATTTCTGTGTACTGTAAAATTATTTTGATTATTCCATCACGTATTTGATCTTTTTGAGTGATTTACTCCGTGTCAAGAAAATAATAATTTTTGGGCTGGAAAAATTTTATGTAATTTAATTATTATTGAAAAGTTTTAATTATTTTACGTAATCTGATTTGATATTTGTGCATTTTTTAATTTTTATGATTTTGTGGATGATTATGAAATTTTTTACATGTTTGTGGGCCTAGGGGTGTATGGGGGTTTGTGTTACATACGTGGGTCAGTAAAGTGAAAATTTTTTACGCGTAGAAAAATTTGTGGACTTGTTTAAACGGAGACAGGATCTTACTAAACTTGAATTCGGAAATAGTTTTAGAAAATTTCTTGTATTGTGTTGCCAGATCTTGTATTTAATTATCGGCGATAAAAATAAAGTAAATATAATTTTTGTGGGGTTTGATAAAAATAAATATTATATTGTTAAGTCAACATTCGTGGTTATTAATGGAACCAAATAGGAAACAATGTCTAATATTGAAGACTTTGATATCAACCGTCGATTTAATCAACGATGTAGGATAAGTCTAATATAATGAGTTGTTTATTTAACAATTGAATGTTGATTTAATCTAAAATTTAGTCTTAAAAAGTAATAAACCATTTATGACTTGGATGTAAAGTTTGAGGGAGTAATCTTAACCCTTCATTTTGGAGAGACGATCTCTAATGGCTTAGATTTCAAGAAGGAAAAATCTAATGGCCAGATTAAGTCTTCTTAAATCAAAATCTACCTAAATCCTAACCATCAATTGAATTAATCAATGGTGCTAAAATGCTCTAAATGGTGGCTTGAAAAGATGACAACATTATTGCATGCAAAATGGAGGGGGGGACGGTTTTGTGTTGTATTTGGAGCTAAAGGAAAAGTTGAAATGTCATTATTAGTTGCTTTAGTCAATTATGCACCATTATTGATTTTGGCACTCTTAGAAGAATGCATGTAGAGGGGGACGGTTTTTGAGTTGTTTAGAAAGCTAAAGAAAAACTTTTGACCATTATTACTCTTGTCATTCAATATTACATCATTCTTGACCATTATTCTTTGTTTGCTTCCTTAGGAGATTTCTTGGAGGGGGGGACGGTTTTTGGAGGCTTAGGACCATAGGAAAGTGTTTCATTCCTATCATTACTCATTCTTGGTCAATTAGTGATCATTTCCCCAAAACCTAAACTCTTAGAAATTTTTTTCTCTTTTCTCTCCATTATTGTGGTTTTAGGAGATTTCTTGGAGGGGGACGGTTTTGGCCTTAGGACCATAGGAAAGTGTTTCATTCCTATCATTACTCATTCTTGGTCAATTAGTGATCATTTCCCCAAAACCTAAACTCTTAGAAATTTTTTTCTCTTTTCTCTCCATGGTGGTTTCGGCCATTACTCCTAAATATGGCTTCCATCACTCAATAATTTTAACCAACCTTATTTCTTGAATCCTTACCTTATTCTAAACAACTTTTATGTTGAAGATTTCCTTTAAATCATTCATCTTCATGGACTTTCTTCAAGATCCATGTTATGGAGTATTTATGGTGAAGTGTAAAGAAATTTCATTTCTTCTTTCTTTTTCATGATCTAAGCCAGTGTTTGATCATTGGATTCTTAATCAAGCTAAGTATCTTAATTTTTATGTATTTTGTTTTGTATTTGAGAAGCGTTGGTGGTGAAGGACTTAGAAAAAAAGAAACAAAGAAACTTTTGAAGATTTTCAAGGTAAGAGGAAGATCCATCTCACCAACCAAGTATGGTGGTGAGAGATAGTTTATATATTTGGTGGATGGTGAATCCATGTAAGGATTCATATCCATAGTCTTGTAATTTATTTGTGGGTGTTTATGTCTTTTAATTATTTGTCTATCTTGGTATGCTTTGCATGATTTTATGAGTTTGATAGTATGCTTAAAATATGTATGATAAGTATATGACATGCTTGTAGTATTTATGATGAAATATGTATGTGTGTGCCATGATGTGTTGATGGAAAATAAAACAATTTTTGGCTCCAATGGCCAAGGGAGAAGGCTACGGTTTTTGATGCTCTTAATTAGGGTTCATGTTGAAATTTTTCAAGAATAAGGGAATTGATTTTTGGGTCCCTAGAACATAGTGAATTTCGGCCAAGACACCTCTAAATAGGTGTTCACAAATTAATATTTTCATAAAGGATGAAAATGGATGATTTGAAGAGTATGAAAAAAAACAAAGGGTTTGTTTTTTAAGAGAACAAAACAAGGTTTTTGAGAATTTTTATTGATTTATTTTGTGTCTAAAGATCCAAGATTTTTTAAACATGAGTTTTAGACAAAATGGGCAATGTTGTTTTTAAGTGTTTATTAAACTTGATTTCGAAAAACGAAACGGGCAAACGTTGATTTTAAGGATTTGCAAAGAAAGTGAAAAAGGATTTGCAAAGAAAGTGAAAATGAATTTGAACAAATGGGTTTAGTTTTTTTATAACCATCGGTATTTTGGTTTTGAAAACAAAGATTTTAATGGTTTTGTTTGTGTAAAAATAGAAATGATAAATAACTAAGTTAGAAGAAAAATGTTTGATGGCTTCAATGGCCAAATACCCTACGGTTTTTGAAAAACTGGTTATGCCTAAATTTTTATGGAACAAAGTGATATTTTATAAAACGAAGTGTTTTGTCACTCGAAAGATTTGACAGTTTTCAATTAACATGTTCACGCTTTTTGAAGACTTGCGGATACCTTGATTTTATAACGAAATGATTTTCGCATGAGAATTTGGAAAGAGAATTAGAGCGTTTATTATATGAGAAAATCAAGTTTTGTGAACGAAAATGTTTTCGAACTTCAATTTATTTTGAAGAAGGTTGTGTTTGGAAATGATTTGGGAAAAATGAAGAATATAATGGTGTTTTGAAAATTTACTAACGTATAACTGATTTTCGAGTTTTGAAATACGTTAGAAAATGTTAAGTTTTAAAACATTTATTTATATCAATGGAAAAGTGATTTTTGTAGATTATATTTTGGAAAAGGATTTCTTGAGTAAAGAAATGTGGAAAAAGATTTTCTTGAGCAAGAAAATGTGAAAAATGAAATATAAAGGCATATTATTTTGAGAAAGGTTGAAAAGGAATTTTTGAAGGTTAAGAAATATTTTCTGTAATGAAATGGTGATGAAAAATGTTTTACGTATCTTAAAAACGTGATTTTTAAGCTACGCAAATTGAAAAATGTGTTGAAAATGATATTGATTGATTTAAGTCCAAAATAATGTTTGGAATATTGAGGAATATTTTACGTGATTGTAAAATATTGAAAAATATTTTACGTATCTTAAAAACGATTTGAAATACGTTAAAATATTTCTATGCGATTTGAATTACGTTTAAATATTTTACGTAATTTGAACTACTATTGAAAAATCAATATGTGATTTAAAAGTGATAGAATATTTTTACGTGATTGTGAAAATGATAAAAAATCGTTATGTGATTTGGAAAGTGTTTTAAATATTTTGAGAATGATGGAAAATGATTTACGTGACTTAAAAGAATGATTTTTAAGTTACGCGATTTTGAAACAGTGGAAAAATACTACGCGATTTGAGAAACGATATTTTTACGCGATTGAGAAAAACGTTGAAAAATTAGTACGTGGTTTAAAAGTCTGTGAAGAGTTGCAGTATTTTGAAAACGTAATAGAAATGTTACTGTATTGTGAAAACGTAACAGAAATGTTACGCGATTGTGAAAATACGGCACAAGTGTTTTATGACTATAAAAACATGATAACATGATTACTGTCAAAACAGTGTATGAACATTGTATGAGAAAATGACAAGTTTTGCCTGTGATTGGCATTTGATGCATTTTACATGCATTGGAAAGATATGCCTGTAATTGGCATTGATGCATTGTACATGCATTGGAAAAATATGCGTTGAAGCATATGATGAAATTGAACAAATGAAATTGAAAAGATTTGGCCCTTGTGGTTGAACTTATGACCGATATATTAGATCGTTGTATAAAGTATACCTAATAAGCTATTTTGGCCCTTGTGGTTGAATAGCGAATGAGAATTGATAGTGAGGTCTATCTTTGGATCTTAGAAGCGTCAGCGTGGTGATCGTAGGTGGATATCTGTTTGTGGGCTAAGATTGGACCATATGCCACTTGGCGATGCAGTCCGTTGCAACGCATTGACGATACCCGACAAGAACACGATTCTTTTCAACGACTAGGAGATTGTCTTTGGGCTAAGGATGACAATTAATCAGAGCATTCTTCTCGAAATTGTGAAAACTTCCATGGAGTTGTTTTTGAAAAACTGAGTCTATGTGCGCATGCATGAATCTGAGCATTTACACCAGTAGGATATATTAATTGAGGAATATTGACTATGACAACTGTTTTGAATACTTGGATAATGATGATGATAATTAGACAATGTTGAGGGCATTATCGTAATTGTTGTTTATGATAATTGAATTGATATATGATTGGATTATGATAGTTGATTAATATTGAATATATTATTGGAAGTCTGGTATGATATCCCTGTATGATATTCTTTGTTTTCGTTATCTGCCGCTTGAAGTGTTGGTATTGGTGTAGGTGATCTCACCTCTTTGTTATGTTGTCTTGTTATTGTACGTATTGTTAAAATTATACGGTAGAAGGAATGAATTATGTCTTGGCAGCATACATACGGGTGGTAGACATTCGAGATTGGTGACAACATGGAAGAGTGGATATTCGGGACTTGTTGGTGTGCGGTGTTAACAAGAACGGATGTCGATGCATCAGAGATGGATCAAGAAGGAATAAATATGTTAAGTTTTCTCGTTAGTGTTATACCGTCTTTATTAAGTAGGACCCGTGATGGGTTTCTTCTTGTTAAAAAAAAAAGAGTCTGTTAGTTTTATATTTCTCTTTAAATTGTTAAATATTAAGTGGTGTCAATATTGTATATTAATCAGTTTAAATATATTTTTAGTAATACTTATAGATTTCAGTAAGTTTATGTTTCTGTAAATAAGAAAAGAAAAGAAATTTTAAAACCCATCTTTTTATAACTCAAACCTTGTGCGAACTTCTTTTCAGATTATGAGTCGGGAGTCAGACATGTGATACCCTAGGGAGGGTGTTACAAGCCCCGTTAGCAACCTAAACAGACTTAACAACCGAAGGCATTAGAGTATCAAGTAGAGAAGGATTACTAGTCATATGATCAGTGGCCCCTGAATCAATAATCCAAGTGTTAGAGATAGTGGAAATTAAGGCAGAGCTAGAATTACCTTCTTGAGGAGACACACGAGAAACCTGAGATGCAGAAGCAGTAGATAAAGGAGTGTCATTAAGAACAACCTGGGCAGATTTCTTGTTTTTCCTCTTAGCTTGTTTTAGTTTGAACCACTCCGAATAGCCATGTTTTTTCCAGCAAACATCTATCGTGTGTTTGGTGCTGTTGCAGTGAGTGCAAAAGAGAGGTGGTCGTGGGTTATGCTTCTGGACAGCCAGGGCAGAGGCCTCAGAATGTTCTTCCGATCCCGTAGTGGCCTGTCTTTGTGCCTCATGATGAACATGTGAGTATGCTTCCTCTAGACTGGGGATAGGGGAGGTTGCCAAGATTCGACCTCTAACCTGATCTAGATTGTGATCAAGACCTGCAAGGAATATATAAACCTGATCCTCACCAGTACGTTTCTGTAATTTCTCAATATCAGTTGGACACTTCATATCATTAGACCTGCGGTAATCAAGTTCCAGAAAGATGGAGTTCAACTCATTGTAATACTCTGCAAGAGATCGACCGCCTTGGCGTGATTGAAATGATTTCTTCATCAGCTCGTACACTTGAGAGGAATCCGAGACGTCGAGGTAGCTCCTTTTGACTGCATCCCACACTGCCTTGGCTGTTCCATACTGCACAAAATGTGCCATCAGCTTTTCGGTCATGGAATTGATGAGCCATGATTTGACCAGCGAGTCTTTAGCCTCCCATTCATCATAGTTGGGATCATCTTCTGCAGGTGCAACCTGCCGTCCAGTGAGATATCCCTTCTTCCTTCTGCCAGCAATTTGCATCTCCATAATTTGTGCCCAGACACGATAGTTAGTACCTTCCAACTTAACGGAAATTGTTGGAGAGGAAGTTTTGTGAAAGGTCACCATGGATGGAGGCTTCTTGTTAGAAATAATGGCCTCTGTTGCCTCAGCCATGATATAGAAGAAAACAGAGGAAGAAGACGACTAGGGTTCAGTCGAGAGAAGAATAGCAGCAGCGGAAAAAATGTTTCCTTTTCTTCTGATACCAAATTGAATGTATGACTGAATATTTTATTGATCTCAAAGGTATATTTATACAGATTAAACAGCACCTATTATAGGAAGGTCAACTATGCAATAAACCTGACAACTAATATCCTATTAATTCCTATCTAAATAAGGAATGTAATTAATACAGAATATTATACAATAACTGTATACACAACTGTACATGCTAACTGATGTCATCAACATACACAAACAGGACTGTGAGTTTACCTTCTTGTGAATGTTTAAAAAAGAGAGTATGATCACCTTGACTTTGTCTGTATCCCAGGGACATCATAGTTTTTGTGAATCTTCCAAACCAAGCATGAGGAAATTACTTCAACCTGTATAAAGTTTTCTTTAACCTGCATACTTCGTTCCTTCTACTAGTGGAGTCATATCTAGGGGTAATTTCCATATAAGCTTCCTCCTCTAAGTCGCCATGAAGAAAGACATTTTTAACATCAAACTGGTGCAATTCCCACTCAAAGTGGGCAGCAAGGAAAAGTAAGATTCTAACAGTGTTCATCTTGGCTACTAGAGCAAATGTCTCCTCATAGTCAATTCCATAAGTCTGAGTATATCCTTTTGCCACCAACCTTGCTTTATACCGGTCTAGTGTACCATCAGACCGATATTTCAAAGTATATATCCATTTGCACCCCACTAGCCTTTTGTCACTTGGTCTCTCAACAATCTCCCATGTTCCGTTCTTTTCCAATGCACCCATCTCCTCATTCATGGCTTGAATTCAATTCTTATCCTTCAATGTTTCTTGTATTGAAGTTGGGTTTTTGCTCGAATCTATGGTTGAAATGAAACTCCAGTGCTGCAGGGAAAGATGTTTAGAAGAGACAAATTGAGAAATAGGGTACTTGGGATTGGGACTGTTGGATGGTGGAACTATGTTGCACGGTGGCATCTTGTTTTGTTCCCATGTTTTACATTGTTCTTACATTGTTTTTATTGCTTTATTTGTTACTTATTTTCTAGGTCTGATTAGTTTGTTTTCTAGGGACTAGTTTAATTGTACAGCACCCGATATATATTATCTTTTGTAAATATTCAGTGGAAGAAATAATATACAACTATGTTCAAATTCTAGGATGGTATCAGAGTAGTTCCGATCTAGGACTGTGTCTGTTTTGCACAGAGCCCTTTTTTTTTCCGATTGGCCTTCATTGCCAGCCCTTTTTTCGCCAAGCCTTCATTGCCAACCAATTTTTGTTTTTGGCTGGCCTTCATTGCCAACCAGACCTTGCACCCGAAACCCAACCAAGGCCTTCATAACCATCTTCTGTCAAAGTAAGGCCACGAGATGTCTCAGAGACCTCCGACCAGCCATCCACCTGAGCGCCACCAACGGAGACCTTGTTACACGCCGCCACACGCGCTTTAAGTTCTCGGCATGTGGGAGTCACGCGCCACTTTCCAACCATTGGAAAGCGACGTCATTGGTTTTGTTCAACTCACCGACGACCCTTGCTCCTGTTTCAGTGGTCAGAACTCTAGTCCCAAGCCGTTTGGATAGTGGGTTCATCTTCTCCAACAATTTTTACGATTTTGTTTTGTTTCTCACGATGTCAACCGAATGTGAGATTTCCAATGTCTCTCTACACAGCCTTGAAAAGCTCTCAAGTACTTGTTCTTTGACTTATTCAGGTAAGTTACTTTTTCCGTTGGATGCAATGTCTCGAATACAATTTTTACCAACTCCTAGATTATGGCGCCACAGATCATATGACCAACAACCCCACTATATTTTCCACCTATTCTCCATGCCCAAGCAGTAAGAAAATATCAATAGTTGATGGTTCCTTGACCATTGTAGTCGGTGTAGGAGATGTCCAACTAAGCCCCCTAGTGACCTTAAAAAATGTCCTTCATGTCCTATACTAACCACAGATCTGATTTATGTTTAGAAATTAATTAAAGATTTATCTTACAATGTGATTTTTTACAATGATCATTGTGTTTTTCAGGATAAGAATTCGGGGAAGATGATTAGACGTGCTAGGGAACAAGATGACCTCTACCTCCTTGAAGTACCTTGTCAGGTAAACAGGACCAAGAGCAAACTTGGAAACCCATATTCCTTTACCTCAGAACTTCTTTCAACCAAAAAAGACAAAATTTGGCTTGTTCACCATAGATTAGGTCATCCATCCTTTTGATTGTTAAGAATCTTTTTCCTTCTTTGTTTAAAGGTCTTGATGTTGAAGGTCTTGATGTTGAACAATTTCATTGTGATGTATGTGAACTTGCCAAACATAATAAGCATGTCAATTTTTCAATTAGTAATACAAGATGTTATGTTCCTTTTTCTCTTATACACAGTGACGTTTGCGGTCCCTCTTTTATTCCTAGTATCTCTGGGGCAAGATGGTTTGTGTCTTTTATTGATGATTGTACTCGTGTTACCTGGATTTTTTTGCTCAAACATAAGTCTGATATTAGTATTGTTCTCCCAAATTTTTGTTCCATGATTAAAAATCAATTTTGGGTGGGTATTAAGCAATTCAGATCCGATAATGCTAAGGACTATTTTAATCAGACTCTTGTGCATTTTTTCCAGAAAGAAGGAATAATCCATGAATCACCCTGTGTTCATACCCCCACAACAAAATGGGTTAGCAGAGTGAAAAAACAATTATCTTCTTGAAAAAAGCCGAGCCTTATTGTTTCAGAGAAATGTCCCTAAGTCCTTATGGGGGAAAGCTGTTCTGACAACTACTCATCTTATAAATCGCTTGCCCACTAAAGTCCTAGGATTCAAGAGTCCGATGGATGTCCCCTCTACTTGTTATCTTGGTCTACACACTTCCAATAATCTTGTCCCTAAAATTTTTGAATGTGTATCTTTTGTCCATGTTCACAGTCCAAACAGGGGAAAACTCGATTCGGGGGTACAAGTGTTATCACCCTCCTTCCAAAAAATTCTATGTCTCCATGGATATTACATTCAGTGAAAAACAACCCTATTTTTCCCATCCTTATCTTTAGGGGGAGAAGTCAATGAAGGAAGATAAGGAAGATTTCTTGCTTCACTTGTCTTTACTTCCTGTGTCTAATGGTCCTTCTCATGACCTTCACTTGTCCTTACTTCCTGTGTCTAATGGTCCTTCTCATGACCTTCCTGTTGTGCCTAATCCTCCTTCTGAAATCACTGTTGAATCTATGTCTAATGATCCTTCTCATGACCTTCCTGTAGTCAATAATCCTCCTCCTAAAATCACTGTTGAACCTGTATCTGAACCTGTGTCCAAAACCATTCCTGACCCAATAGTTGAGTCTGCTCTTGAGAATGTAAGGTATAGCAAAGGCAAGGTGTTCACAAGAAGGAAGATGGTTGTTCCTAAACCTGTGCAGGCCCAAGAGTCTAACTCAGAGCCTTTGAATGAGGTAATAGTATCTAACCTTTTATTACAAGATGAAACTGAATTTCATATGGATAGTAGTGACCAAAATCTTCCTATAACCATCAGAAAAGGAACCAGAGAGTGCACAAAACGGCCACTATACCCTCTTTCACACATCTTGTCCTTTGAGAATTTTTCACCATCCCATAAAGCCTTCCTTATAAGCCTAAATACCATTACCATCCTTACTACCTTACCTGAGGCTTTGTCCAATGGAAAATGGAAACAAGTCATGAATGAGGAGATGGAGGCAATGGAAAAGAATAAAACCTAGGAACTAGTGCAGTTACCAACAGGAAAGAAAACTATGGGCTATAAATGGGTGTATACTATGAAATATAGAGCAGATGGATCCATACAGAGGTATAAGGCACGATTAGTTGCCAAAGAGTATACCCAAACTTATGGAATTGATTACTAGGAGACTTTTGCACCAGTTGCAAAGAAGAACAGAGTTCAAGTATTATTGGCATTAGCAACTAATTATGGTTGGGATTTACAACAGTTTGATGTCAAGAATGTCTTCTTATATGAAGATCTCGAAGAAGAAGTCTACATAGAGGTCCCACCAGGATATGGAAGAAATTTGCATGCTAATATTGTGTGTAAGTTGAAAAAGGCCTTATATGGCCTCAAGCAATCACCGCGAGCGTGGTTTGGAAGGTTTGCTAGAATTATGCTGGCTATGGGGTACAAACAAAGTCAAGGGGATCACACACTGTTTGTTAAACACTCTCCTTCAAGGGGAGTCACAGCTCTCTTGGTGTACGTTGATGACATAATGGTAACAGAAGATGATGTTGAGGAGAAACATATTCTGAGTCAGTGCTTAGCCAAGGAACTGGAAATTAAAGCATTAGGAAGGTTAAAATATTTTATTGGAATTGAGGTTGCTCATTCTAGGAAAGGTATATTCATCTCTCAACAAAAGCATGTTATGGATCTCCTTAAAAAAAACAGGTCATACAGCAAGCAAACCGGCAAGTATTCCTATAGATCCCAACGTGAAACTTGGACAAGCAGAGGAAGATGTTGTAGTTGACAGAGAAATGTATTAACGTCTGGTGGGAAGACTTATTTATCTATCCCACACACAACCGGATATAGCATATGCAGTAAGTGTGATTAGCTAATTCATGCAAAGTCCAAAAGAATCTCATTTTCAAACAGCATATCGAGTATTACTGTTGGACAGTAGTGTTGGACGGTGGTCTATGTGGATGGTGTTCCCACGATTTTTAGTGTAGATATTGTTTTTAGTGTTTTATTAATTTGCTGCTTATTTTCTAGGAGCTAGTTATTAATGTACAGCATCAACCTCTATATATAATCTTCTTTGTACATTTTGTTTAGTAATGAGAAATAATATACAATTATTCACATACTCATATTTTGATATGGTATCAGAGCAGTTCCGATCCAGGACTGTCTCTGTTTTCCGCTGAGCCTTTTTTCGGTTAGCCTTAATTGCCAACCAATTTCTATGTTTGGCCTTCATTGCCCCTTTTTCTTTTGGCCTTCATCGCCAAAACAGTACATGAACAATATCCACATAGTACCGCACAATATCCGAACAGTACCGCACAGTATCACTTGAAAAGAAAGAATCTGAATGTTATTTCTAATCAGATCATTACAGAGGATGATTACCAATCATATATAGACTACCTATCTCCTAATTAAGGAAAATGAAGGGATTAAAACTGTACAAATCATAACTAATCATAACTGTCCTAATTATGAAATAAATCTCTCCTAAATATATTACACTTAATTATGTAACGGATATATTACAATAATTATGTAACGTAATACTCCCCCTCAAGCTGGTGTATGTATATCTATCATTCCCAGCTTGCAAGTAAGATCTTGAAAGCTGCTCTGTGGGAAGTCCCTTGGTGAACATATCGCCAACTGAAGTCTTGAAGGGACGTACTCGATGGCTATAAGACCACTGTCCAATTTCTCCTTAATGAAATGTCGATCTATCTCTATGTGCTTTGTCCGATCATGCTGAACCGGGTTGTGTGCAATGCTGATGGCGGACTTATTATCACAGAACAATCTCATAGGAGCTTCATATTTTATTTTGAGGTCATCGAGAATAATCTTCATCCATAACAACTCACAAATCCCTTGAGCCATACCTCTAAATTCTGCTTCTGCACTTGATCTTGCAACCACATTTTGCTTTTTACTCCTCCAAGTCACCAGATTTCCACCCAAGAACATGCAATATCCTGTGGTGGATCTCCTATCAACAATTGACCCTGCATAGTCAGCATCAGTATATACCTCCATGAATAAATTTCCTTCCTTTTTGAATAGCAGTCCCTTCCCTGGAGAGGCCTTCAAGTACTGAATAATTCTATTTATTGCCTGCAAGTGTCTTTCTCTTGGATCATGCATGAACTGACTAACCACACTAACTGCATAAGCTATATCTGGCCTAGTGTGGGATAAATAGATGAGTTTTCCCACAAGTCTTTGGTATTGTGCCTTCTCCACCTTTGGGCTCTCCACATCACTCCCAATCCTGTGATTTTGCTCTATGGGCGCTCGAGTAGTCTTACAACCCAACTTACCAGTCTCTCTGAGGAGATCAAGGATATATTTCCTCTAAGAAATAAAGATGCCCTGCTTAGAATAGGCAACCTCAATCCCAAGGAAGTATTTTAGCTTCCCGAGATCTTTCATCTCAAATTGAGCAGTAAACCTCTCCCTTAGAGTCTGTTTTTCAAGCTCATCATTGCCTGCAATAATCATATCATCTACATATACCAAAAGCAGTATAAGTTTGCTATCCTGAAAATGTTTTATAAAGAGAGTATGGTCACCTTGACTTTGTTTGTACCCCAAGGATACCATAGCCTGAGTGAACCTTCCAAACCAAGCACGGGGAGACTGTTTGAGGCCATACAATGCCTTTTTTTGTCTGCAAACCTTATTCCCACCATTAATGGCACCATATCCAGGTGGAATCTCCATGTATACTTCCTCCTCCAAACTTTCATGTAGGAAAGCATTTTTAACATCGAATGGATGCATCTCCCAACCAAAGTGTGCTGCCAAGGAAAGGATGATTCTCACCGTATTCATTTTTGCCACTGGAGCAAATGTCTCCTCATAATCAATCCCATAGGTTTGGGTGTATCCCTTCGCAACCAGCCTCGCCTTATATCGATCCAATGTACCATCAGATTGATATTTAACTGTGTATATCCACCTACAACCCTTTCGCCTTCTTGTCCTTCGGTCTCTCTACAATCTCCCAAGTCTTGTTCTTTTCCAAAGCACCCATTTCTTCATTCATGTCTCGAACCCAGTTCTCATCCTTTAAGGCTTCTTGTACTGACATAGGGATTCTGATAGAATCAATAGCTGAAATAAAACTACGTGTTGCATAGAAAGGTTTTTAGTAGACACAAATTGGGATATAGGATATTTGGCACAAGATCTTTGTCCTTTTCTCAAGGTAATTGGTAAATCATCTGAATTAAGTTCACAAGAGGCATTTAAGGTGTCATCATCAAGAGTATGAGTTCTTACCTCCGGTTCAGACGATTGAATTTGCTGTTCAACCAGGTCAGGTTTTTGTCTTCGTCTTCGCTGATATTGAATACCAAAACGTCTGTCCTCATTATTCTGCACTGGTAATGATGCTGGTTCAGGGTCTTTGTCATCCTCCGTAGGAGTGGAATCCTGGAACAAAGGAAAAGATGACAACTCAAGGAACTCAGCTTCTAGACTACTCTCCCCCTGAAGCTGAGGACAAGTGAAGAAAGACTCTGTTTCATGAAAAGTGACATCCTTAGAGATATAGACACGACGTCGTTCAGGGTGATAACATTTGTACCCCTTTTTGTTTGAGGCATAACCTATGAAGATACATTTGATAGCTCAAGGATCTAACTTTCCCCGATGAGGACTATGAGCATGGACAAAGACAGAACATCCAAAGACACGACTCTGAAGGTTGGTCATAATGGGAATAGAAGGATAGAATGTGGTCATGAGCTGTACAGGACTAACACCATCTAGAACCCGAGTAGGTAACCTATTTATCAAGTAAGTGGCAGTTAAAATAGCTTCCCCCCAATAAGACTTAGGAACAGACATTTGGAAGAGTAACACTCTGGTAACCTCAAGGAGATGACGATTTTTCCTCTCTGCAACCCCATTCTGTTGAGGGGTGTCCACACAGGTTAACTCATGAATAACACCATTATCTTTGAGGAATTTGGAAAGGTTTTCATTCACATACTCTCTCCCATTATCTGAACGCAATCTTTTAATCGGGTTCCCAAATTGTGTTAGAACCATATGGTAAAAGTTTACAAACAGACGGAAAACTTTAGACTTATCTTTCATGAGGAATATCCAGGTAACCCGAGTACAATCATCAATAAAAGAAACAAACCACTTTGCACCAGAAATATTGCAAACCGATGCAGGTCCCCATACATCCGAATGAACAAGATCAAAAGGTTTAGAACTTTTATTATTACTGGGAAGAAACGTTGTACGACGGTGTTTAGCAAACTGACAAACATCACAATGAAAGGACTCGACAGATACTTTTGTAAACAAGACGGGAAATAAAGACTTAAGGACACTAAACGGAGGATGACCAAGACGCCTATGCTGAAGCCATATTTGGGAGGATGACCAAGACTCTGAACTTGTCTGATGATTGGAAGTGAGAGCCTTTTGTTTGGTACAATTTTTATTTTCCTCATGCTGCAAGTAGTATAACCCGCCCTGCTCTTTAGCAATTCCAATCGTCCTCCCCGTGGCAAGATCCTGTAAAACACAATGGGAGTGGAAAAATGTCACTGCACAGTTTAAGTCTTGGGTAATTTTATGAATGGACAAGAGGTTATTAGATAGTTTGGGAACATGAAACACATTTGTTAAATGAAGGGAAGGTTGAAGTTGAGTGTTACCACAACCGGTGACAGGGGTATGAGAACCATTAGCTACAGTGATGTGTTGGTTACCAGATAAAGTGGTATAGGATGAAAAATAAAAGGAATGAGGTGTCATATGATCAGTCGCACCAGAGTCTATAATCCAGATATCCTCAGTACCAGAAGCATTAAAGGATAAGAAGCTAGAACTCTTACCAGTCATGGTTAGGGAACAATTGCTAGATGGCTTACTAAGAGAGTCCATAAGAGCCCGTAATCGTTCCAACTCTGCTTTGCTAAGAGCTGGGACCTCCTTTTCAGCTTGTGGGATAGGTGGATCTTCTACCACACTTTCTAAGTCAAACGTTGCATGATTAGCACGCCTCTGTAGGGTACCTTTGAATCCTCCAATGCGCTCAAGGACCTTCTCCCTTCCATGAAGTTTATAACATGTCTCCTTAGTATGACTCGTTCTCCTACAATAGCTGCACCAACGATCTTCGCGGTTAGACTTTGTGGGAGGCTTCCTAGATGAATAGGATGATCCTTTTATAGGACCCTTTCCGGTAGCCAAGGCTGAACCATCAACACCACTGCCCCCCTCCAACATCACTGTCCTCCGAGTTTCTTCTCCCCGTATAATGTAGAACACTTCTGAGAGAGAGGGAAGTTTTTCTTTGCCCAAAATCTAAACCCTAATAGGATCAAACTCAGAGTTCAGTCCAGAAAGGAATTTGAAGATTCTCACCCTTTCAATGAACTGTGTTAGTGCGACAGAATCAACATTGCATGTCATCTTCAGACTCTGATACTGATCTAATTCAATCCACAAACCATTCAACGTCCCATAGTAATCTGTCACTGAAAGACTCCCCTGTTTGGTATTAAAGATCTTATTTTCTATCTCATAACATGTTGCAATATCCTTCTTCATAGAGTACGTCTGACTGAGGCTCTCCCAGATCTCCTTAGCAGTTGAGAAGAACATAGAGTTCCGGCTAATCTTCAGAGTCATGGAATGCCAAAACCAGGTCATGATAAGAGAGTCTTCATCATCCCAGGCTTCATATTTTGGGTCTGTTTTGGCTGGAGGGTCCCCTTCTATATGACTCAGCTTCTTTCGTCCCTTGAAGGTAGTGCGAACCAACTGGGCCCACTGAAGGTAGTTGCGCCCATCAAGACGGTATGAACCTTGCAGCACCTGTAGATCGTTGGGACTAAGAATAGAAGCGACTTGTCTTCAGACATTATGCAGAAATGGTAGAAACGACAGCAACTTGCTCGAGAACGGAGGAGGAGCACGGGCTTTCAAATAGCCACAAAAGAAGCTAGATTTATAGCAAAAAAGCCCTGGAAACAGGAGGAGAAGAGGCCGGCAACAAGTCTGGGTGACCGGCGTCAAAAACGGTGGCCGGAAAGGCTGCGCGTGGGCTGCATGCGCCGGAAATGCAGCACTGTTGAACGCGCACGTGAAGGCGCGTGTGAAGTGCGTTGGGTCCCGTGACTTTGTGGGCCTTGTAGATCGGCTGACGATGATTCTGGAAGTGGTGGTTTCGCCGGAAAACTCACCTGAAAAAATTTTCCGGCGACGGCAACGGCGGAGACGGCGGCCGACGACGGCAATGTATGCAGCAATGAAGGCTGCCTGAAAAGGATTTATGCAGAAGCAGAGCCCCCAAGGATCGGGAGCTTTGATACCAACTTGAAAAGAAAGAATCTGAATGTTATTTCTAATCAGATCATTACAGAGGATGATTACCAATCATGTATAGACTACCAATCTCCTAATTAAGGAAAATGAAGGGATTAAAACTGTACAAATCATAACTAATCATAACCGTCCTAATTATGAAATAAATCTCTCCTAATTATATTACACTTAATTATGTAACGGATATATTACAATAATTATGTAACGTAACAGTATCGAATAGTACCAAACAGTATCTGAACAGTACCAAACAGTCCCAAACAGTACCGAACAGTATCCGAACGGTACCCAAAACAGTACCCCCGAACAGTAGTACCCAAAAACCCAAACAGTCGGCCTTCATTGCCAACCAAGGCCTTCATAGCCATTCTTCCGTCCAAGTAAGGTCACGAGGCGTCTCAGAGACCTCTGACCGGCCATCCACCTGAGCGCCACCGCCGGAGACCTTGTCACGCACCGCCACACACGTTTGGAGTTCCCGGCGTGTGGGAGTCACACGCCACCTTCCAGTCACCGGAGAACGACGCTGTTTGTTCCGTTCAACTCGCCGACGACCCCTGCTTCTGTGTCAGTGGTCAGAACTCCGATCCAAAGTTGTTTGGATAGTGGGTTCGCCTTCTCCGACATTTTTTACGGTTTTGCCTTGACTTTGTCACTCCAACGGTTTTGTTTTGTCTCTCACGATGTCAACAGAAGGTGAGGTTTCAAATGTCTCTCTACACAGCCTTGAAAAGCTCTCAGGTACTTGTTCTTTGACTTATTCGAGTAAGTTACCTTTTTCTATTGGATTCAATGTCTCGGGTATAATTTTTACCAACTCTTGGATTATGGATTCAGGAGCCACAAACCATATGACCAACAACCCCACTACATTTTCCACCTATTCTTCATGCCTAAGCAGTAAGAAAATATCCACAGTTGATGGTTCCTTGATCACTGTAGCCAATATAGGAGAGGTCCAACTAAGCCCTCTAGTGACCTTAAAAAATGTCCTTCATGTCCCTAAATTGTCCACAAATTTGGTTTCTGTCCAAAAATTGATTAAAGATTTATCTTGTAAAGTGATTTTTTACAATGATCATTGTGTTTTTCAAGGCAAGGATTCGGGGAAGATGATTGGACGTGCTTGGGAGCAGGATGGCCTCTACCTCCTTGAAGCACCTTGTCAGGCAAACACGACCAAGAGCGGACTTGGACACCCATATTCTTTTACCTCTGAACTTCTTTCAACTAAAAAAGACAAAGTTTGGCTTGTTCACCATAGATTAGGCCATCCATCCTTTCTTATTGTTAAGAGTCTTTTTCCTTCTTTGTGTAAAGGTCTTGATATTAAACAATTTCATTGTGAAGTATGTGAACTTGCCAAACATAAGCGTGTTAGTTTTCCAATTTGTAATACAAGAAGTTCTGTTCCTTTTTCTTTAATTCACAGTGATGTTTGGGGTCCTTATTCCATTCCTATTATCTCTGGGGCAAGATGGTTTGTGTCTTTTATTGATGACTGTACACGTGTTACCTGGATTTTTATGCTCAAACACAAGTCTGATATTAGTACTGTTCTCCCAAATTTTTGTTCCATGATTAAAAATCAATTTGGTGTGGGTATTAAACGATTCAAGTCCGATAATGCTAAGGACTACTTTAATCAGACTCTTTTGCATTTTTTCCAAAAAGAAGGAATAATCCATGAATCATCCTGTGTTCATACCCCATAACAAAATGGGTTAGCAAAGCGAAAAAACGGTCATCTTCTTGAAAAAACCCGAGCCTTATTGTTTCAAAGGAATGTCCTTAAGTCCTTCTGGAGGGAAGTTGTTTTGACTTCTACGTATCTTATAAATCGCTTGCCCACTAAAGTCTTGGGGTTCAAGAGTCCTATGGATGTCTTCTCCACTTTCTATCCTGATCTACACACTTCCAATAATCTTGTCCCTAAAATTTTTGGATGTGTATCTTTTGTCCATATTCAAAGTCCAAACAAGGGGAAACTCGATCCAAGGGGCTCTAAAGTGTATCTTTTTGGGCTATTCTTCGACCCAGAAAAGGTACAAGTGTTATCACCTTCCATCCAGAAAGTTCTATGTCTCCAGAGATGTTACATTCAGTGAAGAAAAGCCCTATTTTTCCCATCCTTATCTTCAGGGGGAGAAGTCAATGAAGGAAGATAAGAAAGATTTCTTGCTTGACTTGTCCTTAACCTGTGTCCAAAACCATTCCTGACCCTGTGGCTGAGTCTGCTCTTGAGAATCTAAGGTATGGCAAAGGCAAGGTGTTCACAAGAAGGAAGATGGTTATTCCTGAACCTGTGCAAACCCAAGAGTCCAACTCGGAGCCTTCGAATGAGGTAATAGTATCTAACCCTTTATTGCAAGATGAATCTGAATTTCATATGGATAGTAGTGACCAATTTCTTCCGATAGCTATCAGGAAAGGAACCAGAGAGTGCACAAAACGGCCACTATACCCCCTTTCACACTTCTTGTCCTTTGATAATTTTTCACCATCTCATAAAGTCTTCCTTATAAGCCTAAATACCATTGCCATCCCTACCACCCTACCTGAGGCCTTGTCCAATGGAAAATGGAAACAAGCCATGAATGAGGAGATGGAGGCATTGGAATAGAATAAAACCTGGGAGTTAGTGCAGTTACCGGTTGGAAAGAAAATTATGGGTTGTAAATGGGTGTATACTGTGAAATATAGAGCAGATGGATCCATAGAGAGGTATAAGGCACGATTAGTTGCCAAAGGATATACCCAAACTTATGGAATTGATTATCAGGAGACTTTTGCACCAGTTGCAAAGATGAACATAGTTCGAGTATTATTGGCATTGGCAGCTAATTATGGTTGGGATTTACAACAGTTTGATGTCAAGAATGCTTTCTTACATGGAGGTCCCACCAGGATATTGGAGGAATTTGCATGCTAATATTGTGTGTAAGCTGAAAAAGGCCTTATATGGCCTCAAGCAATCACCAAGAGCATGGTCTGTTAGGTTTGCTAGAATTATGTTGGCTATAGGGTACAAACAAAGCCAAGGGGATCACACATTGTTTGTTAAACACTCTCCTTCAGGGGGAGTCACAGCTCTCTTGGTATATGTTGATGACATAATAGTAACGGGAAATGATGTTAAGGAGAAACATATTTTGAGTCAGTGCTTAGCCAAGGAGCTGGAAATTAAAGCACTGGAGATGTTAAAATACTTTCTTGGAATTGAGGTTGCTCATTCTAGGAAAGGTATATTCATCTCTCAACAAAAATATGTTATGGATCTCCTAAAAAAAACGGGTCATACAGCATGCAAACCGACAAATACTCCTATAGATCCCAATATGAAACTTGGACAGGCAGAGGAAGATGCTGCAGTTGATAGAGGAATATATCAGTGTCTGGTGGAAGACTTACTTATCTATACCACACACGGCCAAATATAGCATATGCAGTTAGTGTGATCAGCCAATTCATGCACAGTCCAAAAAAATCTCATTTGCGAGCAGCATATCGAATATTACAGTACCTTAAGGGAACACCAGGAAAAGACATTCTATTTAAGAGAAATGGAGGTGTGGTACTTGAGGCATACACTGATGCAGATTATGCTGGATCACCAGCGGACAGAAGATCGACTACAGGATATTGCACTTCTCTTGGTGGAAATCTGGTGACTTGGAGAAGTAAAAAACAAAATGTGGTAGCACGATCTAGTGCGGGGGCAGAATTCAGAGCTATGGCTCAAGGTGTGTGTGAATTACTATGGTTAAAAATTATTTTTGAAGATCTGAAGATCAAGTGGGATGGTCTAATGAGACTTTATTGTGATAATAAGTCTGCAATCAGCATAGCTCATAATCCGATACAACATGATCGAACGAAGCATATTGAGGTTGACAAACATTTTATCAAAGAAAAACTAGAGAGTGGTTTAATTTATACACCTTATGTGTCTACACAAGGTCAGCTTGCTGATGTACTCACAAAAGGGTTGAATAGTCCAAGATTTCAAACTATTATATCCAAGCTGGGAATGGAGAATGCATATTCACCAGCTTGAGGGGGAGTATTGGACGGTGGTCTATGTGGACGGTGTTCCCACGATTTTTAGTGTAGATATTGTTTTTAATGTTTTATTAATTTGCTGCTTATTTTCTAGGAGCTAGTTATTAATGTACAGATGTTGCCTCTATATATAATCTTCTTTGTACATTCTGTTTAGTAATGAGAAATAATATACAATTATTCACATACTCATATTCTGAGAATTAGAATACCTTAAGGGAAGACCAAGAAAAGACATTTTATTTAAGAAAAATGGAGGTGTGGTAATTGAGACATACACTGATGCTGATTATGCTGGATCACCAGTGGATAAAAGATCAACTACAGGTTATTGCACCTTTCTTGGTGGAAATCTGGTGACTTGGAGAAGTAAAAAACAGAATATGGTTGCTCGATCTAGTGCAGAGGCAGAATTCAGAGCTATGGCTCAAGGTGTGTGTGAACTACTATGGTTAAAGATTATTCTTAAAGATCTAAAGATCAAGTGGAATGATCCGATGAGACTTTATTGTGATAACAGGTCTGCAATCAGCATAGCTCACAATCTGATACAGTATGATGAACAAAGCATATTGAGGTTGACAGACATTTTATCAAAGAAAAACTGGAGAGTAGTTAATCTGTACACCTTGTGTGTCTACACAAGGTCAGCTCGCTGATGTACTTACAAAAGGATTGAGTAATCCAATATTTCAGATGATTGTATCTAAACTGGGAATGAAGAATGCATATTCACAAGCTTGAGGAAGAGTATTGGACAGTGGAACTATGTTGGACGGTGGCATCTTGGACAGTGGAACTATGTTGGACGGTGGCATCTTGGACAGTGGCATCTTGTTTTGTTCCCACGTTTTACATTGTTCTTACATTGTTTTTAGCGCTTTATTTGTTGCTTATTTTCTTGGCCTAATTAGTTTGTTTTCTAGGGACTAGTTTAATTGTACAACACCCTATATATATTATTATAAGTTTTTGATAAGAGAATACTTTATTCTCAGATAATCTTTATTGAATCATAAACAAAATACTTATAGACAGATTTGGTTAAGGAAAGATAACTAACCTGTTATACAGAGAATAAAATAAAAACAAAAAAGATTTCCTATCTATAATCTGATTAAATCAGATTTCATTCTAACTTCTTATCTAAATCTGATTGATTTAGATTTATTCTAACAGAATCTCCTAATAATCTAATCTGAATCAGATTTATTCAGATCTTAACAGATTTCCTAACAAACTTCGACACTCCTCCTTAAGTTGGTGCATAAATATCTATCAAGCCCAACTTGTTTACAAGATGTTCAAAGTTAGTTCGGAACAACCTTTTGGTGAGGATATCTGCTAGTTGCTGTGTGGTCGGAACAAATGGCATACATATAGCTCCATCATCGATCTTTTCTTTAATGAAGTGTCTATCAATTTCCACATGTTTAGTACGATCATGCTGCACTAGATTTTGAGCAATACTTATGGCAGTCTTGTTGTCACAGTTTAGCTTCATTGGCAGGTTGATAGGCATTGCTAACTCTTCAAGAATCCTTTTCAACCATAGCATTTCACAAACTCCCTGTGTCATAGCTCTATATTCTGCTTCAGCACTACTCCTTGCAACCACATTCTGTTTTTTACTCCACCATGCGACTAAGTTTCCCCCTACAAAAGTGCAATATCTTGATGTAGATCTCATATTTGTGATTGATCTGGCCCAATCAGCATCTGTGTAGGTCTCAATGGTCTGCAATGTAGTTCTTCTGAAAAATAGACCTTTATCTGGTGCACTTTTCAAATATCTTAGAATTCGATAAACTGCCTCAAGATTTCCTCATAAGGTGAATGCATAAACTGACTTACTAAGCTTCCTGCAAAAGCAATATCTGGTCAAGTGTGTGATAAGTAAATTAACTTTCCAACAAGCCTTTGATCACGAGAAGTATCCACAGGTTCACTCTTCTTGTCATCTCCAAGCTTTTGGTTAGGATCAATTAGAGTATTTGCTGGTCTATAACCACTCATTCCAATCTCTGTAAGAAGGTCAAGGACGTACTTCCTTTGAGAGACAACAATTCCCTTTCTTGATCTTGCAATCTCCATCCCAAGAAAGTATCTTAAGGATCCTAAATCCTTTATCTCAAACGCTGCAGAGAGAGATTTTTTTAATCGGTTCATTTCTGACAAATCATCTCCAGTGAGAATTATGTCATCCACATATACAATTAGTACAACAATTTTTCCTTCAACCAAGCGCCTTACAAACATAGTATGATCTGCTTGTCCCTATGTATAACCTTGATTCTTGATAAACTGACTGAATTTCTCAAACCAAGCTCTTGGTGACTGCTTTAGTCTGTAAAGAGATTTCTGCAACTTACATACCTTCTGATTGAACTTCCCTTCAAAACCAAGGGCTACATCCATATACACTTCCTCCTCCAAATCACCATTTAAAAATGCATTCTTCACATCCAGTTGTTGTAGAGGCCAGTCCAGGTTTGTGGCAAGAGATAGAAGTACTCTAATAGTGTTCAACTTTGCAACAGGTGCAAATGTCTCTCAAGTAATCAATACCATAGGTTTAAGTAAAACCTTTGGCAACCAATCGAGCTTTGTATCTCTCAAGAGATCCATTTGACCTGTATTTAATGGTAAATACCCATTTGCATCCCACTGTTGTCTTTCCTCTTGGCAGATCCACCAATTCCCATGTCTGATTCTTTTCAAGGGCTTTCATCTCTTCCAAAACAGCCTCCTTCCACTCGGGAACCTCTAGAGCATCCTGTACATTTTTTGGAATCTCTATACATGACAATTGTGAGGTAAAAGCACAAAAAACAGGTGACAGATTTTCATATGACACAAAGTTGGACAGCGGATGTTTGGTGCATGACCTTACACCTTTTCGAATGGCAATGGGAAGATTAGATTCATTTGACTCAGTAGTTTTAGACTCATGACTCAACAGATTTGAAATAGGTTGAGTAATTTGTACAGGATCAGGAAAAGAATTACCTGGTAGGTTCAAAGACTCGTGGCAATGCATGGGATCATGGGGCTCATTTCTTTGAGTAATTTTCCTCCTTGAGTAGACAATGTCAAAAAGTCTTAAGCCTCTGCCTGTGGTACCTGTCTCATTTACATTCGTTACATGGGGTTCAAGATTTTCATGTCTTGGCATTAGAGATAAACCACCTATGTCTTCATCATTTAAAAAACTTGACTTATTTATATTAAGGGTTGTAGAGTCTTTAAGTTGAAAATATTGTGTTGAATCTTCATATTTTCTCCCCCCTGAAGATAAGTAGTAAAAAAAGGTGTTGAATCAAAAAAGGTGACATCCATAGTTACAAAAGTTTTTTTGGAGATGGGATCAAAACACTTGTATCCTTTTTGATTGGGAGCATACCCCATAAACACACATTTCTTTGCTCAAGGGTTAAGTTTACTGTGATTTTGGTCATGTATATGGACAAATATCGTGCACCCAAATATTTTTAGGGGTAAAAAAGTTGAAAGCCTATTTGTTGGAAAAACATGTAGAAACACATCAAAAGGGGTTTTAAAATTTAAAACTTTACTAGGCATTCTATTAATCAAATAGGTTGCAGTCTAAACAGCCTCTCCCCAGAGATATTTAGATACATTGTTTTGAAAAAGTAATGCTCGAGCTACCTCTAACAAATGTTTATTTTTTCACTCAGCCACCCCATTTTGTTGAGGAGTATTAATACAAGAACTCTGATGAACAATTCCTGTTTCCATGAAAAAAAGGCTCACATGTTTGTTAAAGTATTCTTTACCATTATCACTCTTGAAAATTTTAATTTTTTCCTGAAATTGTATTTCCACCATCTTAAAAAAAATTGAAAATTATTTCCACTTCAAATTTTCCTTCATCAAGTACACCCAAGTCAGCCTAGTATGATTATCAATAAACGTGACAAACCATCATTTACCTAAAGGTGTAGGATCACGACGAGGCCCCCAAACATCACTATGGATTATGGTAAACGGACTGAATGCTTTATAAGGTTAAGGCAAATAGGAAGTGCAATGATGTTTAGACAATTGACAAATTTCGCAAGAAAAATGAGATGGATTTTTATTCTTGAAAAATTTAGGAAACAAGTGTTTTAAATAAAGGAAACTTGGGTGGCCTAGCCTATAATGCCACAACATTATTTCACTATCCCTAGAAATAGAAACAAAATTGAAACAGGTACATTGTTGAGATTGTCTACTCAAGTCAGGTTCATCTTCAAAGATATAGAGTCCATCAATCTCCCTAGCACTGCCAATTGTCCTCCCCGAATTCAATTCCTGAAATGTACAACACGAGGAATCAAAAACAGCACGACATTTAAGGTCTACTGTTATTTTACTAATAGATAATAGATTGCACGATAGGTTAGGAACATGAAGAACATCATGAAGAATTAATGAAGGAGAAAGAGGAACAGAGCCAAATCTGGCTATTACAGAGAAAGAACCATCTGCAATTTTGATTTTTCTATTGCCTGCACAAGGACTATAAGATGAAAACAATTTTGAGCAATCTGTCATATGATCAGTTGCTCCAAAATCAATGATCCATGGAGTTTTTGAATTCAATTTGGTACTAAAAAGAGCAGCAGTGAGATAGATACCTTTTTGTGCCAAAGAACAAGATGAATTTACTGACATGTTTGGAGAAAACAATTTGTACAGGTGTTCTAATTGCTCCTTTGTAAATGGAGATGCCTCAGAATTAATTTGTGGCTCCTGAATGTCCTCGGAGATGGTCTGAAAAGCACGAGTCTCCCTGCTGGATTTCTTCCTCCAGTTTGGTGGTTTGCCAAGGAGTTTCCAACAAGTCTCCTTTGTATGCCATGGTTTTCTGCAATGTTCACACCATGGTTTCCTTTTTCCGTCTAAATCGTCTCCTTTAATCACAAAAGTTGAACCTTCAACTTCCTGAATTTTGGAGATTTCAGGATTGTGCAACATAATTCTTCTCCTAGATTCCTTTCGTCTGATTTCTGAGAAAACTGCACGAATGGAGGGAAGTGGTTTTCGACCTAGAATTCGACCACGTACTTCATCCAAACTCTGATTCAGACCAGCAAGAAATAGACTCGATCATTCTCCTCTCTCTTTTTGAACCGAGCAGAGTCATTGAGGTTTTCCCAGTCATCATCATAGCACTGATCCAATTCTTGCCAAAGAGTCACCATCACATTGTAGTAATTGGTAACATCTTGATCACCTTGTTTGGATTGCCAGAGACGAGTCTTCCAAATCAAAAATTTGAGAGGAGTTTCTAGGTCAGAATAACCATCACGAACAATCTCTCGGACATCCTTTGTCGTCGGTAGAAATAGATGAGGTTTCCCAATTGCTAGCTCCATAGAATTAATCAGCCAAGCAACTATAAGAGAGTTTTTGGACCTCCATTTTTTCAATGAAGGATCATTTGGTCCAAGTTGCGCCATTTCTCCAGTCAGGTGCCTAACTTTCCCTTGCTATCCATTATTAATTTCACGGATTGAGCCCATTCAAGGTAGTTCTTTTCGTTAAGTTTATGGACGGTGAGTTGCAGGTTGGAATTCTAATAAAGGGCATCAACAGATGATGACGACCTTGGTTGAACAGACAGGTTACTCCCAGATGAATTCGAAGAGGTCGATGAAGGTGTTGCGCCAATCATCGCCATTTTCGCCATTGCGGAAGATGGTCCAGAGCAGGAGGCTCTGATACCATATAAGTTTTTTATAAGAGAATACTTTTATTCTCAAATAATCTTTATTGAATCGTAAATTAAATACTTATAGATAGAATTGGTTAAGGAAAGATAACCAATCGTTATACAGAAAATAAAATAAAAACAGAAAAGATTTCCTATCTAAAATCTGATTAAATCAGATTTTATTCTAACTTCTTATCTAAATCTGATTGATATAGATTTATTCTAATAGAATCTCCTAATAATCTAATCTGAATCAGATTTATTCATATCTTAACAAATTTCCTAACAAACTTCGACAATTATCTTTTGTAAATATTTAGTGGAAGAAATAATATACAGCTACTCAAATTCTAAGAGGGACAATACCTTTCCCCTTTCCTCAATGCAATGGGTAAGTTATCTGGGTCATGTTCACAATTATTCAAAGACATGTTATCAGGTTCAGAAACAGGAAGTTCAGAGACAAGAGAACTTGTATTTTTAGTACTTACCGTTGGTTTGGACGCTTAACGTTACTGTTAGGTCAATTCGGGTTTCCCTCTCCTCTGATACACCAATTTTGGTATGCTAGCCTTGGCCTTGACTTTGACTTTAACTAATTCAAGTAGGGTACTAGAAGAAGATGTCAATTCCTGTGTAGAGACAGATGGTAAAGGAAAGAAGGACCCAGGAGAGAAGGACTCAGCCTCATCTTCCTGAGTGTTCTCCCCCTAAAGCTGACGACGAATAAAGAAGGACTCATTTTCATGAAAATTAACATCCATGGAGACGAAAAAAACGACGACTTAAAGGGTGATAGCATTTGTACCCCTTCTTGTCAGAAGCATAACCCAGAAAAACACATTTGACAACACAGGGATCAAGTTTGCTGTGATGTTAACGATGTACATGAACAAAAGCCACACAACCAAAGACACGAGACTGTTGACTCTGCATAATAGGAACTGATGGAAAGTGAGAGGTCATGAGTTGGACTGGACTTACATTACCCAAGACACGAGATGGTAACCGATTGATTAAATATACAGCAGTTAAAACAGCTTCCCCCCAATATGAGCTAGGAACAGACATTTGGAATAGTAAGGCTCTAGTGATTTCAAGTTAATGACGATTTTTTCTTTCTGCAATACCATTTTACTGAGGAGTATCAACACATGTGAGTTCATGCACAATACCATGCTCTTTAGTAAATGTAGAGAAATTTTGGTTGACATACTCATTACCATTATCAAAACGCAAACGCTTAATGGACTTTCCAAATTGGATTTGAACTATGCAGTAAAATTGAACAAACAACTGAAACACATCCGATTTGTCTTTCAATAGAAAAAGTCAAGTTACTTGAGTACAATCATCAATGAAATAAACAAATCATTTAGTGCCAGAAATGTTCCAAATAGATGCAGGACCCCAAACATCAAAGTGGATAAGTGCAAAAAGCTCAACACTTACATTAGAAATAGATGAAAAAGTTATACGATGATGTTTGACAAACTCACAAACAACACAATGAAAAGACTCAATAGATTCTTTTAAAAATAAAGACGAAAATATAGACTTAAGCAAAGAAAATGGAGGATGTCCCAAACGCTTGTGTTGTAGCTAAATTTGAGAAGCAAGAGACTCAAAACTGGACTGATGACAGGAAAGTAGCAACTT
The DNA here is from genome assembly GCA_029884605.1 of Ormosia emarginata. Classification (NCBI taxonomy): domain Eukaryota; kingdom Viridiplantae; phylum Streptophyta; class Magnoliopsida; order Fabales; family Fabaceae; genus Ormosia; species Ormosia emarginata. The sequence goes on from JAQQTP010000045.1 coordinate 486,520, forward strand.
TTGATCAAGACCACCATTAGCTGGCATATTAAGGATATAGTACAACCTTTCCTGTTCCTTAGCAACTCCAATCGTCCTCCCCATGACAAGATCCTAAAAAACACAATGAAAATGAAAAAATGTTACGGCACAATTATTGTCTTTAGTAAGCTTATGAATGGAAATAAGATTATTGGAAAGCTTAGGAACATGGAGCACATTGTTTAAGTGTAGAAAGGGCTGGAGTTTAATAGTACCAGAACCCGCAACTGAGGTGTGAGAGTCATCAACTACGGTTATATGATGCTTACTAGAAAAGGGTTGATAAGATAATATAGGTGGTGAATAAAAGGTCATATGGTCAGTTGCACCAGAGTCCATAATCCGTAAATTCTCAGTACCAAAAGCATTAAAGGATTGAAAAAAAAAATTTCTTACCAGTCATGGTCAGAGAACAAGAGCCAAAAGGCTTACTGAGAGAGTCAATGAGAGTCCGCAAGCGCTCCAACTCATTTTTACTAAGGGTTGGAACTTCATCACCCACATTTGAGTCTTCACCCGAAGGCATAGAATCCGAAGTAATCATATTTTCTTGACTTTGCTGCATACTTTTGAACCCTCCTGTGCAGTTAAGAACCTGGTCCTTCCCATGGAGTCTGAAGCAGTTCTCCTTGGTGTGACCAGATTTCTTACAATAGGTACACCAGCAACCCTCCTAAAGAAAGAAGAAGAAGAGCCTGGTTTAGTTGTCTTACTCGTAGCCAAGGCTGATCCACCAATGGACTTATCATCAAGCATGACAACCCTACGACTTTCCTCTCCCCGAACTGTGTAAAATACCTCAAACAGTGATGGCAATGTCTCCTTGCCTAGAATCTAAACCCAAATAGGGTCATATTCAGAATTTAGGCCAGAGAGGAACTCAAAGATCCAATCCCTTTTCACAAAACTAGCCAACATGGAAGCATCCTTGCTGCACTCCATTTTGAGATTCTGGTATTAATCCAACTCAATCCACAGGCCATTAAGGGTTCCATAATAATCAGTAATGGAGAGTGCCCCCTGTTTGGAAGCAAAGATTTTAGTCTTCAACTCATAGCAAGTGGCGATATCTTGTTTCATAGAGAAGATCTGGCGAAGATTGTCCCAAATTTCCTAGGAGGAAGGAAGAAAGGAACATTCAGTTTCTACTAATCTCAGGAGTCATGGAGTTCTAGAGCCATGTCATAATAAGAGAGTCCTCATCATCCCACGTCTCAAATGAGGGTCATCCTTCGCAGGAGTAGTCCCTTCAATGTGGTTTAACTTCCGACGTCCCTTAAGGCGTAGTACGAATGACTTAGGCCCACTGCAAGTAATTTTTCCCCTTAAGGCGATAGGTAGGGTGCAAGACTAGGAGATCATTGGGATTCAGATGTGGGGGCGGTGTCGTGCTGAGCTGTGGGATGACTTTGGCAGTTTGGTCATCTGACATACTCATGGTTTAACTTCCAACCTTTTTTTTTTTTTACGTTGAGAGGCTGAAATGAAAAAGGACAACGGCCAAACCAGAGAAGCTAGTGTAGGTAGATCTGGGTTCATGTACGGTGATCGGTGGACTGTGCTCGGATCTGTTTCTTGTCGCCGGTTAGGGTGTCTGCTCTGAGATGACTATCTAGGTTCATGGTGTAGGCGAAACCAAAGAAGCTAGTGTAGGCGGATCTAGGTTCGTGGATGGTGCTCGAATTGCTCGGACTGTGCTCGGATCTGTTTCTCGTCGCCGATCAAAGTGTCTGCTCGGAGATGACGATCTGGGTTCGTGGTGCTTGGATGATCTGGCAGTTTTGGTGCTCGGAGATGACGACCTAATCTGGTTCTAGTCCGATTCTGATTGAAGGCAACAATGAAGGCTGCTAGAATCCCAGTGATGAAGGTTGTCTCTAAACCCAGCAATGAAGGTTGGTCTGATTAGCAATAAAGGCTGAATGCAGTGGAAACAACAAAGGAATGAAGGCTGGTGCAATTAACAATGAAGGTTGATTGCAACAGAAACAACAGAGGCTCCCAGATCGAGAGCTCTGATACCAACTTGAAAGAATATTTCTGAATATTACTGCTAAATCACAATTGTACAGGTATGACCTACATTATATAGACTTATGACAATAATTACTTACCTAAAATAGAGCTAAATTACAAGAAACAAATATGTCATAATACAAGAACCAAATTTATCCTAATAACGGAAATCAGGAAATAAATTTGTACAATAAAACCCAATAGAAGGAAAGATCCAAATCCCACTATTTCAAAAGTCAAGCACTACAAATCACTAGAAAATAGCAGAAACCTGCTTCCCTGAAGCTCGAGACATTCTCTCATGTTCCTGAAGGGCCTCCTCCACTCTCTGAACTGCTGCTCTGGCATTATCTATTTCAGAACGAGCAAAAGCTCGTTCCTCATCTACAAGTTTCTTAGCATCTTCAGAAGCCTACAAATGAATCTAAAATCTCAACATTGGAAAAAGAAATTTATTTATGCAGGCAATTACAAATGATATAAACTGAAATCTATTTCACAACAAATGAACTAATATTTTTAGTTACCTGTCAAAAAGAACCAAAAAAAAAGAAAAAATATATTGAAAAAATCTATGTCCAAGAGACAAACAGAATCATGGACAACAATTAGTAGAATGAAGAGAATATCAGCCCATTGAAAGGACAGGTCATTTTTCCATTCATTCCACAATCAAGGGTACATAATGCTGATAAAATAATGAAAGACTTCCTAGAGGTTCCACTCCTGAGACAATAAGATAGCCCAATAGACAGATAAATTTGCAGCATGCACCATTTTGTTCACTGTGTATGCATAGTTATATGTAATAATTACAAATTTGCTATGTGTTCATTATTGAGATTTCAAATACTCTCAGATCATTCCTGCAATATTCCAGTCCTTCTCAGAATCAAAGAAATAATATGCTGCTCAATTTACGACAGTGCACACTGCACACTTTATGCAGTCCTTTGATGTCTTTGGTTGAATCAGAGTGCTTGGAAGTTTTAAGGAAATCTTTGTGCTCAAACCTTAGTCTGGGATAGGATAGAATTTGTGATATCTCTTTGGTGTTAAGCACACAATTTTTTCAGGGAATTCCTTTAGTAGACATGGAGAGGGATTGGAGTACTCTTTTATATTAATGCCATTGTTGGTCTTGTTCTGCTTTCTTTTGCTGCAAAGTTTAGAGAGGATAAACTATTCTCCTTCTTTGTAAACCTTTTTTCTATTTCTAATAAAATTTCTGCTTCTATCACTTAAAAAAAGGGTTCAAAGAAGTTAACATCACCTGCTTAAGAAAATTTGTAAGCTTCTTCACTTCAGCCTTCTCTTGTATTAGTTCCCCTTCCCTTTGAGTCAACTGAACTGCTAGAGCTTCAACCTGCAGAATGCACTAAATAAGTTACAGTTGATTATCATAAAAGATATCATAAGCACAAATAAACTGTTGCAAGAATAAATATTCTATAAAAAATTGAAATTTTTGTGCTGGTGGGGAGAGAGTTGGAGCAATGAAAGTATTATATAGACGAGAAAATTTTCCTCTAAAAGATTATGCAAATTTTAAGAAAACTATCTCACAGTTTATTCTCAACGCCTTTCTATTCACTCTCTCTCCATCCATCCATCCCACGGTCCCACCCTCTCTCTCTCCCACTCGTGTGTGTGTGTGTGTGTGTGTGTGTTATTCTTACCTATCCTAACAGAACAAAAAGGACATCAAGGTATACGAGCTATAGAATCACATTTGATATTTATTCATGCAACTCCTTTAGAAACACCAAAAGAAGAATACTCTAATGACACCGAAAAATTATCCAATCATAAAATGTATATTATGCAGAAATTATTCCATAACCGCCAACCACACCACACCATGGCAATTTTTTACACTTGAGAGGTTCCCAAGACACTAAAATGAATCATCAACTCCAAAATTAATGGAATAACTTACTGCACACTAAAATATCAAATAATCTATTATAAATATTTGATGCAACCAAGCAATGCTAACAAAAAGGTCAAGACTTTCTAGGCTTCCAGCAAGATGCCATTGGTATATTAAGGGCTATCACCTATCAAACAAAAAGCCTTGAGTTTAAAGGGAACTCAACCTTCTAAAGAATATTGACAATAGGGAGGAAATACTTACATGTAGGTGCAGAAACAAGGAACTCTAGGAAAGACTAGCAAGGAGATGTATGTATCCTCAACTATCCCAAATCCAAAAACTCGTGTTCATACCTCCAAACAAATAAATGACTTATCTTCTCAAGCTAAAATAATTCACAGACTGAATTTATTACCCACCATCCACTACCCATCACCCACAATGCCTCTACAAATCAGTTGTGAGACAGTCTTTGTTGATTGTGGCTGGTCTTCACTGTTGGCCATTTATCCTTATGTGTATAACTTGTATACTGTTGAGATTGCAGGGCACATATGGCAGGTCTACATACTTTCCAATCAGCTGTCCTAAAGGTATGAATCTAATCATTTTAAATCATCCATTTATTGCTTTCATAAGGATGTGGAAAAGGTCATGCATAATAAACAAGACTTTACATTATACTGTCAGCTTCATATGAATTCTTTCAACACATAACGGAATAAATATGAAAATCTGTTTGTTAGGTATAAATACAAACTAAGTACATATCTTTCCTTTAAAAAAAAAATAAACTAACCATAGCAATAGCTTCCTCTACATCATCCTTGTTTCTTCCTGCCACTCGCCCTTTTAAGGATTCAAGTGCATCTCTAAGCTTCTTCAAAAGAACATGCTTTTCCAATGATGCTGCCTCTCTTAGTCTAGCCTGAATTTCACAAGCATATGACAAGCTTAGTTAAAATAAGGGCATGAATTTCTTTGGAAAATTATTATCACTGATTATTTCAATTGAAAACATTAAAAATAAATTACATAATAAAATTCTCAAGTTGAACTACCCTCCAAAAGCAAGCAATATATTGGTATAAAAAAAAAGTTTAATTTAAATAGAAAGAAGGATGACCTCTTCAGACAACTTAGCAGCAGCAGCCAAACCCTTCTCAAATTTACTGGCAAGGTCGCGAACCGACAAACGTTTCTGCTGTTCCAACAGTTGTGCAGTCTCGCGTGCAACAACCTCCTTCATAGACAGTACTTTTGGGTCATCCTTTGTCTCCATGATCTGATCGTTAGCTCCAATTTTATAATTCGGAAATCGAAGAGAAGCAAATATCACGTCGGCTGATACAGCCGGCACTGCCTCTTTCTGCATAGTATCACCAAAATCACGGGTCACCCTCGTCATTTTTTGCAAGCTATTACCTCTGCCAATCACAAAAAATGTAATCTTTAGCAAAGATAATTAAGCAGATTATAGTTCAGTAAAGGCAGTTAAATGAATTTTACAAATATACCAAAAGAAAAAGGAACATTCACTCACAGATATGCATAAACAGAAGAAAATACTAAACAAAACATACCCAAAATCAGAGACTAATAAATTGAGATACCACTAGTTTACTGCCCATTAATCTTATTGAAATCAAGGTAAAATTTGAGAGCTTTTAACAATGAAACTAAACCCTAATTCTCCTTCTTTTCACACTTTTTTTTTCTTTTTTTGAGTTAAAGCTATCAGGGAAAAGCTCACAAAAAAAGACAAAAACAAAGCTTGAACTTACAGATCATGAGAAGACAAATAATGGGTACTTGAGCTTGGGATTCCTGGATCAGATGCAAAGCGGTTGCTCCAATTTGGTTATCCAACAACGGGGTAGCAGAGAGAGAGAGAGAGAGAGAGAGAGAATAGACAATGAAAGATGGTAGCTTTGCTTTTTGAAAGGAAAAGAGAGAAGGGAAAGAGAACGCCGCCCCTGGGCTGGCCCCTCAGGCCTCAGCTAGTTTTTGCGTTTTAAAGTGTTTGTTTTCAGTTGTTGTGTTTTGAACTTACGAACTTGGATACGGTGTTCTCATAACTTCATAACTTACGCTTTAAACTCAAAACTCTTTGGCGGGTCCCACGTTTTTGTTGCTCATTAACTTCACTGTTCACTCTTACTTTTTTGCACTTTGTTTTTTTGGTGTTCTTTTTGCTGGAAAATTGGAAATAACTGAACAATGGCAATTTTTTATGTTTTACCTGCAATTATTATGTAACTGAGGCTCATTACTTTGTTTGTTAGCTATTTGACTTGGTCTTGTGTTAAAGAAAAGCAAGGTGTTTTGAATTATTTTGTTGACATGCATAATAATAATTTCAGGGAAAACTTCTCAAAATTACGAGTTATTTTCTTCTCGAGGGGGTTGTTTTCATTGTGTATCCAAACCTCCTTGCACTGTACTTCCTTCTACCATCTAGCATCATCTATCATCTGATACACAAGTTCGTAACTTCGTATGTACCCCGACACTCATAGGTAGCTTTCTTTCTTCTCTTTTTTTCTAATTTTTCCAACCTACATTGCGGCTTTCACTTCATATTCAACTAGTTCATTTAGAACTATTTGTATTTAATGCAGTATTTCCACAGTCATTATCATAAAATTAACTTGTAAGCGATTAGCAGAGTGGTTAGACTCTTCCAAAAATAATAATTTTAAAATTTAAATTCTTGATATTATAAATAAGATTTATCTAAAGTCACATTTTATTTCTAATACAGCTAACTACTATTAGATCATTTAAAACTTCTTTAGTAATATACAAGTATCACTCAAGTTATTAATTTTTCTTAATTATTATTTGCTGCTCCTACTTCTGTTAGAAGATTTTCATTAATGCAATTCGAAGTAATTTGCTAGAAAGGTCTTATTATTAATGCAATTAATGCAATTTTTTTCTTACAATATTTCTTAAGAAGTAAATTGTAAATACTATTTACTAAAAAATTGTAAATACTATTATAATTTCTAATTAAAGCTTGTGAGGGTTGGAAAAAAATTTATTAATTTTTAATTCATCTAATTCATCCTTATTAAAATCAATATAATTCATCCACTTAAAATAATGTATTTTATTATATTGTATCTAATGGATTAAATTTAGTTATGAATAATTAGTAATCCAACCAAAATATGCATTAGATATCCAATGAATATCTAATTAAAAACAAATCCAATGGATATCTAATGGATTTTACTTTTTTTTTTAGTTCAAACAATTGAACTTTTTCAAGTTCTTTTTTTTGGTTCATTTTTGGTTCAACACTTTCACTTTCACTAAAGTCCAAAAACTCATAGCACAAGGCATTGAGTCCCAAAATTCTTAGAAGGTGTGTTTGGAATGAATAAAAATAAGAAATGATTTAATTTGATTTGAATTGATTTAGAAATCAAATTTTGTGTTTGGAACTTTTAAAAAAATTAAGATTTAAATTGATTTAGAAATTAAATTTTGTATTTGGAATTCATTAAAATAAGAATTGATTTGATTTAATTTTATTATTTTACATTTTAATCCTTATAAATAATTAATAAGGATATTATAAAAAATTAAAAATTCTTTCTCTCTCCCGCTCCTCTCTCTCCCATTGAAGGGTGTGGCTCCGACGGTGACTGGCGAACAGTGGATCATGGTGGTTCGAAGTTTGGGATTTGGTGGTTGCAAGCGATGATGACGAGGTCGTGGGTAGGAAGCTACGCGGTTGGTACACGGTGGAGGTCTGGGATCTACTTGTGTGGAAGTCCTGAATGGTGGCTGTTTGGTGGCCATGGCTGGGCTTAAGCAGCAACGGCATGATGGTTGAGGTCAAAGATGGTTGGCTGTGAGGCTGGTTCTGTCTCGGTTTGGGGAGCTTGGTCCCCGGGGATGGAAGTACAGCAGCTACCAGTTGTGTTCTGGTGATTTTGGGGCAGATTAAGGGAGTGAGGACGGTGGCGCGAGGACGGTGGCGCGTCTTGGCGGAGGAAGGCGATGCAAGGATGGTGGCTCTGGTTCACAGTAGTACGTGGCAATCTGGCTGAGTTGGCAACGGGTTTGAGGTGGCTGAGAGTTTGAAGGAGGGCAGCTTCGTGGTGGTTGCAGGACATGAGATCTAAAATTGAAAAATGAATAAGGTTAAAATAGTCTTTCTAAAAATTATACCTAAAATCAAATCAAATCCAAGTAAATTCTATCATTTTTTTATAAAATTTGTAAATAGGAAGATAGAAATCTGATGAAATCCATGGGAATTATCAAATGAAATCATTTTTCAAATTTTAAGATTCTAAATAATAAATTTGATTTACAAATGAAATCGATTCTCATTTTTAATCATTCCAAACACACTCAAAGAGAATTTTTTTTAGAGAATGAAACATTTTTTAGAGAGAGAATAAAATTTTTAGAGAGAGAAAGAAATTTTTTAGAGAGAAAAATTTTTTAGAGAGAGAAAAATATTTTTTAGAGAGAGATGAAAATCTTTAGAGAGAGAAAAAATTTTAGAGAGAGAATGAAAATTTTTAGAGAGAGAAACGTTTTTTAGAGAGATAAATATTTTTTAGAGAGAAAAAAATATTTTTTAGAGAGAAAATGAAAATTTTTAGAAATAATTTTTTTTAAATGAGTAGGTTAGATATTCATCCATCTAATTAATTAAAATAGATTAATAGATAAATTGAATATTCATCCATTAAATTAAGTCATTGATAAATTAAATAATATTAAATATTTTGTAATAAATCTTAATTGAATTAATAGTTTACTTTGAATCCATCTATTATGATTCAATCCAAAATTTAATCAATCTATCTATTTGTCACCCTTACTTGTGACATGCTTGGATTAGGATATCTTTTTCCTTTCCTAAACTTTATATTAAAAAAAAAGGAAAAGGTCATCATTAGTTAATAAGACCTTTTTATTGACAAATAAGGTGGGAGAGGAAGAAAAATTGGTGAAGTTCTTCCATTAACAGAATTGAATAACTTTGCAGCATAATTATGTGAAATAGGATTGCAGTGGCATTATGGGTAAAGAAAAACTAATTGCAGAGAGGAAATGAGCCATATGAACCATCTCTATATATAAAATAAAGACTTTTTAAAATATGGATTCAATTTTTTTATATACATTGAGTGTAAATAAAATTTTATACTCTCGTTTAATCATACATTATTAAATTATTAGAAAAGTTTAACTATCACAATCATTATTTAAAAAGTTGAATTGTTTTTTAGAATATGTCAGAACATCATTTCATCATAGTGTAAAAAATTTTAGAATCAAATTTAAACTCTAAAATTATTAAGATAAGAAGAAATCTCAAAAAAAGTAGTAAATTATGTGATAATGATTAAACGTAAATAGAGAGGCAAATTAAGAAATCTCTTAGGACGCCTGACTGTATCATGAGATATTAGTCTCTCACCTATCAAGTGAGAGAATACTCCAGAAAATTAAAACAAAAAAGTTGGCACAAGATTTATTTACCCCATGAAATGGGACCAATCTCAAGTATGCGAACATGGAATACAAATGGAGAGTGACCGAAGCCCTCCATGTGAAACAAATGAAGTGATGAAATTTTGATTTAAAATAATAAAATACAACACAAAACAGTTAAACCAAATCCTTTAATTAGCGAACTATAGGGTTTTCCAGTCAAATTATCTCTGGCAAAAAAAAAGTTCCATTAATTAGCATTGTGGTCTCCATCACAGGAGCATTAACCATGGCAACCACTTCATATTTAAAAATAAGAAATTCATTATAGATTTTACATTTGAGAAAATATTTCTAGACTCACACCAAAACAAAAACTATTCTTACCATTTACACTTGTGTGGTCAAAATGACTACCAAAGTCACCGTTTGCCAACCATTTTTCTCAAATTTAACCATGTTGCCAGGTGCTTAAGATAATGAATGCAACAATTAATATTTGGAGAGAAAACAGAGCCAATGGAGACAATGGCCGAGTTAGAAAGGAAAATTATCATTTTTTAAGGGTGTTAGGGATAAGTCACTTTTCGACCACGAATTAGGTTTCGATTGAATAAAAGCTTCTGATTGGGTTATAATAAAGTTTTTTTTATCTATGACAACATTGGCAAGGATGAACAGAAGATTTGATTATAAGGATGTTCGAAGAAGAAGAGACATGATTGAAGCAAGGAATTGCTCGAATCAGAGATGGTTTGAGATCATTTATTTGAAGCTACAAAAGGGCTTTAAAGAAATGTAACGTAGAAAACTTTCAAGGACACATTGGGCTGGAATCGAGATTCAACTCCAAGATTTCTAATTTGAAGAAAAGTTTTTAGAGTTAGTTATTTGTATTATCTGCATGTAAGACAAGTGTAAGAATTAGGGATGATTAATAAGGACAAGTGTCTAAATCTTAGCAATGTAGGCAGTTATGTTTTTATCTATAAATACTACAAGGGTTGAAGGCCTTAAGACGGTTGGAAACATATGCATAAAATCTCTCACATCCTACTAGTCGCCCTGACGCTTATGGACATCATGGGATTAGCTTAGTATGCCTTCCACTTTTCTTATTTCATGTATTTTTACATTCAATAAAGATCAAGTTTGTTTCATTTCTTTTCATTCATTAATGTTATTTTGATGAAATCTTTGATTATATTCTTTACATTTGTTTTTACATTTGATTCAAGTCTTTAGTTCATTAAGTTAAATTATTTTCCATACTTACTTGCATGGTCAGTTTTGTTTATCATATATCATTTTGGTTATCAAAGGGCTCATAACTTTAATTGTTATTAACGAACTGTGTTATGACATTCTTGACTTAGTTCACAAATCACCAAGTATTTGAGATACCTTAAGGAGGAGATTCCCTTCCTAGATTGCTAACCAAAATAAACTCTGTCAAACTTAAGGCAATTTTAGTGACAAAAATTTAGTGAAAACAAATAAGTACACTTAGTGGGACCAAATCAGGTGTTTGGTTTGTGAAGTTAGATTCTGAGAACTTCTCATGCTTTTAAGGAATGGAAATACAGTGCCAAGAATGTTTGGAAATTCATTTTCATCTCAAAATTACCATGGGAATAACATGGCAGACATTGTGGGAGATTTTTTCCTATTGCCACAAAATCTTGTGATAAGTGAGATCACTACTTATGGAATTCTTGTATATGGGATAGAGAGAATGAGTCCTAATGGTGGATCAACGAACTTTCCTATGTATAGGTTACCCCTTGGTTTTACACCACAAAATGTAGCCCAAAACTTAGGAACTGCACCATTAGTTTATACTAATCTTATGGTTATGAATTTCCACAATTAATTTGGGTTCCTATAAGTTTGTCGTGAACTCAAAATATGATTTTAGTTGGGAACAAACGATAGCTGTTAAAACTATCAAATTATATTAATTTGTAAGCTGATGCACCAAATTACTTATAGTATAAGGCACAACTGGGTCGAGTTCTTAGATCACTCTAATTAAGCAATCATATTAAGAAGTTAATAAAGGGGAAAAATTATAGAATTAATTAAATGAAACAATTAAAAACTGTAAATAGAATTAAGTAAACAACCAATCCAAGAAAATCAACTAATCTTGAAATTAATTCATCATTGATCTCTAAGAATCCATTCAATTGCTAATCAGATTCTTAGTCTTAGATCACATTAAGAAACCTTAAGATGATCTATGAATTCTCTACTAGATAAGTATCTAGAATTTAACTAATCAAGATTAAATGAATTAAGCACTCATCTAATCCTAAATTAACCTAAAATCCAGAATTCAACCAAGCTTAACAATCCATCAAACACCTTTGACGCATTGTTTAGTCTCTGTAATCCTTATTAAACACATAGTAATTATACAATTATCATATCAACATCCGAATAAATTAAGTAATTCAATCCAGATTTAACAAAATCTAAAGAGGTAAAAGAAAAACTTGATTAACAATTAAATATAAAACAATCAAAATAATATCTCAGAATTAAACATCAAGATTGTCAATCCCCATGATTGATTAAAAGGTTCTAGCCCTCCATGGATGGAAGGGAAGAAAAACAGAAAAGAAATAAACCTAGAGATAATGGAGAGGAAGAGAGATGAAGAGAGGAAGTGTAAGCAAGAACGACTAAGAGAAAATTAAGGTTTGGTTTGTAGTTACTGCTACTGCTTAAATAACTATATCTAAAATTAAAAATTCAAGTTTTTTCTTAGCTTAGGGTTAATCATCTTCCTATTAACTTTAATTGGACATCTAATTTGCCTATTTTGGGCTTAAGATGAGAGAATTATGTCCAGAATATTCTTTACAACTCTCTAGATCCGTTAGCCAACTTCAAAGGGTGAGAACACCATCAAAACGTCAAAGTTTTGATAAGTGGTCTTCATAAGAGTTGAAGATATGTGTCTCAACTTTCAAATGGCATCAGTCTCAGCTCCATATGACTCTTACAGCCCAAATTATGGCCTAATATTTGCATATCGTTAAGGTTATAGCGACAACATCTCTGTTCTGACTTCGTGGCTCAATCTGCCCCACTAGATATCCAATTCAGCCTTTAAGCTCATCATTAAAGTTGTAGAGCTTTCTCTATAATTTCCTACAAGGTAAAATTCATAATTTTTATATGTCCATAACTCAAAGTTATGACCAAAATACAAAAACAATGTAAAATTCTCAATAATGTTGAATAATACAATTAAGCTCAATTTGAACTCAAACTTATAAAATGTGGCCAAGACTAATCAATTAAGCACATAAGAGGTCTAAGAGACTAAATATGAGGGTTAACTAATGTATGAAAATTGTGTTTATTAAATTTCTCAACACTTGCTTTTGCACTCCTGGGCAAAACTAAAAATTCAACACTAAGGAACAATGAACAACAACACAAACTCAAAAGTTAAAAACTCTAAAAGACTCACTTTCCAATGATGTTCAAGAATGTAAAAGTTTATGAGTAAGAAGAGCAATCAAAGCTTTAAGGAATCAAAACATTCATGAAGTAACATTTCTTTACATCTCAAATCAACAAAGAATGTCACTTCAATTGAAAAGTATAAATCAAGAATGATAGAACCTCATAAGATACACTCTTAATCCCTCAGGTGTTTAAAAGATAAGTGTTTCACTCAATTCAAGTTATAAAAATTTGCACTACTTTAAGTTTGCTTATCTTCTACTTCTCCACTACTTAAAACACATGCACACATAAATCAAGAAGACTTTATACAAGGTTATAATGGGGACAAGGTAAGGGAAGAGAATAATATGTAGATGACAAGTTAAATACCAAAGAGAATAAAAGAACATTGGGGATAAGTTCAAATAACAAGCATAAAAGTTTAACCTAAATCCATGTAATGCAAATTCTCTTTGCATATTCTTTTCCCCATTTTTTTCATTTTTTTCTTTCTTTTTTTTTAAATTTTTTTTAATTGGTCACTCTTTCCTTTTTCACCGAAAATTTTGTACACTAATTAGCATACCCCCAGACTTGTTCAAGAACTCTTCTAATGACAATGTCAATGCTCTCCTATTCTATAAGGCTAGGTAAAAACATGATTTTTTATTTAAGGCATATAATGAGCTAAAAACAAGGAATAGTCAAATAAGTTCAAGGGAGTTAATCAAGAGAAAATATGCAAGGTTGACTATTTGGCTAAAGTAGCTAATTCAAGAAAAATGCATCAATCATGTTTATGTATGCATATGAAAATGTAGCCTAAAAAAGAATCAAAACAAGTTCTAAAGTAACAAATTCCATAAGTGAAAATTACACAAGAAAGAAAAGAATAACACAAATGCTCAATTAATTCATTAAGAGGCTCAAAGTCTCATAAGTTGTGCTTTTATCAAACTCAATCTACTAATTTAATTTTTATTACCAAACTAGTTAATCTCAAGATAAAAGATAATTTATTCACTTATGTTATGAACCTTAACCTCAATTGATGCATGCTCACAACTTTCACAAATCTCAAAATTCCATTGGAAAATATTTAAAAAAACATTTTCTTTTATATATATATATATATTTATTTATTTTTGGAAAACAATAATGAGAATAAAAATAGAAATAGTAACAGGTAAAATTAAAATAGAAAACAAAAATAGTAAAACAAAAACAACATGCAAAAATCGAAAACAACAAATAACAACATAATTAAAACCGAAACAGAAAAAATAAAAGAACAAAACAAAAAATAGAAACAGTAAACAGAATGTAAATTCCTCCCCCCACTTAAATTCCACATTATCCTCAATGTAAAGCTTATAAAACATCAAATCATCAATATCCCATAAATATCATCAACAAATTTAGGACAAGTAAAATAAAGGAGGGAAGGAAGAAACATCCTTATCAAGTAATGTAAATGGTCGCTTGCAGTGAACCTCATTAATTGTGTCCTCTTGAGCTCCCTCATAAAATTGCTTGAGGCGATGTCTATTGACTTTGAAAGTTTTGTCAGTTACCTCACTTGTGATCTCCATTGCACCATAAGGAAATACCTTAATGACTATAAAAGGACCTAGCCACCTAGAACAGAGCTTGTCGGGCATGAGCTTGAGGCAGAAATTGTAAAAGAGAACTTTTTGGCCAATAAAGAACTTTTTTCTTGTCAACATCTTGTCATGAAGAATCTTGATCTTTTCTTTGTAAATTCGGAAGTTCTCATGAACTTCCAACCGAATCTCTTCAAGTTCTTGGAGTTGCAGTTTTCTTTGGGATCCGACTTAGTTTAGGTCAAGGTTGCACTTCTTTACCACCCAATAGGTCTTGTGCTCAATCTCCAGCGGAACGTGGGTGCCTTATCAAAGACTATCCTATAGGAAGACATGCCTAAAGGAGTCTTGAAGGTAGTCTTATACGCCCACAATGCATCCTCAAGTTTCTTGCTCCTATCTTTTTTATTCGGTTGGACTGTTTTTTTCAAGATTTGTTTCAACTCCTTATTTGAAACTTCGACTTTCCCATTAGTTTGTGGATGGTAGGGAGTAAAAAAATTATACATCACACCACATTTCTTCAACAATGCCTCCATGTTTTTATTACAGAAATGAGAGCCTTGGTCACTGATTATGGCTCTCGGAACTCCAAACCTATAGAAAATGCGAGACCTAACAAAGTCTAGAACAACATGAGAATCATCAGTCTGAGTGGCTTTTGCCTCTACCCACTTAGATACATAATCAACAGCTAACAAAATGTAAATAAAACTAAAGGAATTGGAAAAGAGACCTATGAAATCAATACCCCACACATCAAATATCTCACAAAACAATAATGGTTGTTGAGGCATCTCATTCTTATAGGAAATGTTACCTATCTGTTGGCATTATTCACAATTCTTACAATAATTGTAAGCATCATGAAACAAGGTTGGCCAGTACAATCCAGAGTCTAAAATCTTCCTAGCAGTACGATGCAGACCAAAGTGACCACCACATGCTAGGGTATGACAAAAATGCAGAATAAACTAAAACTCATAATCAAACACACAACATATAATGATTTAGGCACTATATAGTCTCTACAGATAAAGATCATCCCATACGTCATATTTAGCATCACTCTTAAGCTTATCAATCTGATGCTTCTTAAAATAAATAAGTAACTCAAATGCAACTAAATAATTCACTAAATCAGCATACCAAGGGTCTTTACCTCGCAGCTGAAAAAGATGCTCATCTAGGAAGGTCTCTCGAATAGGAAGAGTGTCCACTGCCTGTGGGATCTAGCTCAAATGATCTGCCACCAAGTTCTCAGCTCCGCTTTTATCTGTAATCTCAATGTCAAACTCCTGCAAGAACAACATCTACCGAATAAGTCTAGGCTTCTCCTCGAGCTTCTTCAGCAAGAACTTCAAAGCTGCATGGTCAGAGAAAATAATCAGTTTAGTGCCCAGCAAATAGGACTGAAATTTATCTAAAGCAAAAACAATGGCTAAAAGCTCCTTTTCAACGGTGGTATAATTGGCTTGGGCAAAATCTAAAGTATGAGAGGCATAATATATCACATAAGGTTGCTTGCCAACTTGTTGAGAAAGGATGGCACCAACTACAAAGTTGGAGGTGTCACATATCAACTCAAAAGGAAGCTTCCAATTTAGCGGTTGAATAATGAGATAAGAGGTTAGGTTCTTCTTCAACTAATTGAATACTTTCTTGGATGCTCATCAAATTCAAACTCTATTTCTTTTTGAAGAAACATGGACATTAGAAGGGCAATGTTGCTAAAGTCTCTGATGAAATGCCTATAGAACCCTGCATGGCCAAGAAAAGAATGCACTTCCCGCACTTAAGTGGGGTAGGGTAAAGAAGTAATAACATCGATCTTTGCCCTATCTACTTCAATGTCTTTGCTAGAAACTACATGCCCTAAGACTATGCCTTGTTCTACCATGAAATGACATTTCTCAAAATTAAGAACAAGATGTATCTCAATGCATCTATCAAGCACCCTTGCAAGGCTGTCTAAACATATATCAAAAGAAAATCCATAAACTGTGAAGTTATCTATAAAAACTTTCATGTAGTGTTTTGACAAGTCAGAGAAAATGCTCATTATACATTGTTGAAATGTACCTGGGGCATTGCAAAGCCTGAAAGGCATCCTCCTATAAGCAAACATGTCAAATGGGAAGGTGAAGGTTGTCCTTTCTTGGTCCTCCGAGGCTATGTGAATCTGAAAGTAGCCTGAAAATCCATCTAGGAAACAATAGTGTAACTTACCAATCAACCTCTCCAACATTTGATGAATGAAGGGCAAGGGAAAGTGATCATTCCTAGTGGCTTGGTTGACCTTCCTGTAATCAATACAGACTCTCCAGTTGTTCTGTACTCTAGTGGGGACCAGCTCATTCTTCTCATTGATGACCACAGTTATCCCAATCTTCTTGGAAACTACTTTTACCATACTCACCCACTTGCTATCTGAAATAGAGTAAATGATGCTAACAGACAACAGTTTGCTAATTTCTTTCTTCACCACATCCAAAATCAGAGGGTTAAGTCTTCTTTGGGGTTGCCTCACTAGTTTGGCTTCCTTATCTAATAAAATCTAATGTATGCATATGGAGGGACTAATCTTAAGAATGTCTGCAAACGCCCATTCAATGGCTTTCTTGCGCCTTCTCAAGATCTGCAACAATTTCTCTTCCTGTTCAGGCTGCAAATTCTTTGCTATTATCTCTGGTAGCTTCTCTTCTACTTCCACACATACTTAAAATGTTCAGGTAAAGGCTTTAACTCAAGGATAAGTGATTGCTACACTGAAGGTATCAATCTGGTTGAAAAAATTAATTTTGCTAATTTAACAGCAATATCACCTGCAATCTATATACAATCTTCCAAAACAACATCATCATATCTCATAGGATCTAAAAATTCAGAACATGTAGTATCATATCTCATATATGCAAAAATCTTAGAACATGCGACATACATACTAGTCCCATTACAAACAGAAATAGAACATCCAGAACATGCAGAATAGTCAACATTATCTAGAAATCCCACAATTTCAGGAAATTCAGCTAGTATATCAACATGCATATCATCAACAAGCAAATCAATGACATCTAATTGAAAAATCGAATTCTCTTCTAAGGAATACTTCATGGCATCAAATATATTAAATTGAAATACGTTATTCCTAAATTCCAATGAAAGAGTACCAGCACGCACGTCAATCTTAGTTTTTGTAGTTTTCAAGAAAGTTTTACCTAAAATCAATGGGGGTTGATTAGATACAAATTCATCTTCTATGTTTAGAACATAAAATCTGATGGGAATATTAAATTATTTACCCTGACCAAAACATCCCCAAGCACTCCTACTGGATGAATTGTGCTCCTATATACTAGTTGAATGATAGCTCTGGTTAGCTTCAACTCTATAATCTCTAGAGATTCATAGACTGATTTTGGCATCACATTAATTGAGACACTCAAATCCAACATCGCATATGTAAACTGCTTGTTGCCTATTATGCAAGGAATGGTGAATGTTCCAAGGATCCTTGCATTTATGAGGCATATTTAGTTGGATCAAGGCAGAAACATTTCTTCCAATGCTCACTTTCTTATTTCCTTTCAACCTCATCTTGTGAGTGCACAATTCCTTCAAAAACTTTGCATACTTCAGAATTTGCTTTATTGCTTCCAAGAGAGGTATATTGACTTTTACCTTCTGAAAGGTCTCCATAATATCCCTGTCCAATTTAGTTTTAACTATTTTCTTTGATTGAGTCATTCTATTGGGAAAAGGAATAGGAATGCTGATAGTAGATTTTTTTGTGGAATTTTTCATTAACTTCTATTTTTTATTCGAATTCTCTACGTGTTTTATACTATGTGGTATTGAATCTTTTGCAAAATTTTGGTTTGCTGGATCTGGTTTTTCTGCACAATCCTGTTGCACAATCTCTGGTTAGAGTTGGGTTAGACCCGTCACTTCTTTACCACTTCTCAAGGTTATGACACTCACATTGCCTCTTAGATTGTTAATTGTTTGGGATGACAATTGACTGAAACCTTTAGTCTTTAACTCATTGATGAAAGTTGCAAGTTGATCAATTTGAGTCTCCAAGATTTGAATGGTGACTAAAGATTATTGGTTGCTAACTGCTTCTTCAAGTTTGCCAAGCTAGGTTCTGAATTGCTACTTTGTTGCATATGCTATTTCACTGGTTGTTGACATTGTTAGTTGCTCGAGGTTGTTGCATTATATCTGGTCTGTTGCTGCTGCTAAAATTGGCCAGAATTGTTGCTATATCGTAGATTGGGATGATATCTCCATCCAAGGTTATATGTGTTAGAATAAGGGCCATGTTTTGGCTGCTGCTGTAACACCCTCCTTAGGGTATCACATGTCTGACCTGACTCATAATCTGAAAAGAAGTTCACACAAGGTTTGAGTTATAAAATGTGAGTTTTAAATTTTTTTCTTTACTGATTAATATACAATATTGACACCACTTAATATTTAACAATTTAAAGAGAAATATAAAACTAACAGACTCTTTTTTTTTTTAACAGTAGCAAACCCTATGACGGGTCTTACTTAATAGCATTGCACAACACTAACGAGAAAACTTAACATACTTATTCCTTTTCTTGTATCAACTTGATGCATTAGAACTCTACTCCTTGTCTACCCGACACATCTTTGAACTTGAGACAATAACTTTTTAATGTTTTCATCAATCTCTGAGTATCTATTGTCAGTTTCTTCTCAAAAACTCGTTCCATCTATTATATAATTGTTTCACAACACAAACCCAACCAAAACATAAAACAAAGAGGTGAGATCACTTACACCAATACCAACATGGCAGCACAGAGATAACACAAACAACAATATCATATAGGGATATCATACCAGACTTCCAATAATATATTCAATATTAATCAACTATCATCATCCAATCATATATCAATCCAAGTATTCAAAACAGTTGTCATAGCCAATATTCCTCAATTAATATATCATACAGATATAAATGTTCAGATTCATGCATGTGCACATAGACTCAGTTTTTCAAAAACAACTCCATGGAGGTTTTCACAATTTTGAGAAGAATGCTCTGGTTAATTGCCCAGCCTAAGCCCACAGATAATCTCCTAGTCGTTGAAAAGAATCGTGTTCTTGTCGGGTATCGTCAATGCGTTGCAACGGACTGCATCACCAAGTGGCATATGGTCCAGCCTTAGCCCACAGACAGATATCCATTAGTCGACCGCCGCGCCTTGAAGCCCCCAAGATCCATCATAGATCTCACTATCAATTCTTATTCCCTCTTCAACCACAAGGGCCAAAATAGCTTATTAGCTATACTTTATACAATGCATGAATATATCAGTGCAAGTCCAACCACAAGGGCCAAATCTTTTCAATTTCATTTGTTCAATGTCATCATATGCTTCAACGCATATTTTTCCAATGCATGTACAATGCACCAATGCCAATTACAGGCATATCTTTCCAATGCATGTAAAATGTACCAAATGTCAATCGTAGGCAAAACTCGTCATTTTCTCACACAGTGTTCATACACTGTTTTGGCAGTATTCATCATGCTATCATGTTTTTATAGTCATAAAACACTTTTGCCATATTTTCACAATTGCGTAACATTTCTGTTATGTTTTCACAATTCAAAACGTTTCTGTTATATTTTCATAATACCATAACACTTCTGTTACGTTTTCATAATACAGTAACATTTCTGTTACGTTTTCAAAATACCGTAACTCTTCTATTGCACTTTTAAACCACGTACTAATTTTTCAACGTTTTTCTCAATCGCGTAAAAATATACGTTTCTCAAATCGCATAGTATTTTTCTACTGTTTCAAAATCGCATAACTTAAAAATCATTCTTTTAAGTCGCGTAAATCATTTTCCATCATTCTCAAAATATTTAAAACACTTTCCAAATTACATAACGATTTTTCATCATTTTCACAATCACGTAAAAATATTCTATCACTTTTAAATCACATATTGATTTTTCAACAGTAGTTCAAATTACATAAAATATTTAAACGTAATTTAAATCACGAAGAAATATTTTAACGTATTCCAAATTACGTAGAAATATTTTACTATATTTCAAATCGTTTTTAAGATACGTAAAATTTTTTTCAACATTTTACAATCACATAAAATATTCCTCAATATTTCTAACATTATTTTAGACTTAAATTAATCAATATCATTTTCAACACATTTTTCAAATTACGTAGCTTAAAAATCACGTTTTTAAGATACGTAAAACATTTTTCATTACAGAAAATATTTCTTAACCTTCAAAAATTCCTTTTCAACCTTTCTCAAAATAATATGACTTTGTATTTCATTTTTCACATTTTCTTACTCAAGAAAATCTTTTTCCACATTTCTTTACTCAAGAAATCCTTTTCCAAAATATAATCCACAAAAATCACTTTACCATTAATATAAATCAATGTTTCAAAACTTAACATTTTCTAACGTATTTCAAAACTCAAAAATAAGTTATACGTTAGTAAATTTTCAAAACACCATTATATTCCCCATTTTTCCCAAATCATTTCCAAAATCAGTCTTCTTCAAAATAAATTGAAATTCAAACGTTTTCAATCTCTTTTTGTTTTCCATTACGAAAATTTTTATTCTCTCAAGTGATAAAACGCTCTAACTCCATTTCCAAATCATTGTATAAAAATCATTTTCATAAAATCAAGGCATCCACAAACACCGTGGACATGGTCATTGAAAACTATCAAATCTTTCGGGTAACAAAACACTTTGTTTTATAAAATTGAGGCATAACAAGCTTTTCAAAATCCGTAAGGTATTTGGCCATTGGAGCCATCAAATATTTTTTCTTCTAAATTGATATAGTTTTACACAAACAAAACCATTAAAAATTCTTTAACAAAACCGTGAGACTCATAGTCTTTGAAATCAAATCATATGTTCATTTTCATTTTTCACTTTCTTTGCAAATCCATTTTCACATTCTTTACAAATCCTTTTTCACTTTCTTTGCAAATCCTTAAAATCAACATTGCTATTTCATTTAAAACTCATGTTTAGTAAAACACTTAGAAACTTTTTACACAAAATAAATCAATAAAAATCCTTCTAAAACCATGTTCATGTACTCTTTGAAAAACAAACCCTTTGTTTATTTTTCTATATTCTTCAAATCATCCATTTTTATCATTCATGAAAATATTCATTTGTAAACACCTATTTTGAGGTGTCTTGGCCGAAATTCACTAAGTTCTAGGGACCCAAAAATCAATTTCCTTGTTCTTGAAAATTTTTAACATAAATCCAAATCATGGGTGTCAAAACCGTGACCACTCTTCCTTGGCCATTGGAGCCAAAAATTGTTTTCCTTTCCATCAACACATCATGACACACACTTACATATTTCATCATAAATATATCATACATAATTTAAGCATACTTTCAAAGTCATAAAATCATGCAAAGCATACCAAGCATAGACAAATAATTAAAGCACATAAATACCCATATATAAATTACAAGACCATGGATATGAATCCTCACATGGATTCACCATCCACCAAATATAAAACCATCTCTCACCACCATACTTGGTTGGTGAGGTGGATCTCCTTCTTACCTCTTGAAGATCCTCAAAAGCTCTTTGTTTTGCTTCTTTTTCTAAGTCTTTCACCACAAAGGGCTTCTCAAATACAAAACAAAATTCATAAAAATTAGTATACTAAGATTGATTAAGAGGAACCATGGATCAAACATGGTTTAGATCATAAACAAGAGAGAAGAAATGAAATTTCCTTATACTTCACCTCAAAAACCTTAGAACTTGCTCTTGGAAAAACTCCTTGAAAATGAATGATTTAGAGAAAGTCTCCAACATGAAAGTTTCTTAGAATAAGGTAATGATTCAAGAAATGTGGTTGTTTGAAATTAAAGAGTGATGGAAGGTATACTTGGAGTGCTTGGCCGAAACTTAGAGGAGAAGAGAAATGGAGAGAAATTTTGATAACTTAACTTCTTGAAAATGAATCAACAATGACCAATAATGACCAAGACAACATATAATTGGTGTCTTGAAACTTGGCTAATTTCCTACACCATCATAAAACCGTCCCCCCCTCCTTGCTTCTTCAAAATGTGACTAATCTCCAAGCCACCATTATTTGTACATTCTTAGCCATTGATTAATTCAATGGTTAAGATTAAGGTAGACTTTAAGTTAGAAGACTAAATCTAGGCCATTGGATCTTTCTCCTTTAAATTCTAAATTTTAGATGTGTCTCCAAAATAAAAGGTTAAGATTACTCCTTCAAACTTTACATCCAAGGGACATAAACTTTTTGTCACTTTTTAAGACTAAATCTCCACCATAGATTAAATCCAAATCCAATGGTCATAATTGATCCATCTCCACCATTGATTAGATTCAAATCCAACGGTCACAAATGGTCCTAGCCACTTTGCAAGACCAAATCTCCACCATTGATCAATTCTAAATCCAATGGTTATAAATGGTCATAGCCATTATATTAGACTTATCCTACACCGTTGATTAAATCGACGGCTGATATCAAAGTCTCCAATATTAGACTTGTTCCCTATTGGTCCATTATCATAACCACTAATGTTGACTTAACAGTATAATATTTATTTTTATCTGTTAAACCCCACAAAAATTATATTTACTGTATTTTTATCGTCCGATAATTAAATACAATACAAAACACAGTAAAATAAATTTTCTAAAACTATTTTCGGATTCAGGTTTAGTAAGATCCCATGTCTCCATCTAAACAGTATAAATTTTTCTATGCGTAGAAAAATTTTCACTTTGCGGGACCCATCTGGGCCCACGTATGGCCACCTGGGCCCACATACACCCCCTGGGCCCCCAAACAGTAAAACAAATTTCATAATCATCCACAAAAATCACAAATATTAGAAAACACAAAAATATCAAATCAGATTATGTAAAATAATTAAAACCTAATGGTAAAAATTAATTTACGTAAAGTTTTCCCCGACCCAAAAATTTTTGTTTTCCTGATACGGAGTAAATCACTCAAAATGATCAAATACGCTGACAGAATAATCAAAATAATTTTACAGTATCCAGAAATTACTAAACAGTAAAATTTTGTTAACTGTCAAAATTACTGTTTAAGAGATACAAAATTTTAGGATATTACAATACTCCCCTTACGGAAATTTCGTTCTTGAAATTTCATAACCATGATTTCACATCCTCGGAATAAATATAGATATTCCTCTTCCATCTTTTCTTCTAGTTTCCATGTAGTTTCACTTCTTACGTTATTCAAACGATTTTAACCAATAAAAGTTCTTTATCGCTTGTTCACTTCTATTGATCACTTCTACGAATTTCCATTACCGTCTTAACTTTTCACACTGACGAATCTCTTCAACTTTTGAAGAATCCATCACGCTTCTGCTGCACCACTTTGATACGATGACACAGATTTAAATATAGGAATATTCTTTCTTGCAAGATATTCCTTCAATTGTAGTAGATGAAAGAAAACATCATGGAAAATAACAAAACGAATCGAATATGTTATCGAACATATCCAGCAAAGAATTGGATGTAACCCCAATTTTCAAGAATAGATTTTCTCTGAATTACTCACACTTTGTTGAAATAATCTCATAGGATATGGTTGGAAAATAACCAATCCATTTTCAAAGATCACGTCTGTTTATGAAACAGATCAAACTATCACAAAATTTTTGAACGATAGATCAAACTAACACAAAGATTTGATCTATAACAATATTTGAATAACACAAGTAGCTCGATCGGCTAAGAATAGAAACAGAAAGAAACAGACCAGAGGATTACAAATAACTCTAAAATATAATTGATCTACTCAATTATATTACACAAAGAATAGGTTTTCTCACAAAGATATACACTATGATCAAAGAATTACCTCTTACAGTACAGTCTCCCTTGTTTAGGTCTTCAGCTCAGAACACTCCCGTTCCATTCAGAGTAATAATTTTTCCTTATCATCCAAGATTTTACTAACAGAAAACTCTATTTTCAAAGAAACATAATCTCTGAAAATGTGTCCAAACTTTTCGCAAATTATTTCCTTGACATACAATCCTTTGTTAAGTACGTTCTTTCACATCACTTACTTCTTTTGGTTTCCTCAATGGTTGTAAATATATTTTCCATTGAAATTAATCACTTTCCTCAATATCCTAAAAAAAATACCAGGTTCCAAAATTACGAAATCTTATATCCCAAGACTGATTCTCTTCCATCAGATCCTGAACTTCAACTTCCAGTTTCCGCTGTTCAGCGATCCTCTGTTCGTGCAGTCATCTTTCCACATTGCTCCCGTTGCTCCCGTAGCTGCAACTGCATTACAAGTAATATGCTCCACCTCCACACAAGTACAACTGTCTCGAGCCATTTCCCTTTTTTTTTTCTTTTCCTTCAGAGACGAGCGAATCGAAATACAATGGATTTGATATCCATTATAAACAACATTGTTTCCTTTCGGAAAACAATAACACTGAGAACACAACACAAGTAAAATAGACCTAACCACAAACCCCAAAAGACTCAAACCGTGCTTTGATACCAACTAATGTAACACCTTCCTTAGTGTATCACATGTCTGACTCTTGACTCATAATCTAAAAAGAAGTTCGCACAAGGTTTGAGTTGTAAATGTGAGTTTTAAAATTTTTTCTTTACTAATTAATATACAATATCGACACCACTCAATATTTAACAATTTAAAGAGAAATATAAAACTAACAGACTCTTTTTTTTTAACAGTAGCAAACCCTATGACGGGTCCTACTTAATAGCATGGTACAACACTAACGAGAAAACTTAACATACTTATTCCTTCTTTTGTATCAACTTGATGTATCAGAACTCTACTCCTTGTCTACCCGGCACATCTTCGAACTCTAGACAGCCACTTTTCAATGTTTTCATCAATCTCTGAGTATCTATCGTCAGTTTCTTCTCAGAAACTCGTTCCATCTATTATATAATTGTTTCACAACACAAACCCAACCAAAACATAAAACGAAGAGGTGAGATCACCTACACCAATACCAACATGACAGCACAGAGATAACACAAACAACAATATCATACAAGGATATCATACCAGACTTCCAATAATATATTCAATATTAATCAACTATCATCATCCAATCATATATCAATCCAAGTATTCAAAATAGTTGTCATAGCCAATATTCCTCAATTAATATATCATACAGATATAAATGTTCAGATTCATGCATGTGCACATAGACTCAGTTTTTCAAAAACAACTCCATGGAGGTTTTCACAATTTTGAGAAGAATGCTCTGGTTAATTGCCCAGCCTAAGCCCAAAGATAATCTCCTAGTCGTTGAAAAGAATCGTGTTCTTGTCGGGTATCATCAATGCGTTGTAACGGACTGCATCACCAAGTGGCATATAGTCCAGCCTTAGCCCACAGACAGATATCCACTGGTCAACCGCCGCGCCTTGACACCCCCAAGATCCATCATAGATCTCACTATCAATTCTCATTCCCTCTTCAACCACAAGGGCCAAAATAGCTTATTAGCTATACTTTATACAACGCATGAATATATCAGTGCAAGTCCAACCACAAGGGCCAAATCTTTTTAATTTCTTTTGTTCAATTCCATCATATGCTTCAACACATATTTTTCCAATGCATGTACAATGCACCAATGCCAATTACAGGCATATCTTTCCAATGCATGTACAATGCACCAAATGTCAATCGTAGGCAAAACTCGTCATTTTCTCATACAGTGTTCATACACTGCTTTGGCAGTAATCATCATGTTATCATGTTTTTATAGTCATAAAACACTTTTGCTGTATTTTTACAATCGCATAACATTTCTATTACGTTTTCACAATTCAAAATATTTCTGTTATATTTTCACAATACCGTGCCACTTCTATTACGTTTTCACAATACAGTAACATTTCTGTTAGGTTTTCGAAATACTATAACTCTTCTGTTGCACTTTTAAATCACGTACTAATTTTTCAATGTTTTTCTCAATAGCGTAAAAATATATGTTTCTCAAATCGCATAGTATTTTTCTACTGTTTCAAAATCACGTAACTTAAAAATCATTCTTTTAAGTCGCGTAAATCATTTTCCATCATTCTCAAAATATTTAAAACACTTTCCAAATCATATAACGATTTTCCATCATTTTCACAATCACGTAAAAATATTCTATCACTTTTAAATCACATATTGATTTTTCAACAGTAGTTCAAATTACATAAAATATTTAAACATAATTTAAATCATGAAGAAATATTTTAACGTATTCCAAATTGCGTAGAAATATTTTACTATATTTCAAATCATTTTTAAGATACGTAAAATATTTTTTAACATTTTACAATCACGTAAAATATTCCTTAATATTCCAAATATTATTTTAGACTTAAATAAATTAATATCATTTTCAACACATTTTCCAAATCACGTAGAAACTTAAAAATCATGTTTTTAAGATATCGTAAAACATTTTTCATTACAAAAAATATTTCTTAACCTTCAAAAATTCTTTTTCAACCTTTCTCAAAATAATATGGCCTTGCATTTCATTTTTCACATTTTCTTACTCAAAAAATCTTTTTCCACATTTCTTTACTCAAGAAATCTTTTTCCAAAATATAATCCACAAAAATCACTTTTCCATTGATATAAATCAACGTTTCAAAACTTCACATTTTTTAACGTATTTGAAAACTCAAAAATAAGTTATACGTTAGTAAATTTTCAAAACACCATTATATTCCCCATTTTTCCCAAATCATTTCCAAAATCAGTCTTCTTCAAAATAAATTAAAATTCAAACGTTTTCAACCTCTCCTTATTTTCCGTTATGAAAATTTCTATTCTCTCAAGTGATACAACGCTCTAATTCCCTTTCCAAATCCTTGTATGAAAATCATTTTCATAAAATCAAGGTATCCACAAAAACCGTGGACATGGTCATTGAAAACTATCAAATCTTTTGAGTGACAAAACACTTTGTTTTATAAAATTGAGGCATAACAAGCTTTTCAAAATCCATGAGGTATTTGGCCATTGGAGCCATCAAATATTTTTCCTTCTAAATTGATATGGTTTTCACAAACAAAACTATTAAAAAGTCTTTAACAAAACCGTGAGACTCATATTCTTTGAAATCAAATCATTTGTTCATTTTCATTTTTCACTTTCTTTGCAAATCCATTTTCACGTTATTTACAAATCCTTTTTTACTTTCTTTGCAAATCCTTAAAATTAACATTGCTATTTTCATTTAAAACTCATGTTTAGTAAAACACTTAGAAACTTTTTACACAAAATAAATCAATAAAAATCCTTCTAAAACCATGTTCATGTACTCTTTGAAAAACAAACCCTTTGTTTATTTTTCCATATTCTTCAAATCATCCATTTTCATCATTCATGAAAATATTCATTTGTAAACACCTATTTTAAGGTGTCTTGGCCGAAATTCACTAAGTTCTAGGGACCCAAAAATCAATTTCCTTGTTCTTGAAAATTTTCAACATAAATCCAAATCATGAGTGTCAAAACCGTGACCACTCTTCCTTGGCCATTGGAGCCAAAAATTGTTTTCCTTTCCATCAACACATCATGGCACACACTTACATATTTCATCATAAATACTACAAGCATACTATATACTTATCATACATAATTTAAGCATACTATCAAAGCCATAAAATCAAGCAAAGCATACCAAGCATAGATAAACAATTAAAGCACATAAACACCCACAAATAAATTACAAGACCATGGATATGAATCCTCACATGGATTCACCATCCACCAAATATAAAACCATCTCTCACCACCATACTTGGTTGGTGAGGTGGATCTCCTTCTTACCTCTTGAAGATCCTCAAAAGCTCTTTGTTTTGCTTCTTTTTCCAAGTCCTTCACCACCAAGGGCTTCTCAAATACAAAACAAAATACTTAAAAATTAGTATACTAAGCTTGATTAAGAGGAACCATGGATCAAACATGGTTTAGATCATGAAAAAGAGAGAAAAAATGAAGTTTCCTTACCATTCACCTCAAAAACCTTAGATCTTGCTCTTGGAAAAATTCCTTGAAAATGAATGATTTAGAGAAAGTCTCCAACATGAAAGTTGCTTAGAATAAGGTAAGGATTCAAGAAATATGGTTGTTTCAAATTAAAAAGTGATGGAAGGCATACTTGGAGTGCTTGACCGAAACTTAGAGGAGAAGAGAAATGGAGAGAAATTTTGATAACTTAGCTTCTTGAAAATGAATCAATAATGACCAATAATGACCAAGACAACATATAATTGGTGTCTTGAAACTTGGCTAATTTCCTACACCATCATAAAACCGTCCCCTCCTCCTTGCTTCTTCAAAATGTGACTAATCTCCAAGCCACCATTATTTGTGCATTCTTAGCCATTGATTAATTCAATGGTTAAGATTAAGGTAGACTTTAAGTTAGAAGACTAAATCTAGGCCATTGGATCTTTCTCCTTTAAATTCTAGCCCTTAGATGTGTCTCCAAAATAAAGGGTTAAGCTTACTCCTTCAAACTTTACATCCAAGGGTCATAAATGGTCTTTGTCACTTTTTAAGACTAAATCTCCACCATAGATTAAATCCAAATCCAATGGTCATAATTGATCCATCTCCACCGTTGATTAGATTCAAATCCAACGATCACAAATGGTCCTAGCCACTTTGCAAGACCAAATCTCCACCCTTGATCAATTCTAAATCCAATGGTTATAAATGGTCATAGCCATTATATTAGACTTATCCTACACCATTGATTAAATCGACGGTTGATATCAAAGTCTCCAATATTAGACTTGTTTCCTATTGGTCCATTATCATAATCACTAATGTTGACTTAACAATATAATATTTATTTTTATCTGTTAAACCCCACAAAAATTATATTTACAGTATTTTTATCGCTCGATAATTAAATACAATACAAAACACAGTACAATAAATTTTCTAAAACTGTTTTCGGTTTCAGGTTTAGTAAGATCCCCTGTCTCCGTCTAAACAATACAAATTTTTCTATGCGTAGAAAAATTTTCACTTTCCGGGACCCACCTGGGCCTACGTATGGCCACCGAGGTCCACATACATCCCCTGGGCCCACAAACAATAAAACAAATTTCATAATCATCCACAAAAATCACAAATATTAGAAAACGCACAAATATTAAATCAGATTACATAAAATAATTAAAATCTAATGGTAAAAATTAAATTACGTAAAGTTTTCCCAGGTCCGAAAATTTTTGTTTTCCTGACACGGAGTAAATCACTCAAAATAATCAAATACGCTGACAGAATAATCAAAATAATTTTACAGTATCCAGAAATTACTAAACAGTAAAATTTTGTTAACTGTCAAAATTACTGTTTAAGAGATACAAAATTTTAGGATATTACAATACTCCCCCCTTACGAAAATTTCGTCCTTGAAATTTCATAACCATGATTTCACATCCTCGGAATAAATATATATATTCCTCTTCCATCTTTTCTTCCAGTTTCCATGTAGTTTCACTTCTTACGTTATTCAAACGATTTTAACCAATAAAAGTTCTTTATCTCTTGTTCACTTCTGCTGATCACTTCTACGAATTTCCATTACCGTCTTAACTTTTCACACTGACGAATCTTTTCAACTTTTGAAGAATCCATCACGCTTTCGCTGCATCACTTTGATACGATGACACGGATATAAACATAGGAATATTCTTTCTTGCAAGATATTCCTTCAATTGCAGTAGATGAAAGAAAACATCATGGAAAATAACAAAACGAATCGAATATGTTATCGAACATATCCAGGAAAGAATTGGATGTAACCCCAATTTTCAAGAATAGATTTTCTCTGAATTACTCACTTTGTTGAAATAATCTCATAGGATATGGTTGGAAAATAACCAATCCACTTTCAGAGATCACGTCTGTTTATGAAACAGATCAAACTAACACAAAATTTTTGAATGACAGATCAAACTAACACAAAGATTTGATCTATAACAATATTTGAATAACACAAGTAGCTCGATCGGCTAAGAATAGAAACAGAAAGAAACAGACCAGAGGATTACGGCTAACTCTAAAATATAATTGATTTACTCAATCATATTACACAAAGAACAGGTTTTCTCACAAAGATATACACTATGATCAAAGAATTACCTCTTGCAGTACAGTCTCCGTTGTTTAGGTCTTCAGCTCAGAACACTCCCGTTCCGTTCAAAGTAACAATTTTTCCTTATCATCCAAGATTTTACTAACAGAAAACTCTATTTTTAAAGAAACACAATCTCTGAAAATGTGTCCAAACTTTTCGCAAATTATTTCCTTGACATACAATCTTTCGTTAAGTACGTTCTTTCACATCACTTACTGCTTTTGGTTTCCTCAATGGTTGTAAATATATTTTCCATTGAAATCAATCACTTTCCTCAATATCCTAAAAAAATACCAGGTTCCAAAATTACGAAATCTTATATCCCAAGACTGATTCTCTTCCATCAGATCTGAACTTCAACTTCAAGTTTCACACATTGCGATCCTTTATTCGTGTAGTCGTCTTTCCACATTGCTCCCGTTGCTCCGTGGCTGTGCATTTGCATTACTAGTAACATGTTCCACTTCCACACAAGTACAACTATCCCAAGCCATTTCCCTTTTTTTTTTCTTTTCCTTCAGAGACGAGCGAATCAAAATACAATGATCTGATATCCATTATAAACAACATTGTTTCCTTTTGGAAAACAATAACACAAAGAACACAACACAAGTAAAATAGACCTAACCACAAACCCCAAAAGACTCAAACCGTGCTCTGATACCAACTAATGTAACACCCTCCTTAGGGTATCACATGTCTGACTCCCGACTCATAATCTGAAAAGAAGTTCGCACAAGGTTTGAGTTGTAAAATGTGAGTTTTGAAATTTTTTCTTTACTGATTAATATACAATATCGACACCACTTAATATTTAACAATTTAAAGAGAAATATAAAACTAACAGACTCTTTTTTTTTTAACAGTAGCAAACCCTATGACGGGTCCTACTTAATAGCACGGTACAACACTAACGAGAAAACTTAACATACTTATTCCTTCTCTTGTATCAACTTGATGCATCAGAACCTACTCCTTGTCTACCCAGCACATCTTCAAACTTGAGACAGCCACTTTTCAATGTTTTCATCAATCTCTGAGTATCTATCGTCAATTTCTTCTCAGAAACTCGTTCCATCTATTATATAATTGTTTCACAATACAAACCCAACCAAAACATAAAACAAAGAGGTGAGATCACCTACACCAATACCAACATGGCAGCACAGAGATAACACAAATAGCAATATCATACAAGGATCTCATACCAGACTTCCAATAATATATTCAATATTAATCAACTATCATCATCCAATCATATATCAATCCAAGTATTCAAAACAGTTGTCATAGCCATTATTCCTCAATTAATATATCATACAGATATAAATGTTCAGATTCATGCATGTGCACATAGACTCAGTTTTTCAAAAACAACTCCATGGAGGTTTTCACAATTTCGAGAAGAATGCTCTGGTTAATTGCCCAGCCTAAACCCACAGACAATCTCCCAGTCATTGAAAAGAATCGTGTTCTTGTCGGGTATCGTCAATGCGTTGCAACGGACTGCATCGCCAAGTGACATATGGTCCAACCTTAGCCCACAGACAGATATCCACTAGTCAACTGCTGCGCCTTGACACCCCCAAGATCCATCATAGATCTCATTATCAATTCTCATTCCCTCTTCAACCACAAGGGCCAAAATAGCTTATTAGCTATACTTTATACAATGCATGAATATATCAGTGCAAGTCCAACCACAAGGGCCAAATCTTTTCAATTTCATTTGTTCAATTTCATCATATGTTTCAACGCATATTTTTCCAATGCATGTATAATGCACCAATGCCAATTACAAGCATATCTTTCCAATGCATGTAAAATGCACCAAATGTCAATCGTAGGCGAAACTCGTCATTTTCTCATATAGTGTTCATATACTGTTTTGGCAGTAATCATCATGTTATCATGTTTTTATAGTCATAAAACACTTTTGCCATATTTTCACAATCGCGTAACATTTGTGTTACATGTTCACAATTCAAAACGTTTCTGTTATATTTTCATAATACCGTAACACTTCTGTTATGTTTTCACAATACAGTAACATTTCTGTTACGTTTTCAAAATACCGCAACTCTTCTGTTGCACTTTTAAACCACGTACTAATTTTTCAATGTTTTTCTCAATCGCGTAAAAATATATGTTTCTCAAATCGCATAGTATTTTTTCACTGTTTCAAAATCGCGTAACTTAAAAATCATTCTTTTAAGTCGCGTAAATCATTTTCCATCATTCTCAAAATATTTAAAACACTTTCCAAATTACATAACGATTTTTTGTCATTTTCACAATCACGTAAAAATATTCTATCACTTTTAAATCACATATTGATTTTTCAACAGTAGTTCAAATTACATAAAATATTTAAACATAATTCAAATCACGAAGAAATATTTTAACGAATTCCAAATCGCGTAGAAATATTTTACTGTATTTCAAATCATTTTTGAGATACGTAAAATATTTTTCAACATTTTACAATCACGTAAAATATTCCTCAATATTCCAAATATTATTTTAGATTTAAATAAATCAATATCATTTTCAACACATTTTTCAAATTGCGTAGCTTAAAAATCACGTTTTTAAGATACGTAAAACATTTTTCATTACAGAAAATATTTCTTAACCTTCAAAAATTCCTTTTCCACCTTTCTCAAAATAATATGACTTTGCATTTCATTTTTCACATTTTCTTACTTAAGAAAATCTTTTTCCACATTTCTTTACTCAAGAAATCCTTTTCCAAAATATAATCCACAAAAATCACTTTTCCATTGATATAAATCAACGTTTCAAAACTTAACATTTTCTAACGTATTTCAAAACTCAAAAATAAGTTATACGTTAGTAAATTTTCAAAACACCGTTATATTCCCCATTTTTCCCAAATCATTTCCAAAATCAGTCTTCTTCAAAATAAATTGAAATTCAAACGTTTTCAACCTCTCTTTGTTTTCCATTACGAAAATTTCTATTC
Source organism: Ormosia emarginata (assembly GCA_029884605.1). Lineage (NCBI taxonomy): Eukaryota > Viridiplantae > Streptophyta > Magnoliopsida > Fabales > Fabaceae > Ormosia > Ormosia emarginata. Next base: position 520,235 of record JAQQTP010000045.1, read on the forward strand.
TCTCAAGTGATAAAATGCTCTAATTCCCTTTCCAAATCCTTATATGAAAATCATTTTCATAAAATCAAGGCATCCACAAAAACCGTGGACATGTTCATTGAAAACTATGGAATCATTCGAGTGACAAAACACTTTGTTTTATAAAATTGAGGCATAACAAGCTTTTCAAAATCCATAAGGTATTTGGCCATTGGAGCCATCAAATATTTTTCCTTCTAAATTGATTTGGTTTTACACAAACAAAACCATTTAAAATTCTTTAACAAAATCGTGAGACTCATAGTCTTTGAAATCTAATCATTTGTTCATTTTCATTTTTCACTTTTTTTACAAATCCATTTTCACATTCTTTACAAATCCTTTTTCACTTTCTTTGCAAATCCTTAAAATCAACATTGCTATTTCATTTAAAACTCATGTTTAGTAAAACGCTTAGAAACTTTTTACACAAAATAAATCAATAAAAATCCTTCTAAAACCATGTTCATGTACTCTTTGAAAAACAAACCCTTTGTTTATTTTTCTATATTCTTCAAATCATCCATTTTCATCATTCATGAAAATATTCATTTGTAAACACCTATTTTGAGGTGTCTTGGCCGAAATTCACTAAGTTCTAGGGACCCAAAAATCAATTTCCTTGTTCTTGAAAATTTTCAACATAAATCCAAATCATGAGTGTCAAAACCGTGACCACTCTTCCTTGGCCATTGGAGCCAAAAATTGTTTTCCTTTCCATCAACACATCATGGCACACACTTACATATTTCATCATAAATACTACAAGCATACCATATACTTATCATACATAATTTAAGCATACTATCAAAGTCATAAAATCATGCAAAGCATACGAAGCATAGACAAATAATTAAAGCACATAAATACCCACAAATAAATTACAAGACCATGGATATGAATCCTCACATGGATTCACCATCCACCAAATATAAAACCATCTCTCACCACCATACTTGGTTGGTGAGGTGGATCTCCTTCTTACCTCTTGAAGATCCTCAAAAGCTCTTTGTTTTGCTTCTTTTTCCAAGTCCTTCACCACCAAGGGCTTCTCAAATACAAAACAAAATACTTAAAAATTAGTATACTAAGCTTGATTAAGAGGAACCATGGATCAAACATGGTTTAGATGAAAAAAAGAGAAGAAATGAAGTTTCCTTACACTTCACCTCAAAAATCTTAGAACTTACTCTTGGAAAAACTCCTTGAAAATGAATGATTTAGAGAAAGTCTCCAACATGAAAGTTGCTTAGAATAAGGTAAGGATTCAAGAAATATGGTTGTTTGAAATTAAAGAGTGATGGAAGGTATACTTGGAGTGCTTGGCCGAAACTTAGAGGAGAAGAGAAATGGAGAGAAATTTTGATAACTTAGCTTCTTGAAAATGAATCAACAATGACCAATATTGACCAAGACAACATATAATTGGTGTCTTGAAACTTGGCTAATTTCCTACACCATCATAAAACCGTCCCCTCCTCCTTGCTTCTTCAAAATGTGACTAATCTCCAAGCCACCATTATTTGTGCATTCTTAGCCATTGATTAATTCAATGGTTAAGATTAAGGTAGACTTTAAGTTAGAAGACTAAATCTAGGCCATTGGATCTTTCTCCTTTAAATTCTAGCCCTTAGATGTGTCTCCAAAATAAAATGTTAAGATTACTCCTTCAAACTTTACATCCAAGGGACATAAATGGTCTTTGTCACTTTTTAAGACTAAATCTCCACCATAGATTAAATCCAAATCCAATGGTCATAATTGATCCATCTCCACCATTGATTAGATTCAAATCCAACGGTCACAAATGGTCCTAGCCACTTTGCAAGACCAAATCTCCACCCTTGATCAATTCTAAATCCAATGGTTATAAATGGTCATAGCCATTATATTAGACTTATCCTACACTATTGATTAAATCGACGGTTGATATCAAAGTCTCCAATATTAGACTTGTTTCCTTTGGTCCATTATCATAATCACTAATGTTGACTTAACAGTATAATATTTATTTTTATCTGTTAAACCCCACAAAAATTATATTTACTGTATTTTTATCGCCCAATAATTAAATACAGTACAAAACACAGTACAATAAATTTTCTAAAATTATTTCCGGATTCAGGTTTAGTAAGATCCCCTGTCTCCATATAAACAGTACAAATTTTTTATACGTAGAAAAATTTTCACTTTGCGGGACCCACCTAGGCCCACGTATGGCCACCTTGGCCCACATACGCCCCATCGGCCCACAAACAGTAAAACAAATTTCATAATCATCCACAAAAATCACAAATATTAGAAAACGCATAAATATCAAATCAGATTATGTAAAATAATTAAAACCTAATGGTAAAAATTAAATTACGTAAAGTTTTCCCCAGCCCAAAAATTTTGTTTTCTTGACACGGAGTAAATCACTCAAAATGATCAAATACGCTGATGGAATAATCAAAATAATTTTACAGTATCCAGAAATTACTAAACAGTAAATATCTCTTAACTGTCAAAATTAATGTTTAAGAGATACGGAATTTTAGGATGTTACAGCTGCTGGTATGGTCTTCCAAGAAAGATGCCAGCCACTGCTTCACTGCTTTCTTGGAGTACAGGACACTAGTTTGTTGGGTGATATGTTAAGGAATATATTCCGCATAGTTTTTCTATGGACTGAATTTGCTTTTGTCCCAATGCTGGTTGCATAACCAAGGAGGTCAGCTCCTGCAATCTATTCTCAATTCTTTTTTGATCAGCATAAAAAACCCTTACTTCAGTGACTCCTCTGGTTGAGGTAATGATTCGTGTACTAAATTACTATGCATTTGCTGCCATGTTTGCTATTAAATCTCTTGCTGCAACAAGGGTTTTGTCCACTAAAGCTCATCTAGAGGCAACATCTACCATGCATCCATGAGTAAAAGTCCTTCATAGAAATACTAGATTAGCAACTGGTCACTGATCTGGTGGTGAGGACTGTAACGTCCCAATACTAATACCTTCGTATATCTGAAATATACAAGAGTAAACAGAATTAGGTACGTTACTTCTAACTTATAAACATCGCTTTAGATTCATAATAACCATACATGTTATTATAAAGAGTCATGAAGGAATGAAAAATAAAATTAACATAAGCTTTATACATTGTAAAATGCAAATGAAGCCGCAAAGGGCATGAGTACAAACATAAAATTTTGTACAATCCAATGCAAATTCTACATCATATAAGCATTAGATAAAAGAGTAATTAAAACTACTCAAAGTCATTCACTTCATGTCTTCCTCTTGTGTGGGCCTTGCTCTCAACTCCTCAAGGATGGTGATAGTGTGTTTTAGTTTTCTTTCCTTTTTTCCTTGGCTCTCCTTCCTTCTTCTTCTCTTTTATTTTTCTTTTCTTTTCTTTTTTCTGCTCCCTTCTTTGTTGCAGTCGTGAATGAGCGAGTGAGAATGAGAGAAAAGTTAAAGATGATGAAGAGCAAAGTGAGAGGGCAGTGGAAAGGAGAGAAAAGGATAAACTAAAAAACTTTTAAGTATGAAACATAGACACAAACACGAACAAGAGATACGACATAGACACGGACACAAAAACACACTAAATTTAAAAAGCTGTAGGACACGAACACGACATATATATATTCCAAAGTAAATTAAAGAACTTGGTTTATGTATATATATAATTGCAAAATTTAAGAAAAAAGATTCATAATTCATTAATATCATTTTTATAAGCTTGAAGATTTACAATATCTTAATATATATCATATGTGTCAATATTTGCTACCTAGTAAGCCCATCCCAAAAAATATGAAACATAATTTTTATTGACATTTTATAAAAAGTCTCTTAAACCAACATTTCCTAATAAACCTAACCACATATAAGTACATGTGCATAAAAAAAAAATTAACTAGAAGGAATAGTTGTGTGAGGCAAGCTTCAGTGACAATGAAGTAAACAACTTGGTACAAGCAGAAGTAGAAAGAGTAGATAAAAATAGTGATGTGTGAAAAGATAAAACTTAAAAGGCTAATAGTAGCATATGAAAAGATAAAACTAAAAATACTGATATATGAAAAAAGTGGTTTGGGACGTCAATCATGTGATTAGGCTTGAGTGGGTTATGGGTTTACTAATTAGACGTTAGTTATAGAAACTAATTTTTTTTAAAAAAAATTAATGGGTCATGTCCAAGTCTTGTCCTAGACATGTCCAAGCGAGTTTAAGCCATGTCCAAGACGTGTCTAAGCCAAAAAAAATAATATTTTTAATCAGACAATTTAGATATATAAGACACGTGTGTCGTACGGACGCCTCCATGTGTCTGACACGGACACTTGTAATATCCTCCCCAACCTGTTAGACTTAAGTATGGTTATAGAGGTTCAAAAACTCTTGTATGAGTTATTTGTTAACTTCGGTAACCTTTTTAAGTTAGTTGACCTATTTTGCTATATCATTAAATGTGAGAAATAGTTGTTTAAAGTCCAGAGAGTAGCATAAACTGCTTAGATGAGGGAAATAAATATGAAAAATTTATTTTTAGGTCTCATATGAATAGAATACGATGTGCTTAATTTTGTAAATTAACTAAGTTAATTTAGTATTTTTAATGACACTGAGTAAATATTTAAGAGCCAGAATTAAAAAGGCAGATATCTTCAAAAATTATGAGAATTTATGAAGATATCAAGTAGAGGATAGGGAATTTTCTGGTAATGAGTGCATATTAAGGTAGATATCTATAAGTCTATTAGCTTATTTCCTTAGGTTTAATATAACTTAAGGAAGAGTAAAAGAATTTAAGTGACAGTTTTAGGTGTATGAACAATAAAGCTGTAACACCCCAAAATTTTCATATCACTTAAACAATAATTTTGACAATTAACAGAATTTTACTGTTTAGTAATTTTTGTGCACTGTAAAATTATTTTGATTATTCCATCAGCGTATTTGATCGTTTTGAGTAATTTTCTCCGTGTCATGAAAATAATAATTTTCGGCCCGGAGAAAATCTTTAAATATTTATTTCTCTTGACTGTTAATTATTTTTAATAATCTGATTTGATATTTGTGCATTTTTTAATATTTGTGATTTTTGTAGATGATTATAAATTTTTTTTACTGTTTGTGGGCCTAGGGGTGTATGTGGGCCCAGGTGGCATACGTGGGCCCAGGTGGGTCCCACAAAATAAAATTTTTTCTACGCATAGAAAAATTTGTACTGTTTAGACGAAGACAGGGGATCTTACTAAACCTAAATCCAGAAACAGTTTTAGAAATTTTCTTGTACTGTGTTTTGTACTGTATTTATTTATCAGACGATAAAAATACAGTAAATATAATCTTTCGTGGGGTTTTAGCAGATAAAAATAGAAATTATATTGCTTAAGTCAACATTGGTGGTTTGGATATCCACCATTGATTTAATTAACGATGGAGACTTGATCTTGATTTAATCAACGGTGGAGATTTGATCTTAAAAGTAAATAAGATTATTTATAACCATTAGATGGAGATTAAATCAAGGGTAGAGATTTAGTTTTATATAATGGCTATGACCATTTACAACCATTGGATTTAGAATTGATCAAGGGTGGAGATTTGGTCTTAAAAAGTAACAAGAATCATTTATGACCATTGGATGAAGATTTAATCAGTGGTGAAGATTTAGTCTTAAAAAGTGACAAAGACTAATTATAACCCTTGGATTTAAAGTTTGAAGGAGCAATCTTGACCCTTCATTTTGGAGACATATCCAATGACTAGAATTTAAAGGAGAAAGATCCAATGGCCTAGATTAAGTCTTCTAATCAAAAGTCTACCTAAATCCTAACCATTGAATTAATCAATGGTCTAAAATGCTCTAGATGATGGCTTGAAAAAGATGACAACATTATTGCATGCATAATGCAATGTGGGGGATGGTTTTGTGAAACATTTTGGAGGTAAAGAAAAATTTTTATGTCATTATTAGATGTCTTTGTCAATTATACATCATTATTGATCATTTTCCTAAAGCAAAAGTATTTTTTTCTTTCTCTCCAAGCATAGCTACGGCCATGCAAAGCTAAAAGGGGGCCAATTTGATTCAATAAATTCATGTTCCATTATTTGTATTACACAACAAAGAAATAGTCAATAATGGAGACTTGCTTCAAGGAAGCTACGGCAATGCATCCATTTGTGAGGCAAATTATTACAAATCAATTCCTATCATTTTCTATCAACTTGTCTTGGTCAACATGCATTATTATTGATTTGTTTGCATCCTTAGGAGAATGTTTGGAGGGGGGGATGGTTTTGGAGGCCTTAAGGCAATAGCAACAAGTCTATGACCATTATTACTCCATTTTGGTCATTATTGATATCATTGATCACCTTTGTCTCCTCCAAAAGGCCAAAGCTCTTCAAAACAAATTTTCTCTCCTTTCTTTTCTCCTCTATGTTTCGGCCATGACCATCAAGAACACCTTCCATCACTTTTTAATTTCATCCAACCATAGATCTTGAATCTACATGATATTCTAAGCAACTTTCATGTTGGAGATTTCTTCTAAATCATTCATCTTCATGGACTTCCTTCAAGATCAAAGTTATAGGGTATTTGTGGTGAAGTGTAAGAAAACTTCATTTTTTCTCTTCTTTTTCATGATCTAAACCATGTTTGATCCATGGTTCCTCTTAATCAAGCTTAGTATACTAATTTTTATGTATTTTGTCTTGTATTTGAGAAGCCCTTGGTGGTGAAGGACTTGGAAAAAGAAGCAAAACAAGGAGTTTTTGAGGATCTTCAAGAGGTAAGAGGGAGATCCATCTCACCAACCAAGCATGGTGGTGAGAGATAGTTATATATTTGATGGATGTTGAATCCATGTGAGGATTCATATCCATGGTCTTGTAATTTATTTGTGGGTGTTTATATGCTTTAATTATTTGTCTATGCTTGGTATGCTTTGCATGATTTTATGACTTTGATGGTATGCTTATAATATGCATGATAAGTATATGGCATGCTTGTGGAATTTATGATGGAATATGTATATGTATGCCATGATGTGAATATGAAAAGAAAATAAATTTTTGGCTCCAATGGCCAAGGAAGAGTGGTCACGGTTTTGACACTCATGATTTGGATTTATGTTGAAAATTTTCAAGAACAAGGAAAATTAATTTTTGGGTCCCTAGAACAATTAGAATTTCGGCCAAGACACCTCAACATAGGTGTTTATAACTTAATATTTTCATGGAAGAATAAAATTGGATTGATTTGAAAAACATGGAAAATGAACAAAGGATATGTTTTTCAAGAGAACAAGAACATGGTTTTGAAGGATTTTTATTAATTTATTTTGTGTAAAAAGATCCTAAGTGTTTTTCTAAACATGAGTTTTGAATGAAATGGGCAAACATTGATTTTAAGGATTTGCAAAGAAAGTGAAAAAGGATTTGCAAAGAAAGTGAAAATGAATTTGAAAAATGGGTTTGGTTTTTATGACCATAAGTCTTACGGTTTTGAAAGCAAAATTTTAATAGTTTTGTTTGTGTAAAACCATATTGACTTAGAAGGAAAAATGTTTTGATAATTTTCAATAGTCATGTCCACGTTTTCGAAGGCTTGTAATGCCTTGATTTTGATGAGACAAAGTGATTTTTCAAGTGGAAATACAATTGATTTAATACAAGAATTTGGGAAGAGAATTAGAGCATTTTATCACTTGAGAGAATAGAAACTTTCGTAATGGAAAACAAAGAGAGGTTGAAAACGTTTGAGTTTCAATTTATTTTGAGGAAGGTTGATTTTGGAAATGATTTGGGAAAAATGGAGAATATAATGGTATTTTGAAAATTTACTAACGTATAACTGATTTTCGAGTTTTTGAAGTACGTTAGAAAATTCTTAAAGTTTGAAACATTGATTTAAATTAATTAAAAAGTGATTTTGTGGGTTATATTTGAAAAAGAATATCTTGAGTAAAGAACTGTGGAAAAAGATTTTCTTAAGTAAGAAAATATATTAAATGAAATATAAAGTTATATTATTTTGAGAAAAGTTGAAAAGAATTTTTTGAAGGTTAAGAAATATTTTTACGTAATGAAATTGTGGTGAAAAATTATTTGCATAGCTTAAAAACGATTTGAAATGCAGTAAAATATTTTTACGCAATTTGAAAAATGTGTTGAAAATGATATTGATTTATTTAAGTCCAAAATAATGTTTGGAATATTGAGGAATATTTTACGTTAATGTAAAATGTTGAAAAATATTTTACGTATTTTAAAACAATTTGAAATACAGTAAAATATTTCTACGTGATTTGGAATACGTTAAAATATTTCTACATGATTTAAATTATGTTTAAATATTTTACGTGATTTGAACTACTGTTGAAAAATCACTACGTGATTGAAAAGTAATGGAATATTTTTACGTGATTGTGAAAATGACAAAAACTGCTATGAGATTCAGAAAGTGTTTTAAATATTTTGAGAATGATGGAAAATGATTTATGCGACTTAAAAGAATTATTTTTAAGATACGCGATTTTGAAACAGTGGAAAAATACTATGCGATTTGAGAAACGTATATTTTTACGCGATTGAGAAAAATGTTAAAAAATTAGTACATGATTTAAAAGTGCAACAGAAGAGTTGCAGCATTTAAAAAATATAACAGAAATGTTACAAAATTTTGTAAACATAACAGTAATGTTACGGTATTGTGAAAATGTAATAAAAACGTTTTAGAATTTTAAAAATGTAACAAAAGTGTTACGGTATTTTGAAAATGCAACAGAAGTGTTGTGGAATGGTGAAAACGTAACGGGAATGTTGCGCAATTTTGTGAAAACACGATAACATTGTTTTATAATTATGAAAACATGATAACATGGTTTTGTTATTGAAAAATACAGTATGATTACTGTAAAACCAGTGTATGGATACTGTTTGTGAAAACAATGAGTTTTGCCTGTTATTGGCACGTGGTGCATTTTAGATGCATTGAAAACACACACACACACACACACACACACACACACACACACACACACACACACATATATATATATATATATATATATATATATATATATATATATATATATATATATGCGTTGAGGCATATGATTTAATTGAACAAAGCGAATTTAAAAAGAATGGCCCTTGTGGTTGGACACTTATTTGATATATTTGTGCATTGTATAAACTATATCGAGAAATTATAGGATATACCTATGATTGGTATTTGGTGCATTATACATGCATTGGAATGGTCCGATGAGGACTGGATATGGCTGATTGCCTAGGAGAAACACACCTCTTGAGTGGGTGCGATATGCGTAGTGTAAGTCACTTGTTGACCTTGGGGGCACTGGGGTGCGGGTTGCTTACATGGGTGGTTGGTCGTGCTTCTTCCCGTAGGTTAGACCGATGCAACACACCGATGATCCTGACCGAAACACTATTCTTATTCAAGATCTGATAAAGACTGTCGTGTATATGCTAGATGTGCAAAATCAAAATGAGGATTATAGCACGTGGTCTGAAGCATGTGGTACCGATAGATCTTTTCGATCATTTCTCTGACCTAAGTTTAGCTCCATGAAGTAGGAAATCGAGTCTTGTGCACATGCATAATCTAAACATTTATATCTGTGTGATATATTAATTGAGGAATATTGGCTATGACAATTGTTTTGAATACTTGGATGATGATGATGATAATGCTGAGGGCATTATCGTAATTATTGTTTATGATAATTGAACTGATAAATGATTGGATGATGATAGTTGATTAATGTTGATGGCATTATCATAATTGTGGTATGATCTATCTGTATGATATGCTGCTTGTGTTATCTTTGTGCTGCCATGTTGGTATTAGTGTAGGTGATCTCATCTCTTTGTTTTATGTTTTGGTTGGGTTTGTGTTGTGAAATAAATATGTAATAGATAGAATGAGTTTTTCGAGAAGAAACTGATGGTAGATACTCAGAGATTGATGAAAACATTGAAAGTGGCTGTCTCAAGTTCGAAGATGTGCCGGATAGACAAGGAGTAGAGTTCTGATGCATCAAGTTAGATACAAGAGAAGAAATGAGTATGTTAAGATTTAACGTTAGTGTTATACCGTGCTATGAAGTAGAACCTATCATAGGGTTATTACTGGTAGAAAAAAAAAGTCTGTAAGTTTTATATTTCTTGAATAATTGTTAAATATTAAGTGGTATTGGTTATATGAGTTTAAATCAGTTTAAATACATTTTTCAGTATTACTTATAAATTCCAATAAGTTTATGTTTCAGTAAGAAAGAAATTTTAAAACCCATCTTTTATAACTCAAACCTTTTATGAACTGATTTTCAGGTTTTGAGTCGGGAGTCAGACATATGATATCCTAGGGAGGGTGTTACAAAAGCAATGATGAGAATAAAATTGAGATGAATTCTAGGATTTTTCTTAACACCTATGGAGGATAGGAAACTTGGATTAGTCAGATCAAAGTATTCTTAAGAGATATAAAGTTTCCAGCTAAATATCTAGTCCATCCTTATCTCACCACTGTCTTTCACCTTTCAACCTTTATCTTTGACTTTTCTCCTTCATTTTCTTTCATTTCTCACGTTGAACTAGAGGAATGAGCAGAGAAAAGAAAAGACAAAGAAAGAAAAGAAGGAAAAAGAGGAAGAACCAAAGAAAAATAAGAGGAAAGCTTAAGCATCAACCAAACAACTTAAGGTAAGGGTGTTTGTTTACTTAGCTTTTTCATTTTCTATGTCATTTTGATGCATGATTTATGCTTGCTTGGATAGAAAATGGGTTTCTAGAGGTTTCCTATGGATTTGAGTTTGGTGAACTTGGTTAGAAGTGAGGAAATGGTAAATAATGTTTTTGAGACATGCATACTGGTAGTTTAGAGCATGTGAGCATCCACAAAACTCTATTATCTTGTGTTGAGAAAAATGGATTTTGGGATAAGAGATTTAACATACATGTGCTTATTTCATAGTATGAAAGTTTTAATGTGTTTAGAGACCAAGTATGAAGTTAAAAATCATCCAAGACTTGTGTTTGAGGGCCAAGGTTTAGGTAGAAGTTCAATAGAACAGGGTATCCAAGTCTGGTGTTGGGCGCTTAAGCACTCAGAAGTTAAGCGCTTTATCGCCCAAGGTCAGAGAGTAGAGGCGTGATGGGCGCCTAAGCGTGTAAGGCCAGAGAGTTCTAGAGTTGAGAGACTGATCGCTCAGAAACTGGGAGCCTAAGCGCCCAGTGATAGATAAACCTGGGAGAGTTTACTATCATGGAGCGCCTAAACGCTGGAAAGAGGACTGCTTAAGCACTGGAAAGAGGAGCGCCTAAGCATTGGAAAGAGGAGCACCTAAGCGCGCGCGCCCAAAGAGTAGAATGCTATATGTGTTTCTTTTTTAGGAAATGGAGTTTCCTGCATGTTAGGATCTTTTATGCATGATTTTTAGTGTGAGTTAAGAAACTATTAAGGATATTTCATGAAGGAGATATCATCCTAGCATATGTGTAAAAGAATATGCCTTTGTACTTCTAATGGTTGTGGAATGACATAAGTATGTTTCTATCCATTGAGAGCAATGATGTTGCACTCGATATCACTTGTCATGTGATAATGTAGTGCATGTTGATTGGCTCCTTTAATGTGAAAGTTGAGCTAGTGATAAGTTTTGTGGTGTATATACAAGAATTGAATATAACACTGCATAGTTTTACACACTTACTATTCCTGTGTATTGTAACCTTATATAGTGTGCACAATCATTTGGATAGAGAATTATAGGTAATTGGTCTGGGGGACTAGTTCTAAATTCTCAATGCGCGGAGGCTCTTTGGGCCAGGGTTATATATAGGTTAAGGAGGTAACGCATTCCCTCCCTGCTAGGTAGGTTAAGGAGGTAATATATTGCCTCCCTACCTAGAGGAATACAAGGGAACCAAGTTCCTAGGAATATGCAGGTTTCATGATATTGCATAAACACTATCACAACACATTCATATTTCATAATCATTACCTTAGGGCATATCTTAGGCATGAGCATGTACAAGCATTTGCATTCAATAACAATTGTATGAGCAATTATTTTATCTTAGTTAAGAAAAGGTTTGTGATACAACGGAGTGAGAAAAACATCTTGTCATAGTAGAGAAGTGAGAAAAGCTCTCTACCAAGGGCAAAGGAGTGAGAGAAACACTTTGTCAAGGAACATGATGTTTTACAATTGTATAGGCAATTGTTTATTGTAACACTCTTCTTAGGGCATCACATTTCCGACACCCGACTTATAATCTGAAAATTAATTTGTAAAAGGTTTGAGTTATGAAAATATGGGTTTCAAAATTACTTCTTTAGTGAAACGTAAATTTACTGAAAATATTAGGTAATATTGAAAATCATATTTCAACTATTCATTATACAATATTGACACCAATTAATATTTCACAATTTAAAGAGAAATATAAAATTAACAGACTCTTTTTTTTTAACAGTAGCAAACCCTATAACGGGTCCTACTTAATAGCATGGTACAACACTAACGAGAAACTTTAACATACTTATTCCTTTTTCTGTCCATCTTGATGCATCAGACATCTGTTCCTTTGTCAACACTGCACACCTTCGAGTCTTGAATGTCCACTCCTTATTGTTGTCACCAATCTCAGAGTATCCATCGCCCGTTATGTCTAAGACAACTCGATCCTTCTATTATTTGATTTTAACATCTGATACACAAAGAAACAACATAACAAAGAGGTGAGATCACCTACATCAATACTAACATGGCAGCACAGAGATAACACAAGCAGCATATCATACAGATAGATCATACCACAATTATGATCATGTCATCAACATTAATCAACTATCATCATCCAATCATTTATCAGTTCAATTATCATAAACAACAATTACGATAATGCCCTCAGCATTATCATCATCATCATTCAATTATTCAAAACAATTGTCATAGTCAATATTCCTCAATTAATATATCACATAGATATAAATGTACTCATATAATGCATGTGTATTTAGACTCAATGTTCCTACTCCATGGAGCTAAACTCAGGTCGGAGAAATGATCGCAAAGATCTGTCGGTACCACATGCCTCAGACCATGTGCTATAATCCTCATTTTGATTTTGCACATCTAGCATATACACGACAGTCTTTATCAGATCTTGAATAAGAATAGTGTCTCGGTCAGGATCATCGGTGTGTTGCATCGGTCTAACCTATGGGAAGAAGCGCGACCAACCACCCGTGTAAGCAACCCGCACCCCGATGCCCCTAAGGTCAACAAGTGACTTACACTACGCATATCGCACCCACTCAAGAGGTGTGTTTCTCCTAGGCAATCAGCCATATCCAGTCCTCATTGGACCATTCCAATGCATGTATAATGCACCAAATACCAATCACAGGTATATCTTATAATTTCTCAGATATAGTTTATACAATGCACGAATATATCAGTGCAAGTCCAACCACAAGGGTCATTCTTTTCAAATTTGTTTGTTCAATTAAATCATATGTCTCAACGCATATTTTTTTTTTCAATGCATCTAAAATGCACCACGTGCCAATAACAGGTAAAACTCGTTGTTTACACAAACAGTGTTCATACACTGGCTTTACAGTAATCATACTATATTTTTTTCAATAACAAAATCATGTTATCATATTTTTATAGTTATAAAACACTGTTGTCGTGTTTTCACAATCCCGCAACATTTCTGTTATGTTTTCACAATTCTAAAACATTTCTATTACGTTTTCACAATATCGTAACACTTCTGTTATGTTTTCAAAATACCGCAACACTTCTGTTGCACTTTTAAATCACGTATTAATTTTTCAACGTTTTTCTCAATCCCATAAAAATATACGTTTCTCAAATTGCGTAGCAATTTTTCACCGTTTTCAAAATCGCGTAACTTAAAAATCATTCTTTTAAGTTGCGTAAATCATTTTCCATCATTCTCAAAATATTTAAAACACTTTCCAAATCACATAACGACTTTTAGCCACTTTTCACAATCACGTAAAAATAATTCATCACTTTTCAATCACGTAGTGATTTTTCAATATTAATTCAAATTACGTAAAATATTTAAACGTAATTCAAATTGCGTAGAAATATTTCAACATATTCCAAATCGCGTAGAAATATTTTACTGTATTTCAAATCATTTTTAAGATACGTAAAATATTTTTCAACATTTTACAATCATGTAAAATATTCCTCAATATTTTAAATATTATTTTGGACTTAAATAAATCAATATCATTTTCAACACATTTTTCAATTTGCGTAACTTAAAAATCACGTTTTTAAGATACGTAAAACATTTTTCATCATCATTTCATTACAGAAAATATTTCTTCAAAAATTCCTTTTCAACCTTTCTCAAAATAATATGACTTTGTATTTCATTTTTCACATTTTCTTACTCAAGAAAATCTTTTTCCGCATTTCTTTACTCAAGAAATCCTTATCCAAAGTATAATCCACAAAAAAATCACTTTTCCATTGATATAAATCAACGTTTCAAAACTTAACATTTTCTAACGTATTTCAAAACTCAAAAATCAGTTATACGTTAGTAAATTTTCAAAACACCATTATATTCTTCATTTTTCCCAAATCATTTCCAAACACAACCTTCTTCAAAATAAATTGAAGTTCGAAAACATTTTCGTTTACAAAAAACTTGATTTTCTCAAGTGATAAACGCTCTAATTCCCTTTCCAAATTCTTGTGTGAAAATCATTTTGTTATAAAACCAAGGTATCCGCAAGTCTTCAAAAACCGTGAACGTGTTCATTGAAAACTGTCAAATCTTTCGAGAGACAAAACACTTTGTTTTATAAAATATCACTCTATTCCATAAAAATTTAGGCATTACAAGCCTTCAAAAACATGGACATGACTATTGAAACTATCAAATATTTTTCCTTCTAAATTGATATGGTTTTACACAAACAAAACCATTAAAAATCCTTTACAAAAACCGTGAACACTTGGTCTTTGAAATCAAGTCATTTGTTCATTTTCATTTTTCACTTTCTTTGCAAATCCATTTTCACTTTCTTTACAAATCCTTTTTCACTTTCTTTGCAAATCCTTAAAATCAACATTGCTATTTTCATTTAAAACTCATGTTTAGTCTTAGAAACTTTTTACACAAAATAAATCAATACAAATCCCTTCAAAAACCGTGTTCATGTACTCTTTGAAAAATAAATCCTTTGTTTATTTTCCTTGTTTTTCTAAACATCTCATTTCATCATCCATGAAAATATTAATTTATGAACACCTATCTTGAGGTGTCTTAACCGAAATTCACCATGTTCTAGGGACCAAAAATTAATTCTCTTGTTCTTGAAAAATTTCAACAGAAACTCTAATCATGAGTGTCAAAACCATGACCACTCTTCCTTTGGCCATTGGAGCCAAAAATTAATTTCCTTTCCATCATCAAATCATAGCATACACATACATATTTCATCATATATACCATAAGCTACCATAAGCATGCCATAATCAAAAGTAATAAATCATGCAAATCATACAAAACATGAACAAATAAATCAAACACATAAACACCCACAAATAATTACATGACCATGGATATGAATCCTCACATGGATTCACTATCCATCAAATATAAGGCCATCTCTTACCACCATACTTAGTTGGTGAGATGGATCTCCCTCTTACCTCTTGAAGATCCTCAAAAGCTCTTTGTTTTGCTTCTTTTTCCAAGTCCTTCACCACCAAGGGCTTCTCAAATACAAAACAAAATACATAAAAATTAGTATAATAAGCTTGATTAAGAGGAACCATGGATCAAACATGGTTTAGATCATGAAAAAGAAGAGAAGAAATGAAGTTTCCTTACACTTCACGACAAATACCGTATAACTTTGATCTTGAAGGAAGTCTATGAAGATGGATGATTTAGAGGAAATCTCCAACATGAAAGTTGCTTAGAATATCATGTAGATTCAAGATCTATGGTTGGATGAAATTAAAGAGTGATGGAAGGCATATCTAGGGTGCTTGATCGAATGGTGTTTCTTGGAGAAGAGAATGGAGTTTTTGTGTTTTGTTTTGGAGGAGATGATGAATAGAAAGACAATTATGATACAAATAATAGAAACCAACAATTTTGGCCCCCTTTAGAGTGCATGGCCGTAGCTATGCTTGGAAAGAAAGAAGAGAATATTTTTGCTTCTTGAAAATGGTCAATAATGACCAATAATGACCAAGACAACATATAATTGGTGTCTTGAAACTTGGCTAATTTCCTACACCATCATAAAACCGTCCCCCCTCCTTCATGCTCTCCTTGAGTGACTAATCTCCTAACCACCATTATTTGAAGCATTTCTAGCCATTGATTAATTCAATGGTTAGGATTTAGGTAGACTTTTGATTTTAGAAGACTTAATCTAGGCCATTGGATCTTTCTCCTTTAAATTCTAACCATTAGATGTGTCTCCAAAATGAAGGGTCAAGATTACTCCTTCTTACTTTTAATCCAAGGGTCATAATTAGTCTTTGCTACATTTTAAGACTAATTCTCCACCATTGATTAAATTTACATCCAATGGTCATAAATGGTCCATGTTACTTTACAAGACCAAATCTCCACCCTTGATTAATTCTTCATCCATTGGTCATAAATGGTCTTTGTCACTTTTTAAGACCAAATCTCTACCATTGATTAAATCCAAATCCAATGGTTATAAATGGTCATAGCCATTTTATTAACTTATCCTACACCGTTGATTAAATCAAGATCAAGTCTTTACCGTCGATTAAATCAACGGTTGATATCAAAGTCTTCAATATTAGACTTGTTTCATATTGGTCCATCAAAAATTGTCACAATCACTAATATTGACTTAATAGTATAATTTCTATTTTTATCTGCTAAAACCCCACGAAAGATTATATTTATTGTATTTTTATCGTCTGATAAATAAATACAATACAAAACACAGTACAAGAAATTTTCTAAAACTGTTTCCGGATTCAGGTTTAGTAAGATCCCCTGTCTCCGTCTAAACAGTACAAATTTTTTTATACGTAGAAAAATTTTTACTTTGTGGGACCCACCTGGGCCCACGTAAGGTCACTTGGGCCCACATACACCCTTAGGCCCACAATCAGTAAAAAATTCATAATCATCTACAAAAATCACAAATATTAGAAAACGTATGAAATTCAAGTCAGATTATTAAAAATAATTAACAGTCAAAAGAAATAAATATTTAAAGATTTTCTCCGACCCGAAAATTATTATTTTCCTGACACGGAGTAAATCACTCAAAACGATCAAATACACTGATGAAATAAACAAAATAATTTTACAGTGCACAAAAATTACTAAACAGTAAAATTCTGTTAACTGTCAAAATTATTGTTTAAGAGATAGGAAATTCAGGGTGTTACATTTATCATTGAAAAGTGGTTACTTATGGTTATAGATTATGCATTGCTTTGTGAATGTTACATAGAGAGAGTATGATAATATTCCACTGGTATTGAGTAGCGACTCATTTACTTGTTGCAAATCATAATCTATTATTAATAAGTTTATTCATAGTGAATGTTTAATTATGTAATAATTGAACGCTCTGCCTCAGGAAGAGAAATGAACAGTTTTTGGCTTTTGCCACCTTTCTACATATTACTAAAATGTTTGCTTTTCCCAGAAGTAGCTGGAGTTATCATGATGCCATATATATGTTTATACTACTGAGAATTGCGAATTCTTACCTCATTTGTTGTTTTCTATGACAAATCCAGGTCGAGACTCTTCCAAGGAAAAGAAGAAGAAGCAAATACAATAGACAATTTTTTATTTGTTTTTGAACAAAGCTTGTATATTATTATATTTGCTTTGGTTTGTTAAAGGTTTATGAATTACGCTATACCTTTTTGTGGCTATTATTGTATATATATGATCTTTTCTTTCCCTATTAGCTCTTTACAATAACATGTATGGTTATTATGAATCTAGAATGTTATTTTTAAGTTAGAAGTGATGTGGTTAATACTCTTTACAATGGTATATTCAGAATATACTAAAGTACTAGTATTAGGATGTTACAACACGTGTCCAATACGCAGACACTCCTCAAAAACGACGTGTCTATGCTTCATAGCTTTCAAGGTTTCCAGAAACTTTTGTATCTGCTAAGGATATTTTGATCTTCCATTGAAGAGTTTTCTACTTTCCATAAGTATTAGGAAAAATTATAAGACTGTTTTCAATTACCAAACTCATCATTTCATGATTATCCTTATACACCGTTAACAAACAATAAGCTATAATACATTTCCGCTATAGGTAAAAATATCAAACTAATTTAATTGATTCTCAAAATTTTGCCACATCGCAGTCTATTCATTTATGACATAGAAATAAATTTTTCCTATTTATTTCCATCATTTAAGCACTTCATGCAAAGTTTTGAGCTAATATGAGCTATTTTTCACATTCAGTATTACAGCAACATATGCAAACTAACACAGAAAGTCACCAAAATTAACAGGTAACTCATACATGTGTTACTGAACTTTTATAACTATAAATAAGACTAATAGGTTAGAGAGGTTGTTACAAGGATAGCTCGCATACAACTTTTTGAATCTCTCCCAATACTCATACAGAGTTTCTCCTGATATTTACCTTATGCCACATATATCCTTCCTAATAGCAGTAGCTCTAGAAGTAGGGAAGAACTTCTCTAGGAATAACCTCTTTATATCATTCCAACATGTTATGGCAGCTGGTTGCAAATAATACAACCGATCCTTGATTGCTCCATCTAATGAGATATGGAAGTTTCTCAATTTGATAAATTCTTTTGGAATTCCCTAAGGCTTCATGGTCGAACAAACCACATGGAACTCCTTCAAGTGCTTATGAGGGTCTTCTCCTGCAAGTTCGTGGAACTTTAGCAGCAAGTGTATCAATCCATATTTCAATTCAAATCAGCATTTAAATCAGGATATCAAATGCTCAAAGGCTGGTAATTCACACCAGGTGCTGCTAATTCCTTAAGAGTCCTATTATGCATATTATCAGTCATGTTTGCAGTGTTATTTGTATTCTCAAGTTCAGTTTCAATATTATCAGTCATAGTTGTAGTGTTACTTATATTCTCAAGTTCAGTTTCAATTTTAGATATTATTCTTTCACTAAGCCTACGAGCTCTATTTAGTGTATGCAAGGTCCTTTCAATATCTGGATCAATGTTAAGCAAATGATTACGAGAAGACCTGGTCATACAACATGTAAAAGTGCAAAAACACGATATACAAAATGGACTACGCAACTCTAAAATTCTATCAAAATAACACTAGTTACCCTATCTACATAATTTTAAAATTATGGGACCACCACAGGGTGAAAACAACTCAAAAATGATACACACAAATGCAATAATTTTTTTTTAAAATGAAAAAGTGGTCTAAATGATGGAATTTGGCCGAGATAGGGTGAGGCTCATTACCTTTGTAGAACACACCATTTTTCTTCAATTGATCAATTTTTAAGTCATTCTAAGATGATTTGTCCATACAAAAATATGAAAAATAACCTAATTTTATTGAAAACGACCAAAATAGAACAGATAGGGGTGTTAGGGGTTTGGCAAGGTCTTGATATGATCAAATAACATCAAAAGACATCCAATAATGTGCTCCACTTGCCTACCAAATTGTAGCACAATCAGATATGGTTTGGGCCATACACTTGTTTTGCACTTGAAAACCACAATTAAGCTAAAAACTACTTGAAACAAGGAAAATAGGGGTTAGTGAATGGTTAATAGTTAATTATACTCCTAATATGATTGATTAAACTCATAATGGTCCACAGCAATGATGTCAAAAGTGGATAGTTGTCATAACTATCAAATTATATCAATTTGTAAGTCTATTAATCAAATTACTTGTAGTATAAGGCACAACTGGGTCGAGCCCTTTAATCACTCTAATTAAGAAATCAGATTAAGAAGTTAACGAAGGGGAGAAATTACAGAATTAATTAAATGAAAGCTTTTAAAAGTTGTAAACAAAATTATGTAAACAACCAATCTAAGGAAATCAACTAATTTTGAATTTAATCCATCATTGATCACTGGGAATCCATTCAATTGCTAATCAGATTCTTGGTCTTAGATCACATCAAGAAGCCTTAAGATGATCTATGAATTCTCTATTAGATAAGATTCCATAATTTATTTAGTCAAGATTAAATGAATTAAGTACACATCTAATCCTAAATTAACCTAAAACCCAGAATTCAACTAAGCTTAACAATCCATCAAACACCTTTGATGCATTGTTTAGTCTCTGTAATCCTCATTAAACACATGGTAATTATGAAATTATCACATCAACATTTGATTTGAATTAAGCAATTCCATCCATATTTAATAATATCTAAAGAGGTAAAAGAGATACTTGATTAACAAGTAAAAGGGAAACTTGATTAACAATTAAATGTAAAATGATCAAAACTAGATCTTAGAATTAAACATCAAGACTGTCAATCCCTAGAATTGATTAAAAGATTCTAACCCTCCATGGATGGAAGGGAAGAAAAACAGAAAAGAAAGAAATCTAGAGAGAAGGGAGAGGGAGAGAGATGAAGAGAGAAAGTGTAAGCAAAAACAACTAAGAGAAAATTAGGGTTTGTTTTGTGGTTGCTGATGCTTAAATACCTGTCTCTAAAATTAAAAATCCAAGTTTTCCCTTAGCTTAGGTTAATATTCTTCATCTTAACTTCAATTAGACACCTCATTTGCCTAATTTAGGCATATGATGAGAGAATTATGTCTTGAATATTCTTAACAGCTCTCTGAATCAATCAACCAACTTCAAAGGGCTAGAACACCATCAAAACGTCATAGTTTTGATAAGTGGTCTTCATAAAAGTTGAAGATTTGTGTCTCAGCTTTCCAATGGCACTGGTGTCAACTCCATATGACTCTTACAACCTAAATTTTGACCCAATCTGAACCACTAGACATTCGATTCAATCTTCAAGCTCTTCATCAAAGTTGTAGAGATTTCTCTCTACTTTCTTACAAGTACAGGTTAGGGTAGATATATGTAAATTTATTAGCTTATTTCCTTAGGTTTAATGTAACTTAAGGAAGAATAATAGAATTTAAGTGGCCATTTTAGGTGTGTGAACAATAACGAAATGATGAGAATAGGATTGAGATGAATCCTAGGATTTTTCATAAAGCCTATGGAGGTTAGGAAACTTGGATTGGTAAGATCAATGTATTCTTAAAAGATATAAAGTTTCCAGCTAAATATCTAGTCCATCCTTATCTTTCCATTGCCCTTCACCTTTCAACCTTCAGCTTTGAATTTCCTCCTTCATTTTCTTTCATTTCTCACGTTGAACTAGAGGAAAGAGCAAAGAAAAGAAAATGGAAAGAAAGAAGAGAAGAGAAGAAGGAAAGGAAAGAGTAAAATGAGGAAGAACTAAGGAAAAACAAGAGAAAAACTTGAGCATCAATCACACAACTTAAGGTAGGGATGTTTGTTTACTTAGCTTTTTCCTTTTCTATATCATTTTAATGCATGCTTTTTGCTTGCTTGGATAGAAAATGGTTTTCTAGAGGTTTTCTAAGGGTTTGAGTTGGGTGAACTTAGTTAGAAGTGAGGAAATGGTAAATTATGTTTTTAAGACATGCATACCGGTGGTTTATTGCATGTGAGCATTCATAAAAATCCATTATCTTGTGTTGAGAAAAATGGGCTTTGGGATGAGAGATTTAACATACATGTGCTTATTTCATTTTGTTAGTGATTTGAGAATATGTATGAGAGTTATAATGTCTTTAGAGACCAAGTTAAACACCATCCAAGACTTGTATTTGAGAGCTAAGGTTTGGGTGGAAGTTCAATGGAACAGGGTATCCAAGTCTGGTGTTGGGCGTTTAAGCACCTAGAAGTTGGGTGCTTAATCGCCCAATGAGTGAGCGCTCAAGCGCGCAAGGCTAGAGAGTTCTATAGCAGAGCTATTGATCGCTCAGAAATTGGGCGCCTAAGTGCCTAGTGATCGATAAACTTGTGTTTCTTTTTTAGGAAATAGAGTTTCTTGCTTGTTAGGATCTTTTATGCATGATTTTTAATATGAGTTAAGAAACTATTAGGGATATTTCATGAAGGAAATAACCACATAACATATGTGTAAAAAAATAGGCCTTTATACATCCAATGGTTGTGGAATAACATAGGTATGTTTTTATCTATTGAGAGAAATGGTTTTGCACTCGGTATCACTTGTGATGTGATGATGTTGTGCATATTGTTTGGCTCCTTTAATGTGAAAGTTGAGCTAGTGATGAGTTTTGTGGTATGTGTATATGGGAGTTGAATATAACACTGCATAGTTTTACACACTTGCAATTCCTATATATTGTAGCATTATATGGTGTGCACAATCATTTGGCATGAGAATTGTAGGCAATTGGTTTGAGGGGCTAGTCCTAAATTCTAAGAGTGCGAAGCCTCTTAGGGCCAAGGTTACAGGTAGGTTAAGGAGGTAATACATTCCATCTCTACTTAGTAGGTTAAGTAGGTAATATATTCCCTCCCTACTCAGAGGAATACAATGGAACTAGGATCTTGGGGATATGCATGTTTTATGACATTGCACAAACACTACCATAACATATTCATATTTTATAATCATTACCTTAGGGCATATCTTAGGCATGAGCATGCACAAGCATTTGCATTTCAATAACAATTGTATGAGCATTTGTTTTATCTCTATTATGAAAGGGTTTGTGAGACAAGGGAGTGAAAAAAATACCTTGTCATAGTAGAGAAGTGAGAAAAGCTCTCTACCATAGGCAAAGGAGTGAGAGAAACACTTTGCCAAGGAACATGATGTTTTACAATTGTATGGACAATTGTTTATCCTTGAAAAGTGGTTACTTATAGTTATAGATTATGCATTGCTTTGTGAATGTTACATAGAACGAGTATGCTAACATTCAACTGGCACTAAGTAGCGACTCATTTCCTTGTTGCAAACATAATCTATTGTTAATAAGTTTATTCACAGTGAATGTTTAATTATGTAATAATTGAACGCTCTGCCTAGGGAAGAGAAAGGAACAGTTTTAGGCTTTTGCCACCTTTCTAGATATTACTAAATGGTTTGTTTTTCCCTGAAGCAGCTAGAGTTATCATGATACCATATATGTGTTTATACTACTGAGAATTGCGAATTCTCACCCTGTTTGTTGTTTTCTATAATATCCAGGTTAAGACTCTTCCAAGGAGAAGAAGAAGAAACGAATAGAATAGATAGTTTTTTATTTGGTTTTGAACAAAGCTCGTATATTATTATATTTGCTTTGGTTTGTTAAAGATTTATGTATTACGCTATACTCTTGTGTGACTATTGTTGTTTATATATGATCTTTTCTTTTCTTATTGACTCTTTATAATAACATGTATGGTTATTATGAATCTAGAATGTTGTTTTTAAGTTAGAAGTGACGTGCCTAATACTCTTTACTATGGTATATTCAAAATATGCTAAAGTACTGGTATTAGGAGGTTACAACACGTGTATGACATGCAGACATGCCTAAAAAATGACGTGTCTGTGCTTTATAGCTTTCAAGGCTTCTTGAAACTTTTGTATCTGCTAAGGATATTTTGATCTTCCATTATTGACTTTTCTATTTTCCATAAGTATTATAAAAAATTCTCGGACTGTTTTCAGTTACCAAACTCATCATTTCATGATTATCATTACACATCATTAACAGCCAATACGCTATAATACATTTCTGGTGTAGGCAAAAGTGTTAAACTAGTTTAGTTGATTCTCAAAATATTACCACCTCATAGTCTATTCATTTGTGACCTAGAAATAAATTTTTATATTTATTTCCATCATTTAAGCATTTCATGCAAAGTTCTGAGCTAATATGAGCTATTTTTCACATTTGGTATTATAGTAACATATGCAAACTAACTCAAAAAGTCTCCACAATTCACTGGTAACTCATACATGTGTTACTGAACTTCTATAACCATAAATAATATTAATAGGTTAGGGGGATTGTTACAATGATAGCTCACACATGACTTTTTGAATATCTCCCAATACTCATATAGAGTTTCTCTTGATATCTGCCTTATGCCACATATATCCTTCCTATTGGCAGCAGCTCTAGAAGTAAGGAAAAACTTCTCTAGGAACAACCTCTTCATATCATTCCAACATGTTATGGCAGCTGGTTGCAAGTAATACAACCAATCCTTGACTGCTCCATCAAATGGGAAATGGAAGTTTCTCAATTTGATATGTTCTTCTAGAATTCCTTGAGGTTTTATGGTTGAACAAACCACATAGAATTCTTTCAAATGCTTATGAGGGTCTTTACCTGCAAGTCTATGAAACTTTAGCAACAAGTGTATCAATCCATATTTCAATTCAAAATCAGCATTTAAATCAAGATATTGAATGCACAAAGGCTTGTAATTCATATCAGGTGCTGTTAGTTCCTTAAAAGTCCTATTATGCATATTATCGGTCATGTTTGCAGTGTTATTTGTATTCTCAGGTTTAGTTTTAGTATTATCAGTCATAGTTGTACTGTTACTTATATTCTCAAGTTCAGTTTAAATTTCAATTTCAATGTCCCTTTCAATTTCAGAAATTATCTTTTGACTAAGCCTATGAGCTCTATTAAGTGTATGCATGGTCCTCTCAATATTAGGATCAATGTTAAGCAAATGATTACGAGAAGACCTAGTTATACAACATGCAAAAGTGCAAAAATACAAGATATGCAAAATGGACTATGCAACACTAAAATTATTCCAAAATAACACTAGTTACCCTATCTACACAATTTTAAAAATTATGGGACCACTATAGGGTGAAAACAACTTAAAAATGATACACAAAAATGCAATAAAAAATCTTGAAAAAAATGGAAAAATGGTCGAAACGATGGAATTTACTGAGATATGGTGGGGCTCATTACCTTTGTAAAACACACCATTTTTCTTCAATTGACCAATTTTCAGGTCATTCTAAGATGGTTTATCCGTACAAAAATTTGAAAAATAACTTAATTTTATTGAAAACGACCAAAACAAAGCAGACAAGGGTATTGGGGGTTAGTCAAGGTCTTGATATGATCAAATAACATCAAAAGACATCCAATAATGTAATCTAATTGCCTACTAAATTATAGCACAATCAGAGATAGTTTGGGTCGTACAGTTGTTTTGCACTTGAAAACCGCAATTAAGCTAAAAACTACTTGAAACAAGGAAAACAAGGGTTAGTAGTTAATTATACTCCTAATATGATTGATTAAACTCATAATGGTCCACAACGACGATGCCAAAATTGGATAGTTGTCGTAACTATCAAATTATATCAATTTGTAAGTCTATTCATCAAATTACTTGTAGTATAAGGCACAACTGGGTCGAGCCCTTGGATCACTCTAATTAAGAAATCAGATTAAGAAGTTAACGAATGGGAGAAATTACAGAATTAATTAAATGAAAGCTTTTAAAAGTTGTAAACAAAATTATGTAAACAACCAATCCAAGGAAATCAACTAATCTTGAATTTAATTCATCATTGATACTATGAATCCATTCAATTGCTAATCAGATTCTTGGTCTTAGATCACATCAAGAAGCCTTAAGATGATTCATGAATTCTCTATTAGATAAGATTCTATAATTTAATTAGTCAAGGTTAAATGAATTAAGCACCCATTTAATCCTAAATTAACCTTAAACCCAAAATTCAACCAAGCTTAACATTCTATGAAACACCTTTAATGCATTATTTAGTCTCTTTAATCCTCATTAAACATGTGATAATTATGAAATTATCACATTAATATCTAAATCAAATTAAGCAATTCAATCCATATTTAACAAAATCTAAAGAGGTTAAAGAGAAACTTAATTTACTAGTAAAATAGAAACTTGATTAACAATTAAATGTAAAATAATCGAAACTAGATCTTAGAATTAAACATCAAAATTGTCAATCCCTAGAATTGATTAAAAGGTTCTAGTCCTCCATGGATGGAAGGGAAGAAAAACAAAAAATAAAGAAACCTAGAGAGAAGGGAGAGGAAGAGAGATGAAGAGAGATGGAGAGAGAAAGTGTAAGCAAGAATGACTAATAGAAAATTAGGGTTTGGTTCATGGTTGCTGCTGCTTAAATAATTGTCTCTAAAATTAAAAATTCATGTTTGCCCTCAGCTTAAGGTTAACCCTCTTCCTCTTAGCTTTAATTGGACACCTAATTTGCCTAATTTAGGCATATGATAAGAGAATTATGTCTAGAACATTCTTAACAGCTCTTTGAATTCATTAGCCAACTTCAAAGGGCGAGAACACCATCAAAAAGTCATAATTTTTATAAGTGGTCTTCATAAGAGTTGAAGATATGTGTCTCAGCTTTCAAATGACACTAGTCTAAACTCTATATGACTCTTATAACCCAAATTATGGCCCAATTAGACCCACTAGACATCTGATTCATCCTTCGAGACCTTCCACAAAGTTGGAGAGCTTTCTCTCTACTTTCCTATAAGGTAAAATTTATAATTTTTACATGTTTAGAACTCAAGTGATGCCCAAAATATAGAAATAGTGTAAAATTCCTAATAATGCTGAAATATACAATTAAGCTCAATTTGAGCTCAAACTTATAAAATGTGGTCAAGACCAATCAATTAAGGACATAAGAGATCTAAGAGACTAAATATGAGGGTTAACTAATGTATGAAAATTGTGTTTATCACAATACTACTTTTTGACCTGAAAGACTAAAGTTAGGAAATTCAATATTTTCTATGACGTCTAGGGATATGCCTACTTTGTTAGAAAATACCTTAACTTCCCTGAACAATATTAAGCATCAGGTTGATGAAAGTAATCACGAAATGGTCAATATGCATCCCTAGCAAATGACCATAGTAATAACCCCTTTAATCAAATAAACTAATAACATCTATAATGCATTAGCTCATCAAATAGGTAGAATTGCTAATATGTTTGTGTGAAAAATCCAAATGATCATATTATCCAATAAATAGGGATCACACAACCACCTATTTGCTAGAATTAGAATAGTTTCAACATGAAGGAATTCAAATAGTAGTCAAGAACCAAAACACTAATGAAATTCTCTAAAAGCTTCCATTAAACAATGTTATGTGGCATCAACAAATTAACCAAGTAGTTGAATAGATTTTGAATAGGTTTAGTTTCAATGTAGGCTATGCTAACCAACCTTTCTTTTGTCTCAGTGCTTCTTGAGTTCATTTAACAAGCTGAACTGCTAGAGGGTGGAAAGTGTCAAAATTTTCTAAGTTTTCTAGATAAAGTGGTCAATCTATTGTTGATTATATTACTCAATACACTATCAAAGTAGGGGATATTGTTATTATTGAGTATCTAAAAATGATTCCTAACTCTTTGACTAAGAATGCTTTCACCTAGTTTTTGAATTCAAGACCTAATTCAATACAAACATGGGCTCAATTCAAAAGAAGTTTCCATGAACAATTTTTTAGGGGGGAAATGAAAGTGAGCCTAACATACTTATTTGAGATCAGGAGAATGCATGGAGCGTTAATTGATGATTATTTGGCTAGGTTTCAACATATGAAGAGTTGATATTTTACACCTATCCTTGAAGCAGAAGTGGTTACAATGGTAGCCAATGGCCTAGATTATTTGATTAGGAAGAAGTTAGTTAACCAACAATTCCTCGATATGACCTAGTTAACTGATAAAGTTAGACAAATTGAACAACACAAAGAAGAAAATGATAGGTTTAAGAAATTGCCAAAAAGAGAAAAGACAACCATTGTCGAGTTCCAAGAATCATAAGATATCGATGAAGAGGGTAATGAGGTTAACATTGCAGAATTACAATCAAGACCTCCTTATACCCATGCTTCTTTAAAACTTGTTAAAGCAAAAGACAAGATGAAATATGATAACAAGAAAACATATTCTTTCAATATAACTAAGGCTGATTAAATCTTTGAGAGAGAAAAAGAAGCAATACAGAGAAACTAAATAATATGTTACCCCTGTTGCTATGGTACCATGTAAGATGTTTCAAATGACATCCTTTGAAACTCCATGATGCCTAAATTTGTAACAAATCTCCAAAAATTTGGTCAAATAGGCATTTAGGTCATCATTAGGTAGACCACTAATTTGGACAGATGATTAAATCATTTGAACTATCGCATGCTTGATCTCAAAATTGTTTGCTTATATAGTTGACCTACAGATACTAGTATGCAAATCCTGGATTTGAAGAGTAGCAAAGTCTCTCAAAGCTCTCATAGAGTCTTATTCTCCTGCCATATTCGTTGCTTGATCAAAATCAAGAGCTTGTAATTCAATTTGATTCCTCAAAAGCCTCTGGAAAGTTCTATCATTCTTAAGGTCATATAGGAATCGAGAAACACCTGGAGTCCTTCACATACACTAGCAAAGTACCTGAAAAAACCAAGAAACAAAATAAACCTTGAAGTGAGAATAGTAGCTAGATACTAATAGTAGCACCAACTCAAAACTCAATCCCCGGCAACAATGCTAAAAACTTATCAGCAAGCATGTAAGTGCATGGGTTGTACAAGTAATAAAAGGTTGAGTAAGAGTATCGTCTTCCAAGGAATTAATTTAGATATGTACTAACTTCCAACCAATCACTACTAAGTCTTATTCAAGCAATCAATTTAAAATTGCAATTAGAAACCAAAACAAGTATAAAACAAGAAACTAAAGCAATTAAAGATAATTCTAATTTTCTAGAGGTTAAAGTAATGAATTAGGACCTAGGTTCACCCTATCTGCCACCATTTCACAAGACTTCATGCAATTCCCCTTAATCTAATTAATGAATTGATTTGTTAGCTAAGACATTGCATTAGTCAATAGCCTATATCAAGGTCAATTAACCATGGTTGTCTTACCTAATACACTATGTATCAATGTGTATTAGCCTAAGTTCCTCTCATTAAGAAAAAGTCTCATTAGCTATGCAATGCCAAAAGACATGTGCCCATCCTAATGGCTAATTAACACATTCAACAAGCAAGATGTAAATTGAACATGCATTGTCCACATTCAAGGCCCAACACCTAAATTCTTATGTCTAGTTCATTAGGGTTCCCTACATCAAACTATTGGTGATCAAGCAATTACAAGCATTAAGTAAAAAAGTGAACAAACAAACTAATCCCCTTAACCAAGATAAAAAAAAATTACAAAAATGTCAAGCTACATGGTTAAGATCCTAAGGATCCCCTAGTAAGAGGTTTAACAATCCATAATAATTTAAAACAAGAGATCTAGTTCAAAATACATCAATAATCAAAAGAAAAACAAGAAGGAAAGGTTAGAAGGAACTAGACTGATGAATCTTCAATCTTAAACTCCAACCTAACTCTGACTCTTCCAAGATCTTAATGCTTCTCTCTCTAGAAATATAAACCCTAACTCAAACCCTCTCTCTCTAGAAAATGGGAAGAACAAAAGATAGATGGAAAACCCCAAAAAGATATCCACTAAAAGGCTGAAATCATGGGTTGGATTACATCCAGGCATTGTGTCACACTCGTCTATGGTCTGTTAGCTGTGAGCTTGACATTGCGACTCGAGTTTGTGGCTTTGCGATGCGAG
Organism: Ormosia emarginata; assembly: GCA_029884605.1. Classification (NCBI taxonomy): domain Eukaryota; kingdom Viridiplantae; phylum Streptophyta; class Magnoliopsida; order Fabales; family Fabaceae; genus Ormosia; species Ormosia emarginata. The sequence goes on from JAQQTP010000045.1 coordinate 550,033, forward strand.
ATGCCAAACTTAGTTTTCTTCTTCAACTCTTCAAGCTGAGTCCAAATCTGTTCTCCATGGCCTTATTCTTGATCCCTTTCATCTTCAAATATATACAACAAATAGTAAAGGTATACAAAAGAGGTCTAGGCATCAAAATAATCATTTCTAACTCAATAAGTGCCAAAATTAATATCATTTCAAACAACGAAAGAGCTATGACTCAACTGAATAATTTAAGCTCTAAACACTTGCAAATTTCCATCAACTAAGGACTTAGCATATAAAAAATGGACAAATTAAGCCATAGATAACTCCATTTTATTAGTGGACTTCGAAAAAAGTATAATGCGTTTATTATCTCTATTGATTCAAGATTGGATCCCTATACCATCATTAAGATAGAATCTTTACTACTAGCAAATGAGGCAAGGCTTGAAAAGCACAACAAATATGTTCTTCCAGACTCCATGTCTTGTAACACCCCAAACTTCCTAAATATAAGACAGTAATTTTGACAGTTAACAGAATTTTACTGTTTAGTAATTTCTGTGTACTGTAAAATTATTTTGATTATTCCGTGACTGCTTTTGATCATTTTGTGTGATTTACTCTGTGTCAAGAAAATAATAATTTTCAGGCCGGGAAAAATTTTACGTAATTTAATTATTACTATTAAGTCTTAATTATTTTACGTAATCTGATTTGATATTTGTGCATTTTCTAATTTTTGTGATTTTGTGTGTGATTTTGAAATGTTTATATTACTCTGATTATTTTAGCGTTATCCGTGGGCCAACTGTGGGCCTAGGGAGGTTGTATGTGGGCCCCATATGGGTCCAGAAAGGTAAGTTTTTCTGTAGTCAGGAAAATTCGTACTGTTGAGACGGAGACGGGGGATCTTACTAAACCTGAATCCGAAAACAATTGTAGAAATTTTTTTTTACTGTGTTTTGCATTATATTTAATTATTGGGTGATAAAAATACAGTAAAAATATTATTCGAAGAACAATAGCAGATACAAAAATAAATATTGTACTGTGAAGTCAACATTAGTGGCTTGGATATCTACCATTGATGTAATCAATGGTGGAGACTTGATCTTGATTTAATTAACAGTTGAGATTTAGTCTTATAAAGTGGTTAGGACCATTTATAACTCTTGGATGTAAAGTTTGAAGGAGCAATCCTAACCCTTCATTTTGGAGACACATCTAATGGCTAGGATTTCAAGGAGAAAAGATCCAATGGCCTAAATTAAGTCTTCTATCTAAGCCTAAACCTAGAAGCTACATTAAATCCTAACCATTGATCTAATCAATGGTTAAGATTGCCTAAAATGGTGGCTAGGAGATTTGTTGCATTTTGAAGAGTGCATGGAGGAGGGGGGACGGTTTTGGTGCTGCATTTTGGAGCTAAAGCAACATTGGAAGACCATAATTGATCACCTTTGATCATTCTTCATCTTTCCTAAAGCAAAGCTTAACAAAAAAAAAATTCTCTCCTTTTCTCTCCAAGCATAGCTACGGCCACACCACCAAGAACCACCTTCCATCGCTCAACAATTCTATACAACCATACTTCTTGAATCCTTGCTTCAATCCAAGAACCTTTGTAGTTTACACCAAGCTCTAAATCTTCCATCTTGAAGGACTTTTTCCAAGAGCAAGTTTTAGGGTTTTGAAGTGAAGTGTAAGGAAACTTCATTTCTTCTCTTCTTTTTCATGTTCTAAACCATGTTTGATCCATGATTCCTCTTATTCAAGTTTAATATACTAATTTTTTTGTGTTTGTTTTGTGTTCAAGAGACTTTTGTTGGTGGAGATCTTGTTCACAATACAAAGCAAGAAGCTTTTTGTGGTTCTTCAAGAGGTAAGAGGGAGATCCATCTCACCAACCAAGCATGGTGGTGAGAGATGGTTTATTTATTTGATGGATGGTGAATCCATGTGAGGATTCATATCTATGGTCATGTAATAATTTGTGTGTATCTATGTACTTTGATTATTTGCCTATGCTTGATATGCTTTGCATGATTTTCTTGCTTATATGTTATGCTTATGATATGCATGATGAAGATATGTTAAATATATTATGATGGATGTATGATAAATACAAGAAATTTTGGCTCCAATGGCCAAGGGGAGGCTGCAGTTTTGACACCCAAAAATTAGGGTTTTATATTGAAATTTTTCAAGAATAAGGAAAGTGATTTGTTTAAAGAAATTATGAAGTGAAGAAAATTATTTTTAGTTTCAAAGACCATGGTGAATTTCGGCTTTATCACCTCAAAATAGGTGTTCACAAATTAATATTTTCATGAATGGTAAAATTAGATGTTTAGAAAAGCTAGGAAAATAAACAAATGGTTTGTTTTCAAAGAACTTGAGTTCACGGTTTTGGTGAGGAGTTTTAATGGTTTTGTTTATGTAAAAACCAAGAATGGAACTTAGTTGATTTAGAAGGAAAAATACAAGAATGATTTCAATGGCCATGTCCATGATTTTGAAGACTTGAAATGCCTTGATTTTAATGAAACAAAGTGATTTTCAAAGTGGAAATATAACTTGATTTAATACAAGGAATTTGGAAAGGGAATCAGAGTGTTTTGTCACTTGAAAAATGGAATTTTCATATGTAAATGGAAAAGAGAGGTTGAAAGTGTTTGAACCTCAATTTATTTTAAAGAGGATTGATTTTTAGAAGTAATTTGGAATTATAAAGAATACGTGGGAAACTTGGGATTTTCTAACGTGTAACTCATCCTTTGGGTTTTGGAGAGCGTTAGTAAATTTTAAAGTTAAAAACATTGATTTAAATCAATGAAATGGTGAATTGTGAAAATGATTTTCTTGAGTAAGAAATTGTGGAAAATAATGTGAGAAGTCATATTATTTTGAAAAAAAAGTTGAAATGGAATTTTTGAACCTTGAGAAATATTTTACGAAGTTGAAAAATGGTGAAAAATGATTTACGTAACTTAAAAACGTGATTTTTAAGCTATGCGATTGGAAAAACGTTTAAATATTTCCACATGATTTGAAAAACGTTGAAATATTTCTACGCAATTTGGAAAGTGTTTAAATATTTTTACACATTTGAGATATTGTTGAAAAATCACTACGTGATTTAAAAATGGTGGAATATTTCTACGTAATTGATGAAAACGTTGAAAAATCTATATATGATTTGAAAACATAACAGAAAATGTTACAAAATTGTAAAAACGCGACAAAAGTGGTGTGCGATTATGAAAATGCGATAATATGATTTTCGCGATTAAATATACAGTAAAATTATTGTTGAACCAATAGATGAATACTGTATGAGAAAATGATAAATTTTGCCTGTGATTGGCATTAGTGCATTTTATAAGCATGAAATGGTATATGAACAATGTATATGAATTTTGCCTATAATTGGCATTGGTGCATTGAACATGCATTAGAAAGGTCCGAGGGACTGTATGAGGCTATTTGCCTAGGAGAGACGTACACCTCTTGAGTGGGTGCGATATGCGTAGTGTAAGTCACTTGTTGACCTTGGGGGCATCGGGGTGCGGGTTGCTTACATGGGTGGTTGGTAGCTCTTCTTCCCGTAAGTTAGACCGATACAACGCACTGATGATCCTGACTGAGACACTATTCTTAATCGAGATCTCGTAAAGACTATCGTGTATATGCTAGATGTACAAATACAAATGAGAATTATAGCACGTGGTCTGAGGCATTTTGGTATCGACAGATCTTTCAGATCAACTTCTCTGAACTAAGTATTAGCTCCATGGAGTAGGAAATTGAGTTTATGTGCGCATGCATGAAACTGAGCATTTATATCTATATGATATATTAATTGAGGAATATTGGCTATGACAATTGTTTTGTTGAGGAATAATTAGATGATGATGATGATAATCATGTGATGGCATTACTGTAATTACTGTTACTTTATACACCATGATGACAACATAATTGTAATTATGGTATGATATATCTGTATGGTATGTTGTATGTATTAGCTCTGTGCTACCATGTTGGTAATGGCGTAGGTGATCTCACCTTTTTGCTTATTATTTTGTACTGTATTTATATTTGTAAAGACGTTGAGCAAGGCACTGAACCAGAGGGTGAAGAAGAGTAGGTTCCCGTGGAGGAAGCTGAGTTTTGATCGGATGGCATTCCAGTCAAGTTTCTTTGGTTACGTGATATTGCAGTTCCACGGTGGAGCTGGAGCGTGGAGGACTAGTCCCAATGAGAGAGGACTAATTTATGAGGGACACTTGACAGTAAACTTTGGCAAGATATTTCATGGGGATCCGTTTTTCTCTGTAACTATTTTTGTTCATGTTGAATTTCCACTGCATATCAGGCGGCATTGGGATACTAGAAACTATGTCCCAACGGAAATCAGCATAGTCTCGTTAGCCCGGACACCTGTCCGTAGGGCTACGCATCAAATCGAATTCCTACCTGCTGAGGAATCTAAGGAGGACCCGTCTGAGGGTTCTGCTGATTAGTTAGACTTGGATGAGTCTAAAGTCTATTACAAACTATGTCTGTATATATTTAAATGTGTTATCTAGTTTTGGAGAAATGGTCTGTATATAAATAATCCTGACAGTACATGTGTAATGTAAATGATGTAAATTATGTGTGATGATGTATAATATTTTTGATTTCCGCTAAGCTTATTTTATCGTTATCAAAGAAGAAAGAAAAAAATTTACAACTCATATTTTTATTATAACATCACATTGTATGACGTTGGGGGTATTATGATAATTAAGTAACATAAATGTGACATCCTATGGTGAATGTTACATGTCTGGCAATGTTGCAAGCTTTAGCTCCAAGCCACCATAAATTCCTTTTTCTCTAGTAACAAATTTCAAAGTTAATATCATCAAGCTCCTCTTTGGGGCGGTTCTAGTAAATGTGGCATATTCTCCAACTTTAGAGGCAGAGGTCAAGGAGGCAGGTTTGGCATTGGTGAGAAGTCTACCATCATATGCCAAGTTTACTTCAAAACTAGTCATCCAACCTACTTATGTCATCACAAATATGATCAAGGTTTTCAACCTACATTTCCACTTGCTTCTCAATTCCATCAGAGGTTAGTTAAAATATCAGCATTAACAGCCTCACTAGAAGTTCTGATAGACTACCCTTGGTTTCCTAATTCTAAGGCCACCCCCACGTGATTGTTGAAAGCTCAAATATGATGCAAAAGTCATATTACCAAGGCTTAGATTGAGTTCTAGTTGGTGATGACATAGTTTTGCCCATTAAAAATGTTGGTTTTTCACAAATACATCCAGTCACCTCTTGATCCTTCTATCTCACTCACCTTGCACAATCTACTACATATACCTTCCATCACAAAGAGCTTAATTAGTGTCAGTCACCTTTTCCAATGTGATTTTTATTGGCCTTTTATTTTTTGTGATTCTCATGCATATTGTGTTGCTTATGAAAGATGCCAAAAGTTGGGGAGTATTGGTAAGAAAAATATTATTACAATAAATCCTATTTTGATCGTTGAACTATTTGATGTTTGAGGTATTAAGTGTATAGGACCATTCCCTAATTCTTTTGGGTTATTTATATATTTTGGTTGATGTTGATTATATTTCCAAATAGGTTAAGGTAAAAACATGTAGAAACAATGACCATAAGGTAGTTGTCCTATTTTTTAAAGAAGATATTTTTGCAGATTTAAGGACATCACAAGCTATCATTAGTGATGAGGGCAAACATTTTTGAAATAGGCCATTTAAGTATTTAATGAAAAATATGACATTACTCATAAGATAGCTACTCTCTACCACCTACAAAATAGTGGTCAAGTTGAGGTGTCTAATAAGGAGATTAAAAGAACTTTAGAGAAAAATGTAGACACCTATAGGGAAGATTGGTCTCTGCATCTAGATAATACGTATTGTTGGCATATTGCACAACATTTAAGACTCCTATTGAGATGTCGCCATATAAATTTGTTTATTATAAAGCATGTCATCTCCCTGTTGAGTTAGAGCATAGAACATATTGGGCTATTAAGCATCTTAATTTTAAGTTAGATAAGACTGATAATCAAAGAAAACTTCATCTCAGTGAATTAGAAGAAATTCGTAATGATGCTTTTGAGTGTGCAACATCTTATAAGGATAAGATGAAGAGAATACATGATAGTTACTTCTATAGGAAGTCCTTTTAACCTGGTCAAAAAGTGCTTTTGTACAACTCCCGCTTATATTTATTTCTAGGTAAATTGAGATCTAGGTTGTCTGGCCCATACATTGTGAGAGCTGTCAACCCTGATGGTGCTGTTAAGATAGAGAATCTCAAGGATGGCAATATTTTTAAGGTAAATGTCTAGCGATTGAAACCATATATTGAGTTAAAGGATCCAAAGGTAGAAGATAATTTGGTAGACGACCTTGTCTACCAAAACTGAGGTAAGTTTCAGTTCTTTTGTTTTTATTGAGTTAGCTTAAATGCCTCCCAGAACTTGGAGCCTTTGTATGGGATGTAAATAATGTTGGTCAATAAAAAAAATTAAAATATATAAAATCACAGAAAAAATGGTTTGCGTATTTGTTTGTTTTGTTTCACTTTATTTTGTTTTTGTTATTCCATTGCTAACAACTATAATTGTATAACTCGGACCAGAAGTCGACTCGATCAAAAGGTCGAGTTAGCGGTCCGACCACGGGTCAGGTAGTCGAATTAGAAAACCTAGACAAAGAAGAATTTTTTAAAAAATATAAAAAATTACTTTATATAAATATTATTATATTAAAAATATTGAATAAAAAATACTATATTAAAAAAAATTCTAAACTAGTGGTGATAATAACCTATTGGTTGAATAATATTCTAAATTAAAAAACTGAGCACATTATTTAACAAGAGCAGATGAGATAGTGGTAGAATGCATTCTTGGACAAGGTTTACTAGGTATTGTGTTCAAATCATACAAGATGCATTTTTGAGGTTTTAATTAAAAAAAAATTGGGTCAACCCGTTCGGGTGGGCCACCGATGTGATGGCCCTACCCTATATAATACTGCTTATGCTTATCAAGGTAAACCAGATAAGATAGATTTCACCACAATTACTATTTCTAAGTTCCTTTACTAGTTTACTTATGTTCCTCACTTATTTTAACCATCTTTCACTTCATCTTTGTTTGTTCCTTTACACGGTTTATCATATTTACCTTAACTTTCAACATTCAATTTATCTTATCTTTATGTTCTTTAGCTCTCAAGGTGAGCTGGCTCGAAAGCCCTCGGTAAGCATGCAATAGAAATGAGTGCTAATAAGCGTACTTACTATCTCAGAGCAAGTCCTCCTTATTAGAACTTTAACTCTAGCATTAATAAAATAGATATACGATAAAAATAAGTCATACTAGCCCTTTGGGCTTTCATTTATACATACGTCAGCAAAATATAAGCATATGCATCAGTACCTATGCATATAGTAATCCATCAATCCCCATCAGGCAGTATGAGTAAATAGATATATACATGTCAAAAAAAGATAGCCATTTACATCCACACACACACACACATACACACACACACACACACACATCCCCATCAAAAGCATGATTAGGGTCTGGAATATCATGGAAAACAATAAGGGTGAGAATTATAAGAATTCTCAGTAAATTACATGAATATATCATCATAATAATTCTAGTTGGCTCAGTCTAAAAATAAATTAACAAATATAATTTGATTACATATAAGTATTTATCACGAGGCAGAGGCTCATTTTAACTAGTTTTCTTCATATGATCAAAATTACATAATATCAATAATACTAAAAAAATCCATACAATGTGAAATGCAACACTTATGAGTCTGGTCGTTCAATCAACTTTTTTGTTATTCCCCCTTTTCTTTTTCTTATAAGGCAACTTTTGTCCTCTAAGAGGGAATGACCCACCTCTATAAGATAGTATGCTTGTCAGACATGGGACAATCCATTCTCAATAGACATACATGCTACACAGAACCTATCCCTAACAAGGTGAATTCCTTCATTGCTCTCTATGGTAAGGTAAACCTTACGCTCTTATTGGGAAAGCATACTTTACATGAGCAGTTGTATAATGCACATCATTTCATAGGTCTTAATCATAATAGCTAGTTAGAGCATCATTAAGCATTAACAACAATTCTCATATCATAATATCAATGCATAAGCCATCATAGGGTATACATAGGCATTCTAAACAATTTCAGTCACCAACATGCAATCTCATGCACATACTCAAATACTAATTAAGTTAGCTTGGTAAGTAAGTAATCTAGTATTATCAACCCTAAACTCATAAGAATCACTTCTTATTCTTATTTATCCCTTTTGAGATTATTAACACAAGGACCATCTCGACATTCATTTCTTAACCAATTTAAGGTCAATTAATTTCTTAACCAATTTAAGGTCCATTAATTAGTAATTATCTTACTAAACATGTCATTAATGTTCAAGGACCTAATTACAATTTAAGGTTTCCAATTCCTCATCCTAGGTGGCAGCCACCACCTCCTCTAACCACCATGGTTGGCCACCCAAGGTGGCGGCCAACACCACCACAACCACCCCTTCAACCTAGACTCTTCCCCTTCCTCTTGATTTGGCCCATCTTGTGGCTAAAAGACCATTATGGTCGTGGCATTTAGAGACACCACGCGTGGCCTTCATGGCCATTCTTATGGACATACAACCACCAACTCCAACTAGATAATCCACAGATAATAACCATAAAGGAATATAGAAAATAAGAGGAATTAAGAACCCCTACCTCGATGCCAAAGCTCACGATGATGGTGGTTAGGATGGCGGATGATGGTGAAATCGAAGGTAGAAGATGATGGTGAGGTGAGGAATTCATCCCTTGGTGGTGGCTTGAAACTGGTGGTATCCATTGCATGCAACTTCCACTCCTCTAACTTTGGTGCTGCCTTCTCAGCCTCTCTCTATCCCTCTTTCTCTCCTTCTCTCTCTCTCTCTCTCTCTCTCTCTCTCTCTCTAAGGTGTCGTGTGAGTGTATGAAGTGAAAAGGAAGCTGTGTGTGTGTGTGTGTGTCTTTGTTGAGGCCGAGTGGAGAGGCGGTGAGAGATTGACTTGGGTGTGTGTGTTTCGTGAGTGAGTATCATGGGAGTTGGCCTAGGTAGCTTAGGTGCTAAATTTTCGCCATAGGAACTAGTTTAGGAGCATACCAAGTAGTATATGGTTGAAGATCATGTTTTAGGTAAGGTTTAACTACCTTAGAGTAAGTTATTTAGGACTTGTACTTACCCTAAATTGCATTAGGGTTCTCTATAAACTCCATACAAACCTTATAATCTTTGTGCATTAGCCCTAACTATTAAAATTGTATCATAGAATTTCATGCTCTTCGTAATGCATACAAGTTTGATAGGTTTAGGGTCAAATCATTTTAAAATCTCATAATTAGTCTAAAGACCCCTAAGCCACTAGAAATTTAGTTTAGTGCCTATTTGCCTTGCATTAAATCTTTTTTGCCACCATATAATCATTACCTTCGTATAATAATTATATTATATCTAATTAACCATTAATTAATTTAATTATACCATTGATCTTTATTTAATATAATAAAGTATCCTATTTACATAAATTAATTTCTTAATTTAATTAGTTTAATTAGTAATTAATTTTAAATTACCTTAATATCTATTTTATCTAATTCCCTATTATTCATAAAAAGCTAGTTTATATCCTTTTAATTATAAATAACTTATTTATAATTATTCTAGGTAATTTCAATAATTTATAAATTTATTCTCAATTGTCTAATAATTTTCTTAAATTATTCTAATTATTTTGAGGATCTAACTTACTCGTTAAACTATCTACCTACAAGCACATACAACAAAAACATGCACTTAAAAACATACAAATACACTAGCAGCATCTGAGTAGCTCTGTAAGTAGGTTAAAAGGGAGGATGTTACAACCCAGATTTGATTGAGTTTGATCGATTCACTACGAAGAACCATTACAAGCAAGGACTGGGTTGGCTTAGAGGCCAGGTAACAGGTTTTCCGGTCAGACCGACTAGGCCGGTCCGGTTCGTACAACTTTGCTAATAACCGTCAAGGTGTAGATATCCTCTTTTTTTATTCCTATTTTATTGTTAAGCACTTCAGATATTTGACTTTTCACATTATTTTTTATTGTTTTTGTCTAAATAATTATTTTGATGCATATTGATGATTTTTTTCATAAGTCTAGATTTGATTTTAAACATTGAGGACAATGTTTGGTTTTGATTGGGGGTAGGAGTTACTTGAAATTTAGTCATGTTTTCATTATTCTACTATTGTGTGAAAAAAAATTGTATCATGTTACTCAATTTATTGCTCATTTACATAGCTAATTATGCGTATCTCTTTGTTGAAAAATTTTAATAATTAAAGAACTTGATTAGAACATATGGATACTAATTTTAATTAGTGATTTTTTTTGGACTAAAAATGATATTCATTCACTCAAATTGGTAAAATACACCGAGAACAACACAAATTCAACATCGCTAAAAACTGAAAAGGATGAATCTGCGAACAAACTTACAGCACCCAGGTTAATAGCATAACATGGCAAAATGCCTACAAATGTGACAAAATCAAAGTGACCGAAATACCCATGCCTCTGGATCTATAACATTGACGCTCAAGTCTTGATTGAATCTGTAATAGATCGAAGCTGATCTACTAATCTGAACCAAACGAACATCGCAACAAAATGGGAAACCACCGCACTAAGACGGGAAACCAAACGACGCCGCATCAAGACGACGAACAAAACACCACTGCACGCAGATGACAAAAACACGGAAAAACACGAAAGAAAAACCAGATCTATGTGGAAAAACTACTTATTTAGATAAAAGGAGAGAAAAAAATGATGTAGAGGGGTGATTCCATGCCAAAAAAATGGCCCAAACCACCCCCCTCCGGTGGATGAGAAAGAAGGAAAAGAGGAGTAGATAGAAGAGAATTTTTTAGGGCCGACTGTTTTACCTAGTGAATTTTGAGTCATTCTTTTTTATTGTGATAATATTTTCCTGGCCTTCATATTTTTTATCTGCTAGCTCATAATCTTCACTAGATCATTTCATTATCATTATCATTATTTTTGGCTAAAGAGAAGGTTTATATCACACTTGTAACACCCCAAAATTTTCAATCTCTTAAACAATAATTTTGACAAGCGGTTAATGTAATTTCATTTTGTTTAGTGATTTTCGAAAAGTCTTTGTAAAATTAATTTGATTATTCCATCAACGTATTTGATCGTTTTGAGTGATTTACTCCGTGTTAGGAAAATAAAAATTTTCGGTGGGGAAAACTTTACGTAATTTAATTTTTACCGTTAGGTAATTAATTTACGTAATCGATTGAATATTTGTGAATTTTCTAATTTTTGTGATTTTATGTGTGATTTTGAAATTTTTATGGTTTGTGGGCCCCACGAGGGGTATGTGGGCCCAGGTGACCATACGTGGGCCAGTGGGTCCGCAAAGTGAAAAATTTTTCTACGGATAGAAAAATTTGTTGTTTAGACGGAGACAGGGGATCTTACTAAACCCGAATCCAGGAAACAGCTTTTAGAAAATTTTATTGTCTTGTGTTTTCAGATCGTATTTAATTATCGGATGATAAAAAAATACAGTAAATATATTATTTGAGGATACAAGAATAAATATTATACTGTGTAGTCAACAAAGAGAGCTTGACTTAATCTATACCCTTGGATGAGAATACTTAGTTTGAATATTAACCATTGATTTAATCAAAGGTTAAGAAACAAACTTAATAAAGAAACCTTGGATAATAACCATTGATTTAATCAATGGTGTGAGAATAATGCTTAGTTAGGAAGGCTTTGATATCAACCATAGATGTAATCAAAGGTGTAGAATTGGTCTTGAAAAGTGACAAAGACCATTTATAACCATTGGATTTAGATTAAATCAAGGGTGGAGATTTAATCTTAAAAAGTAAAAAGACCATTTATGACCATTGGATGAAGAATTAATCAATGGTGGAAATTTGGTCTTCTAAAGTAGCAAAGACTAATTAGAACCCTTGGATTAAAAGTTTGAAGGAGTAATCTTAACCATTAATTTTGGAGACACATCTAATGGTTAGAATTTAAAGGAGAAAAATCCAACTACAGATTTAGTCTTCTAAAATTAAAAATCTACCTAAATCCTAACCATTGAATTAATCAATGGCTAGAAATGCTTCAAATGGTGGCAAATAATGAATACAACTTTATTGAATGCATTATGAAGAGAAGGTGATGGTTTTGGAGTGTTTAGAAGACAAAGAGACAAGCTTTATGTCATTTTTGCATGTCTTGGTCAATGTTTCACCATAATTGATCATTATTGATCAATTTGCACTCAAGGAGAATGCATTGGAGGGAGCCACGAAATTGAGAAGCTTTAGGACATAGGAAAAAATTTGAAGACCATTATTGTCATCCTTGGTCATCATTAGACATTTTCAAGAAGTTTAAGTTACCAAGTTTCTCTCCATTTCTCTCCTTCTTCATGTTTTTGCCAAGCACTCCAAGAGCACCTTCCATCACTCAAAAATTTCATCCAACTTGATTTTCTAAACCTAAACACCATTCTAAGAACATCTCTAGTTATGAGTTTTTCCAAAATCATTCATCTTGATCTTCAAATTCAAGCTTCAAGTTTCTATCAAAAATCAAAAATTTCATCTTTGTTCTTCAAAATACACCATTCGGTCATACTACCTAAAATCACCATCCAAGCTCTTTTAATTTCATCCAACCTTAGATCTTGAATCTCCATGATATTCTAAGCAACTTTCATGTTGAAGATTTCTTCTAAATTATTCATCTTCAAGGAGTTTCTCCAAGATCAAAGTTATTGGGTTTTTGAGGTGAAGTATAAGGAAATTACATTTCTTCTCTTCTTTTCATGATCTAAACCATGTTTGATCCATGGTTTCTCTTAATCAAGCTTAGTATACTAATTTTTATGTATTTTGTTTTGTATTTGAGAAGCTCTTGATGATGAAGGACTTGGAAAAAGAAGCAAAACAAGAAGTTTTTGAGGATCTTCAAGAGGTAAGAGGGAGATCCATCTTACCAACCAAGCATGGTGGTGAGAGATGGTATTTTATTTGATGGATGTGGAATCCATGTGAGGAGTCATATCCATGGTCATGTAATTAATTTGTGGGTGTTTATGAGCTTTGATTAATTTTTATGCTTGATATGCTTTGCATGATTTTATAGCTTTGATGATATGCTTGATATCTTATATACATGCTTTTATGGCTTTGATGGTATGCTTATATTATTTATGATGAAATATATATGTATATGCCATGACTTGATGGTGGAAAGGAAATTGATTTTTGGCTCCAATAGCCAAGGAAGAGCTACGGTTTTGATGCCCTTGATTAGGGTTTATGTTGAAAAATTTCAAGAACAAAAGAATTGATTTTTGAGTACTTAGAACATGGTGGATTTCGAACAAGACACCTCAAAATAGGTGTTCACAAACTAATATTTTCATGAAAGATGAAAATGGATGATTTGAAGAATTTAGAAAATAAACAAAAGGATTTGTTTTTCAAGAGAACAAGAATACGATTTTTGAGGAATTTTCATTGATTTATTTTGTGTAAAAAGATCCAAGTATTTTTTTTTTTAAACATGAGTTTTGAAATGAAACGGACGAACGTTGATTTGAAGGATTTGCAAAGAAAGTGAAAAAGGATTTGCAAAGAAAGTAAAAAAATGAATTTGAACAAATGGGTTTGGTTTTATGACCATAAGTCTTACGGTTTTGAAAAACAAAATTTAATGGTTTTGTTTGTGTAAAACCATATCAATTGAGAAGGAAAAATATTTGATGGTTTCAATAATCAAGTACTACGATTTTCAAAAACTTGTAATGCCCTGGTTTTATAAAACAAACTAATTTTTGAAGTGGAAATGTAATTTGATTTAATACAAAGAATTTGGAAAGGGAATCAGTATTTTATCACTTGGAAATGAACTTTCATAAAAAGATGAAAAGAAAATGAAAAAAGAAGGGTTGCAAATTGTTTTAAGCCTCATTTTGTTTTAAAGAAAATTGATTTTAGAATTGATTTGGAAAAAATGAAAAAAAATATAATAATTTAACGTCTTCTAACATATGAATCATTCTTTGGGTTTGGAGAGTGATTTTGTGAAATATATTTTGGAAAGGTTTTCTTAAAAGAGAAAATGTGAAAAATGACATTAGAAACGATATTGAGTTTTTTGAAAGTCCAAAATAATATTTGGAATATTGAGGTATATTTTACGTAGTTTTCAAAATGACGTTTGAAATATTAAAGAATGTTTTGCATATTGGAAAAATAATGAAATTATGGTGAAAAAGCGTTTTACGTATCTTAAAAACGCGTGATTGATTTAAAAAAGCTACGCAATTTGAAAAATGTTTAAGTAATCCTACGTGACTTGAAAAATATTTTAATATTTCTACGTGATTTGGTGTATATTTAAATATTTTACGTGATTTGAAATATTATTGAAAATCACTACGTGATTGAACAACAATAGAATATTTTTTACGTGATTGTGAAAATAACGAAAAATCATTATGTGATTTGAAAAGTGTTTTAAATATTTTGAAAATGAAAGAAAATGATTTACGTGACACGTGACGTAAAAGAAAGATTTTTAAGTTACGTAATTTTGAAATAGTGGAAAAATATTATGGGATTTGATAAACGTATATTTTTACGTGTTTAAGAAAAACGTTGAAAAATTAGTACGTGATTTAAAAGTGCAATGAAGAGTTCTGACATTTTGAAAACGTGAAGTGTTACGGTATTGTGAAAAAATATGTGAAAACAAAAACGTTTTAGAATTTTGAAAACGTAAAAAAAGTGTTACGATATTTGAAAACGTAACAAATACATTTTTGAAATTGTGAAAACGTAACGGAAATGTTGCGCAATTTTGTAAAAGACACGGCGAAAGTGTTTTATAACTATGAAAATGTGATAACATGATTTTATTTGTTGAAAATACTGTATGATTCTTGTTGAAGCTTGTGATTGGTATTATACGTGATTGGTAATTGGTGCATTATACATGCATTGGAATGGTCCGATGAGGAATTTGGATATGGCTGATTGCCTAGGAGAAACACACCTCTTGAGTGGGTGCGATATGCGTAGTGTAGGTCACTAGTTGACCTTGGGGGCATCGGGGTGCGGGTTGCCTACAATGGACGAGTGAGTCGCTCTCATCAGAACCGTAGGTTAGACCGATGCGACACACCGATGATCCTCGACCGAGACACTATTCTTAATCAAGATCGATAAAGACTGTCGTGTATATGCTAGATGTGCAAAAATCAAAATGAGGATTATAGCACGTGGTCTCGAGGCACGAGGTACCCATGCAGATTCTTTTCGATCATTTCTCCGACCGAGTTTTAGCTCCATGGAGTAGGAAATCGAGTCTTGTGTACATGCATAAACCGAACATTTATATCTCGTGTGATATATATTAATTGAGGAATATTGGCTATGACAATTGTTTTGAATACTTGGATGATGATGATGATAATCTTTGAAGGCATTATCATAATTGTTATTTATGATAATTGAATTGATATATGATTGGATGATGATAGTTGATTAATGTTGATAGCATGATTTTAATATTGTATCGTGTGATAACCATAATGATGATGGCATGATTGTAATTATGATATGATGTAAGCTGTATGATATTGTTGCTTGCGTATCTCTCGTGCCGCCATGTTGGTACTTGGTGTAGGTGATCTCACCTCTTTGTTATGTTGTTTTTGCTATGTCTGTATTATTAAAATTATACAAGTAGAAGGAACGAGTTGTCTTAGACATAGCGGATGACAAATACCTCTACGTTTGGAGACAACATCGGAGAATGACCTTGCCGACAGTGTTGAAATGGAAAAGATGTTTGAGGACAAGGAATAGACATAGAACAAATGTCTGATGCTTCAAGATGGACATTCCGATGGACACTCTGAGATTAGGGACAACAATAAGGAGTGGACATTCATGACTCGATGGGGAGCAGTGTTGACAAGGAGTAGAGTTCTGATGTGTCAAGTTTGATACAGGAGAAGGAACAAGTATGTTAAGTTTTCATTGTTAGTGTTACACCGTGCTATTAAGTAGGACCCGTAATGGGTTTGCTACTGTGGAAAAAGAAAGAACAAAAGAGTCTGTCAATTTATATTTCTCTTTAAATTGTGTGTCATTATTGGATAATGAGTAATTGAAATATGATTACCTAATATTTTCAGTAAATTTACGTGTCAGTAAAGAAAGAAGTTTTTTTTAAACCAATATTTTTATAACTCAAAACTTGTGTGAACTTATTTTTAGATTATGAGTCGGGAGTCGGAAATGTGATGCCCTAGGGAGGGTGTTACATTAGTTGGTATCAGAGCTTAAGGTTTAAGTGTCAGAGCACGGTTTGAGTCTTTTGGGGTTTGTGGTTAGGTCTGTTTTGCTTGTGTTGTGTTCTTTGTGTGTTTGTTTTCCGAAAGGAAAACAAAATAAAATTGTATAAAATGGATATCAGATAAATTTTAGTTTAATTTATTCGTTTCTGAAGAAAGGAAACAAAATAAGTTGTATAAAATGGATATCAGATCCATTTATTTTGATTCGTCCATCGTTGAAGGAAGGACATTGACTCGTGATAGATGTACGCGTCTGGAAGCAAAAAGTAATGGTGGTGATATGACTGCAACTTTGGAAGTAACACAAACAGTGGCTGAAGCAATTATATAGCAAACTCAGAAGATTGTTCAGCAGCAAGAATTGATAGCTGAAG
Organism: Ormosia emarginata; assembly: GCA_029884605.1. Lineage (NCBI taxonomy): Eukaryota > Viridiplantae > Streptophyta > Magnoliopsida > Fabales > Fabaceae > Ormosia > Ormosia emarginata. Next base: position 566,932 of record JAQQTP010000045.1, read on the forward strand.
CTAAGATTTTGTTAGAGTTGAATCAATCTCAGAATAAGAGACCCTGTAACGTTGGACCTTTTTGGTTACGAAAAAGGGGAAATTGTAAGGTCAAGTGATTCCAACAGAAAACGTACTTGCAATCTCCAGGAAGTCAACAACAACAACAATCTCATAGTGGATGTACGTGTGTGGAAGCAGAATGTGATATAATAATGTGGTTACAGCTATAGAAACAAAGCGAAGGACAACTGAAGTGACAAGTACAGCAGGAACAGAGGAATGGCTCGGGATAGTTATACTTATGTGGAAGTGGAACATGTTACTAGTAATGCAGTTGCAGCTACGGGAGCAATGAGAGCAATGTGGAAAGACGACTGCACGAACAAAGAACCGTTGTTAAGTGGGAAAACTAGAAATTGAAGTTCAAGATCTGATGGAAGAGAATCAATCTTGAAATATTAGATTTTGTAATTTTGGAACCTGGTATTTTCTTAGGGATATTAGGAAAGTAATTGATTTCAATGGGAAATGAAATTACAACCATTGAGAAACCAGAACCAAGAAGTGAAGTGGAAAGGGGCACTTAATGAAAGATTGGATGTTCAAGGAAACACTTTGTTTTAAGTGTGGAAAGTTTGGACACATTTCCATAAATTGTATTCCATTAAAAATAGAATTTTTTGTTAGTAAAATCTCGGATAGTAGAGAGAATTGAGACGTTGAATGGAACGGGAATGTTCGAACGAAGGATTTAAACAAGGGAGATTTTGTTATTGGAGCTAATTCTATAGACCATACCTTGAATATTTCTATGAATAACCTAATCTTTTGGCATATGATTGAGTAGATCGATTATATGTTAGAGTTATTCGTAAACCTCTGATTTGATTACTTCTGTACCTATTCTTAGCCGATCGAGCTATTCAAATTATTCAAATTATTGTTGCGGATCAAATATTTGTGTGAGTTTGATCTATTTATCTCTTTCATAAATAGATGTGATCTTTGAAAATGGATTGGTTATTTTCCAACCATATCCTATGAGATTATCTCAGTAAAATGCTAGTATTCCTATGTAATCTTTGAAAATGGATTGGTTATTTTCCAACCATATCCTATGAGATTATCTCAGTAAAATGCTAGTATTCTAGAAAAACTCATATCTGGCAAAATCAAATTCTTGTTGGATATGTCTAGTAACATATCAGATAATTTCGCTACCTATTCTTTCTGAACCTCCATAATTTCCTTTCATGTATTGCAATTGTAAGACAGGAAAAGAAAGAAGGAATATATTGCAAGAAAGGATATTCCTATCTATAACCATGTCGCAGTATCAGAATGGTGCAGCGGAAGCGTGGTGGATTCTTCGAAAGTTGAAACTATTTCTTCAAGGAAAAAAAAATAAAAAAAAAACAATAACGAAAATCCATAGTACTGTGATGCGTTACATTAGTGCGTTACATTAGTTGGTTACATTAGTTGGTATGCAGACTATTGGATTAAGAATTAGTTGGTTGAAAGGAGAATTCAACTAGAGAGACATTTCCTGTTACAAGCAAAATCTAGAATATATATAGTGATACGAGAATAAGAAAATTTTAAGTAAGACATTACATTAGTTGGAAATTATCTAAGAAAAACTATTCTAGGCATGAATGAAGATTGATAACCGCTGTATTGGTATCAAAAATATGGAAACTACTTTCTTTCTGGAGTAACATTTAACATCTTCAGTAACTAAGAATTTGAGATATCCATTTCAACAAGAGAAGTTGAACGTCAAGCAAAAAAAAAAAAAAAAAAAGTTTTGTTGGCTAGAATAGTATGTAAAGACGTTAAGGAAGATGCAACATGAGGACTGGAGAAAAGCTAAAAGAGTAATGTTCACATCCTTAGATGTGAAATCACGTTCATCAAATTTCGAGGACGAAATTTCTTTTTAGAGGGGGAATAATGTAACACCCCAAAATTTTCAATCTCTTAAACAATAATTTTGTGATTAATGTAATTTATTTGTTTAGTGATTTTCGAGTCTTTGTAAAATTAATTTGATTATTCCATCAGCGTATTTGATCGTTTTGAGTGATTTACTCCGTGTTAGGAAAATAAAAATTTTCGGGCCGGGGAAAACTTTACGTAATTTAATTTTTACCGTTAGGTAATTAATTTACGTAATCTGATTGGATATTTGTGAATTTTCTAATTTTTGTGATTTTATGTGTGATTTTGAAATTTTTATGGTTTGTGGGCCCCACGAGGGGTATGTGGGCCAGGTGACCATACGTGGGCCTATGTGGGTCCCGCAAAGTGAAAAATTTTTCTACGGATAGAAAAATTTGTGCTTGTTTAGACGGAGACAGGGGATCTTACTAAACCCGAATCCAGGAAACAGATTTTAGAAAATTTTATTGTCTTGTTTTTATCGTATTTAATTATCGGATGATAAAAATACAATAAAATATTATTTGAGGATACAAGAATAAATATTATCTTGTGTAGTCAACAAAGAGAGCTTGACTTAATCTATACCCTTGGATGAGAATACTTAGTTTGAATATTAACCATTGATTTAATCAAAGGTTAAGAAACAAACTTAATAAAGAAGTTTGGATAATAACCATTGATTTAATCAATGGTGTGAGAATGCTTAGTTAGGAAGGCTTTGATATCAACCATAGATGTAATCAAAGGTGTAGAATTGGTCTTGAAAAGTGACAAAGACCATTTATAACCATTGGATTTAGATTAAATCAAGGGTGGAGATTTAATCTTAAAAAGTAACAAAGACCATTTATGACCATTGGATGAAGAATTAATCAATGGTGGAAATTTGGTCTTCTAAAGTAGCAAAGACTAATTAGAACCCTTGGATTAAAAGTTTGAAGGAGTAATCTTAACCATTAATTTTGGAGACACATCTAATGGTTAGAATTTAAAGGAGAAAAATCCAATGGCACTTAGATTTAGTCTTCTAAAATTAAAAATCTACCTAAATCCTAACCATTGAATTAATCAATGGCTAGAAATGCTTCAAATGGTGGCAAATAATGAATACAACTTTATTGAATGCATTATGAAGAGAAGGTGATGGTTTTGGAGTGTTTAGAAGACAAAGAGACATGCTTTATGTCATTTTTTGCATGTCTTGGTCAATGTTTCACCATAATTGATCATTATTGATCAATTTGCACTCAAGGAGAATGCATTGGAGGGGAGCCACGAAATTGAGAAGCTTTAGGACATAGGAAAAAATTTGAAGACCATTATTGTCATCCTTGGTCATCATTAGACATTTTCAAGTTTAAGTTACAAGTTTTTTCTCCATTTCTCTCCTTCTTCATGTTTTTGCCAAGCACTCCAAGAGCACCTTCCATCACTCAAAAATTTCATCCAACTTGATTTTCTAAACCTAAACACCATTCTAAGAACATCTCTAGTTATGAGTTTTTCCAAAATCATTCATCTTGATCTTCAAATTCAAGCTTCAAGTTTCTATCAAAAATCAAAAATTTCATCTTTGTTCTTCAAAATACACCATTCGGTCATACTACCTAAAATCACCATCCAAGCTCTTTTAATTTCATCCAACCTTAGATCTTGAATCTCCATGATATTCTAAGCAACTTTCATGTTGAAGATTTCTTCTAAATCATTCATCTTCAAGGAGTTTCTTCAAGATCAAAGTTATTGGGTTTTTGAGGTGAAGTATAAGGAAATTACATTTCTTCTCTTCTTTTCATGATCTAAACCATGTTTGATCCATGGTTTCTCTTAATCAAGCTTAGTATACTAATTTTTATGTATTTTGTTTTGTATTTGAGAAGCTCTTGATGATGAAGGACTTGGAAAAAGAAGCAAAACAAGAAGTTTTTGAGGATCTTCAAGAGGTAAGAGGAGATCCATCTCACCAACCAAGCATGGTGGTGAGAGATGATATTTTATTTGATGGATGTGGAATCCATGTGAGGATTCATATCCATGGTCATGTAATTAATTGTGGGTGTTTATGAGCTTTGATTAATTTTTATGCTTGATATGCTTTGCATGATTTTATAGCTTTGATGATATGCTTGATATGCTATACATGCTTTTATGGCTTTGATGGTATGCTTATATTATTTATGATGAAATATATATGTATATGCCATGACTTGATGGTGGAAAGGAAATTGATTTTTGGCTCCAATAGCCAAGAAGAAGAGCTACGTTTTGATGCCCTTGATTAGGGTTTATGTTGAAAAATTTCAAGAACAAAAGAATTGATTTTTGAAAGTACTTAGAACATGGTGGATTTGAACAAGACACCTCAAAATAGGTGTTCACAAATTAATATTTTCATGAAAGATGAAAATGGATGATTTGAAGAATTTAGAAAATAAACAAAAGGATTTGTTTTTCAAGAGAACAAGAATACGATTTTTGAGGAATTTTATTGATTTATTTTGTGTAAAAAGATCCTAAGTATTTTTTTTTTTAAACATGAGTTTTGAAATGAAACGGACGAACGTTGATTTGAAGGATTTGCAAAGAAAGTGAAAAAGGATTTGCAAAGAAAGTGAAAAAAAAATGAATTTGAACAAATGGGTTTGGTTTTATGACCATAAGTCTTACGTTTTTGAAAAACAAAATTTAATGGTTTTGTTTGTGTAAAACCATATCAATTGAGAAGGAAAAATATTTGATGGTTTCAATAATCAAGTACTACGATTTTCAAAAACTTGTAATGCCCTGGTTTTATAAAACAAACTAATTTTTGAAGTGGAAATGTAATTTGATTTAATACAAAGAATTTGGAAAGGAATCGAGTATTTTATCACTTGAGAAAATGAACTTTCATAAAAAGATGAAAAGAAAATGAAAAAAAAAAGGGTTGCAAATTGTTTTAAGCCTCATTTTGTTTTAAAGAAAATTGATTTTAGAATTGATTTGGAAAAAATGAAAAAAAATATAATAATTTAACGTCTTCTAACATATGAATCATTCTTTGGGTTTGGAGAGTGATTTTGTGAAATATATTTTGGAAAGGTTTTCTTAAAAGAGAAAATGTGAAAAATGACATTAGAAACGATATTGAGTTTTTGAAAGTCCAAAATAATATTTGGAATATTGAGTATATTTTACGTAGTTTTCAAAATGACGCTTAAAAACGTGATTTTTGAAATATTAAAGAATGTTTTGCATATTGGAAAAATAATGAAATTATGGTGAAAAACGTTTTACGTATCTTAAAAACGTGATTTTAAGCTACGCAATTTGAAAAATGTTTAAGTAATCCTACGTGACTTGAAAAATATTTTAATATTTCTACGTGATTTGGTGTATATTTAAATATTTTACGTGATTTGAAATACCATTGAAAATCACTACGTGATTGAACAACAATAGAATATTTTTACGTGATTGTGAAAATAACGAAAAATCATTATGTGATTTGAAAAGTGTTTTAAATATTTTGAAAATGAAAGAAAATGATTTACGTGACACGTGACGTAAAAGAAAGATTTTTAAGTTACGTAATTTTGAAATAGTGGAAAAATATTATGGGATTTGATAAACGTATATTTTTACGTGTTTAAGAAAAACGTTGAAAAATTAGACGTGATTTAAAAGTGCAAATGTAAGAGTTCAAAGATTTTAAAAAAAACGTAATGTTTTTTAAAGTGTTACGGTATTGTGAAAATATAACAAAACGTTTTAGAATTTTGAAAACGTAAAAAAAGTGTTACGATATTTGAAAACGTAACAAAACATTTTTGAATTGTGAAAACGTAACAAAAATGTTGCAAGATTTGTAAAACACGGCGAAAGTGTTTTATAACTATGAAAATGTGATAACATGATTTTTCATTGTTGAAAATACAAGATGATTATGTTGAAAGCTTGTGATTGGTATTATATATTTGTCTATGATTGGTAATTGGTGCATTATACATGCATTGGAATGGTCCGATGAGGACTGGATATGGCTGATTGCCTAGGAAAACACACCTCTTGAGTGGGTGCGATATGCGTAGTGTAGGTCACTAGTTGACCTTGGGGGCATCGGGGTGCGGGTTGCCTACAATGGACAAAGTGAGTCGCTCTCATCAGAATCGTAGGTTAGACCGACGCGACACACCGATGATCCTCGACCGAGACACTATTCTTAATCAAGATCGATAAAGACCTGTCGTGTATATGCTAGATGTGCAAAAATCAAAATGAGGATTATAGCACGTGGTTCGAGGCATGAGGTACCGGCATGATTCTTTTCGATCATTTCTCCGACCGAGTTTTAGCTCCATGGAGTAGGAAATCGAGTCTTGTGTACATGCATAAACCGAACATTTATATCTCGTGTGATATATATTAATTGAGGAATATTGGCTATGACAATTGTTTTGAATACTTGGATGATGATGATGATAATGTCAAGGCATTATCATAATTGTTGTTTATGATAATTGAATTGATATATGATTGGATGATGATAGTTGATTAATGTTGATAGCATGATTTTAATATTGTATCCGTGTGATAACCATAATGATGATGGCATGATTGTAATTATGATATGATGTAAGCATGTATGATATTGTTGTTTGCGTTATCTCTGTGCTGCCATGTTGGTACTGGTGTAGGTGATCTCACCTCTTTGTTATGTTGTTTTTGCTATGTCTGTATTATTAAAATTATACAGTAGAAGGAACGAGTTGTCTTAGACATAGCGGATGACAAATACCTCTACGTTTGGAGACAACATCGGAGAATGACCTTGCCGACAGTGTTGAAATGGAAAAGATGTTTGAGGACAAGGAATAGACATAGAACAAATGTCTGATGCTTCAAGATGGACATTCCGATGGACACTCTGAGATTAGGGACAACAATAAGGAGTGGACATTCATGACTCGATGGGGAGCAGTGTTGACAAGGAGTAGAGTTCTGATGTGTCAAGTTTGATACAGGAGAAGGAACAAGTATGTTAAGTTTTCATTGTTAGTGTTACACGCGTTATTAAGTAGGACCCGTAATGGGTTTGCTACTGTGGAAAAAGAAAGAACAAAAGAGTCTGTCAATTTATATTTCTCTTTAAATTGTGTGTCATTATTGGATAATGAGTAATTGAAATATGATTACCTAATATTTTCAGTAAATTTACGTGTCAGTAAAGAAAGAAGTTTTTTTTAAACCAATATTTTTATAACTCAAAACTTGTGTGAACTTATTTTTAGATTATGAGTCGGGAGTCGGAAATGTGATGCCCTAGGGAGGGTGTTACATTAGTTGGTATCAGAGCTTAAGGTTTAAGTGTCAGAGCACGGTTTGAGTCTTTTGGGGTTTGTGGTTAGGTCTGTTTTGCTTGTGTTGTGTTCTTTGTGTGTTTGTTTTCCGAAAGGAAAACAAAATAAAATTGTATAAAATGGATATCGATCCATTTTAGTTTAATTTATTCGTTTCTGAAGAAAGGAAACAAAATAAGTTGTATAAAATGGATATCAGATCCATTTATTTTGATTCGTCCATCGTTGAAGGAAGGACATTGACTCGTGATAGATGTACGCGTCTGGAAGCAAAAAGTAATGGTGGTGATATGACGCAACTTTGGAAGTAAACAAACAAAGTGGCTGAAGCAATTATATAGCAAACTCAGAAGATTGTTCAGCAGCAAGAATTGATAGCTGAAGCTAAGATTTTGTTAGAGTTGAATCAATCTCAGAATAAGAGACCCTGTAACGTTGGACCTTTTTGGTTACGAAAAAGGGGAAATTGTAAGGTCAAGTGATTCCAACAGAAAACGTACTTGCAATCTCCAGGAAGTCAACAACAACAACAATCTCATAGTGGATGTACGTGTGTGGAAGCAGAATGTGATATAATAATGTGGTTACAGCTATAGAAACAAAGCAAAGGACAACTGAAGTGACAAGTACAGCAGGAACAGAGGAATGGCTCGGGATAGTTATACTTATGTGGAAGTGGAACATGTTACTAGTAATGTAGTTGCAGCTAGGAACGGGAGCAATGCAGGAGCAATGGAGCAATGGAAATGTGGAAAGACGATGCACGAACAAAGAACCGTTGTTAAGTGGGAAAACTAGAAATTGAAGTTCAAGATCTCGATGGAAGAGAATCAATCTTGAAATATTAGATTTTGTAATTTTGGAACCTGGTATTTTCTTAGGGATATTGGGAAAGTAATTGATTTCAATGGGAAATGAAATTACAACCATTGAGAAACCGAACCAAGAAGTGAAGTGGAAAGGGCACTTAATGAAAGATTGGATGTTCAAGGAAACACTTTGTTTTAAGTGTGGAAAGTTTGGACACATTTCCATAAATTGTATTCCATTAAAAATAGAATTTTTTGTTAGTAAAATCTCGGATAGTAGAGAGAATTGAGACGTTGAATGGAACGAGAATGTTCTGAACGAAGGATTTAAACAAGGGAGATTTTGTTATTGGAGCTAATTCTATAGACCATACTGAATATTTCTATGAATAACCTAATCTTTATGGCATATGATTGAGTAGATCAATTATATGTTAGAGTTATTCGTAAACCTCTGATTTGATTACTTCTGTACCTATTCTTAGCCGATCGAGCTATTCAAATTATTCAAATTATTGTTGCGGATCAAATATTTGTGTGAGTTTGATCTATTTATCTCTTTCATAAATAGATGTGATCTTTGAAAATGGATTGGTTATTTTCCAACCATATCCTATGAGATTATCTCAAGAAATGCTAGTATTCCTATGTAATCTTTGAAAATGGATTGGTTATTTTCCAACCATATCCTATGAGATTATCTCAGTAAAATGCTAGTATTCCAGAAAAACTCATATCTGGCAAAATCAAATTCTTGTTGGATATGTCTAGTAACATATCAGATAATTTCGCTACCTTTTCTTTCTGAACCTCCGTAATTTCCTTTCATGTATTGCAATTGTAAGACAGGAAAAGAAAGAAGGAATATATTGCAAGAAAGGATATTCCTATCTATAACCATGTCGCAGTATCAGAATGGTGCAGCGGAAGCGTGGTGGATTCTTCGAAAGTTGAAACTATTTCTTCAAGGAAAAAAAAAAAAAAAAAAAACAGTAACGAAAATCCATAGTACTGTGATGCGTTATATTAGTGCGTTACATTAGTTGGTTACATTAGTTGGTATGCAGACTGTTGGATTAAGAATTAGTTGGTTGAAAGGAGAATTCAGCTAGAGAGACATTTCCTGTTACAAGCAAAATCTAGAATATATATAGTGATACGAGAATAAGAAAATTTTAAGTAAGACATTACATTAGTTGGAAATTATCTAAGAAAAACTATTCTAGGCATGAATGAAGATTGATAACCGCTGTATTGGTATCAGAAATATGGAAACTACTTTCTTTCTGGAGTAACATTTAACATCTTCAGTAACTAAGAATTTGAGATATCCATTTGAACAGGAGAAGTTGAACGTCAAGCAAAAAAAAAAAAAAAAAAAAAAAGTTTTGTTGGCTAGAATAGTATGTAAAGACGTTAAGGAAGATGCAACATGAGACTGGAGAAAAGCTAAAAGAGTAATGTTCACATCCTTAGATGTGAAATCACGTTCATCAAATTTTCGGGACGAAATTTCTTTTTAGAGGGAATAATGTAACACCCCAAAATTTTCAATCTCTTAAACAAGTAATTTTGATAACAAGCAATTTAATTTGTTTAGTGATTTCTGAGTGCTGTAAAATTAATTTGATTATTCCATCAGCGTATTTGATCGTTTTGAGTGATTTACTCCGTGTCAGGAAAATAAAAATTTTCGGGCCGGGGAAAACTTTACGTAATTTAATTTTTACCGTTAGGTAATTAATTTACGTAATCTGATTGGATATTTGTGAATTTTCTAATTTTTGTGATTTTATGTGTGATTTTGAAATTTTTATGGTTTGTGGGCCCCACGAGGGGTATGTGGGCCCAGGTGACCATACGTGGGCCCAGTGGGTCCCAGAAAGTGAAAAATTTTTCTACGATAGAAAAATTTGTACTTGTTTAGACGGAGACAGGGGATCTTACTAAACCCGAATCCTAAAAGCTTTTTAGAAAATTTTATTGATTGTATTTTATCGTATTTAATTATCGGATGATAAAAAATACAAGAAAATATTATTTGAGGATACAAGAATAAATATTATATTGTGTAGTCAACAAAGAGAGCTTGACTTAATCTATACCCTTGGATGAGAATACTTAGTTTGAATATTAACCATTGATTTAATCAAAGGTAAAAACAAACTTAATAAAGAAGTTTGGATAATAACCATTGATTTAATCAATGGTGTGAGAATGCTTAGTTAGGAAGGCTTTGATATCAACCATAGATGTAATCAAAGGTGTAGAATTGGTCTTGAAAAGTGACAAAGACCATTTATAACCATTGGATTTAGATTAAATCAAGGGTGGAGATTTAATCTTAAAAAGTAACAAAGACCATTTATGACCATTGGATGAAGAATTAATCAATGGTGGAAATTTGGTCTTCTAAAGTAGCAAAGACTAATTAGAACCCTTGGATTAAAAGTTTGAAGGAGTAATCTTAACCATTAATTTTGGAGACACATCTAATGGTTAGAATTTAAAGGAGAAAAATCCAATGGCCAGATTTAGTTTCTAAAATTAAAAATCTACCTAAATCCTAACCATTGAATTAATCAATGGCTAGAAATGCTTCAAATGGTGGCAAATAATGAATACAACTTTATTGAATGCATTATGAAGAGAAGGTGATGGTTTTGGAGTGTTTAGAAAGACAAAGAGACAATGCTTTACGTCATTTTTGCATGTCTTGGTCAATGTTTCACCATAATTGATCATTATTGATCAATTTGCACTCAAGGAGAATGCATTGGAGGGGAGCCACGAAATTGAGAAGCTTTAGGACATAGGAAAAAGTTTGAAGACCATTATTGTCATCCTTGGTCATCATTAGACATTTTCAAGAAGTTAAGTTACCAAGTTTTCTCTCCATTTCTCTCCTTCTTCATGTTTTTGCCAAGCACTCCAAGAGCACCTTCCATCACTCAAAAATTTCATCCAACTTGATTTTCTAAACCTAAACACCATTCTAAGAACATCTCTAGTTATGAGTTTTTCCAAAATCATTCATCTTGATCTTCAAATTCAAGCTTCAAGTTTCTATCAAAAATCAAAAATTTCATCTTTGTTCTTCAAAATACACCATTCGGTCATACTACCTAAAATCACCATCCAAGCTCTTTTAATTTCATCCAACCTTAGATCTTGAATCTCCATGATATTCTAAGCAACTTTCATGTTGAAGATTTCTTCTAAATCATTCATCTTCAAGGAGTTTCTTCAAGATCAAAGTTATTGGGTTTTTGAGGTGAAGTATAAGGAAATTACATTTCTTCTCTTCTTTTCATGATCTAAACCATGTTTGATCCATGGTTTCTCTTAATCAAGCTTAGTATACTAATTTTTATGTATTTTGTTTTGTATTTGAGAAGCTCTTGATGATGAAGGACTTGGAAAAAGAAGCAAAACAAGAAGTTTTGAGGATCTTCAAGAGGTAAGAGGAGATCCATCTACCAACCAAGCATGGTGGTGAGAGATGGTATTTTATTTGATGGATGTGGAATCCATGTGAGGATTCATATCCATGGTCATGTAATTAATTTGTGGGTGTTTATGAGCTTTGATTAATTTTTATGCTTGATATGCTTTGCATGATTTTATAGCTTTGATGATATGCTTGATATGCTATACATGCTTTTATGGCTTTGATGGTATGCTTATATTATTTATGATGAAATATATATGTATATGCCATGACTTGATGGTGGAAAGGAAATTGATTTTTGGCTCCAATAGCCAAGGAAGAGCTACGGTTTTGATGCCCTTGATTAGGGTTTATGTTGAAAAATTTCAAGAACAAAAGAATTGATTTTTGAGTACTTAAACATGGTGGATTTGAACAAGACACCTCAAAATAGGTGTTCACAAATTAATATTTTCATGAAAGATGAAAATGGATGATTTGAAGAATTTAGAAAATAAACAAAGGATTTGTTTTTCAAGAGAACAAGAATACGATTTTTGAGGAATTTTATTGATTTATTTTGTGTAAAAGATCCTAAGTATTTTTTTTTTTAAACATGAGTTTTGAAATGAAAATGACTAACGTTGATTTGAAGGATTTGCAAAGAAAGTGAAAAAGGATTTGCAAAGAAAGTAAAAAAAATGAATTTGAACAAATGGGTTTGGTTTTATGACCATAAGTCTTACGGTTTTGAAAAACAAAATTTAATGGTTTTGTTTGTGTAAAACCATATCAATTGAGAAGGAAAAATATTTGATGGTTTCAATAATCAAGTACTACGATTTTCAAAAACTTGTAATGCCCTGGTTTTATAAAACAAACTAATTTTTGAAGTGGAAATGTAATTTGATTTAATACAAAGAATTTTGGAAAATTTTAATCAGAAAAGTATTTTATCACTTGGGAAATGAACTTTCATAAAAAGATGAAAAGAAAATGAAAAAAAGAAGGGTTGCAAATTGTTTTAAGCCTCATTTTGTTTTAAAGAAAATTGATTTTAGAATTGATTTGGAAAAAATGAAAAAAAATATAATAATTTAACGTCTTCTAACATATGAATCATTCTTTGATTTTGGAGAGTGATTTTGTGAAATATATTTTGGAAAGGTTTTCTTAAAAGAGAAAATGTGAAAAATGACATTAGAAACGATATTGAGTTTTTGAAAGTCCAAAATAATATTTGGAATATTGAGGTATATTTTACGTAGTTTTCAAAATGACGTTTGAAATATTAAAGAATGTTTTGCATATTGGAAAAATAATGAAATTATGGTGAAAAACGTTTTACGTATCTTAAAAAAGCGTGATTTTAAATTACATGTAAAATAATTTGAAAAATGTTTAAGTAATCCTACGTGATATGGTAAAATACGTGACTTGAAAAATATTTTAATATTTCTACGTGATTTGGTGTATATTTAAATATTTTACGTGATTTGAAATACCATTGAAAATCACTACGTGATTGAACAACAATAGAATATTTTTACGTGATTGTGAAAATAACGAAAAATCATTATGTGATTTGAAAAGTGTTTTAAATATTTTGAAAATGAAAGAAAATGATTTACGTGACACGTGGACGTAAAAGAAAGATTTTTAAGTTACGTAATTTTGAAATAGTGGAAAAATATTATGGGATTTGATAAACGATATTTTTACGTGTTTAAGAAAAACGTTGAAAAATTAGTACGTGATTTAAAAGTCAATGTGAAGAGAAAGATTCAACATTTTTGAAAACGTAATGAAGTGTTTACGGTATTGTGAAAATATAAAAAACGTTTTAGAATTTTGAAAACGTAAAAAAAGAAGTGTTACGATATTTGAAAACGTAACAAATACATTTTTTGAAATTGTGAAAACGTAACAAAAAATGTTGCATGATTTTGTAAAGACACGGTGAAAGTGTTTTATAACTATGAAAATGTGATAACATGATTTCATCATTGAAATTGAAAATATGATTATGATTCTTGTTGAAGCTTGTGATTGGTATTATACTGTGATTGGTAATTGGTGCATTATACATGCATTGGAATGGTCCGATGAGAATTTGGATATGGCTGATTGCCTAGGAGAAACACACCTCTTGAGTGGGTGCGATATGCGTAGTGTAGGTCACTAGTTGACCTTGGGGGCATCGGGGTGCGGGTTGCCTACAATGGACGGTGAGTCGCTCTCATCAGAACCGTAGGTTAGACCGACGCGACACACCGATGATCCGACCGAGACACTATTCTTAATCAAGATCGATAAAGACCTGTCGTGTATATGCTAGATGTGCAAAAATCAAAATGAGGATTATAGCACGTGGTCGAGGCATGAGGTACCGACATGATTCTTTTCGATCATTTCTCCGACCTGAGTTTTAGCTCCATGGAGTAGGAAATCGAGTCTTGTGTACATGCATAAACCGAACATTTATATCGTGTGATATATATTAATTGAGGAATATTGGCTATGACAATTGTTTTGAATACTTGGATGATGATGATGATAATCTTTGAAGGCATTATCATAATTGTTATTTATGATAATTGAATTGATATATGATTGGATGATGATAGTTGATTAATGTTGATAGCATGATTTTAATATTGTATACGTGTGATAACCATAATGATGATGGCATGATTGTAATTATGATATGATGTAATTGTATGATATTGTTGTTTGCGTTATCTCTGTCTTTGCCATGTTGTTAGTACTTGGTGTAGGTGATCTCACCTCTTTGTTATGTTGTTTTTGCTATGTACGTATTATTAAAATTATACAAGTAGAAGGAACGAGTTGTCTTAGACATAGCGGATGACAAATACCTCTACGTTTGGAGACAACATCGGAGAATGACCTTGCCGACAAGCATGACGGTGTTGAAATGGAAAAGATGTTTGAGGACAAGGAATAGACATAGAACAAATGTCGATGCTTCAAGATGGACATTAGATGGACACTCGAGATTAGGGACAACAATAAGGAGTGGACATTCATGACTCGATGGGGAGCAAGTGTTGACAAGGAGTAGAGTTCGATGTGTCAAGTTTGATACGGGAGAAGGAACAAGTATGTTAAGTTTTCATTGTTAGTGTTACGTGCATTATTAAGTAGGACCGTAATGGGTTTGCTCTTGTGGAAAAAGAAAGAACAAAAGAGTACATCAATTTATATTTCTCTTTAAATTGTGTGTCATTATTGGATAATGAGTAATTGAAATATGATTACCTAATATTTTCAGTAAATTTACGTGTCAAGAAGAAAGAAGTTTTTTTTAAACCAATATTTTTATAACTCAAAACTTGTGTGAACTTATTTTTAGATTATGAGTCGGGAGTCGGAAATGTGATGCCCTAGGGAGGGTGTTACAACACTTGCATTTAATCTGACATCTTAGAAGTTGATTGAGTTGTGTATTTCTTTAAGAGATGATATTAGACTATATTTTTTTATTTTGAGCATTGAAATAATAATTTTTGTACTTTTGTATATTGCCACTAGTCACCTCTTTGAGTTTAATTATCAAGCCTTTATTTCCTAACAATTTCCTAAAGTGTTTCAGGAAAGAAGGATTATTATTTCAATATTGGATGATAGAAGGAATGTTGTGAGAAGGAAAAAAAAAGAAGTGGAAATGTAAAAGAAAGTGAAAAAAAAAAAAAGAGCCAAGTGAAAGTTAAAAAAAAACACAAACAGAAAAAATTTCTGATAAGTCAAAAAAATGGAAATAAAATAGAAAAAGGTGGGAATTAAAATGTGAAAAAAATAAAAAGTGAAAAAGTGTGGAGGCAGAAGATGTTGTTATTGGGAATTAACAAATAAAGTGAATTAAATAAGGGGAAAGAAATGTTGAAAGTGTAAATATTAAACTTTTAAATATTTTTGGAACATTTTTTATTTTCATTATTATCATTTAACTTTCATATTTTTCCTTTACTTGTATTAGAAGTTTAATAAAGTCTTATATAATCTTAAAAGATTGTATGATTCCATCAATATACATGGCTAATTTATAAGTGTGATATAAAATATTTTCTTGGCATCCTTCCATGAAATAACATTTGTTTTATTTTCTCAGTATTTTTTCATTTATTTTATATGTGAAATATTTGTTTTGATTTGTGCTAACTAATTTACTCACATATACTTATTATGAGTCACACCTTATTTTAAAATAATTTTTATTATTGAGTGTAGCTCTTGTGAAAATTGCATATAGTTGAAATATGTTTTCGAATGAAGATTCTAATTATGATATTTAGAGACAATAGGTATATATCGTAGTAGCTATATTATTCATACACTTTGAGTTTAATGATGATAAAACTTTTGTAAAAAATATAGTATTTTGATACATAACTGATATTCTTGAATTGGATAATTTTCACTTTGAACTTAATTTAGAGTTACTTTAATTGCTAAGGAATAGCAATAAATTAATTAAAAGTTATGATAAAAGTTTAATTTTATATATTTTTCTTATAAAAAATAAGTATTATTATAATGAGGGGGGATCAACTAACACCAGTGTAAGTCTTTTTTGACTTACACTCATTTTTAACCATTAGATCCACTTTTATCTAATGGTTACTTTTAATGAAATCATCTCAACCATTAGATGAAAGTAAATCTAACGGTTAAAAATAAGTGTAAGTCAAAAAAGACTTACATTGGTGTAAGTCGATCCCCCTCTATTATAATATAATAAATATAAATTTAGTGATTATGTGACATTATGATTTATTCATTTAAAGAAGTGTTCACTTAATTATAACGATAAATTGCAGGATAAATTTGCCAGTACATTTGGTCCCTTGATTCCATTGGTGCATACGTTTGTGAACGCAGAAAAGGGTGAATTCATGATTTACGGTAGCATGCTACAAATTGCGTGGGACCACAAATGAATGAGTAGAAAAGGCCATTGCTACAAGAGAAATGTCAAATTCTTGTTAAGTGAGTTTAATGGGCCAACAATCAATTCAAGCTCCAAAGTCTTAAAGCCATTGCAAAAAAACTGCTTGTGAAGCCTAAGTGTGGCCCACTGTTGAAATCTTCAAGTAGTTCCATCTTTTACCATATATGACCTCACAATTCATGGATGACCGTCCTAGCTTTATGAGCAAAAGCCCAAAGTGATTAAAAAGCTGCATGTTGAAGGCAGCAGCTAAAGAATTAAGTGATGAAAAATAAAAACCATCTGGGCCCACAGTCTTCCAATGAAGAGGCTTGGAAGAGAGAAGCCCACGGTTATTGTGTGATATGCAAAACGGTGCGCTCTGGGTTAATAAGGTGGTGAAAAAATTGGAAGCCACAAAACTATAAAAGAGAAGAGTTATACCTCAACAAGAACACAACGTGAAGAAGAGAGAATTGGGGATGAGCAAAACGAGAGGGAGGAGCAGAGTAAATCGCAGAGAAGGGAGAAATAAGAAATTGTGCAATGAAAAATAGTGAGATAATTTTATTATATTTTGATTTTATCATGTTTTGTTAAACTCTTTGTACTAAGAGAATGATAAAACCCATATTGTTTTGACATTACTATATTGAATTGTTATTACTCAATTTTAGTATTTAATACTTATTGATTATATTTTCCTATCAGTTAATATGATTAAGTCTTAGATGAGTTCAATAATGTTTTTCTCATGCTTTGAATTTATTTGTGCTATATGAGTATTGATGGTAATTGTTAGATATTAATTGTGATTTCTTGTTAAGAATATTGTTGATGATTTGATAATTTATTGTTAATTAGGAAAATAGGACCATGCAATTGATCATTTTTTTAGTTTAGTGTTTCATTGATAGATAATCCATAATTACATACTTTATGGCTAAATTTTCATGATAAAAATTGTTTGGATATTGTTAGAAGATATTAGGTTATTAGTCTTATGGTTAATGGGCTTGAGCTTGTATTAGTAGTACAAGTATTTGCCCTAGTTATTAGTATATATAGGATAGTAGGCTATAGTTTTGTATTATATTATCATATCAATAACATTATAAGTTTATAGTTGTCTTTGTCTCTTTTCTTTCTCCCTAACCATAACTTCTTCAACATTGTATTAGAGAGATACCATCCGTCATGACCTGTCCATGATTGCTTCTGCTATTTGAGTTCCCAAAATGTGGAACTCATGGATATCTTATTTTCTATTTTTCCCAAGTAATTTTTGAATAAATAATTAGTGTTTTGAAGAAAAAAAAAGGAAAAAGAATGCAGAGCACTATCTTGAACTAGGTCACGTCTCAAGGATTGTGTAGCCACTGCTACTGTTACAAGTTTCAGGTGACCGGAGTGAGATCATTGGTGAGTGGCCAGTCACGGTCAACCAGTGCCAAGCAGAGGGCTGGTGGTAAGAGTGGCGGCCTGCGGCGAGCTGGATGGCATGTTTTTGATGGTTGTGTTGGCTGTGTGCGAGAGATAGCTACTGTTTTGGTTTTTAGGCGACCGATGAGTGGTCGTTGGTGACAGATAGGTTCGACTTAGGGTGGACGGAGACGGAGTCATCAATGGTCGGTAGCGAGCTAGGTCATGAGTTTCAGATTGAGATCATGGTTTTTTTAGTAGGTTGAGCGTGGTAAACGTGAATGATGTTGTAGGTGGCCGGTGACTGACAATTCCAACACAGACTAGAGCATAGGGAGGTTCAGGAGGTGCGCCGGTGACCAGAAGTCTGGTGACATCTTTGGTTTCGTGGTTTCAACCTTATTTTGGTGATGTTTCAAGCGTATTGATGAGATTTAGGTGACCTGGTTTGTTTGGGTGAGATTTAGTGATCTTTGCCCTCCTTCTTGGTTTGATTTTGTTGGCTCCTTCAATAAGGGGGAGTATTGGATTGTTCATGGTGGCTGCTAATGCATTGGTTCAGCCTCTTGAGGGAGGCGCTATGGTGGTTCAGTGATGTGTTGTGGCTGGGATTGGAGGAAGTCTTAGATGGTTGGTTTGCTGTTGGAATTTTGATGAAGGATGCGACTATGAAGATTGGTAGCAAAGAGGAAGGTAAGGAACTTTTGGTGAGTTATGAGTCTGCTTCATGAAGAGCAAGTTGTGCAATGACCTCGTTTGAGGGTTGACTATGGCTTTGCGTTGGTGGAGTTTATGGTGATGCGATTTGTTTGAGATTTTGGTTAAAGGCAAAGTTTTGGATTGTGATGGATGATGGATGGGGGTTTGGTTGATGACTGAGTTGTTGTGACCATCGACAAGTTGTGGCTATAATATAAGGTTTTCAGGCTATCCTTTCCTCATTTCTTCTTCTATGCATAGCCAAGGTGATGTAGGTAATGTTTTCTGGTGACCAGGTGTGTCATGATCAGCCAACAAGATGTGACCAAGGGTATCGTAAGTTTGAGAGCAGGAGTCGTCTCAGTAACTTGTGATTTTGGCCAGCTAGAAAAGTGTGACCGAGGGTGTCGCAGGTATGAGAGCAAGAGTTCCCAGTTTCTCTTCTCTTCTTTGTTTGATCTTCTTGATGTGGTTGCAGTCTTGGTTTGTTTGGTTGTTGGGTTTGCGGATTGAAGACTTTGACATTAGTAAAGGAACCTCATTTGTCTTACTGGGTGGTATAATACTTGACTTAATGGTTTCGAGACCAGTTTGGAGGTCGAGGTGGCCATTGAGGAGATATGTTGAAGACTCCAGAATTGGTCTCATTTGCTTGGGATGTGTGTCGAGGAGAAGTATGAAGCTATCTGCCAAGGATGTTGCCAAGGCTTTGTTATTCAGGGGGAGCACTAGTTTCCTTAGTCATTTGTTGAGATCGATTGAGTTTTAAATGTTGATGATGTTCTTTGTTTTCAGTGTATGCCTTTATAGGTTTACTACTTGTAACAAGCTTAAGTTTAGTAAGCTTAAGCTTGAGGGGGAGTGTTAGAAGATATTAGGTTATTAGTATTATGGTTAATGGGCTTGAGCTTATATTAGTAGTACAAGTATTTGCCCTAGTTATTAGTATATATAAGATAGTAGGCTATGATTTTGTATTAGATTATCATATCAATAACATAATAAGTTTATAGCCGTCTTTGTCTCTTTTCCTTCTCCTTAACCTTAACTCGTAATTCTTCAACATATATAATAATTTGACATAGTTAATGTTAAAATAAATCTTGATAGATTATGAACCTTAGCCATCTAGCATCTGGTTGAAACCTAAATTATTTACTTGCTTTCTATTATTTTGCTATTTATTTTAGTTATTTGCTTTGTTTTACCTTTGTATATTTACTTTATTAATTGTGCGGCTAGATTATGAAGAGTTTTTCAGTACTTAAAATTAACTCTAAGTCTCTTTAGAATCAACCTCGTACTTACTTAATTGTACTATCATATGACTTGTGCTCTTGCAAGTATTTTTAAGGCTTTTTAAAAAAGATCACAACACTAGCTAGACTCTCTCTAATTTCATCTAGTCTACCTATGTTATTTTGGCCATAACCACGGCCTTCCCCTAACTGTAATTCCTTCTCCATCTCCACTTGCTGATAACTCTCAACCAATCCCTGCATCTATATATTCCGTTCTAGCCTCATCAAATACATCAACAACTCTTCCTTTAACTACCATTGTACCTATTCTAATTCATAACTCCACTCAAGGCACAACTGTTTTTCCCAAAGCTACACTTACACTAACTACTGAACTAGATTTTGAGCCAATCAGGCCACTACCTACTTGTAAGGACATAGTTTCTTCCACTCACCATACGGGATCCATGTCTAGAATATTCAAACCCAGAATTTTACTCACAAAAATTGAACCTTTATCAGTTAAGGAGGCTCTCAATTCACCATAGTGGAAAGAGGCCATGAAGTTAGAATATGATGCATTGTTGAAAAATCAAACCTGATCCTTGGTTCATTTTCCACCTGGCAAGAATTGGACTGGCTATAAATGCATTTTTTGCATTAAATATAATACAAATGGCAGTGTTTAGAAGTGTAAGGCTAGGCTGGTGGCCAAGGCCTTCCACCAATAGCCAAGATTTGATTTTAATGAGACATTCTACCTTGTGATTAAGCCAGTCACTATAAGAGTGGTACTTTCTATTGCCTTGACAAAACATTGGTACATCCAGCAGCTGGATGTCAACAATGCTTTTCGAAATAGGGATCTTCAAGAGGAAATCTACATGGTACAACTATCTCACTTTGATATTGATAACTAGTCTTTGGTCTGCATGCTCCAAAAAGCCATTTTATGGTCTCAAACAAGCTCTTAAAGCTTGGTTTGAAAAGCTGCCCATGACTTTGACCAAGTTTGGTTTCACCTCCCAGCAAATATGATCTTTCCCTTTTCATTAGGGTCACACCTCAATGGCATACTGATCACAAATAGCTCAACATCATTCACCAAGGATCTTGTAGCTAAAGTAAATAGTGAAATTGCACACAAGGACTTAGGTAAACTGGACTATTTCTTGGGTATCCAAGTTCATTATCTCTCATATGGCATCTTAGTCTAAATATGTTAGTGACTTACTACACAAGGTCAATATGCACCAAGCCAAAGGAATTAGCACTCATATGACTTCCTCTCTCAAACTGATTTCTTGGATGATTCTTAGTTGAATTGATCAGTGGTTGGTTCCCTACAGTATGCAATAATTATATAGCCTTATATTTCTTATAGTATGAACAAGGTTTTCAATTCATGGCTCACCCTCTTGATTCTCATTGGAAGGCTGTGAAATGAATTTTAAGATACCTCAATGGTACTTTATACCGTGGTTTACATTTCACTATATTTAATGTTATTGACACCACAACATTCTATGATGCTGACTGTGGGAGAGACCTTAATGATAGACACTCAATCTCAAGTTCCTACATCTATTTGGGCTCTAACCTACTGTCCTGGTGGTCTAAGAAAAAGCAAGTGGTAGCTCGCTCTAGCACTGAAGTAGAGTATTGAAGTCTTGCTAATACTATCTCAAAAATCATCTTGATCCCGTCATTTATGGAGGAGTTGCAGCTCTATTTAGCCAAGCCATTGGTTTTATGTGATAACCTTAGCATTATCATGTTGTCTCGCAATCCGATTCTCCATGCCAAAACCAAGCACATAGAACTAGACTTGCATTTTGTAAGGGAGAAAGTGATAAAAAATAAAATTCTTGTCAGTCATATTCCCTCTTATGATTAAATTGTAGATAGCTTGCAAACACTTCTAAATATATGAATTCTCTTCCTTAGGAACCAAGCTCAAGGTTAGTGGTCTAGCTTTACTAATCCCACCTCGAGTTTGAGGGGGAACGTTACGATATGTTGCGCTAGCATGATTGCTGTACTAGGATCATATTGAGCTAGCATTTAGATAAGAGTTTGCTAACATTTGGTTAAGTTAGTTAGTGTCATGGTTAGGATTAGTTAAACTGTTAAAGTTCAGAGCACTGTATAAATGTAAAACTGTGTAACAATTCTCATTATTGAAAAAATACTTCACTAAATCAATTTTCAATTTATCTCTCTTCATTTTCCTTCACTTTCTTTCTCTTTCCTTTGTTTTCTCTTTCTTGGGTTTCTTCACAAACTCTACAATTAGAAACTTAAAATTATTAATTAATAAAATCATAAAAAAATAGATAAAAGGTAAAAATTATACCATGTTATAAAAAAGTCACTTAACATGTTAAAATTAACTAAAATGATTTTTTTTTTCATTTTTATACTCTATTTATATAATTTACAAAAAAGTATTAGATTATCTGTATAAACATAAATCAAAAGTGCTCCCAAATATTACCACAAACAAACAAATCAAAATTGAGGCATACAATTATTAAATTTTGAAAATTTCTCTATTATATTTTATAAGATTTGAAATATGATTAGATTAGTTTATTTTAAATTTAAAAAAAAAAACTTTTCAACCAAACTTTCACTTTGGAATTTTCTTTGTGAGTCATTAGAATATCTAATTTAAGCTTTTCTAAAAGCAAAATAAACAAATTTAACATATACTATATATTTGTCCATTAAATAAAAAAGTCATAATCATAGAACAATATCAAACTTAAAATAACACATGTAATGCAAGACAGGAGAATTAGTTAAATGTAAATCTACCTCATTAGGAATTCATGAAACCTAACAAGAAAAATGCGACAAATAATTAATAATGAAATAAATACTTTCTTGCTAGATGTTTTGGAACACTTCTTTATAGTCAATGTTCTTTTTTAACTCAAGATTGATTTCCTTGTTCATCACAAAATGTAACACCCTAACTTTTGGTTAAATTACGATTTTATCCTAATTGTGTTGTTTTCTATTTTCTGTGTGTTATAAAATTAATTTGACTGTTTCGTAACTATATTTGAGTGTTTTGTGTGATTTGCTTCGAGTCAAGAAAATAATAATTTTCGAGTCAGAAAAATCTTATTTTAATTATTAGGAGTTAGGGGATCTTACTAAACCCAATTCTGAATAATACGTGTATCAATCTTTTAATTTTTAGAATTTATTGTACAATAAAATAATTTTATATTTTTATAATATTATTTTATTAGTTAAGTACAAATAAAACGACCATGGACCCGGAAAAGTCTGTGGGACTCACGATTAGTTTGCGGGACCCACATTTAGAAAAGCAGTCAACGTTGATGGCTTGAATTATTTTTAAGCCAATAGGAATTACTCAACAAAGAGGGCTTGACTTAATTTGCACCATTGGATGAAAAGGTCTAGCTTTGAAGATCAACCATTGATCTAATCAACGGTTGAGAAACAAACTTAATGAAGAAGCTTTGGAAGATCACCATTGATTCAATCAATGGTGTGAGAGTAAACTTGGTTAGGAAGACTTTGGATATCTATCATTGATTTAATGTATGGTAGAGATTGGTCAAACAAAGTGGTTAGGACCATTTGTGACCATTGGATGGAAAGTAAGTAGAGAAGATCTTGACCCTATATCTTTAAAGATGAATCTAATGGCCAGAATTTCATGAGATCTAATGGCTTAGATTTGATCATATCACTACCTAATATCAACCCTTGATATGATCAATGGTTCTTGAAATTTGGATAATAAGAATATTAGCTAATTAGTAATGTAACTAATTATCTTAATTAAGTTAGACTAAGTGTGTTTAGAAGCTTAATGGGATTAGTAACTAATTAATCACCATTAAGGAGGAATATTCAATAACAAATGACCATGCATGTGACTAGGCTTATGACAAGGCTTGGATTAGCCAATGGAAGGCAAGCTTAGTAACCAAGTTTTGATCTCAACCTTTGATCACATCTAAGGCTAGGATGGAGTCTTGGAAGGTCAAACAAAGTGGCCACCTCCACTCTAATGAGCTCCACGGCCAAGCTAGAGTTAAGAGACCATTTTCACTTCATTTCCATCTTTACTATCACACTTTCTCTCTTCTCTCTCTTCAAACACAAGAGCTCACCATTGTTGTTCTTCTTGGAGACCATTCGGCCTCACCACTTTGCACCATCTTCCAACCTTCAAAAATTTTATCCAACCTTATTTTCCAAACCTAAACACCATTCTAAGAACATCTCTAGTTGAGAGTTCTTCCAAAATCTATCATCTTGAGCTTGGAAAATCACTTTGGAGATTTTTCCTAGAAGGTGAAAATCCTTATTTTTCATTTCTAACTTCTTTTTCAAGGTTCTAAGTCATGATTTATCCATGGTTTATATTTTTCTCCTATAGCTATAATTCTTTAAATTTTTGTTTAAGATCTTTAGGTTTTCTTGGAGGTGAACCCGAAATCCCTAGGAGAAGGAGTAGTAGATTTTGTCTTCCTTTAAGGTAAGAAGGAGATTACCCTCATCAACCATGTGTTGGTGGTGAGGAATGGATGTGTTTGTGGTAAAGAATCCATAAGGATTCATTCACTTGGTTGTTTATTTTTTTTCCTAATTGTGTTTAATTTTGTGTGCAAGCATGTCTATAGCTTTAATATTTTTGGTATATGTTTTATGATTGCTTTAATATATGGTATGTGTTCATTGATGCATAATTATTATTGTAAGATATGAATAATATATGAAGAATTGCATGAGTGTTCCAAAGAACACAAAGGAGCTCACGACTCCATCATCCCTAAAGAGGACCAAAATGTTCTCAACCATTTTCTAAAAAAATGATTTAATTGATTTAATTGGATTAATGGATTTTTTAATGATTTAGAGGATGAAAAATAATTTTAAAATGATTTATAAGGACATATAGAATTTCGGCCAATATGCCATATACCTTTGATCCAAAAATTATTTTCTAACTATGGACTAAATGATCTAATAAAAATAAATTGGATTAAGAATTTTTATAAGAGATTATATGATGAGAAACAATCAAATATGATTTTTAAGGCATAGAATGATTTTTGGGCCAACATGCCTACTTATGATGTTTTTAATCCAAAACTATTTTAAAAGTGTGGACTTGTGTAATTAATTTAATGAGAACCTAATTAAATGGATTTTTAAGATTTAAAGAAGTAAACAAATTTTTCTTAGAAATATGGTATCAAAGAGAAATAAACAAAACTCTTGAAAAATATTTACCTTTGAATTTTAAAATATGATAGTAATTTTCAAAGTGTATTTTGTAATTATAAAACTCAACAAAGGGATTTTTTTTTAAAGGAAAACGTAGAAAATATATTTTATAGATTTTCTAGACAAAATACTGTCTCAATTTATAAAAAAATGAACGAATAAAGGAAAGAATTTCACAATATATTTAAAATGTAAGGAAAATATTCTACGTAGTTTAAAAGTATTAAAAATAGCTTACGCGGTTTTAAAATAATGATTTTAAAGCTTTTCGATCAAGAAAACGATTTAAAAATCTTACGTGATTGAAAAAATGATTTAAAAACAGTACGCGATTTTAAAAACAGCAAAATATATTTATGCGATTTAGAAACGTTTGTAAAAATGACGCAATTGTGAAAATGCGATAAAATTTCTACGCGATTGACTAAAACAATAAGTATTACTGTCGGACAGATTGAGAAATAGTACAGTCAGGTGGGACGTACTATATTTGAGATTTGTTGAGATTTGAGGGCATTTTCGTAATTATAGTTCATATATATATATATATGCATTGAGTTTGTATGCATAGTCGATGGCTGTGATGGCTTTTGTTGTTTAGGAATGAATGAGAGCTAAATATTGTGATCCAGGTGCGAGATCTACTGGGGACGTCAGGGCGCAGTTGTTCATAGTGACCTATTTGTCACCTTATATGCCTGGCCATGATATACCGTTGCAACGCACTGGCGTATTGTCCCGACAAATAATATTTATGTCTCGCGTCTAGCTTAGACTGTCATTATGGGTGGCAGATCTTCTGGACCATTCATATCCGAAACTGTTTAGCTCCATGGAGTAGGAATACGATGCATTGTGCATATGCATAATTGTGTACATATTGTTGTGGCATTGTCGAGGTCCATATCATGGTGGCATAATTATTACATATGTATATTATTGATATCTGTTGTTGATATACTGTTGATGTTTATATTATTGTGATATATGTTTTCTGAACATAATGATAATTTGTTAACATGATTATACTTGTGATATTTGTGTGTATAGAATGACTTTGTCATTCGTATCATTCTTTGCTGCCGTATTGGTATTGGTGAAAGGGGATCTCACCTCTTTGTTGTATTGTTTTGTTGTTTTTGTATTGTCAAAATTTATATAGCAAGCGAAGTAAGCTCTTTAGACTTAACTGGAGGCAATGTTTTGAGTTTGGTGACGGCGTTAAGGAGTGATCTTCTCAGTTTCAATGGTATGCAGTTTGGTGGAGAAAACAGAACATGTATGTTGAGTTTTTCTCGTTAGTGTTGTTATTGTGCTATTAAGTAGGACCCACCATTAGGTTTTGCTACTGTTTTCTTGAGTCTGTAAATTATGTTTTAAAATGTTGTTTAGTATTATGTGGTATAATTTACATGGGTATTAAATTGGTTCAGTCTATTTTCTGTATTACTTATATTTTTGGTAAGTTTATATTATCAGCAACAAGAGATTTTAAAAATCCAAGTTTTTGAACTCAAAGCCTTTTGTCAAATGATTTTCAGGTTTATTTTTTTTTTTAGTTAGAAATGTGATGCCCTATGGAGGGTGTTACACAAAACACAATTTTTAATTTGCTTTTGTTTTTAACTTTGAGACATCTAGATAAAATAGAACATGGTTAAACACACACTTTGAGAGAAATAATTGTAATACCGTATTTTATCCAATCATATTGAACTTACCTAAACTAAACCATTCCAAAAAACAAAAAAATAAAATAAAGTTTCATTTATTTAATTTCTAGGATTCTTAATAAGTAAAATACAAGAAAAAAAACTTAAAAAATAGTTAAAAGATATAAAAGAACATTAACCCAATTTCCAATTCATACTCCTTCAGCCCAGTTTGAAAATCCATAACCCACTTAAACCTGCTGCGCATAAACCCATCTTTCTTAAATCCATCTCTCATTCTCTCACAGTGGAAGACCCATTGGCCCACTCATTGTTAGATGGGATATGCAATTTTTAATAGGGGTAATCACAGGTTTGATCCGACTCGCGAATCTGACCAACCCGACCCGATATAATATATCCAGGTTGGTTCGGGTAATCAGGTCTGTTTGTGTCAAACCCGAAGAACCCGTCCATTTATTGGTTTGGGTGACGGGTTCAGTAAACCAACCTAATCACCTGATCCGATTACCTAATGACCCAAAAAACGACCCCATTATAGGTAAAATTATATAGGCATATAGCTTGTTTTCGTTTCTAGTTCTCACAATCTCACCTCTTATTTTCACTTTTCAGTTTCACTTACCCGAAGCCTCTGCCCTCTAGCCTTACCCTTACACGCACTCTCTGCATTTGCAAAATCAAAATCCCCAAATCCCTAACCCTAAGCTGCAGTGCCACCGTCCACCTCTGCTCTTCCTCAATCTCCGGCTCTCAACCCTCTCTCACCGTCTACCTCTGCTTTCAACTTTATTTTCGTGACCAGATCTAGCGAGATTTGCGGGATCTGAACAGATTTGAGCAGATCTTTAATGACTTGGATGGCTCTGCATTAGCTGCTGCGTAGATCTGCAGGATTGTGGTGGGTGGCTCTTGGTTGGTGGCTCGACGCGGATGGAGGGAAGCGACGGAGGACGACGACCAACTGCGATTTCGAAGATGTGGCAGACGAGGATGTTGGCGCAAGCTGCAATGGAATTGGCCCAGGCACGACGAAGTTGGCGCAAGCGGCAACAGAGTTGAGTAGTCCTTCACAGTAGCAGTGGCGATGTGGTGACGAATGGGTGCAATGATGACGGCGTGAGGAAGACAGATATTGAGGTTATGAGACTCTTCACTCTAGCTGCTTGGATGCTTGCTGAGTTTGACAAAGCCGGTGGTGACTGTTGAGGGTTGAGGCAGGGCAGCCACAGTGGTGAACGAGATAGAGTTAGGGAGAGTGATTGAGTTAGAGATGAGAGCTAGGCAGTATGTTTTGGATGGGGTTGGGGACCCCATTATTTTTTTTAATTTTAAATTAATATTTTGACCAAAAAATTTAAATTAATATAAAAATTTGACCAACCTATCCAATTTTTTTTTTCCGAAATAGACCAAACCTAACCCGACTTCACTTAATTGGTTTGAATTTTTTTTCTCCCTAAACCCGAACCAACCCGACCCATGATCACCCTTAGTTTTTAAGTAAACATTGTCTATTCAAATTAATAATTGACATATAATAAAAAAGTTTAATAGTTAACATATGTAAAAATATTTTTATACTATAAAAAAGGGATATGATTTGATTTAATCAAATCATACATTTAAAATTTTAAAAAATAAAAATAATTTGATTTTTAAAATCTCAAATATTCTAATAGTTCGAAATTCTATCATATATGTTGAGATTTGTTATAAATAAATTTTATTTTAAATTAAATTATTTTACCTTTATTAATTCATTATGAGTATTCTATACTATAAGAGTAGAAAGTAAAATAATAAAATGGAATCACTTGAATTGATTTCTAAGCAATTCTAAAGACTTCCAAACAATGAATTGATTTGTCAAATCATTTTTTTTAATGGGTTGCAAATATGAGATTTGATTTCTAAATTAAATCAAATCAAATAATTATTTTAATTTTTAATGATTGCACATATAAACTTAATAAAGGAAAAGTCTACTTGCATACTTTTTTCGCCTATCATTTTTTCACATGATAGTGATTCATGTGTAAATAATTTGTGATCGTTGTGTATTATGCTGTGACTGAGACATTAATTGATCTGTAAATAACTAGTAATTGAGTCATCACATAATATATAGCGATCACCAATTATATCTACGTTAATCACTAGTTATTTGCACGTTAATTAATGTTCCTAATCATTACTTAATACACGTCTATGAAACATAGACACGTCGATTATGAGGCGTGTCTGTGTCAGACACATGAAGACACATGTACGACACACGTGTCCTAGGTGTCCGAATGTGTCTGATTAAAAAGATTATTCTTTTCAGTTTAGACATGTCTCGGACACACTCGAACACTTCTCGGACACACTCAGACATGACTAGGACACGACTTAAACATAACTCATTAATATTTTTTTTAAAAAATTAGTTTCTATGACTAACGTTTAATTAGTAAGCGTGTAACCCACTTAAGCCCAATCACATGACTGACGTCCAAAGCTACTATTTTCACATACTAATATTTTAAGTTTTATCTTTTCACACGTTACTATTAGACTTTTAAGTTTTATCTTTTCACACACTACTATTTTCATCTGCTCCTTCTACCTTTGCTCATACTAAGTCGTCCACTTCGTTGTCACCAAAGCTTGCCTCACACTAATATTCCCTCTAGTTATTTTTTTATGTATATGTACTTGTACATGATTAGTTCTATTAAGAAAAGTTAGTTTAGGAGATTTTTTCAAATATGTCAATAGAAATTATGTTCCATATTTTTTAGGAGGGGCTTACTAGGTAACAAATATTGGCAAATATGACATATATTAAAATATTGTAAATCTTCAAGCTTATATATATATATATGTCGTGTCCGTGTACTATAATTTTTGAATTTGGTGTGTCCTCGTATCTATATCCGTGTCGCGTCCCGTGTCCGTGTCCATGTCTGTGCTTCATAGATACACGTCAATCACAAATTATTTACACGTGAATCACCAGATATGTAAAGAAAAATGCTTGAGACACATTACTTCTAGAGATGTGTCTCTCACATCTGATTATGTGACAGAATTAGAGTGTAGATGTGTAGAAAACAAAGTGAGTCCATATATAATTTAATGGTAAAAATTGTAAAGATATAAGGTGATGTGAGTGTAAATGTGTGTGAGTAACATTGTTAATATGTAAATAGTGTGTGAAAAATGTACAAAAAAATTGGGATGAGAATCACCTATTTCCATTCTCTGTCCCCCCACTTAAATTCTGTCAAGTGTTATAAACTTAATTACATGTCTCTTTCCCTTTCTTTTTTATTTTAATTTATTTTTCACTTAGTAGAATTTAAGTGAAGAGACATGAAAAGAGATAAGAAATAGGGACGGATGATCTTCATCTAAAAAAATGGTGTGTGAAAACAGTGTGTAAATAACACAACTGCTCAATAAATAGAGAAACAAAACAAAGGGCATACTTGATATTTTATGTTTGGATGAGAAACAAAACAAAGGTTCTTTGGATGAGTTTCTAAAATAAAATTTTTTTTGTTACTTTTTTTTTTAAAGTCTTTTAAAAAAGCAAAGGCTATTTTATGTTTGAATATAGTACTCAAAAAGTGCCATTTTAAATTTACTATTGTTTGGATGTAAAAATGTAAAAAGACTTTTTTTAATGGTATAATTACTTAGAACAGTTTTTCATGATCTAAAAATTATCTTTTTTTCATAAGTTCCAAAATCCATCTTTAAAAAAACAGACACCTAATTTGTGCTTTAATGCTTTTTTTTTTAAAAAAAATTCATCCAAATATATTAAAAATGACTAAAGTATTTTTTTAAAGAAAAATGGTTTTTTTTTTTTTTTCATTTGAAAAAGCACATCCATGATGAAATGGTAGTTTAAGAAAAAGGGCACGGACATACATGACTGCCTATACAATTCTTTATTGTTGAGTAAAATGGTAGTTTAATTAGTATCTAATAATGAAATTCACTCGCAATTTAGTTTCATGTGAATTCTTTTGCTATCTCAAGTTGATCGACTTTAAGGATTAGTATGAGGTAAGTTTGAAAAATTTAATGACTGACATATTTGACTAAATAAGAATTAAATTGCAATAGCAGTGCATTTTGAAGGACTAAATGCTATTTTACTCATTCATCATTTTATAAAGATGTTAATAAAAGGTATAGTAGTTTTAGTTACGCAGCAAGCATTGATGCTTGGAAATTTCCAAGATCAGGGATTCAAACGTTGAATCTGTCATCTTTCCAGCCTCATCTAACGTGCCAATTTGTTACTTTTAAAAGAGTTTTTTCAGTGCTATTTTCCAAGATCAGGGATTCAAACGTTGAATCTGTCACCTTTCCAGCCTCATCTAACGTACCAATTTGTTACTTTTAAAAGAGTTTTTTCAGTGCTATTTAGACAAAACTACCAAATAAGATGCCTCTCAATGATTCATGATGCGAAGAAAATGCAGAATATAATTATAGTTCTTCTTTTCCAAGAGTAATCTGTTCAAAAAAGCATTAGTCAAACTGCCATTTTTTGTTTTAAAATTTCATGAAGGCTGCACAACAACTAATCAAACTGGACTTGACAGATGAAGTTATAACCACTCCAATCTCTTCTATTTACCAATGAGCCATGTTTTTGGACTATAAATAGAGATCAGACAGAAGCAAACAAAACCACAAATTCTGCTCTGCGTAGTTGTCTTACCCTGTAGTTCTGTTTTCTTTTTCCCTTCTTATGGAACCATTTGCAAACATAGTGACACCAGAAAAGAGCCTCTCAACAGCTTTAAATGCCAGAACCATAGGCTCAAGCAACGAAACCATAGTGTTATGTCATGGGTTTGGAACAGACCAGTCTATCTGGGACAAAATCATTCCTCTTTTAGCTGAAAATTGCAGTATAGTTCTGTTTGATTGGCCTTTTTCTGGAGCTGTGAAAGATAAGAGCCTTTATGACCATGCAAAGTACACATCCTTTGAACCTTATGCTGATGACTTAATCACTCTTATGGATGAGATGGACCTCAAAGATATCAATTTTGTTGGACATTCCATGTCTGCTATGATCGGTTGCATTGCCTCCGCTAAAAAGCCTGAGCTCTTTAAGAGGCTCATTCTTCTCAGTGCTTCCCCAAGGTACTCTTCTTTGCCTCTGCTATGTTCTCTCTAATGCTTCATCCTTTTGTCTATATACTATATACTTACCATATATTAAATAGGGTCTTGCAAGTCATCTAAGGCTAAATTATCATAAGTGATGATGTGGTATTTTTCAAATAAAATATTTTTTTATTTATATACTATATATTAAAGTAAGTTCTTGCAATCAATCTAAGATTAAATCATCATAAGTGATGATTTAATGTAAAATTACTTAATTCTACTTGAGACCATTTTATGTAAAACTATTTAATTTCACTCACAATTCTTATATTCTTATATCAAACAATGCATACACTCCTTTTTATACTCTACCTAATACTATTTATTATACATACTTTTTTTTATCATTTTCTCTCACTCAATCACATCCCTTAAAAAGGGTGTGAATAGTACATTCACCACTAAAAGTGATGTATGACTATATTTTTCCTTTCACTTAAGACCATTTAATGCAACATATCATGAAACTTAGAGAAAATATTTTCAACTCATAAAATTAAAAAAAACTACAAGAACATATAAAAATATCTTAAAAACCTAAAATATTAATGATAACAAAAAAAAATGTGTTTATGAATATTAGGATATATTTCATAAACTATTCATGTATACCTATTAATTGAAAACAACAATTTTAAAATAAAAAGCTTAAATAAGATGATAAATATAATGAAGTTGGTGGATGTGATGTCATCTCACCACCATAAATTCTTTGGTGGTTCAAGCAATGTTTTAAAAATTGAATCACCAAGACCTACGGGTCATGACTCAACTGGTTCAACCTATTAAATTAGTGGTTGAATTGTAGTTGAGCTGAATAACATAATAAGGAGCAATCGGATCGAAGACATAATTAGTTCACGATCTGATCGGTTATATTAGTCGGTTCAATCCAAGTTTCAAAACATTGGCTCAAGAAGCAATAGATTTTTTATTTTTTTTTCTGTACAATTGAATGTGTATAACTTCTACTATAGTATTAAAAATATAGTTAAAATAGGAGATAATGATGACCCTAATGTTGAAGTGGTACACGTTCAATGATACAAATTAAGTTCTTGGCTTTTAAGCTATATAGGTTGAATAACTAACGTGA
This sequence comes from Ormosia emarginata, assembly GCA_029884605.1. Lineage (NCBI taxonomy): Eukaryota > Viridiplantae > Streptophyta > Magnoliopsida > Fabales > Fabaceae > Ormosia > Ormosia emarginata. The sequence goes on from JAQQTP010000045.1 coordinate 599,985, forward strand.
CCTCCAGAAAACAAATAATCACGCTAGCATAACTAATGATCATAAAGTTGATGAATGAATTATAATGTTATTGATTGACTTGAATGAACTTACAAAGTATTAGTTGAATACTTATATTCATCAATAACTTGAGTTTATACATATTAGTCTCCACTCTTAATTTATTACCAAAGTTGTGATTATAAAAAAAATTAAAAATATTACTTTTGAAACAAAAATTATATATTTTTAAGCATGCGCAGGATGACAAATGGATGGATTTGTTTGATTTTGGATTAAATCATAATGGATGGATCCAAAATAAAACATTAATTTATTTAAGATCAATTACAAAATGTTTAATTCTATCTAATCCATCCATGACTCAATTTAATGGATGAATATTCAATCCATCCATTAATCTATTTTAATGGATTAGATAGATGGATATCCAACCAACTTATTTAAAAAAAAATTAATAAAAATTTTTATTTTCTGTCTAAAAAATATTTCTCTCCCTAAAAATTTTCATTCTCTCTCTTAAAATGTTTCTCTCCCTAAAAAATTTCATTCTCTTTCTAAAAAATGTTTCTCTTTCTAAAAATTTTTATTCTCACTCTAAAAAAATATTTTTTCTCTAAAATTTTTCTTTCTCTCTCTAAAAATTTTCTTTCTCTTTCTAAAAATTTTTATTCTCTCTCTAAAAAATATTTCTCTCTCTAAAAAAATTTCTTTCTCTCTTTAAAAAAATTCTCTCTAAAAATTTTGGGACTCAACAACTTGTGCTATGAGATTTTAGACTTTAATGAAAGTGAAAGTGTTGAACCGAGAAAAGGAACTTGAAAACGTTCAATTGTTTGAACTAAAAAAAAACATAAAATACATAAGATATTCATTGGATTGATTTTTAATTGGATATCCATTGAATATTTAATGTATGTTTTGGTTGGATTACTAATTATGCATAACTAAATTTCATCCATTGGATCCAATCCAATAAGATACATTATTTTAATTGGATAGACTTGATTAATTTTAATATGAATGAATTAGATGGATTAAAAATTAATGAATTTTTTTCCAACCACCCGTCATGGGCTAAAAGGCTAGTTTTTAAATTATATAGAAATACAATCTGAAATTTCTACTCTAACTCCATCATTTCATTTTAATATATATTTTGTTTCGCTAATTATGTTATTCAGCTTTAGTGACAAGCTTTAAAATAATGTAGAATATGGTAGAGAATAAGTCAATAAGTATAGACTAATAGGAACGAATTTAGGTAATTTACAGAAGATCTTATATTCAACTTTCATGCTGTCATATATAAATAGTATATGATAGAGAAATGTGATGATATTAGAGTAAAGCCACTCAAGCATATACGTAATTATAAAAACAAATCAACACTTTCGTCTCCGATGTTACTGATTGAATTTGGTACACATACTTTTGAAAATTTTTAATTTGGAAGTTTGCTTCATAGATCCATTTTAAAAAGCAATTGTAGCCGGCCAAGCCAACTCCTATAGACAATTAGTTTTATGCTATCCATTATGTCATTAATTCTATTTTTTAAGTAGCCGGCCAAGCCAATTCCTATAGACAAGTAGTTTTATGCTATCCATTATGTGATTAATTCTATTTTTTTAAGTAATTACTCCAATAATAGTAAGAACTTCTCTTGTTTAATAATAATATAAAAGTAAAATTTTGAGATCAAATAATTCAAGCTTAAGATCCTTCTGAAGTTTTGAATTTCTCTAAATTTAAAGCCGTTATCTTGGGCCAAAGATTGTTCTACTAACTTCCTAGTATTACATATATAGGTATATAAATACAGATGACTATCATGGTGGTTTTGGGAGGTCAGATATTGAGCAGTTAATCTCAACCATAGAGTCCCAATATGAAAACTGGGTTTCAGCCTACGCTCCTATTGCGGTGGATCCAAATGATGCTGTCTCTGTTGACAAATTCCAAAAATGCTTGAAAAGTATGGGTGCTGAAGTTGCAGTCTCCTTAGCCAAAACTGTGTTTTTCAGTGACTACAGAGAGAAGCTTGAAAACGTTCAGACCCCATGCACTGTCATCCAGTCAAGTAATGACGCAGCAGTTCCACTCAGCGTAGGATACTACTTGGAGAAGAAAATTAAAGGGGTGTCTACTTTGGAGTTCATAGACATGACTGGCCATTTCCCTCAGCTAACGGCACACCTTAAGCTAGTTGAGGTGCTGAAGGGTGTTGTGGGCTCTGGCCTTGCACAGTAGTTAGACAAATTTAAAAGAGTTTGGCTTGGGTTTGTAGTTCATCTTAATTTCTCTTCCCTTGTGTCACGAGTTGTGTTGTGAGGTTTTTGTAATAGTAAAAGGAGCATATGCCTAAGAAATATAATGTTGTTTAGAACAGGCTTCTGAAGGTTACTTGTATAGCTATGAAACAATTAGCTCCTCCATAGCGCAGACATAATAGCGACAAGCGAGAGGATGAGTATCTACAAAAGACATTTCGACGCTCAAGTCAGTAGGTGTGCAAGGAGGGTATAGTATTTTTTGAGGAATTAGCTCATACATTTTTTCCCCTACTTACTATATTTATATGAACATTTTAGGATATGTTGCTACATTTGAGGAACATTTTTTCACGTACCTAATGTTGCTACTTGAGATTGTGATGACACGATCGTGGAGACAGAATCGTGGGATCCGTTACCCTTCTATCTTTATTCTCCTGCCTATATAGGATATGGTTAGGATTTGTCCCTGTCATTATGCCTAGCATTTATGCTGCTTCACACGCTCTGTACGTATGGATGTCAGCCTGACAGGTTGGGTTGCTCCAATTCTAAGGACCCATAACCTGGTCTAGAACAGTTGCCCCCAACTTGGCGTTTTGATGAGACAACAAAGTGTCAACATACAAGTTCATCTAGAGCACACGACGTGTGATGGACAATGGGATCCGAGTTGTAATATTGACGTCGGATCTCACGATGTTTTTCCAAAATGGTCAAGGTCCGTGATGTATCATACTAGGCTCCTGGGGTTAATGAGCAAGATCGGGATTTGAGTTGGATTGCTCTGCTTATGTCATTGTTCTGTTGTCTGGGGTATGTAACAAGTTGCCCTCATGTGTAGTTTGTAGGGTCTTGTATCATTTTCCCCATATTTAGACCAGGGTCTGAGGTGTTGTTACACTGTGGTGATTCCTTAAGGGTCTGTGATCTGGGTTAGGTGATCGAGAAAGCCTTGTGTCACTTCAATTTCGAACGTTCTGAGCATCATCCTTTGAGTTGCTTTTATTCAGAAAAGGTAGGACACATTATTGAAGAGTAGTGGGTGCCGTCATTTGGGGTTCATAACGTCATGATGAGCAACTTTTCAATTTCAAAAAAGAGGCGTCATGATGAGATGCTTGAAATGATGCATCATCAAAATGGTATACCTGTCCTTATTAATGGTAGCGGTTTGGGGTGTGACTTCCCATGCCTACAAATAAGGGTGGGGTTGTGTCCTTCCCACTCTTCGCTCGAACCCGCACTACAAATTTCTGCACTCTAGTTTTTCTTTCTCAGGTGACTTAGGCGATTCTTGGTGTCTTTTGTGGTGGTTGTTGGTGTTTCAAGGCCTCTTCAACACTTTTTTCATTGTCTAAAGCCTCTTTTTTTTTCCAGGATTTAAGGTACTCCTCGTCTTCACCCTTTTCGTTTTCGTCCTTTTCTTTATTTATTGGGAAAAAATGTCGGGGAGTGAGGAGATGGTGTAGAACAGTGATTTGTCCATGGAGGTTCTGAGTCTGCCATTATCCTCACCACCACAGGCATGACAGAGACTTTAGGTCTACGGTGGGGGTTCTGATGAGGGTTTGACTTCTATGACTAGGATGAGGATCTTGGAAGTGTTCTGGAGGGCGGACTAAGCCAGGGAACTGGCAAGGCGTGGGCCAGCCTATCCGTTCTCCGAACTTATGATGGCCGTAGAAGACATGAGTGATTCTTATGAATCTAATTCGGGTGTGTCCTTTGTAGGTATGGCTCAAACCCGAAAGGCTGCACCTGCAGAGCAGGGTAGGGCTGTGCCTGCAAAGCAGAAGAAGCTCGTCTTCTCCCATGATGTCAACAGATACCAGTGGGTGGATCAGGAGGTTTTGGGCATTCCTTCCGACGTGAGGACTGTAGAAGACATCTTAGAGAAGCGACAATACTTGTAGCTAACCATGGAGGGACTCAGAGACCGTGAGTTTGTGATCTGGCACCCGTCAGAGGAAAAGAGGGTGTGCTTAACCCATACGGAGGGCAAGTACTTTATGTATATGTACGTGGGTCTCTTTTCCCAGATTCAGATGCAACTGCCATTTACTGAATTCGAGATGGGCATTCTCAGTCACCTGCGGGTGGCGCCCACTCAACTTCATCCCAATGCTTGGAGATTTGTCTAGGCATTCGAGCTGGTCTACCAAGTCTTTGAGTGGTCATATTCGTTCAAATATTTTTTTTTCCTTTTCTCTTAGATGACGACCTCTAGGAGCAACCAAACCAAAGGATGGGTCATGCTGCGGGCATAGAGTTGGCGTGCAGTCTTCAAGCCCTATCAAGAGTCCTTTAATAAGTTTTAAAAGGACTTTTTTAGGGTAGAAGGAGCTCCAGGCAAGACACCTTTTTTGGTCACCATAGAAGGTGAGCCACGCCTCTACTTATACTGGACTGAAGTCATGAGGGCAGAGTAATAAGGAGTTAGAGACTCTGGATTCCGAGGTCTCTTCTTCTAAGTCTTGAGTTCTAGACTTCTTGATTGATTAGGCCGAAGAGAAGGGGGTCATCTCTTGTAAGGATGTCTTGGATGAGCCCATTGATTTTATAAAGGCTATGCTAGGTATCTCGTCCTGCATATTTTCTTTTTGTACTTGCCTTCTTACATGAATTTGCCCAAGTGTTGTAACACTTCTCTTTTTTGCTTGTAGAAAGCATGACTCCACTGTCCAAAATTCGGTACTTGGCTAAGAGACTGGCGGCCAGAAGTGGTAAGGCATCAGGATCTCGAGCCCAAACAACTGCTCAAGGGGTGACTATTGTTATCCCTTTACCTTCGAGTAGTGTGGTCCTTCCTCCCGTGGTCGTGGTGGTTTCTCCACCTCCCCCAGTTGCTGGGGTTCGAAATGTTGAATCGAGCTCTCCTGTACTGCTGCTGCGACCCCGGAAGAGGCAAGTGGAGAGTAGCAGGGAAGACAGAGGGAAGAGGGAGGCAATTGAGCCATTTTGGAGTACCCTGAAGTGTTCGCCCCCCATTAGTTTGGAGTTTGAGGGTGCTCTATTTGGGTCTTCACCGGTATTGATGTAGAATCAGGAGACTGATCCTTCTGGATTTATCGACGATGCTTTATTCAGTCAGATCGAGGTCGAGGCATTAGTCCAGCTCGACATGTTAGAGCTTTTTCATAGGGCTCAACTTAGGAACTTGCGCCTCGCCTCTTTCCTTTGATTCGTGGAGGAGGCTTGGGGTTCCTTTCGGGATGTCACCAGTTTACAGGTGAAGCTTAATACCCTTCGGGATGAAAAGCAAAAGCTGAAGCTGGACCTTACTGAGAAAGGTAGACTGCTTTCCTAGGCCACCATGGAGGTAAACTAGAAGGACGGGTAGCTTAAGTCACTCAACATCGAGGTTGATAAACTTCGGGCTGAGGTTGCTCGCCTTATTCCAGATATTGTTGAGGTCCCTTCTCTGTGGGCTCAAGTTGCTGAGGTGGAAACACTCCGAGCCAAAGCTATTGAGGCCGATGATAACTCCATGAAATGTAGTTATTTATGCCCCAAATCTATGCTCTAGTGATTGCTTAGTCATTGTTAGTATGCATATTCAGAAGATTTTAGGCTTTATTTATTGAATTCAATTTGGATCTCTTCCTATATGATCTTGAGCAAATTGCGTATATTCATTAAGTGATTGAGTGGATTTACTACTTTTGTTAACTTAGTGATTTCTCTATCACATGAAGAGCTGTATACAAGCAGATTGGTGGAAAATTTGGACCAACTTTGGATGCAAAAAGCCAAGAGGAAGCCAAGTGTGAAGATTTGTATCTCACGCTACGGCGTAGGCATGTTAATGTCACGGCGTGGTGTATCCCCTGTTTCAAACAGAGACTTATGAAGATTGCATGTAACATCCCGAAAATTAATAATTTCAGGATAAATGATCATTTTACAATATTTGGGATTTTTAGGAATTTTTCTGGATTTTCTGAGAACGCGAAATATTTTAATATATTCTTCATTTTGCGTGCGTGCTGAGCTGACCCAGGAAAATGAAATATTTTTCCCGATAACCTTGATCTGTGGAAACGTCGACGGGGGATCTTACTTAACCCGAGGCTAGACACGGTTTACAAGGTTTCATATTTTTCAAGAAATTTTAACAGATAAAATTATAATCGTTGTATAAATTTTATCTGTCAGATAAATTAATACGGACTTCGGTCAACTATAACGATTGTCTATTGAATAATAATATGTATTAAAAACTTTATCATATTATCTAAAAATCTACCTTGTGTCAAATCCATTAGCTTTATTTTCAAAATAAAGGTAAAATTAATTCAAAACCAATATAGGAAGTTTCCAGGAAATTTCCTCCCATTTCACATTTTCTCTCTCTCTTCCCTCTCCACTCTTCTCTACTACGAGAAGGCCATTGGGAGCCCATTATTCACCTTCTCATTTTATTACTTCACTTCTATTTCTAAACACTCCTCTTCTCACTTTCTTCTTCTTCTCTTCTTCTTCCTCCTCCACCGTACACCCTTACCATTCACCATCTTCATTTCCTTGCCTCACCACTTCTATATCTACCTTTCTTCCATCATTCCAAGACCACTTTCCTTGTGGCCATCCTTGGTTCTTCTTCTTCTTCTTCTTCCATTTTCCACCATTGAAGCTAAAGCTTGGAGCTTTTGAGGTAAAGTCTTCAACTTTCTTCTATCTTCTTCTCATTTTCATTTTATTGGTCACCTATGTGGCCAAGGAGTCATTTTTCCATGATTGGAGTGAACACTTTGGGAATTGCTCACCCTAGGGTTTTCTTGAAGGGGGAAAACGAAAATCAAGAGCAAAAAAAAAAGAGTAGCACCGTTGTGTTGTCTTCCAAATAGGTAAGAGGGAGATGATCCACTTCAACCAATCTTGGTAGTAAGGAAATGTCTTGTGTATTGTGTTGATGAGGGAATCCATGTTGGATTTCTCTCTTTGTTATATTGTGTCATTTCCATAATTTTGCAGTTGTTTGACTTGTATGAATATATGGATTTACATTGTGTGCTTTGATGATTATGAACTTATACATTGTTATTTTGTGTTTAGAGGACATGAATCATATTTTGGATCGTTGGCAAATAAATGAGAAACTTTGATGAAGGATGGGCCAGGGCTCTACAGAAACGAATTCTGCAGAACCCTTGTTAATGCACTAGCGCTCAGGCGCTGTGCATAGAGCGCATAGGCGCTCTATGCCCAGAAAGTTCTCCCTGTGACGCGGCCTAGTGAGCGCTCAGACGCTTCGTGGTCAGCGCCCAGGCGCTACAGATATGGCGCTTAGGCGCCCAGAACAGAACCAGCTAGGTAACTGTGAGATGAAGCTATGTAATTGAAGATTTGAATGTTCATGTTGGAATTTGAGATGGAAAGTTTTAAGGGTTTATTAATTCAATTTGAAGCCACGATTTTGGCATTGAACCTTAGGCAATTGGATTGGTCCTAATGAACTAAAATTTAAGTGAATTGATAATGATGACCTAGTACATAAAAAGGAAAGAAAAAGTGAAAACTAGAGGACTTGCGAAACCACGGTTTGGACCTTGGAAAGTTGGGAATTGAATTGATCTTGTGAGGAATAGAATTGAGTGATTAAGTATTAAGTAACTAATGCATAATATGGTGAAGAATTGAAACTTTGATGACAAATGATGGCCACGGTTTTGGCTTAAAATCATAAGGAATTGAAATGACTTTGATAAATCAAAATTTAAGTAAATTGATATTAAGAAGTTAATACATAAAATGGAAAGAAATTGGATCTTTGAGGACTTGAAGGGCCACGGTTTGGACCCATGATGATGAGAGTTTAGATTGAGTTAGTAAGTAATAAAGCTTGTGTAATTGAATACTAAAGGATTTATGATCATAGTGGAGTTGATTATGAAAAACTTAAAGTTTAAATGATGCCTTTGTGCATCTTTGGAGATTAGGAGTTGAAAAACATGAAAAATCCCTAATGTGGATATGATGATAAGTGATAAACCATGAGTACTTAATGATGATGATAAATTGAATTAATCCCGTATGGAATCAAAACTAAATGATTGGTATCAAGAGACTAGTGAATAATATGGAGAAGAATTTAGAACCTTGAAGGCATGTGAGACTAAAGTTTCTAAGGGATAGTTGACCTTAAGATGGCATAATTGACTAGATCAAGGAACTTGATCAATTTAATAGAATGGTGTTAATGATAAACCATAATGTATATATGGATATTGAAATTTAACTCTATGTGTTGTGAATCCCTATGAAGAGCTATGTGTTTCTTGATTTAATTCTCGATAAGATATGACATGTTGATACTGAGAATGACTACATACTGTTATGGTAGTGTATATGATGAATGCATCATTGATGAACATACATGATTGGACATTGTGTCGTCATGCATATGTCTTGTCCATTGGACATTGTTGTAAGGCGGTGTATGCTTAGGAGATTGAACACACCTTTGTGCGGGTGCGAATAGACTAGCGTAGGTGCCATATGATTATTGGCCCTGGGGGCATCAGGGTGCGGGTTCCTCACATGGACAGTTATGAGCTCCTTTATGCCGTGGGGTAGACCGATGCAAACACACCGACGATCCGGACCGAGATGCTGTCCTATATCGCGATCAACTGTTGAGGTGCCATGTATAAGCCATTGCGCAAACTTTTTATGAGATGAAGCACACTGTATTTTAAGGCTAACGATATACTGGCATTACTCCTTGATCTTTCTCTCCGACTGTTTATGTCTAACTCCATGGAGTAGGAATTGTGGTATCATAATGCATTGTGCATCGTTCATTGTCGGTCTCATAAATTGTTGAGCATGAACACCTGTGAATGTGAAGATAATTATTGTACTTCTGTGAATGATTATCTGATTATTGTGCTAATTCCTGGAAATACTATTGTGATCTGCCTGCTATTGCTTATTGTTGTTCTACCTTTACTATAAATATCACTGTTATTATTGACTCTGATTATTGCTTAGAATTGAATTGCTTTTATTATAAATTCCGCTGTTGCTATTGATGAATATATAAATTGTATTGCTTGGTGGGCGCTTTGTGCCGTGCTGTTTTCTTACTGCCAATAGTGGTAATGAAAGATAGGTGTCTCACCTCTTTCCTATATTCGTGCATTTCTATTTTATATTTATATTTGATAAAAGATCGTGAGGAAGATAAAGAGGGACCGCACCTTGGTTGATTGGCTTGAGCGTCTGGACAAGATTTCTTCGACTACGTACGAGTGCAGTCGCGTGGAGGCATTAATGCCTGTCGTGTCAACTGGGACGCCGTGCGTCATGTACATATGGGGTTGCGGCTTTGTTTCTTTGGTAGTACCCATCCCTGGATTACTACTTTTCCCCCTTTAGTGTTTTTATTCCCATTTGTATTTTATTGGACTACGTAATCATTATATTCTATGTCATCAGTGATTTGTATAAATTGACTATAAAATATATATATAAGGAATATGATTTTATTTCAGTGGTTGTATTATGGGTTGAATATATTTATATTTCATTCGAGGCTCGTATTTTCTACTTATGCAAATTGTCAAAAAAAAATATAGACTCTTGAGAATTTAAATTACTGTTATCATGACTGTGACACACTTGGATTTAGTAACTATAGTGTAATGACGATTACGCTCCGGTTGCTACATCAAGGGGTGTTACATTAGGTGGTATCAGAGCAGTTCATCTTGTTGAGCCAGGGTATGGACTTGCTATGTTTAGGCATATTAGAATTTAGTCTGTTGTGCACTTCCTTGTCTCTTGATTGAGATGATGGGAAAGGAATGCATGGCTTGCCATAGGTTGAATGTCAGTAGCTACTGTTATACAGTTGCATGATATTGAGGATTGGCCTACTCAATATGTAATGTTCTGTGTGTACAGGAAACTATGACTTCTCCTAGGCGTCCTATGTTAGGAAAATAGGAAATTTTTGTAAGGAGATCAAAAGGTTTTGGAAAACCGATCTTCTGGAGAAAGAAATAACTGGTGCAAACTAGGTTCGAGAAGCATTTTAGAAGTTGACGGCTTACGAGAGATTAAGCTGTGGAAGCAAAATGAAGAAGTTCGGGCTGGAAGCTGTTAGAATTCGTAAATTAGCTTGTCTTACTTGAATGGTGTGCATTGTGTGACTCTTTGTGTTTGACTTCCGAAAAGAGGTAATGTTGTTTGAACTAATTACGTTTGTTTTATTGTGCTATGTTTTGTCCGTCTTCAAAGAAAGTTAGTGGCTCGTGGCAGATGTATGCATGTGAGCACGGGACAAGACTATAGAAGTATAGCTGCGACTGCAGGAGAAATACAAAGGATAGCTAAGGTGATAATTCACCAAAATCAGAGGACTGCACAGTAACAAGAATTGGAGGTTAAGATTCAAAATCTATTGAAGGAAAGTCAGACTTGGGATAACCATGGACTACCTAGATTCCAAAAGAGGAATAATAGAAAAGTTAACCAGTTTAAGCAGAAACTATACGCACGGGTATCAGGGAAACAACAATAACAACCAAGTCCTGGACAAAGTACTAGTGGTGGTGTATCCAGTCAGACCCGACATCTTCGCCAAGATGTATGAAATGCGGAAAAGAACACTTCACGAGGGAGTGTAAGATCAAAGGGATAATCTATTTTAAATGTGGAAAGCCAGGACACATCTCCCACAAATGCAACTTAGCAAAGGCAAAGTCTTCAATCGATGCTGCAAAGGTTGTGAAACCACAAGCAGAAGTCAGAACTTATACCTTGGGTGGTGCTAAGACCTCTAAATATGGAGATCTAAACAAGGAAGTTATGCCTCAAATGACGATCCAATAATCGTGCTATATAATCTTTGGGGTAACCCTACCTTTTACAATTAAGTAACTTGACATGAATCATTTGGATTCATCGTATCGTTCTTATCTTCGACTTAGTTATTCCCATTTGTTGTTGAGACTTGTCTTGACTCATGAGTTTGTTTAATCTATCCTACTCCTCATAAAGATTGAACCTTTTGTTGATCTATTTTGCTTACTTGAAATCGCATCGGTTAGAGTTCATGATTTAGGGGACTGATTGATCATTTTCTAGTCATATCTGCTAAACCATTCCAATGAAAACCTTATTGGTTTCAGAATTAATACTTCTGATATTCATAACGGCCAACAAAGCTGAAGCTCTGGAAGCAAAAAGGAACCTAAGAATACATGTTAATGTTTTCCGTAGAGGACCAAAAGTAAGGAGGATATAAATGCAACTCTGATAGTCGAAGAGTTTTGCATGTCAAGCTACGATCTTTGTTAGTTAAGGAGAAGAATGAAATTTCTCGGTGAGACGAGGGAATTTGTCATAAAATAAACATGGCTTCGATCAAGGATGAGTGTCCTTGGAGAAAGATGAAGCGATTCAATGAAATTTGGTGAGAAAATAGTCGTTGTTCTTTCCAACATAGGTGTATGTTCTGGTCATCGATGAATTCGTGGAAATTGAGAATATTCCCAAAATGATTTTTTTTCGAGTGTGCTTTCGACATTATAGGTATCCTGTGATGTCAATCGGAGTGACAAACGCTCCTATTGTATTCATGGACAACATGAATTGTATTTTCTATCCTTACCTAGAACAGAATTATCGTTGTCATTAATGATGACATTCTGATCTATTCTCGAAGATATGGGAAGATACATTGGACATCTCAGTATAGTTTTCCTAACTTTAAAGAAGAGGAAGTAAATGCCAAAGTATCAGAGTGCGAATTCTCATTTGAGGAGGTTCCGTTTTGGATCATGGAATTCTAAATGGAGGAATTGTGTGGATTCACAAAAAGGTTGAAGCAGTTCTTCAAAAGGAAAGATCGGAAACTGTGAGGGAGGTCCATAGCTGGTGGGATTAGTTGGTTTTTATCGAAGGAGTATCAACAGATTCTCAAAGATAGTTGGACAACTTGCTCAGCTTACAAAAAGAGAATCAAAACTTTTATGGACCAACACAGGCGGAGAAAGTTTTCAAAGATTGAGGAAATATTCCGATTTCGATATTGTCCAATCCCAATGAAACATTCGAAGTGTTTTGTGATGCTTCACATCAAGGTTTAGGATGTGTGTTCATGCAAAGTTGAGAAATTATAACTTATGCCTCGAGGTAGTTGAAGATGTATTGAGAATTACCTGACTCACGACTTGGTGTTAGCCGCGGTTATATTGGCTCTAAGAACATGGAGACACTTTCTGTGTGAAGAAATGTTCAACGCTTTTATCAATCACCGAAGCCTAAAGTACCCATTCGATAAAAAGGGGCTGGACATGAGGTAGAGAAGGTGATTAAAATTTTTGAGGGAGTATGACGTCTAGCTTCAGTGTCATCATGTCGGAGTTGCCAGCAAACTCACTCCAAAGTTCTACGGACTATATCAAATTTCTGTCGGATTGGTCTGGTAGCTAACCAACTAGCTTTACTACCTTTTCATCCTAATATATTCATAATATCTTCCATAGGTTATACTTGCGATGGTATATCCCCGACCCAGCCATGTCATCGAATGGGACGCAGTATAATTAAGAGAGGGTTTGATCTATAAAATACTTCTTGTGATAATCGAGAATAGGAGACCAAAGCAACACGAGGGCAGGAAGATCACATTGGTAAAGACAATCTGAATTGACGTGATTAGAAGCGTGACATGGATGTCAGAAGATAAGATGAAGAAACAACGTCGATATTTATCCTAAGGAATGAAAATTTCGAGGACGAAATGTCTATTTGAAGGGGAGAGTTGTAACATCCCGAAAATTAATAATTTCAGGATAAATGATCATTTTACAATATTTGGGATTTTTAGGAATTTTTCTGGATTTTCTGAGAACGCGGAATATTTTAATATATTCTTCGTTTTGCTTGCGCACTAAGCCGAGCCGGGAAAATGAAATATTTTTTCCGATAACCTTGATCTGTGGAAACGTCGACGGGGCATCTTACTTAACCCGATGCTAGACACGGTTTATGAAGTTTTACATTTTTTAAGAAATTTTAACAGATAAAATTATAATCGCTGTATAAATTTTATACAGCGATTATAATTTTAACCGTAGTGTATATGATGAATACATCATTGATGAACATACATGATTGGACATTGTGTCGTCATGCATATGTCTTGTCCATTGGACATTGTTGTAAGGCGGTGTATGCCTAGGAGATTGAACACACCTTTGTACGGGTGCGAATAGACTAGCGTAGGTGCCATATGATTGTTGGCCCTGGGGGCGTTGGGGTGCGGGTTCCTCACATGGACAATTATGAGCTCCTCTGTGCCGTGGGGTAGACCGATACAAACACACCGACGATCCGGACCGAGACGCTGTCCTATATCGCGATCAACTGTTGAGGTGCCATGTATAAGTCATTGCGCAAACTTTTTATGAGATGAAGCACACTGTATTTTAAGGCTAACGATATACTGGCATTACTCCTTGATCTTTCTCTCCTACTGTTTATGTCTAGCTTCATGGAGTAGGAATTGTGGTATCATAATGCATTGTGCATCGTTCATTGTCGGTCTCATAAACTGTTGAACATGAACACCTGTGAGTGTGAAGATAGCTGTTGTACTTCTATGAATGATTATCTGATTGTTGTGCTGATTCCTAGAAATACTATTGTGATATGCCTACTATTGCTTACTGTTGTTCTACCTTTACTATAAATATCACTGTTATTATTGACTCTGATTATTGCTTAGAATTGAATTACTTTTATTATAAATTCTGCTGTTGCTATTGATGAATATATGAACTGTATTGCTTGGTGGGCGCTTTGCGCCGTGCTGTTTTCTTACTGCCAATAGTGGTAATGAAAGACATGTGTCTCACCTCTTTCCTATATTCGTGCATTTCTGTTTTATATTTATATTTGATAAAAGATTGCGAGGAAGATAAAGAGGGACCATACCTTGGTTGATTGGCTTAAGCGTCTGGACAAGATTTCTTCGACTACGTACGAGTGCAGCCGCGTGGAGGCATTGATGCCTGTCGTGTCAATTGGGACGCCGTGCATCATGTACATATGGGGTTGCGGCTTTGTCTGCTGGTAGTACCCATCCCTGGGTTACTACTTTTCCCCCTTTAGTGTTTTTATTCCCGTTGTATTTTATTGGACTATGTAATCATTATATTCTATGTCATCAGTGATTTGTATAAATTGACTATAAAATATATATATAAGAAATATGATTTTATTTCAGTGGTTGTATTATGGGTTGAATATATTTATATTTCATTCGAGGCTCGTATTTTCTACTTATGCAAATTGTCAAAAAAAAATATAGACTCTTGAGAATTTAAATTACTGTTATCATGACTGTGACACACTTGGATTTAGTAACTGTAGTGTAATGACGATTACGCTCCGGTTGCTACATTAAGGGGTGTTACATTGCACACTGCGGTGCAGGCATGTTAATGCTGCGGCGTGGTGACCTAATTTACACACGCGTCGTGGCGTAAGCTTGTTAATGCCGCAACATAAACCAGATTCAGGGCCTATATATACTGTTTTATTAGATTTCTGATGGGAATTTTTTAGTTTTTAGTTTCTAGGTTAGAAAGCTGTGGCTAGAAAACCATTTCTGGGTTGAGAGGAGGCCAAGAGAGCCACGGTTAGAGGCCATATTTTTTATAGAAGGAGATTCAAGCACCAAATATCATATCTATGAGCTTCCTTCCCTCTCCATTTGTTTTCTTCTCTTCTCTATAACATGAACATGATTTTTGTTGTATGTTTTCGTGTTCAATGAGTAACTAAGTTGTATTTAGGGATTCCTTTGAATCCTTGCGTGGATATTAATGATTTAGTACTTTTTTTAGTTTATATTGATGTTTGATTTTGTTCTTTCATACCTATGCTTAATGCTTGCTCTTGATTGACCATCAATGACATGATCTTAGTATTTCAAATGAACTAGACATAAAGATTTGTGAATATGGATATGGTATGGTTGAGGCATGTTCTATTTCATTCATTTGGCTTGGGTGAGATGATTCATTAATGGGATAGACATATACCTCTTAGCCATGCATAACAGGTGTTTGAGAATAGATCTTAATGAGTGGAGTTTGTGCTAATTCTCATGGAAACATAGTGAATTAGGTAAATGAAGCATGGTTGATTGATCTCGACATAGGCTTTTAACTAAAGCAGATTCTCAAGCTAACTGAACTTATTCATTAATGTTGATTTAGAGGGTTGCATGTTATTAATTGAAGTAGGAGGTAAATAAGGATTTCTTGATCTTTAACCATTATCTTTAATTTCCATTTATTGCTTTTCAGTCTTTAGATTAGTTTAAATGCATTGTTACCTAATTTTATATGTTCTTGAATAGAAACACTTAAGCTATTGGTTAATATTTAGCATTAGAAAGCCAACATCCTCGTGGGACCGAATCTTATTCTTCATTGTATTACTTGAACGACCCACGCACTTGTGGTAAGCAAAAGGGCGACAAGTTTTTGGCGCCGTTGCCGGGGAAGTTGGTTCATTTTTGTATTGCTAATATTGACAATAAGCTTATTTAGTTTTAATTCAAGTTTTGTACAGTTCATTTGATTTTAAGTTTTCAGTTGTTTTGTTTTTTAGGCATAAATGAAATGGTGGATGAACACAATTGTATGAGGCTTTTGAGGGAGTTCGCGACTCCTCAAATGGACCTCTAATCCAGTATAAGATAGCTACCATCCGTGCTAACAATAAGTTCTGCTGGGATAATAAATTAGGCCTTTCTTGGGAGGGAACCCAAGTTTTATGTTTTGTCATTAGTTTTAATGTTTTAGTATGTTTTAAGTCTTATATATGTTAATATGTTGATTTAGTAGTTTTGATATATTATAGTTGTACATTATGTAATTTAATACTTTAGACAAGTTTGGCTGGTGTAGGAGACCTCTTTGGAGTAGAATTGACAGCAAAACTGATTTTGCTACATAATTTAGCAGGCTGACTCCTCACGCCGCGACGTGCATCTTGTCATGCCGCGGCGTGAGCCCTTAGCAGGCCAAACATTAGGGTGTTTTGTGCCACGACGTGCCATATATGGGCACCACGGCGTACTAGGAGGGAATTAAATGAACGTCACGGCATAGGAAACTTCACGCCGCGACGCGCAACTATAAATTAGGTTAAGTGTCGCGACATTACGCATTCCTTTTGCTTCTCTCCATTTGTTTCTAACTTTCTGCCAAATTTTCTGTTTTCTTTCTCGCATATCTTACTTCCCTACCCTTTCATCTTTGTCTCTGCACGTCTTTTGCAAGGTACGTTATGTCTGATTTAATTGAAGTAGCTTTTTCATTTTTATTTTTGTGTATTTTATGTTGTATTTAATTTTATTAGGTTTGTCTTGCTATTATGTTTTTTTTGTATTTACGGTGGTGTGTATGTTTGTATATTTGATTTAAAATAGCATTTTAATAGTTTAAACTTTGGGTATTGCTTGAAATTATGAATTTTGTTGTTTGCATGCTGAGGCGTGACTCATAAATGCTACAACATAGGATTTCATTTGTTTAAATGCCGCAACGTTGGTATAAATGCTGCGACGTTAGATGAACTTTGCTTGAGTGTCGCGGTGTATCTCATGAATGCCGCGTCATGGGCTTGAATATGGTTGAATGCCGCGGCGCGGGTGTGCATGCCGCGACATAATGCCTATTTTTTTTTTCAGAATTACTCAATTTTACACATGTTTAATATTTTTAATTATGCAATTCTGACTTCTTTAAATTCCTTTTCAGGTCCACCATGGCTCCTAAAAGACAAAGAGGATCTAGCAGCCAGCAAAATAGGGAACCGTCTCCCCCTCAGGAATTTGACGAGATGAGATTCATTTCGACAGCTGCTACCCAGAAATTCATGACGCTCGTCACCAAATCAGTGATAGTAGAGCGGGGCTTTTCCTTAAGGGAGGGTATTCACCATGACATTGAGAGGAACATCCACCTGCTTCAGTGGAGGGAGTTTGCTAAACATCCCGAGGCAGCGGTACTTTCAGTAGTTCGTGAGTTCTATGCCACGAACGCTGCTTTTGTAGCCTCGGGGACCACGTCAGTAAGAGTGTAACACCCCAAAATTTATTTATTTTATGATAAATATTCATTTTTCAATATTTGTGATTTTTGGAAATTTTTTGGATTTTTCTGAGGACACAAATATTTTCATATTATTCCTCATTTTACATGCAAACTGAGCGGGCTCGGAAAAATGAGATATTTTTCCTGAGAACCTTGATTTTTGGAAACGTCGACGGGAGATCTTACTAAATCCGAAATTGGACAGGGTTTATGAGGTTTCACATTTTTCAAAAAAATTTAACAGATAAAATAATAAATCACTGTGTAAAATTTTATCCTCTAGACAATTAATATTGACTTCTGTCAACTGTAACAATTGTGCATTGGATAATAACATGTATTAAAAACCCTATCACATTATCCTAATGTAATCTACTTTAAGTCTAATCAAACCTACTTTAATTCAAATTTATTGTATTTTAATCAAAGCTTCTTTGAGAAGCCTTGACCACCAAAGGACAAGAATGCCCTTGGCTTGTTGGGGAAGCAAAAAATCTTCCCCTTCTCTCTCTCCAATGCCGCGGCTACCTTGGCCCAAGGGAGGCAAAAATTTTGCCTCCACACTTCAACACTTCACTCAAAATATCTCATTTCTATCATAACACTTTCTCGCTCTAACTTCTTCTTCTTCATTTTCTCTCCTTCTTCTCTCTTCTTCTCCTTCTTGGCTACGAAATTGCAGCCCCCTTGAGTGACCATTTTCTTTGATTTTTCTCTTCATCAAGACCATTTCCATACTCACCTCAACCTCCTCCACACTTTCTATTTAGAAATCTTCTCCAAATTCTTTCTCCACCTCCATTGTCTTCCAAGACAAAGCTTCAAGCTTTAAGGTAAAGTTTTCATTTTTCTTCTCCTTTCTCTTTATTTTCGTGTTCCATGGTCTCTTTGATGACCATGGATCTCTTCTTTTTCAACCATTCATGTAGATTCCTTGTCTTGAAATTGCTAGGGTTTTGGAAGCTCAAAACCGAAACCACCAAGAAGCATATAGGTGGCCATTTTTGTGTTCTTCTTTTAGGTAAGAGGGAGATTACTCACTTCAACCATTATTGGTGGTGAGGGAACCTTTGTATGCTCACTTTGTTTGGTGATTTTGCATGTTTATGTATTCTTGAAATTGAATTAATGTTTAATTGATGATCTTGAATGTGTTGGATATGTTGAAATGCTTGATCATGTTAGGGTTATTAAACGAAAAATTTGGAGTTTCCTACCCTAATGTGAGACCACGGTTTTGACTAGAATTTAGGGATATAAATTGTTTTTGTATACAAATAAAATGAAGCTTATGTGATTAAATGTTGAATGATAAGATTAAAATTAATGAATGGGAAATTTAAAGGGTTTAATACCCTAAGGTGAGGCCATGGTTTTGGCCTTGGATCCAAAGGGATTGGATTGATTTGGTGTGAAATAAAATCTAAATGATTAGGTATCAAGTAACTAATGCATAAAATGAAAAAAAATTGGAACCTTGAAGACCTAGTGAGGCCACGGTTTTTAGGGAAAATTTAGGGTTGAAATGATGCCTTGGTGCATCTTTAGAAATTAAGAATTTAGCGACATGGATAATCCATAATCAAGTGGAAGAATTAGATTGAGAAATAACTCTTGAGAGTGCCACAGTTTTGAAGGGTGATTTAACTTAAAATTTTTCATAATTGACCAAAACTTAAGACTTTGAAAATGATGATCCATAATGTGGACTTGTGATAATCAATGAACCCTAAAAATATATTGATGTGGGGAATTGATTCTATGTCATTGTGGACCCCCTATATGGGCTAAGCACTTGTTAACTGTGTACTTGAGGAAATTACGACATATTGATGTTAAGAAATGAATATATATATATATATATATATATATATATATATATATATGCCATTGTGGTATGCTTATGATGAATGCATCATTGATAAACATGTATGATGTACATTGTGTCGTCATGCATATGTGTTATCCATTGGACATTGTTGAAAAGGCGGTGTATGCCTAGGAGTTTGAATAACACCTATGTGCGGGTGCGAGTAGACTAAGCGTAGGGTCATAGTGGTTGGCCCTGGGGGCGTCAGGGTGCGGGTGTCTCACAATAGACAGTGGCAGCTCCACTGGGGCCATGGACCGATGTAAATACACCGACGATCCGGATTGAAACGCTGTCCTATATCGTGATCAACTGTTGAGGTGTCATGTGTAAGCTGTATTGCGCAAATATTTTTATGAGATGAGCACAATAATTATTTTGGCTAATGAGATACTGGCATAACTCCTTGATCATTCACTCCAAAAATGTTTAGGTCTAGCTCCATGGAGTAGGAATTTTGATACCATTTGCGTTGTGAACTGTTAGTCTCATTATTCATTGAGCATGAGCATTTAAAATTGTGAAAAGTATCTGTTATTATTACTGCAATAATTATTTGATTACTTGGACTGTTGAATGTTGGAAATGTTGATGCTGTCTGCCTGTTATTGATGATACTTATTGTTATTTATTGTTGTTCTGCTCTTACTATTAATTTTAAGTATTACTGTAATTGAATGTATGGATTGTGTTTATATGTGGGCGTCCAGCGCCGTTTTGTTTTCTCACTGCCATTTTGGTACTAAAAGTTAGGTGCCTCACCTCTTTCTGTATTTTCTGTATTTCCTATATTTTCTGCATTTCTGTCGGACTGTGTACTACTGAGAAGACGTTCATGAGGAGGAGAAGGAAACACCTAAGTTTTCGGGCTTCTGGCCATATCTGGATTAGAACTTGCTGAGGATATTGTTGCGTCCACGTCGATTTTTGGGGTATGCCCGTATGACCTTCCATGGAGGGCCCGACTGCTGGCACATCAACTTGAGCACTGACCGGTGCATTTATCATGGGGAGCTAACTGTCTCATTGGTGTGGGGCTACTACAACACACCTGTTTTTTTTTATTTTACTACTTTTGTCCACCTGGAGTTCTACCTGCCAGTTAGAGATCTGTGGGATGATCTATACTACTCTCCACAGGAGGATTCATTCCTCTCCACTGCTCGGGATTCTGCCCGAAATTCGGTCTCTCCAATGACAATTTCATCGGATGAAGAGGACCCTGAGGAGGACCCAACTACGGTCCTTTCTCATCAGTCATAGGGGTTAATACTGTCGGTGACTACTGATGGCTAACCGTTTATCTTTTTAGGGAAGCCTGATGTTTTGCCATATTTATTGGGTGTATATTTGTATCTTTCGGGTGGGTACATCTTTTGCTTTGTTTGTAATCCATGTTGTAATTAAACAGGTTGATGCATATAATATATATATATATATATATATGAATTATGAATGTATGGTTTTTAGTTTATGTTGATTTTATGGTATCTGATATATTCTTATTTCTTTTATTACACAAAAAAAATGTGTAGCACGTATTTTGATGTTTAATTATTTCGCTATAAAGATGAAAACTGTTTACTCTAACGACATATACAATCGGGTCTAAATAAATTAACAAAATTACATCTTTCCACATTTCTATTTTGTTCACGTTTTAATTCACTATGGTGTGACGTTCCTTCTTTGCGGTATTAAGAAAAAGAGGCGTTACACTGTCTTGGTATCAGAGCCCCGGTTTAAGTTTTCTTTTGGGTCATGTGGTTTTAGACTGTCTTGTTTGTGTTGTGTGATTCTCTGTGCCTAGTATTCCGTAAGGATACATCTGACTTTCTATATATTTTGTATAGCTTGATTTGAGAAGAATTATGGCTCATCGAGGAGATATGACTGCTGCAATCGAAGCAATCCAGAAGATGGCTGAAGCTATGCTGCAGCAAAACCAGCAAACGACTCAACAACAAGAGAGGACTGCACAATAATTGGAGGCTACTACTGATGCCCAAAATCTGGTAGAATTTCGTTGCACTAACCCTCCACAATTCAAAGGAAAGTTTGATCCTGAGAAAGCTACTTTGTGGATCAAGGAATTAGAAAAGATCTTCACGGGCATGAACTGTGCCAATGATAGGAAAGTGACTTATGCTATGTTCATGCTGATTGGGGACGCAGAGGATTGGTGGACTGGAGGGCAGAGGTTGATGGAGGCTGAAAATCGAGCAATCAATTGGGAATTGTTTAAGGAGAGATTCTTGAACAAGTATTTCCCGGAAAGTGCTAGGCATGCTAAGGAGATGGAATTCCTTGGTTTTCGGCAGGGAAACATGACTGTGAGTGAATATGCTACTAAGTTCGAGAGCTTGTCGAGGTTCTCAACTTACTTTCAACATCAACCGAACGAGGCATGGAAGTGTCGGAAGTTCGAGGAAGGTCTGAGACACGATGTGAAGAGAGCCATCATAACTTTAAAGATTACTCAGTTTTCAGAACTACTTGATACTTGTCGCTGGGTGGAAGACTTGGACCAGGCGCGTGATGCAAGAAACAGAAACTTTGGGCCTTTTTGGTCCCAAAGAGGAGGAAGTAGTAATGCTAGTCGTTACCAGAAAAAGCCTTATTCCAGACCACCTGAAAATCAACAACAGAAGCCACAAGATGGAAGTCCTGGAGGAAGTTCGAGCAGAGCGGGTCAAACAACGACGTCTACGTCAAGATGCATGAAGTGCAGGAAAGAGCACTATACGAGACACTGCACTATCAAAGGGATCATTTGCTTCAGATGCAGGAAACCTGGACACGTTTCTCGTGATTTGACAAGCGCTGAACTCAGTCAAAATTATAACCGAAGTTATTAACTAAGTTTGCAGTATAGTGAACAACACCGGATCGTCTCCTCGAGGATCGTAAATGCAATTTTATCAAATTAAGTTAAATTAGAAAGGGGGGTTTTGATTGTTCAAGGATTACAATGACAAGATCTGAAGAAAAATAACAATTAAAAGAACAGTCAATTCAAAAATCTATCCGAGATTGGGTGGATTCAATCATAGACCTTTCAACAAACATTTGAAGCACATTTGAATGGTTAACTTGGATCTAACCGAGATCCCAGCATCAGATCCAGAATTCATACTAGACAATCGTTCAGAATTCAATTGACAAGTAATAAACATAAATCTGCAATCGCACCATTCATGTAGATATATGTCAATTTAAGCACTGAATTCAATTAACCTAGGCACCAATCAGTAACCTAACCTCTTCAATTACGTGATTAATTTAAATCAATCAGTTCTAAGTTTCATCACAAATCTTCAATCTTCATTTACGTGATTAATTCAGATCAATCAGCTCTAAGTTTAATCACAATACTTAATCTTAAAATAAACATAAACAGAATCATCATTCATGCATTCAAGATCAAGAAAACAGAAGAAGAAGAAGAGAAGAAGAATCCAAATATAAATCAAATACATTACATAAACCAAGGTCTCAAGAATCCAAACCACAATCTCTTCAAGAGTCCCAAATTGACTAGAAGTGACTTAGCTCTCCATTACAATGAAGGAAAAATATACAAGAACTATGAAAAGCTATCTCTAACACCAAGTGTCTTTCTAGAGCTCTCCACATCCAGCCTTTTATAGAGGATTAGGAGTAGTAGGTGGATGAGTAGGTGAGATTAGTAGGTGGAATTAGTAGGTGGATGAGTAGGTGAGATTAGTAGGTGAGCTTCCTTGTCTCCGAAATTATTTATTACTGAACTCATTGATTTCGTCATTTCCAAGCCAAGTGGTCTTTATGAAAGTTCTAGGAAATTGTATAAGCTTTCCAATGGCTGTGGAAGCACCCAAAAAATCGTCCTACAGCCCAAGATATGACTCAATTACTACAGACTGTTCAGGACTAGTTTCAGCACCTCTGTTTTGACTTTCAGACCCAATATCACCATCAAGGAGCCCGAATCAAGTTTTGTGTTTGTCATGAAAGTTGTACATATAGGTCTTAACTTTCAGATTACAAATTTTCATCCCATTTTATAAACCCAAACTCGAATTATGTTCTGGTTACTACACACTGTTCGGGTTCCAGTAACAAAACCCGTATTCTGATTTCCATGCCCAATTAGCTCCACTAGATGTCTGAAATTGTCTTTGAGCTCTTCATCAAAGTTGTAGAGCTCTCTCTTATCTTTCCTACAAGGTAAAATTCATAATTATCATACATTTAGAACTCAAGATATGGCCAAAATACAGAAACAACGCAAGACCTAAATAATGTTGAAAAAATCAATTAAGTCCGATTCGAGTTCAAACTTACAAAACATAATCAAATTCAATCAATTAAGTACATAAAGAGAGTAAATGACTAATAATGAGGGTTTATTAATGTATAAAATATATGATTATTAGATTCCCCCACACTTAGCTTTTTGCACTCCTGGGCAAAACATATAAAACTAAAGTTAGAAGACAACGACAAACGACACAAACTTAAAAGCTAAAAAGTTTAAAGGACTCAATGAAGCAAGAATAGCAACAAGAAATTCAAGGGATCAAAGCATAAATGAGGTAACATTTCTTTACATCTCAAACCAACAAGCAAGGAAACTTCCGTTGAAAAGAATGAATTAAGAATGATAGATCTTCAAAAGATTCCCTCTTAATCTCTCAAGTGTTTAAAAGGTAGGTATTTCACTCAATTCAACCCATGAAAATTGCACTACCATAAGCTTGCTTATCTTCTACTTCTCCACTACTCAAAACACATGCACACACAAATCGTGAGGACTTTATTTAAGGTTGTAGTGAGGTCAAGGAAACAGAAGAGGATAAAATGGATATGAGAGGATAAATACCAAAGAGAATAAAAGCAAATGAGAAAGTGAGTTCAAATAACAAGCATAAAAGTTCATCCCAACTCTAATGTATATCCCTTTACATATTCATTTCCCAATCCTTTTCTCTCTTTTTTTTATTTTTTTATTTTTTTTTTGGCACTCTTTCCTTTTTCAACAACCATTTTGTACACACACCCCCACACTTTGTTCAAAAACTCATCCATTAACCAAGCTAATGTTCTTTTATTCCCTAAGGTAAAGTAAGAACACGATTTTTCATTTAAGGCACATAATGAGATAGAAACAAGGAATGGTCAAATAAGCTCAAAGGGGTTAAGCAAAGGAAAATATACAAGGTTGGCAGGAATCAGAGAATTTTCAAGAAGTCAAAAGAGTGCTTGATATCATATTGAAAACAAGGTTGGCTATTTGGTTAAACTAGCTAATTAAGAAAGAGGGCCTCAATCATGTTCATGCATGCAAGTGAAATGTAGCCTCAAAAAGAATCAAAGCAAGTTCTAGAATGGTCATTAACATGAGTGAAAATCACACAAGAAAGAAGAGAATGACATAAATGTTGAATCCATCCATTAGGCTCAAAATCTCACAAGGTATGCATCCATCAAACTCAATTCATCAATTCAATCATCCATCACCAAGCATATCAGTTCAAGAAGGGAGAAAAGTTATTCAATCATGCAATGAACCCTTTTTTTTTTTTGACAAAAAGAAACATGCTAAAATCTCTCCCCCACACTTAATATAACATTTCCTTCAATATGAAAGAGAGATATAGAAAAGAGCAACACAACCTGATGAGGGGCAAGATAATGGCAAGCAGAAAAGATGCATAAGAATCAAAGCTGCAACAGAACTGTGCCATTGGTAATAAAGTATATATGCATCTTCTCGGTTTGTGGAAACCATTCCTAAAGATCTTGAAAACAAATCTAGTTGGGTTGCCTCCTAATAAGCGCTTGTTTAACGTCGTTAGCTCGACGTTGGGACACTTCTTAGTGATCTTTATAATGTGGATGGTAAAAGCCCATCACTTTCAGTTCCACATTTTTCGGCTTGAGATGGTGTCCATTGGTCTTATTAAATGAGGTTGGTGAAAAGGCTCCACCAGGATCCCATTGGTTGAAACATGATGACCAAGTTATGGTTGACACAACATGATAGCTTTCACTAGGGTCCCATTGGTTGAAGTGTAATGACCAAGTTAAGCTTGAAGCATGAGGGCTCCCATTGGGGTCCCATTGGTCTTTCTTAATTTCCTTGACTTCACCAATGGCATGCAACACATGTAATTTGGCAATTCTGCTTTCATTGATTATATTGGACCATGACCCAAAAACAAAATCCACTTCAAGATGAATTCTTGTCATATCTTTGCCTTTCCTCCTTCTTTGAAAATTCCTCAATGGCCTTCAACTCCACCTCCCTATATGTTGTAGACTCTGCAACTGCATTGCTGATAAACCCTTCAATATCAGTAGATGCTGCATAAACAGAATCATCAACTTTCAAATATGCAGAAATCTCAGCACACGTAATACATTCTATATTACCGTCACTATCAGTACATGAGTTGCAATTGATAGAATCATTAAAACCAATAAAATCAGGAAATTCAGCACACAACTCATCATGAGTTTCCTCAACTAAATTTGCAGGTAAATCAATATGACAATTAGAATGCAGGGAGTTAGGAATTGTTTGGGAAGAGAGTTGGTCTGACTCTTGACTTCTCAATTCATTAACAGTGATTGTCAACTGCTCAATTTGGGTTGTTAAATCCTAAATAGTGGCAGTGAAATTCTGTTGGAACTCAATTTGGGTTTTCATCAAGTCCTCTAACGAAGGCTCAAGTTTTATGGTTGTTGGACTTGATATCTGTTGAAATAGCTGCTCATATTGCAATGATTGCTACTGTTGTGATGCCGGTTTGCTATATCCCAGATCCGGATAGTCTCTCCAGCCACGGTTGTATATGTTGAAGAAGGGATCATAACTTTGTTCTTCTTCTTTGGAACCGTGATTCATCGGGAAAATAACCATTTCTTTGCAACAAATTGATCTGGAAAAATAGAACTACCATACTGAAGTGTAGGGCATGCATATGTGGGGTGAGATGAACAAAAACAAATGTTACACATAAGTGTAGCATCCTGCATTGAGTGATTGTTGTCTCACTACTATATGTCTTACCAAAGAAGTCAACTCCTCAAGTTTTGACTCCATTATGCATGGTCCATTATATCCTTAAAATGCAACAGAATGCAACAAAATGACAATGAAAGAAAAACAAAAGAAAAGAGTTAGTATGATAATTTAAAAAAAATTATATCACACTTACGGTTCCCCGGTAACGGCACCAAAATTTTGACGAGCGCCGAACTCAGTCAAAATTATAACCAAAGTTATTAACTAAGTTTGTAGTATAGTGAACAACACCGAATCGTCTCCTCAAGGATCGTAAATGCAATTTTATCAAATTAAGTTAAATTAGAAAGGGGGGTTTTGATTGTTCAAGGATTACAATGACAAGATCTGAAGAAAAATAACAATTAAAAGAACAGTCAATTCAGAAATCTATCCGAGATTGGGTGGATTCAATCATAGACCTTTCAACAAACATTTGAAGCACATTTGAATGGTTAACTTGGATCTAACCGAGATCCCAGCATCAGATCCAGAATTCATACTAGACAATCGTCCAGAATGCAATTGACAAGTAATAAACATAAATCTGCAATCGCACCATTCATGTAGATATATGTCAATTTAAGCACCGAATTCAATTAACCTAGGCACCAATCAGTAACCTAACCTCTTCAATTACGTGATTAATTTAGATCAATCAGTTCTAAGTTTCATCACAAATCTTCAATCTTCATTTACATGATTAATTCAGATCAATCAGCTCTAAGTTTAATCACAATACTTAATCTTAAAATAAACATAAACAGAATCATCATTCATGCATTCAAGATCAAGAAAACAGAAGAAGAAGAAGAGAAGAAGAATCCAAATATAAATTAAATACATTACATAAACCAAGGTCTCAAGAATCCAAACCACAATCTCTTCAAGAGTCCCAAATTGACTAGAAGTGACTTAGCTCTCCATTACAATGAAGGAAAAATATACAAGAACTATGAAAAGCTATCTCTAACACCAAGTGTCTTTCTAGAGCTCTCCACATCCAGCCTTTTATAGAGGATTAGGAGTAGTAGGTGGATGAGTAGGTGAGATTAGTAGGTGGAATTAGTAGGTGGATGAGTAGGTGAGATTAGTAGGTGAGCTTCCTTGTCTCCGAAATTATTTATTGCTGAACTCATTGATTTCGTCATTTCCAAGCCAAGTGGTCTTCATGAAAGTTCTAGGAAATTATCTAAGCTTTCCAATGGCTGTGGAAGCACCCAAAAAATCGTCATACAACCCAAGATATGACTCAATTACTACAGACTATTCAGGACTAGTTTCAGCACCTCTGTTTTGACTTTCAGACCCAATATCACCATCAAGGAGCCCGAATCAAGTTTTGTGTTTGTCATGAAAGTTGTACATATAAGTCTTAACTTTCAGATTACAAATTTTCAGCCCATTTTATAAACCCAAACTCGAATTATGTTCTGGTTACTACACACTGTTCGGGTTCCAGTCACAAAACCCGTATTCTGATTTCTATGCCCAATTAGCTCCACTAGATGTCTGAAATTGTCTTTGAGCTCTTCATCAAAGTTGTAGAGCTCTCTCTTATCTTTCCTAAAAGGTAAAATTCATAATTATCAGACATTTAGAACTCAAGATATGGCCAAAATACAGAAACAGTGCAAGACCCAAATAATGCTGAAAAAATCAATTAAGTCCAATTCGAGTTCAAACTTACAAAACATAATCAAATTCAATCAATTAAGTACATGAAGAGAGTAAATGACTAATAATGAGGGTTTATTAATGTATAAAATATATGATTATTAGATTCCCCCACACTTAGCTTTTTGCACTCCTGGGCAAAACATATAAAACTAAAGTTAGAAGACAACGACAAACGACACAAACTTAAAAGCTAAAAAGTTTAAAGGACTCAATGAAGCAAGAATAGCAACAAGAAATTCAAGGGATCAAAGCATAAATGAGGTAACATTTCTTTACATCTCAAACCAACAAGCAAGGAAACTTCCGTTGAAAAGAATGAATTAAGAATGATAGATCCTCACAAGATTCCCTCTTAATCTCTCAAGTGTTTAAAAGGTAGGTATTTCACTCAATTCAACCCATGAAAATTGCACTACCATAAGCTTGCTTATCTTCTACTTCTCCACTACTCAAAACACATGCACACACAAATCGTGAGGACTTTATTTAAGGTTGTAGTGAGGTCAAGGAAACAGAAGAGGATAAAATGGATATGAGAGGATAAATACCAAAGAGAATAAAAGCAAATGAGAGCTGAGTTCAAATAACAAGCATAAAAGTTCATCCCAACTCTAATGTATATCCCTTTACATATTCATTTCCCAATCCATTTCTCTTTTTTTTTTATTTTTTTTGGCACTCTTTCCTTTTTCAACAACCATTTTGTACACACACCCCCACACCTGTTCAAAAACTCATCCATTAACCAAGCTAATGTTCTTTTATTCCCTAAGGTAAAGTAAGAACACGATTTTTCATTTAAGGCACATAATGAGATTGAAACAAGGAATGGTCAAATAAGCTCAAAGGGGTTAAGCAAAGGAAAATATACAAGGTTGGCAGGAATCAGAGAATTTTCAAGAAGTCAAAAGAGTGCTTGATATCATATTAAAAATAAGGTTGGCTATTTGGTTAAACTAGCTAATTAAGAAAGAGGGCCTCAATCATGTTCATGCATGCAAGTGAAATGTAGCCTCAAAAAGAATCAAAGCAAGTTCTAGAGTGGTCATTAACATGAGTGAAAATCACACAAGAAAGAAGAGAATGACATAAATGTTGAATCCATCCATTAGGCTCAAAATCTCACAAGGTATGCATCCATCAAACTCAATTCATCAATTCAATCATCCATCACCAAGCATATCAGTTCAAGAAGGGAGAAAAGTTATTCAATCATGCAATGAACCCTTTTTTTTTTAACAAAAAGAAACATGCTAAAATCTCTCCCCCACACTTAATATAACATTTCCTTCAATGTGAAAGAGAGATATAGAAAAGAGCAACACAACCTGATGAGGGGTGAGATAATGGCAAGCAGAAAAGATGCGTAAGAATCAAAGCTGCAACAGAACTCTGCCATTGGTAATAAAGTATATATGCATCTTCTCGGTTTGCGGAAACCATTCCCAAAGATCTTGAAAACAAATCTAGTTGGGTTGCCTCCTAATAAGCGCTTGTTTAACGTCGTTAGCTCGACGCTGGGACACTTCTTAGTGATCTTTATAATGTGGATGGTAAAAGCCCATCACTTTCAGTTCCACATTTTTCGGCTTGAGATGGTGTCCATTGGTCTTATTAAATGAGGTTGGTGAAAAGGCTCCACTAGGATCCCATTGGTTGAAACATGATGACCAAGTTATGGTTGACACAACATGATAGCTTTCACTAGGGTCCCATTGGTTGAAGTGTAATGACCAAGTTAAGCTTGAAGCATGAGGGCTCCCATTGGGGTCCCATTGGTCTTTCTTAATTTCCTTGACTTCACCAATGGCATGCAACACATGTAATTTGGCAATTCTGCTTTCATTGATTATATTGGACCATGACCCAAAAATAAAATCCACTTCAGTAGTTACTGTCATATGCTGCCTTTCCTCCTTATTTGAAAATTCCTCAATGGCCTTCAACTCCACCTCCCTATATGTTGTAGACTCTGCAACTACATTGCTGATAAACCCTTCAATATCAGTAGATGCTGCATAAACAGAATCATCAACTTTCAAATATGCAGAAATCTCAGCACACGTAACACATTCTATATTACCGTCACAATCAGTACATGAGTTGTAATTGATAGAATCATTAAAACTAATAAAATCAGGAAATTCAGCATATAACTCATCATGAGTTTCCTCAACTAAATCTGCAGGTAAATCAATATGACAATTAGAATACAGGGAGTTAGGAATTGTTTGGGAAGAGAGTTGGTCTGACTCTTGACTTCTCAATTCATTAACAGTGATTGTCAACTGCTCAATTTGGGTTGTTAAATCCTAAATAGTGGCAGTGAAATTCTACTTTGGAACTCAATTTGGGTTTTCATCAAGTCCTCTAATGAAGGCTCAAGTTTTATGGTTGTTGGACTTGTTATCTGTTGAAATAGCTGCTCACATTGCAATGATTCTTCTTTGTTGTGATCTTAGGTTTGCTATATCCCAGATCCAGGATAGTCTCTCCGGCCAGGGTTGTATGTGTTGAAGAAGGGATCATAACTTTGTTCTTCTTTGTTGGGCTGTGATTCATCGGAAAATAACCACCGCTTTGCAACAAATTGATCTGGAAAAATAGAACTACCATCTTGAAGTGTAGGGCATGCATATGTGGGGTGAGATGAACAAAAACAAATGTTACACATAAGTGTAGCTTCCTGCACAAGTGATTGTTGTCTCACTACTATATGTCTTACCAAAGAAGTCAACTCCTCAAGTTTTGACTCCATTATGCATGGTCCATTATATCCTTAAAATGCAACAGAATGCAACAAAATGACAATGAAAGAAAAAGAAAAGAAAAGAGTTAGTATGATAATTTAAAAAAAATTATATCACACTTACGGTTCCCCGGCAACGGCGCCAAAATTTTGACGAGCGCCGAACTCAGTCAAAATTATAATCGAAGTTATTAACTAAGTTTGTAGTATAGTGAACAACACCGGATCGTCTCCTCTAGGATCGTAAATGCAATTTTATCAAATTAAGTTAAATTAGAAAGGGGGTTTTGATTGTTCAAGGATTACAATGACAAGATCTGAAGAAAAATAACAATTAAAAGAAAGATCAATTCAAAAATCTATCCGAGATTGGGTGGATTCAATCATAGACCTTTCAACAAACATTTGAAGCACATTTGAATGGTTAACTTGGATCTAACCGAGATCCCAAAGATCGAGATCCGAGTAATTCATACTAGACAATCGTCGAATTCAATTGACAAGTAATAAACATAAATCTGCAATCGCACCATTCATGTAGATATATGTCAATTTAAGCTTTGAATTCAATTAACCTAGGCACCAATCGGTAACCTAACCTCTTCAATTACGTGATTAATTTAAATCAATCAGTTCTAAGTTTCATCACAAATCTTCAATCTTCATTTACGTGATTAATTCGGATCAATCAGCTCTAAGTTTAATCACAATACTTAATCTTAAAATAAACATAAACAGAATCATCATTCATGCATTCAAGATCAAGAAAACAGAAGAAGAAGAAGAGAAGAAGAATCCAAATATAAATCAAATACATTACATAAACCAAGGTCTCAAGAATCCAAACCACAATCTCTTCAAGAGTCCCAAATTGACTAGAAGTGACTTAGCTCTCCATTACAATGAAGGAAAAATATACAAGAACTATAAAAAGCTATCTCTAACACCAAGTGTCTTTCTAGAGCTCTCCACATCCAGCCTTTTATAGAGGATTAGGAGTAGTAGGTGGATGAGTAGGTGAGATTAGTAGGTGGAATTAGTAGGTGGATGAGTAGGTGAGATTAGTAGGTGAGCTTCCTTGTCTCCGAAATTATTTATTGCTGAACTCATTGATTTCGTCATTTCCAAGCCAAGTGGTCTTCATGAAAGTTCTAGGAAATTGTCTAAGCTTTCCAATGGCTGTGGAAGCACCCAAAAAATCGTCATACAACCCAAGATATGACTCAATTACTACAGACTGTTCAGGACCAGTTTCAGCACCTCTGTTTTGACTTTCAGACCCAATATCACCATCAAGGAGCCCGAATCAAGTTTTGTGTTTGTCATGAAAGTTGTACATATAGGTCTTAACTTTCAGATTACAAATTTTCAGCCCATTTTATATACCCAAACTCGAATTATGTTCTGGTTACTACACACTGTTCGGGTTCCAGTCACAAAACCCGTATTCTGATTTCCATGCCCAATTAGCTCCACTAGATGTCTGAAATTGTCTTTGAGCTCTTCATCAAAGTTGTAGAGCTCTCTCTTATCTTTCCTACAAGGTAAAATTCATAATTATCATACATTTAGAACTCAAGATATGGTCAAAATACAGAAACAGTGCAAGACCCAAATAATGCTGAAAAAATCAATTAAGTCCGATTCGAGTTCAAACTTACAAAACATAATCAAATTCAATCAATTAAGTACATGAAGAGAGTAAATGACTAATAATGAGGGTTTATTAATGTATAAAATATATGATTATTAGATTGCCCCACACTTAGCTTTTTGCACTCCTGGGCAAAACATATAAAACTAAAGTTAGAAGACAACGACAAACGACACAAACTTAAAAGCTAAAATGTTTAAAGGACTCAACGAAGCAAGAAGAGCAACAAGAAATTCAAGGGATCAAACCGAGATTGGGTGGATTCAATCATAGACCTTTCAACAAACATTTGAAGCACATTTGAATGGTTAACTTGGATCTAACCGAGATCCCAGCATCAGATCCAGAATTCATACTAGACAATCGTCCAGAATTCAATTGACAAGTAATAAACATAAATCTGCAATCGCACCATTCATGTAGATATATGTCAATTTAAGCACTGAATTCAATTAACCTAGGCACCAATCAGTAACCTAACCTCTTCAATTACGTGATTAATTTAAATCAATCAGTTCTAAGTTTCATCACAAATCTTCAATCTTCATTTACGTGATTAATTCAGATCAATCAGCTCTAAGTTTAATCACAATACTTAATCTTAAAATAAACATAAACAGAATCATCATTCATGCATTCAAGATCAAGAAAACAGAAGAAGAAGAAGAGAAGAAGAATCCAAATATAAATCAAATACATTACATAAACCAAGGTCTCAAGAATCCAAACCACAATCTCTTCAAGAGTCCCAAATTGACTAGAAGTGACTTAGCTCTCCATTACAATGAAGGAAAAATATACAAGAACTATAAAAAGCTATCTCTAACACCAAGTGTCTTTCTAGAGCTCTCCACATCCAGCCTTTTATAGAGGATTAGGAGTAGTAGGTGGATGAGTAGGTGAGATTAGTAGGTGGAATTAGTAGGTGGATGAGTAGGTGAGATTAGTAGGTGAGCTTCCTTGTCTCCGAAATTATTTATTGCTGAACTCATTGATTTCGTCATTTCCAAGCCAAGTGGTCTTCATGAAAGTTCTAGGAAATTGTCTAAGCTTTCCAATGGCTGTGGAAGCACCCAAAAAATCGTCATACAACCCAAGATATGACTCAATTACTACAGACTGTTCAGGACCAGTTTCAGCACCTCTGTTTTGACTTTCAGACCCAATATCACCATCAAGGAGCCCGAATCAAGTTTTGTGTTTGTCATGAAAGTTGTACATATAGGTCTTAACTTTCAGATTACAAATTTTCAGCCCATTTTATATACCCAAACTCGAATTATGTTCTGGTTACTACACACTGTTCGGGTTCCAGTCACAAAACCCGTATTCTGATTTCCATGCCCAATTAGCTCCACTAGATGTCTGAAATTGTCTTTGAGCTCTTCATCAAAGTTGTAGAGCTCTCTCTTATCTTTCCTACAAGGTAAAATTCATAATTATCATACATTTAGAACTCAAGATATGGTCAAAATACAGAAACAGTGCAAGACCCAAATAATGCTGAAAAAATCAATTAAGTCCGATTCGAGTTCAAACTTACAAAACATAATCAAATTCAATCAATTAAGTACATGAAGAGAGTAAATGACTAATAATGAGGGTTTATTAATGTATAAAATATATGATTATTAGATTCCCCCACACTTAGCTTTTTGCACTCCTGGGCAAAACATATAAAACTAAAGTTAGAAGACAACGACAAACGACACAAACTTAAAAGCTAAAATGTTTAAAGGACTCAATGAAGCAAGAAGAGCAACAAGAAATTCAAGGGATCAAAGCATAAATGAGGTAACATTTCTTTACATCTCAAACCAACAAGCAAGGAAACTTCCGTTGAAAAGAATGAATTAAGAATGATAGATCCTCACAAGATTCCCTCTTAATCTCTCAAGTGTTTAAAAGGTAGGTATTTCACTCAATTCAACCCATGAAAATTGCACTACCATAAGCTTGCTTATCTTCTACTTCTCCACTACTCAAAACACATGCACACACAAATCGTGAGGACTTTATTTAAGGTTGTAGTGAGGTCAAGGAAACAGAAGAGGATAAAATGGATATGAGAGGATAAATACCAAAGAGAATAAAAGCAAATGAGAGCTGAGTTCAAATAACAAGCATAAAAGTTCATCCCAACTCTAATGTATATCCCTTTACATATTCATTTCCCAATCCTTTTCTCTCTTTTTTTTATTTTTTTATTTTTTTTGGCACTCTTTCCTTTTTCAACAACCATTTTGTACACACACCCCCACACCTGTTCAAAAACTCATCCATTAACCAAGCTAATGTTCTTTTATTCCCTAAGGTAAAGTAAGAACACGATTTTTCATTTAAGGCACATAATGAGATAGAAACAAGGAATGGTCAAATAAGCTCAAAGGGGTTAAGCAAAGGAAAATATACAAGGTTGGCAGGAATCAAAGAATTTTCAAGAAGTCAAAAGAGTGCTTGATATCATATTGAAAACAAGGTTGGCTATTTGGTTAAACTAGCTAATTAAGAAAGAGGGCCTCAATCATGTTCATGCATGCAAGTGAAATGTAGCCTCAAAAAGAATCAAAGCAAGTTCTAGAGTGGTCATTAACATGAGTGAAAATCACACAAGAAAGAAGAGAATGACATAAATGTTGAATCCATCCATTAGGCTCAAAATCTCACAAGGTATGCATCCATCAAACTCAATTCATCAATTCAATCATCCATCACCAAGCATATCATATCAGTTCAAGAAGGGAGAAAAGTTATTCAATCATGGAATGAACCCTTTTTTTTTTAACAAAAAGAAACATGCTAAAATCTCTCCCCCACACTTAATATAATATTTCCTTCAATGTGAAAGAGAGATATAGAAAAGAGCAACACAACCTGATGAGGGGCGAGATAATGGCAAGCAGAAAAGATGCGTAAGAATCAAAGCTGCAACAGAACTCTGCCATTGGTAATAAAGTATATGTGCATCTTCTCGGTTTGCGGAAACCATTCCCAAAGATCTTGAAAACAAATCTAGTTGGGTTGCCTCCCAATAAGTGCTTGTTTAACGTCGTTAGCTCGACGTTGGGACACTTCTTAGTGATCTTTATAATGTGGATGGTAAAAGCCCATCACTTTCAGTTCCACATTTTTCGGCTTGAGATGGTGTCCATTGGTCCTATTAAATGAGGTTGGTGAAAAGGCTCCACCAGGATCCCATTTGTTGAAACATGATGACCAAGTTATGGTTGACACAACATGATAGCTTTCACTAGGGTCCCATTGGTTGAAGTGTAATGACCAAGTTAAGCTTGAAGCATGAGGGGTCCCATTGGTCTTTCTTAATTTCCTTGACTTCACCAATGGCATGCAACACATGTAATTTGACAATTCTGCTTTCATTGATTATATTGGACCATGACCCAAAAACAAAATCCACTTCAGTAGTTACTGTCATATGCTGCCTTTCCTCCTTCTTTGAAAATTCCTCAATGGCCTTCAACTCCACCTCCCTATATGTTGTAGACTCTGCAACTGCATTGCTGATAAACCCTTCAATATCAGTAGATGCTGCATAAACAGAATCATCAACTTTCAAATATGTAGAAATCTCAGCACACGTAACACATTCTATATTACCGTCACAATCAGTACATGAGTTGTAATTGATAGAATCATTAAAACTAATAAAATCAGGAAATTCAGCACATAACTCATCATGAGTTTCCTCAACTAAATCTGCAGGTAAATCAATATGACAATTAGAATGCAGGGAGTTAGGAATTGTTTGGGAAGAGAGTTGGTCTGACTCTTGACTTCTCAATTCATTAACAGTGATTGTCAACTGCTCAATTTGGGTTGTTAAATCCTAAATAGTGGCAGTGAAATTCTGTTGGAACTCAATTTGGGTTTTCATCAAGTCCTCTAATGAAGGCTCAAGTTTTATGGTTGTTGGACTTGTTATCTGTTGAAATAGCTGCTCATATTGCAATGATTGCTTCTTTGTTGTGATCTGGTTTGCTATATCCCAGATCCGGATAGTCTCTCCAGCCAGGGTTGTATGTGTTGAAGAAGGGATCATAACTTTGTTGCTGCTGTTGGAACTGTGATTCATCAGGAAAATAACCAGCTGCTGCAACAAATTGATCTGGAAAAATAGAACTACCATACTGAAGTGTAGGGCATGCATATGTGGGGTGAGATGAACAAAAACAAATGTTACACATAAGTGTAGCTTCCTGCACAGGTGATTGTTGTCTCACTACTATATGTCTTACCAAAGAAGTCAACTCCTCAAGTTTTGACTCCATTATGCATGGTCCATTATATCCTTAAAATGCAACAGAATGCAACAAAATGACAATGAAAGAAAAAGAAAAGAAAAGAGTTAGTATGATAATTTAAAAAAAATTATATCACACTTACGGTTCCCCGGCAACGGTGCCAAAATTTTGACGAGCGCCGAACTCAGTCAAAATTATAACCGAAGTTATTAACTAAGTTTGTAGTATAGTGAACAACACTGGATCGTCTCCTCCAGGATCGTAAATGCAATTTTATCAAATTAAGTTAAATTAGAAAGGGGAGTTTTGATTGTTCAAGGATTACAATGACAAGATCTGAAGAAAAATAACAATTAAAAGAACAGTCAATTCAGAAATCTATCCGAGATTGGGTGGATTCAATCATAGACCTTTCAACAAACATTTGAAGCATATTTGAATGGTTAACTTGGATCTAACCGAGATCCCAGCATCAGCTCCAGAATTCATACTAGACAATCGTCCAGAATTCAATTGACAAGGAATAAACATAAATCTGCAATCGCACCATTCATGTAGATATATGTCAATTTAAGCACCGAATTCAATTAACCTAGGCACCAATCAGTAACCTAACCTCTTCAATTACGTGATTAATTTAGATCAATCAGGTCTAAGTGTCATCACAAATCTTCAATCTTCATTTACGTGATTAATTCAGATCAATCAGCTCTAAGTTTAATCACAATACTTAATCTTAAAATAAACATAAACAGAATCATCATTCATGCATTCAAGATCAAGAAAACAGAAGAAGAAGAAGAGAAGAAGAATCCAAATATAAATCAAATACATTACATAAACCAAGGTCTCAAGAATCCAAACCACAATCTCTTCAAGAGTCCCAAATTGACTAGAAGTGACTTAGCTCTCCATTACAATGAAGGAAAAATATACAAGAACTATGAAAAGCTATCTCTAACACCAAGTGTCTTTCTAGAGCTCTCCACATCCAGCCTTTTATAGAGGATTAGGAGTAGTAGGTGGATGAGTAGGTGAGATTAGTAGGTGGAATTAGTTGGTGGATGAGTAGGTGAGATTAGTAGGTGAGCTTCCTTGTCTCCAAAATTATTTATTGCTGAACTCATTGATTTCGTCATTTCCAAGCCAAGTGGTCTTCATGAAAGTTCTAGGAAATTGTCTAAGCTTTCCAATGGCTGTGGAAGCACCCAAAAAATCGTCCTACAGCCCAAGATATGACTCAATTACTACAGACTGTTCAGGATCAGTTTCAGCACCTCTGTTTTGACTTTCAGACCCAATATCACCATCAAGGAGCCCGAATCAAGTTTTGTGTTTGTCATGAAAGTTGTACATATGGGTCTTAACTTTCAGATTACAAATTTTCAGCCCATTTTATAAACCCAAACTCGAATTATGTTCTGGTTACTACACACTGTTCGGGTTCTAGTCGCAAAACCCGTATTCTGATTTCCATGCCCAATTAGCTCCACTAGATGTCTGAAATTGTCTTTGAGCTCTTCATCAAAGTTGTAGAGCTCTCTCTTATCTTTCCTACAAGGTAAAATTCATAATTATCAGACATTTAGAACTCAAGATATGGCCAAAATACAGAAACAGTGTAAGACCCAAATAATGCTGAAAAAATCAATTAAGTCCGATTCGAGTTCAAACTTACAAAACATAATCAAATTCAATCAATTAAGTACATGAAGAGAGTAAATGACTAATAATGAGGGTTTATTAATATATAAAATATATGATTATCATGATTGTAATCAACCTAAGGCGGAACCTTCCGTTAATGCTGCTAGAACTGCTAAACTGCAGGCTGGAGATCGAGTTTACATCCTGAGTGGTGCTGAAGCCTCCGAATCCGAAGACCTTATACAAGGGGAAGGTCTCATAGAAGGTAATCTTTTAACTGTACTGTACGACTCCGGTGCAACTCATTTTTTCATTTCCTATAACTGTGTGAAAAGACTTGGTTTACCTGTGTGTTCTTTACCCTTTGATTTGACTGTTTAAACTCCCATTGCTAAACTTGTTCTTACCACCAAAGTTTGTTTGAGTTATCCATTGATTGTTGAAGGTTGAATCTTTTCTGTTAATTTGATCTGTTTGCCATTATCTTAATTAGATGTGAT
Organism: Ormosia emarginata; assembly: GCA_029884605.1. NCBI lineage: Eukaryota > Viridiplantae > Streptophyta > Magnoliopsida > Fabales > Fabaceae > Ormosia > Ormosia emarginata. Next base: position 638,799 of record JAQQTP010000045.1, read on the forward strand.
CTTAAGAATGGATTGGTTATCTTCTAACCATGTTCTATTAGATTGTTCTAGAAAAACCATAGTTTTCCCTTTGGATGAGAATTCTAGATTTTTGATGGCCAACCAAGTTCAAGCTTTCTTAAAAGAAGGAGCTCGAGAATACATGTTATTATCTTCCTTGAAAGTCAAGAATGAGGTAGATATGGATGCAATTTCAGTGGTTCGAGAATTTCCTGAAGTTTTTCCCGAAGACATGCCTGGTTTACCACCGGAGCGGGAGATTGAATTTGCCATTGATCTTGTACTTGGAGCTGACCCTATTTCCATAGTGCCTTACAGAATGTCGCCTGCAGAGCTAGTTGAGCTCAAGAAGCAACTGGAAGAGCTTTTGGAGAAGCAATTCATGAGACCCAGTGTATCACCTTGGGGAGTACTAGTATTGCTAGTAAGGAAAAAAGATGGTACTTCAAGGTTGTGCGTGGATTATCGCCAGTTAAACAAGGTCATGATCAAGAACAAGTATCCATTGTCGAGGATAGATGACCTGATGGATCAGTTGAAAGGAGCGGTAGTATTTTCTAAGATTGATTTGCAATCGGGCTACCATCAGATCAGAGTGAAAGTTGAAGACATTCCTAAAACAGCTTTTCGTACTTGTTATGGACACTATGAGTACTTGGTGATGCCTTTTGGAGTGACTAATGCACCTGCTATTTTCATGGATTATATGAATAGAATCATTCGTCCTTATTTGGACTGATTCATCATTGTTTTCATCGACGATATCTTGATCTATTCGAAAAATCAAGAGGATCATGTCAAGCATCTCAGTATAGTTTTTCAGACTTTGAAGGAGAAAAAGCTGTATGCCAAGTTGTAAAAGTGTGAGTTTTGGTTGGATGAAGTCCAATTCTTGGGCCATGTGATTTCAAATAAAGGAATTACTGTAAATCCTTCGAAGGTAGAAGCTGTTCCTCAATGGGAAAGGCCGAGGATGGTGACAGAGATTCAGAGCTTTGTTGGATTAGCGGGCTATTACCAGAGATTCATTGAAGGATTTTCTAAGATTGCCAGACCTCTCACCCAACTCACGAGGAAGAACCAAGCTTTTGAATGGACGGATGCTTATGAAGAGAGTTTTCAAGAGTTGAAAAGGAGACTAACTACTTCACCAGTGTTAGTTCTACCTGATCCAAGTGAACCATTCGAAGTGTACTGTGACGCTTCATACCATGGATTAGGTTGTGTCCTTATGCAAGGCAAGAAAGTGGTGGCTTATGTCTCAAGACAATTGCGAGTACATGAGAAAAACTACCTAACGCATGATTTCGAATTAGCTGCTGTAGTATTTTCTTTGAAGATATGGAGACATTATCACTATGGCGCAACATTTAACGTCTTCAGCGATTACAAGAGCTTAAAGTATTTGTATGATAAAAAAGAGTTGAACATGAGGCAACGAAGACGGATAGAATTCCTAAAAGACTATGATTTCCAACTTCAGTATCACCCTGGAAAGACAAATGTTGTGGCCGATGCCTTAAGTAGGAAAACGATCAATGTTTCTACCATGATGATCAGAGAACAGAACTTGATAGAACAATTCAGAGACGTATGGTCTTTCGTGGAACTAATGTCAGGAAAAATCTGCATGAATATGGTCACCATTTCGAATGATTTAATGGAAGACATCCGAGAAAAGCAGAAGGTTGACTAGTTCCTACAAGAAGAAAGAGAACTGACAAAGCAGGGTAGTGTATCAACACTAGAAGAAGGAAGCGATGGAATTTTGAGATTCCAAGGTAGAGTCTATGTGCCTAAAGATAAGGAACTCAGGAAATATATACTTGAACATGCTCATACTAGTCAGTTGAGTATGCATCCTGGAATGACCAAAATATACCAAGATTTCAAGAAGTTATTTTGGTGGCATAGAATGAAGAGAGATATCACTAGATGTGTATCTTCTTGTTTGGTTTGTCAGAAGACAAAGATTGAACATCAAAGACCATCAGGATTTTTACAACCCTTGACTATTCCCGAATGGAAATGGGATAATATTGCCATGGACTTTGTTGTTGGATTGCCAAAGATGAAAAAAGGATGTGATTTGATATGGGTAATAGTGAATCGACTTACAAAGTCAGCACACTTTTTGCCGATCAACATAAGATATCTATTGGAGAAATTGACTCAGTTGTACATTGGTGAGATTGTCAGACTGCATGGTGTGCCTACAAGTATCATTTCTAACAGAGATCTGAGATTTACATCAAAATTTTAGCAAAGTCTTCAAGAAGCGATGAGGACAAAGCTACGTCTAAGTTCTGCTTACTATCCGCAGACGGACGGTCAATCAGAGAGAATAATTCAATAGTTGGAAGATTTGCTGAGAGCTTGTACTATAGAGCAGACTGGAAGTTGGGATGAAATTTTACCATTGGTAGAATTTACCTATAATAACAGTTACCATTCGAGCATAGGGATTGCACCCTATGAGGCTCTGTATAGATGAAGATGCCGAACACCTTTATGTTGGTATCAAGACGGAGAGCGACTTACCATCGGGCCTGATCTTATTCAACAGATAACTGAGAAAGTTAAGATGATTCAGGAAAAGATGAGAATGACTCAGAGCCGACAAAAGAGCTATGCGGACAAAAGGAGGAAACCTCTTAAATTTGAGGAAGGAGAGCATGTGTTCTTAAAAGTCACGCCTACGACTGGGGTCGATCGGGTTCTCAAATCTAGAAAGCTCACTCCAAAATTCCTTGGACCTTATCGGATTCTTCGTCGGATAGGTCCTGTTACTTACCAAATAGCTTTACCACCTTTTCTTTCAAATCTCCACAATGTTTTTCACTTGTCACAACTTCGAAAATACATTCCGAGTCCTAATCATGTCATAGCACCCGATTCAGTATAATTAAAGGAAAACTTGACTTATGAAACAACTCCTGTAAGGATCGAAGATAGCAGAATGAAGCAACTCAGAGGGAAAGACATACCGTTGGTGAAAGTGATCTGGAACGAAGCAACTGGAGATGCGACATGGGAACTAGAGGACAAGATGAATGAGCAATACTTATAATTGTTTTAAGGTACAAAAATTTCGAGGACGAAATTCTTATTTGTTGGGGAGAGTTGTAACACTCCAAAATTTATTTATTTTATGATAAATATTCATTTTCCAATATTTGTGATTTTTGAGAATTTTTTTAGATTTTTCTGAAGATGCGAAATATTTTAATATTATTTTTTATTTTGCGTGCAAACTGAGCGGGCCCTGGAAAATGAGATATTTTTCCCAAGAACCTTGATCTGTGGAAACGTCGACGGGGGATCTTACTAAACATGAGACTGGACACGATTTACGAGATTTTACGTTTTTAAAAAAAATTTAATAGATAAAATAATAAATTACTGTGTAAAATTTTATCCGCTGGATAATTAATACTGACTTCTGTCAACTGTAACAATTGTCCATTAGATAATAACATGTATTAAAAATCCTATCACATTATCCTAATGTAATCTACTTTAAGTCTAATCAAATCTACTTTAATTCAAATTTATTGTATTTTAATCAAAGCTTCTTTGAGAAGCTTTGACCACCAAAGGACAAGAATGCCCTTGGCTTGTTAGGGAAGCCAAAAATCTCCCCATTCTCTCTCTCCATTGCCGCGGCTACCTTTGCCCAAGGTAAGCAAAATTTTGGCCTCCACACTTAATCATTTCACTCAAAATATCTCATTTCTATCATAACACTTTCTCTCTCTAACTTCTTCTTCTTCTTTATTTTCTCTCCTTCTTCTCTCTTCTTCTCCTTCTTGGCTACGAAATTGCAGCCCCCTTGAGTGACCATTTTATTTGATTTTTCTCTTCATTAAGACCATTTCCATACTCACCTCAACCTCCTCCACACTTTCTATTTAGAAATCTTCTCCAAATTCCATCTCCACCTCCATTGTCTTCCAAGACAAAGCTTCAAGCTTTAAGGTAAAGTTTTCATTTTTCTTCTCCTTTCTCTTCATTTTCGTGTTCCATGGTCTCTTTCATGACCATGGATTTCTTCTTTTTCAACCATTGATGTTGATTCCTTGTCTTGAAATTCCTAGGGTTTTGGAAGCTCAAAACTGAAACCACCAAGAAGCATATAGGTGGCCATTTCTATGTTCTTCCTTTAGGTAAGAAGGAGATTACTCACTTCAACCATTATTGGTGGTGAGGGAACCTTTGTATGCTCACTTTGTTTAGTGATTTTGCATGTTTATGTATTCTTGAAATTGAATTAATGCTTGATTGATGATCTTGAATGTGTTGGATGTGTTGAAATGCTTGATCATGTTAGGATTGTTAAATGGAAAATTTAGAGTTTCCTACTCTAATGTGAGGCCACGGTTTTGACTAGAATTTAGGGATATAAGTTGTTTTTGTATACAAATAAAATGAAGCTTATGTGATTAAATATTGAATGATAATATTAAAATTAATGAATAGAAAATTTAAAGGGTTTAATACACGTAAGGTGAGGCCATGGTTTTGGCCTTGGATCCTAAGGGATTGGATTGATTTGGTGTGAAATAAAATCTAAATGATTAGGTATCAAGTAACTAATGCATAAAATGAAAAAAAATTGGAACCTTGAAGACCTAGTGAGGCCACGGTTTTTAGAGAAAATTTAGGGTTGAAATGATGCCTTGGTGCATCTTTGGAAATTAAGAATTTAAAGACATAGATAATCCATAATCAAGTGGAAGAATTAGATTGAGAAATAACTCTTGAGAGTGCCACAGTTTTGAAGGGTGATTTAACTTAAAAATTTTCATAATTGACCAAAACTTAAGACTTTGAAAATGATGATCCATAATGTGGACTTGTGATAATCAATGAACCCTAAAAATATATTGATGTGGGGAATTGATTCTATGTTATTATGGACCCCCTATATGGGCTAAGTACTTGTTAACTGTGTACTTGAGGAAATTACGACATATTGATGTTGAGAAATGAATATATATATATATATATATATATATATATATATATATATATATATATATATGTCATTGTGGTATGCTTATGATGAATGCATCATTGATAAACATGTATGATGTACATTGTGTCATCATGCATATGTGTTATCCATTGGACATTGTTGAAAAGGCGGTGTATGCCTAGGAGTTTGAATAACACCTATGTGCGGGTGCGAGTAGACTAAGCGTAGGGTCATAGTGGTTGGCCCTGGGGGCATCGGGGTATGGGTGTCTCACAATAGACAGTGGCAGCTCCACTGGGGCCATGGACCGATGCAAATACACTGACGATCCAGATTGAAACGCTGTCCTATATCGTGATCAACTATTGAGGTGCCATGTATAAGCCGTATTGCGCAAATATTTTTATGAGATGAGCACACTAATTATTTTGGCTAACGAGATACTGACATAACTCCTTGATCATTAACTCCAAAAATGTTTATGTCTAGCTCCATGGAGTAGGAATTTTGATACCATTTGCGTTGTGAACTATTAGTCTCATTATTCATTGAGCATGAGCATTTAAAATTGTGAAAAGTATTTGTTATTATTACTGCAATAATTATTTGATTACTTGGACTATTGAATGTTGGAAATGTTGATGCTGTCTGCCTGTTATTGATGATACTTATTGTTATTTATTGTTGTTATGCTCTTATTATTAATTTTAAGTATTATTGTAATTGAATGTATGGACTGCGTTTATATGTGGGCGTCTAGCGCTGTTTTGTTTTCTAGCTGCCATTTTGGTACTAAAAAAAGGAAACACCTGAGTTTTCGGGCTTCTGGCCATATCTGGATTAGAGCTTGCTGAGGATGCCGTCGCGTCCACGTCGATTTTTAGGGTATGCACGTATGACCTTCCATGGAGCGCCCGACTGCTGGCACATCAACTTAAGCACTGACCGGTGCATTTATCATGGGGAGCTGACTATCTCATTGGCGTGGGGCAACTACGACACGCCTGTTTTTTTTTTTTTTTTACTTCTTTTGTCCACCTGGAGTTCTACCTGCCAGTTAGAGATCTGTGGGATGATCTATATTACACCCCACAGGAGGATTCGTTCCTCTCCACTGCTCGGGCTTTTGCCCGAAATTCGATCACTCCGATGGCAATTTCATCGGATGAGAGGACCCGGCTACGGTCCCTTCTCGTCAGTCATAGGGGCTGATATTGTCGGTGGCTACTGATGGCTAACCGTTTATCTTTTTGGGGAAGCTTGATGTTTTGTCATATTTACTGAGTGTATATTTATATCTTTCGGGTGGGTACATCTTTTGGTTTTTTTGTAATCCATGTTGTAATTAAACAGGCTGATGCATATAATATCTATATATATATGAATTATGAATGTATGGTTTTTAGTTTATGTTGATTTTATGGTATCTGTATATATGCTTATTTCTTTTATTACATAAAAAAATGTGTAACACGTATTTCAATGTTTAATTATTTTGCTATAAAGATGGAAACTGTTTACTCTAACGACATATACAACTGAGTCTAAATAAATTAACAAAATTACATCTTTCCGCATTTCTATTTTGTTCACGTTTTAATTCACTATGGTGTGGCGTTCCTTCTTCGCGGTATTAAGAAAAATGGGCATTACAGAGAGTACGTGGTGCCCTATCTCTTACTCTACTGTAGTCATCAGGGCAACGTTGAGCTTACCAGGTCCCCTGGAGATCTGCGAGTACACTGCCTTCCTTAGTTAGGAGCCGGGGGAGGGCATTGATGTTAACACGGTCACTTTTAGGATTTGCACCCAGCAATCTTAGCCAGTGCAATGGACTCTTAGTGTGTAGACTAATTGCCCACAAGTCTTTGTTAGGTCTTGCCTTACCCCATAGGCCAAGGCCTGATATCATTTCATCTCGATGCATATTTCCTTCAAACAACTTATCCAAGGTGACCTGCGACAGGGCGATCCTGATATATACACTGCTCTATTGACGTCACTGGTATTATTATGGAGCAGATTAGGAGGTCTGTAAGGGAGGGCATGAGCCTCTTCTTCCCCTCGCTTATTCATACACTTTGTCAGAGGCAGTCTAACAGGAGGGGCCTCATGAGGAGAAAACTGATGTTAAACAACCTTTTAATGATTATTTCATTGAGAGGTTGGGTGAAACCCTAGTAGACCCACCATCCCTAGCAGATCTAGTAGCTATAGCACTTGCACAACCCAGATCGAGATAGGCTAGAAGAGAGCCCAGGGTAGCCCTTGTACCAGATGCATACTAGAGAGTCCAGATGGAGGTTCAGATGGCTCGATTGATGGCCTTGCAGACCTGCCACTACCAGCACATCATTGCTACCTAGCAGTGGATGGCAAAGAGACTGGGATTCCCTATGGACGATTTCCCAATCCTATAGTTCCCACTCGAGGCGGTGGTTGATCCTCCCCCATAGCAGGATCCCCAGGGAGAGGGCGATGCAGAGCCTATGCCAGCGGAGGAGGATGCTCACGATGAGGTGGACGACTTCTGTCCCACCTGGCTTTGAGGGGCATTTTTCTTTCAATGTATTTCTTTTATATTTTGTAAACAGTGGGGATACCGTTTCCCATAAGTTTGGGGGGGGGGACATTATTTCATATTTTGGGATTGTATGTTTTAAATATTAAGAAATATGTTATAATATTTAATTTTTTTTGGATGATTAATGGATAATGTTTATAGTTTTATGATTAAATATTGTGTTTTATTATTAAAGTATAGTGATTATATAGTTTCTATGTTTAATGCCCATGCGCCTAAGGAATGCATGTTTTGAATATAAAACAAAAAGGCAAAATATGTTAAAATGTATTACAATGTGCCAATTGCTAGTGTAATTTGGTTATCCAATGCTATAAATGGTTGCAATTTGTCCCTTTTCAGCAAAACTATTTGTGATGATGAAGCATGTGAAATAATCTAGTCATCTTTTCATGTATGATTTACATCCCACTTAGATACACGTGTAACTTTAAATATGATAAGAATATATATCTAGATAAAGTTTATGGACGTACATGTAGAGTTACGATTATCCTCGAAGTTGTTTTTAAACTATCTTGAGGCGAAATCCTAGATTGTGCATGACAGAGAAAATGATTAGGGCATTGCTTGGACTAATTGAGCCTTTCAAGCTTAAACTGACACAATTATATCTTTAGGTTCCCTTTTGAAGCTTATTAAATGTTGGCCTTATATGTTTTTCATTACTATTGTATTCGTTACCATGTTGACCATTCTAATGCACGTAAATGCATTTCATTTTCTTCTTACCATTAATGTTTGTTGAGTTCATAATATGTTATTTCTTGAAGTGAGTTCAGTGATTAGGGGTATTAATATCTTCAATACAAAATGAGCCTGAAGGAGCCAGATGCAGTAAAAGAAAAAGAAAAAGATTGCTTTGTATAAGAATTAAAAAGAAGAAGAGAAAAGCGACAAGCAAAGCAAATAAAAAAAAAAGAAAAGTTAAATTACGAAAAGCATTGCATTGTTCTGGCGAGTTTTATTCTTTCATTGTTGAATACCCTGATAGTTTCATATGATCTTAAGTCTTGAAATAGTATATTTATGTTTCTTAATGTTTGTATGTATCCTTTTCCTTTCTTTTCATAAGCCCATTACCATTGGCCTGACATTACAAGCTGTTAAAGTCCCTTTTGATCATTGGTTGTGTGTGATTTACATTAGTGGATAGAGAGTTTAGAATCAATTTTGTGAATTATATGATTCATATACATGTATGCTCATAAACTTATCCAGATATGTATGACTTGAATATAAGAAGTTTATCTTGCATGTTTGTGGAAAATGTGATTTGCATGAAAGGATGCCTTGATTGTTAACATGTTTAGGATTATGTATGTGTAGAGTTGATTGTGAAATATTTGCATTCTTTGAGGACCATTGCAATCATTCTCCACTAGTTGGGGTAAATTAAAAAATTGAAATTATAATATTTGCTGAATGTCTGTTGCAGTATATGTTGTTAAGCAAGTTTACTTGATCCTACTTTGTTTTGCTCGAGGACTAACAAAAACTTAAGTTTGGGGGTGTGATAACTCTATGAAATGTAGTTATTTGTGCCCCAAATTTGTGCTCTAGTGATTGCTTAGTCCTTGTTAGTATGCATATTTGGACGATTTTAGGGTTTATTTATCGAATTCAATTTGGATCTCTTCCTATATGATCTTGAGCAAATTATGTATATTCGTTAACTGATTGAGTGGATTTGCTACGTTTATTAACTTGGTGATTTCTCTATTGCAGGAAGAAATTGATGGAATAGTTGGATAAACTTTGGATGCAAAAAGCTAAGAGGAAGCCAAGTGTGAAGATCAACATATCACGCCACAGTGCAAGCATGTTAATGCCGCGACATGGTGTATCCCCTGTTTCAGACAGAGAGCTACGAAGATTGCACGTCGTGGCGCAGGCATGTTAATGCCGCGGCGTGGTGACCTAATTTACACACGTGCCACAACGTAGGCTTATTAATACCGCAACGTGAATCAGATTTCAGGGCCTTTATATACTATTTTATTAAATTTCTAAAGGGAGTTTTTTAGTTTTTAGTTTCTAGGTTAGAAAGTGTAACACCCTCCCTAGGGTATCACATGTCTGACTTCTGACTCATAATCTGAAAATATTTTCATAAAAGGTTTGAGTTAAAAACGTGGGTTTAAAAAAAATTTCTTTCTTGTCTGAAATATAAACTTCTTGTATTTAATAAGTATTGCGAAAATATATTTAAACTGATTAATATACAATATTGACACCAATTAATATTTCATAATTTAAAGAGAAATATAAAATTAACAAACTCTTTTTTTTTCAACAGTAGCAAACCCCATGACGGGTCCTACTAAATAGCACGGTATAACACAAACGATAAAACTTAACATACTCATTCCTTATCTTGTATCCAGCTTGTTGCATCAGAACTCTACTCCTTGACTACTCAGAACACCTTCGAACTTGAGACAGCCACTCTTCAATGTTTTCATCAATCTCTGATTATCCATCGCCCGTTATGTCTAAGACAACTCGATCCTTCTATTATTTGATTTTAACAGTACAGACACAGCAAAACAACATAACAAAGAGGTGAGATCACCTACGCCAATACCAGCATGGCAGTATAGAGATAACACAAGCAACATATCATACAGATAGATCATACCATAATCATGCTATCAGCATTAATCAACTATCATCATCTAATCATTTATTAGTTTAATTATCATAAACAACAAATTACAATAATGTTCTAATTATCATTATCATCATCCAAGTATTCAAAACAATTGTCATAACCAATATCCCTCAATTAATATATCACACAGATATAAATGTTCAGATTATGCATGTACACAAGACTCGATTTCCTACTCCATGGAGCTAAAACTCAGGTCGGAGAAATGATCGAAAAGACCTGCCGGTACCACGTGCCTGAGACCACGTGCTTTAATTCTCATTTCAATTTTTGCACATCTAGCACATACACGACAGTCTTTATCAGATCTTGATTAAGAATAGTGTCTCGGTCAGGATCATCGGTGTGTTGCATCGGTCTAACCTAGGGAAGAAGCGCGACCAACCACCCGTGTAGGCAACCCGCACCCCGATGCCCCCAAGGTCAACAAGTGACCTACACTACGCATATCGCACCCACTCAAGAGGTGTGTTTCTCCTAGGCAATCAGCCATATGTAGTCCTCATCGGACCATTCCAATGCATGTATAATGCACTAAATACCAATCACGGGTATAATACCAATCACAAGTATATCTCATAATTATATATATATATATTCTAATGCATCTAAATTGCACCACGTGCCAATAACAAGCAAAATTCATTGTTTTCACAAACAGTGTATGGACATTGGTTCACAGTAATCATACTGTATTTTTTTAATAACAAAATCATCTTATTATTTTTTTCATAGTTATAAAACACTGTTGTCGTGTTTTTCACAAAATTGCGCAACATTCCCGTTACGTTTTTCACAATTCCACAACACTTCTGTTGCGTTTTCAAAATACCGTAACCCTTTTGTTACGTTTTTTAAAATTCCAAAACATTTTTATTACGTTTTCACAATACCGTAACATTACTGTTACGTTTACAAAATTTTGTAACATTTCTGTTACGTTTTCAAAATACCGCAACTCTTCTGTTGCACTTTTAAACCACGTACAAATTTTTCAACGTTTTCTCAATCGCGTAAAAACATACGTTTCTCAAATCGCATAATGTTTTTTTTTTCACTGTTTCAAAATCGCGTAACTTAAAAATCATCCTTTTAAGTCGCGTAAATAATTTTCTTTCATTTTCAAAATATTTAAAACACTTTTCAAATCAAATAATGATTTTCTGCTATTTTCACAATCACGTAAAAATAATTCATCACTCTTCCATCACGTAGTGATTTTTCAACAATAGTTCAAATTACGTAAAATATTTAAACGTAATTCAAATCGCGTATAATTATTTAAAATCACATAAAAATATTTTTTCATATCACGTAACTTAAAAATCACGTTTTTAAGATGCGTAAATAATTTTTCACCACAATTTCATTACTGAGAAAATATTTCTTGACCTTTAAAAATTCCTTTTTAACTTTTCTCAAAATAATATAACTTTATACTTCATTTAATATATTTTTTCTTACTCAAGAAAATATTTTTCCACAGTCCTTTACTCAAGAAATTCTTTTTCAAAATATACTTCACAAAAATCACTTTTCCATTGATGTAAATCAACGTTTCAAAACTTAACATTTTCTAACGTATTTCAAAACTTGGAAATAAGTTATACGTTAGTAAATTTTCAAAACACCATTATATTCTCCATTTTTCCCAAATCAATTCTAAAATCAATTCTTTTCAAAACAAATTAAGATTCAAACCCTTGCAACTTTTCTTTTTCATTTTCATATGAAAGTTCATTTCTCAAGTGATAAAATACTTTGATTTCCCTTTTCCAAAATCCTTATACTAAAACATTTTGTTCAAACATTTTGTTTCCACTTTAAAATTACTTTGTTTCATAAAAACCAAAATTATTCCAACCTCCAAAAATCGTAGAGTCTTTGGCCATTGAAGCCATCAAATATTTTCCTCCTAAATTGATATGGTTTTACACAAACAAAACCATTAAAAATTCTTTATTTTCAAAACCGAAATACCGATGGTCATAAAAACCAAACCCATTTGTTCAAATTCATTTTTACTTTCCTTACAAATCTTTTTTTCACTTTCTTTGCAAATCCTTAAAATTATCATTGCTATTTTCATTTAAATCTCATGTTTAGTAAAACACTTAGAAACTTTTTACACAAAATAAATCAATAAAAATTCCTCCAAAAATCATATTCTTGTTCTCTTGAAAAACAAATCCTTTGTTTATTTTCCATACTCTTCAAATCATCCATTTTCATCTTTCATGAAAATATTAATTTGTGAACACCTATTTTGAGGTGTCTTGTTCGAAATCCACCATGTTCTAAGTACTCAAAAATCAATTCTTTTGTTCTTGAAAATTTTCAACATGAACCCTAATCAAGGGCATCAAAACCGTAGCTCTTCCTTAGCTATTGGAGCCAAAAATCAATTTCCTTTCCACCATCAAGTCATGGCATATACATATATATTTCATCATAAATAATATAAGCATACCATCAAAGCCATAAAAACATGTATAGCATATCAAGCATATCATCAAAGCTATAAAATCATGCAAAGCATATCAAGCATAAAAAATTAATTAAAGCTCATAAACACCCACAAATTAATTACATGGCCATAGATATGAATCCTCTCATGGATTCCACATCCATCAAATAAAATACCATCTCTCACCACCATGTTTGGTTGGTGAGATGGATCTCCCTCTTACCTCTTGAAGATCCTCCAAAGCTTCTTGATTTGTTTCTTTTTCCAAGTCCTTCACCACCAAGGGCTTCTCAAATACAAAACAAAATACATAAAAATTAGTATACTAAGCTTGATTAAGAGGAACCATGGATCAAACATGGTTTAGATCATGAAAAAGAAGAGAAGAAATGAAGTTTCCTTATACTTCACCTCAAAAACCCAATAACATGGATCTTGAAGAAACTCCTTGAAGATGAATGATTTAGAGAAAGTCTCCAACATGAAAGTTGCTTAGAATATCATGTAGATTCAAGATCTAAGGTTGGATGAAATTAAAAGAGATTGGATGGTGATTTTAGGGTAGATAACCGAATGGTTTCTCTTGAAGCACAAAGATGAAATTTTTGATTTTTGATAGAAACTTGAAGCTTGGATTTGAAGATCAAGATGAATGATTTTGGAAAAACTCATAACTAGAGATGTTCTTAGAATGATGTTTAGGTTTAGAAAATCAAGTTGGATAAAATTTTTGAGTGATAGAAGGTAGATGATGGTGCCATGGCCGTGAGCTTAGAGAAGGAGAAGGAGAGAATTTTTTTCTAAGTGTTTTAAGTTTTTGAAATGATCACAAATGACCAAGAATGAGTGATGATAGTAATGAAACACTTTTCTATAGTCTAAAGTCTTCACAAAACCGTGCCCCCCCTTTCATGCATTCTTTGGAGTGCAAGTAGTCACTAATAGTCAAGAATGATGACTAATTGATCAAGACATGCATAAAGCTTGTCTCTTTGTCACCAAAACACTACAAAAACCGTCCCCTCGTTGCATTTTACATGCATTAATATTGTCATATTTTCTATCCATTATTTGAAGCATCTCTAACCATTGATTACTTCAACGGTTAGGATTTAGGTAGATTTTTGGATTTTAGCAGACTAAATCTAGGCCATTGAATTTTTCTCCTTTAAACTCTAGCCCTTAGATGTGTCTCCAAAATTAAGGGTCAAGATTACTTCTTCTAACTTTTTAATCCAAGGGGTTCTAATTAGTCTTAATCCATTTTAGAAGACCAAATCTCCACCATTGATTGATTCTTCATCCAATGGTCATAAATGGTCTTTGTTACTTTTTAAGATTAAATCTCCACCCTTGATTTAATCTAAATCCAATGGTCATAAATGGTCTTTGTCATTTTTCAAGACCAATTCTACACCTTTGATTACATCTATGGTTGATATCAAAGCCTTCCTAACTAAGCTTATTCTCACACCATTGATTAAATCAATGGTTATTATCCAAGGCTTCTTTATTAAGTTTGTTTCTTAACCTTTGATTAAATCAATGGTTAATATTCAAACTAAGTATTCTCATCCAAGGGTATAAATCAAGTCAAGCTCTCTTTGTTGACTACGCAGTATAATATTTATTCTTGTATCCTACAAATAATATTTTTACTGTATTTTTATCATCCGATAATTAAATACAGTACAAAACACAGTACAAAAAATTTTCTAAAACTGTTTCCGGATTCAGGTTTAGTAAGATCCCCTGTCTCCGTCTAAAGAGTACAAATTTTTCTATACGTAGAAAAATTTTTACTTTGCGGGACCCACCTAGGCCCACGCAAGGTCACCTGGGCCCACATAGGACCACATGGGCCCACATACAGTCAAAAAAATATAATCATCCACAAAAATCACAAAAATTAGAAAATGCACAAATATCAATTCAGATTACGTAAATTAATTACCTAACGGTAAAAATTAAATTACGTAAAGTTTTCCCCGGCCCGAAAATTTTTATTTTCCTGACACGGAGTAAATCACTCAAAACGATCAAATGCACTGACGGAATAAACAAAATAATTTTACAGTGCACAGAAATTACTAAACAATAAAATTCTGTTAACTGTCAAAATTACTATTTAAGAGATAGGAAATTTGGGGTGTTACAGAAAGCTATGACTAGAAATCCATTTCTGGGTTGGGAGGAGGCCAGCAGAGCCAAGGTTGGAGTTCATCTTCTTCATGGAAGGAGATTCAAGCACCAAAGATCATATCTATGAGCTTCTTTCCTTCTCCATTTGTTTTCTTTTCTTCTCTATATCATGAACATGGTTTTTGTTGTATGTTTTCATGTTCAATGAGTAACTAAGTTGTATTTAGGGATTACTTTGAATCCTTGCATGGATATTAATGATATAGTACTTCTTTGAGTTAATATTAATGTTTGGTTTTGTTCTTCCTTACTTTTGCTTAATGCTTGCTCTTAATTGGCCATCAATGACATGATCTTCGTATTTCAAATGAACTAGACATAGGGATTTATGAATATGGATATGGTATGGTTGATGCATGTTCTATTTCATTCAATTGGCTTAGGTGAGATGATTCGCTAATGGGATAGACATATACCTCTTAGCCATGCATAACAGGTGTTTGAGAATAGATCTTAATATGTGGAGTTTGCGCTAGTTCTCATGGAAACGTAGTGAATTAGGTAAGTGAAGCATGATTGATTGACCTAAACATAGGCTTTTAACTAAAGCAGATTCTCAAGCTAACTTAAATCATTCATTAATGTTGATTTAGAGGGTTGCATGTTATTAATTGAAGTAGGAGGTGAATAAGGATTCCCTGATCTCTAACCATTATCTTTAATTTTCATTTATTGCTTTTTAGTTTTTAGATTAGTTTAAATGCATTGTTACCTAATTTTATATGTTCCTGAATAGAAATACTTAAGCTATTGGTTAATATTTAGCATTATAAAGCCAACATCCTTGTGGGAACGAATCTTATTCTTCATTGTATTACTAGAACGACCCGTGCACTTGCGGTAAGCAAAAGGGCGAATAGCCGACAAGCTCCAAGCTTAACTTGGTGAGGCAATGGTTCTGGAGGATGTGCTAAAGGAGGGTTTAGTCTCGATCGAGTCCACTCTTGCCAGTGCTCGAGTTCAGTATGAACTTTTAAAGGGTGAACTTGACCAAACAGAAGATGATTGGTCAACGTCTATAGAGGAGACTTTTGAGAACGTCCTTAGCCAACAACACCTTCTTAACCTTGGTCTTAACGAGGAGGGGGTCAGCGTTTTGAAGGAAGTCAGGGGTGGTCGTATTGTGGACATGGTTGCTTCGAGAGCTACCCGAGTGTTACCAAGTGACCTCAATGCTTAAGAGAAGGTAAATTAAGTATATAAAATATTTTTGCAAAACCCTTGTAAAACACTTGATTACGAATTTTCGTTAAAGCTATTGAGTGATAGAGATGAATGGATAGATAAGATATAAGGCTTTCACTCACAAATATCACAACCAAATAAGATAGTATTCAAGCAAACCCAATAAAACAGTGCACAATAATAAAGAGTAGAGTTTAGAAGAACAAACACAAGATTTATCCTAGTTCAGCCACCAATCCACTTGTGGCCTACGTCCAGTCCTTAAGTAATCACCCGAGATTTTTTACTAATTCTTCAAGCTTCAACAGGTGCTAGATGACCATTACAATTTGGAGCACTCAATACCTTGGGATACCTTACCCTTGTGCTTGAGCCTCTTCTTTCAAGGGATACCTCACCCTTTACAAATTGGAGGGATGTCTCACCCTCTCTTTTACAATTTATACAAAGTATAAATGATAAGAAACTTTCTCAAGAGTGAATAATACAAATTGAAGCTTATGAGTATCAAGGATTCACACTTCTAAAGCTTAAAAATAGAGTATGATTTAAAGGATAGTGAAAACACGAATTCAATGCTTAAGAATGATTTTCAGATTGATTGTCTAACCTTCATAGATGCCCAACAACTTAAATTTATAGCCAAAGACAATTAAGAGCCATTGGGGTTAGATAGGAGCATTAAATGCTCTGAATAGAGCCGTTGAACGAGCTTTCAGCCTTTTCAGATAACCGATTATTGATTTCCAATAACTAGTTATTTGATTCAGCCTAACCGATTAGGTGCAAATGTATAATCGGTTATTGAATGTTGAAAGTGAATCCTGCGTACAATTTTAACTCAATAACCAATTAGAATATATTGCCTAATCGGTTAGCCCTTTTAGAAAACTTTAGAGGTGCCTCTGTTACACCTCTATAACCAATTAGGTCAAAGAACCTAATCAGTTAGTGGTCCTTTTTAAAACATAAGAAATGCCTTTAATCACTTGACTAACCGATTACCTCTTTTGCCTAATTGGTTAGGCTCTTTTAAAAAAATTAAGGCAATGCCTCTGTTCGATCAACTAACCAATTAGGAAATTGTCCTAACCAGTTAGGAGTATTAGAAAATCATAAGATTGGCTCCTAAAAAAGTCACTAACCAGTTACATAAGTTTCCTAATTGGTTAGGCCTTTTAAAAACAAATTGGCACATTTCTGTTTTGGAAACTAACCATTTATGTGAACAGTAATAACCTGTTATTGGTTTATCAAGAAGGCAAGATTTCCAAAGAGTTTTTCAACCAAAGGTTCTTAAAACTGTTCAAACTTTCTAAAAACATTTTGCTCAAACTTAAACACCATTTTCATAAGTATAAATCATGATTTTGCAAACCTATTTAAGTTGAGTAAAGAAGCCGATAAATGAGCCAAGTGTGATTCCTAAAATACCTTTACATAAGATCTAAGGCCTACTTGCTAATCTTAAAGTTCCTTGGGACTTTACCTTTGCCTTTCCATTCCTTTCTTGTTTGTTATCATCAAAACTATTGCTTTAGTCAATGCCAATCACATTCTCCCTCTTTTTGATAATGACGAATAACTATTGAGAAAATGTTAGTTTAGATAAAATTGGAATTTATAAAAGGTGTTAGAGACTTACTCCCCCTCTATTTTTTAGGAGGTGGTAATATTAGAGATGCGCAGCTCCCCCTTACTTTTGGAATCCCAAGACCATTGAAAATATACCTTTTGTTATTTTATCTTACTTTTCTCAATGACATATAAATCACAAATCTTCTCCCCCTTTTGTCATGATAAAAAAAATTGACAATATATATTTGGACAAAAGGAAAGGGTACACATAACCATTGCTACTTAACAAATATCTAATAAAAAATACAACAACAATATAAGCATATTAGCATTTCAACAGTCCATTCATTGAAAAAAATCCAAGTCAGACTAAACATAGTTAAGCATATCATGAACATCATGTCAAAAAGATAACTTACTATGGTTAGTTAAGCTTTAAACAGAATAAAGCTGAAACATAAATAAATACTCCATGCCTAAGTCCCATGATCCTCCAGTGGTGGATAGCGATGCTCAAGCTTATCCAGGCGATCTTCTATAGCGCTTAAGTGATAACTCGATAGAATGTAGTTATTTGTGCCCTATCTCTATGCATTATTGATGACTTTGTCCTTATTGTTATGCATTGTTGGAAGGCTTTTGCCTTATTTTCATGTGAAATCTATATTGAGGTCTTCCTTCTAATCTTGTTGAAATTCTTCCTAATCTTTGATTTGATTGAGCTTGATTACATTTTTATTTGACTGGGTAATTTCTCAATTGCAAGTTAAACCCAAAAGAACTAACTTGATGCAAGCAAAGACCTTACATTAGAAGAGAAATCATAAGACATGCTCCAGTACATCACGCCGTGACGCTAGCATGATTATGTCGCGGCATCCTGCTCTTTGCCAGTGCACCCTGATAACCAGAGACTTTAACACTGCGACCTAAGGAAGTGAATACCACGGCGCTGGTGCCTAAATTTTTGCGTGCTGCGGCGTATGTTGTGTAGCACCGCGGCGTGAAGGGTGAAATCTGTGGGCCTATAAATACCTTTTACACAGATTTCAAGCTCTCTCTCAGTTTTCTCTTCTTTTCTCTTAGAGAACTTTCATTTTACTCTTTTAGCTTAGATCTTTTGGAGAACCCAACAGCTAGATCTTCATTTATGGGCTGAAAGAGAGCTGAAGAAGCCTATATTAGAGGTTCTCTTCATCTTGAAGGAAGATTCAAGCTTGAAGGCTCATCCCATTGGGCTTCATATTCTGTTCTTTCTTCTTTCTCTCTTCCCTTTATCTTGAATATGAATTTTTGTAATACATTTTCGTATTCAATGAGTAGTTAAGCTGTGTATAGGGTATTCTTTGGATCCCCCTATGAATATTAATTGATTTGTACTCTTTTGAGCTTATTTGAAAGATTTGGGTTTTGTTTTATCATAATGTGCTTAATGTTCTTACTTATTTGATCAACATTTAGGTGATTTGATGAAATCTAATGGGCCTAGACATAGGACTTTGGGTTTTAGATCATAAATATGGTAAATGCATGTTCGATTTCATTCCAATGGTGAGATAGATTAATTTGCTAATAGGATAGACATATACCTCTTAGCCATGCATAGTCATAGTTGAGACTCAATCTTAAGGCTTGTAGTTTGCTCTGGTTCTCATGGACACATAATGAACTAAGTGAATGACATAGTGTTAATTGACCTAGACATAGGCTATTAACCAAGTTAGTTTCTCAGGCTAACCTAACCTAATCGTTTGTATTGCTTGAATAGATTGCAAGTTATCAATTGAAGTAGGGGGTGAAAAAGGATTCCCTATGTTCTCAACCATATCTTTATCTTTTCTTTATGCTTTGAATTTTTAATTAATCAACCCCTTTTCCAATTTACGTTTGCTTGAATAGAATTAGTTAAGTTATAAGTCAATATTTAGCATTAGAAAGTAACCATATTCCTCGTGTGAATGATCTTTACTCATCATTTTTATTACTTGAGCAACCTGTGCACTTGCGGTTAGCAAAATAGACTATCCACAAATTCAAGGTTGGGTAAACCACAAACAAGTTTTTGGCGCCGTTGCCGGGGAATATGACTAATTTTCGTATTGCTAATATTGATATCGAGCTTAGTTAGTTCTAATTCAAGTCTTTTCTTTTAATACATTTTGATTTAATATCTCATTCTTTTGTGAATAAAGTACCATCAATGGTGAAAAATAATGATCATATGAGGCCTCTGAGGGAGTTTGGTAAACCTCAAATGGAATACCTCTAATCAAGTATCAGACGACCTCCCATCCGCACAAATAATTTTGAGATCAAATCCGCCATTATCCAAATGATTCAAACATCTGTATAATTTGGCGGTTTGCTGAATGAAGATCCCAATGCACATTTGTTAAACTTTCTAGAGATCTGTGACACCTTTAGGCACAATGGAGTCTCAGAAGATGCCATTTGCCTTAGGCTCTTTCCTTTCTCTCTCAGAGATCGAGCCAAGAGTTGGTTACAGTCATTACCTGTGGGATCTATAACTACATGGGCGGATATGTGTGGAAAATTTCTCAACAAATACTTTTCGCCGGCCAAGACTGCTGGGTTGGTGAATGACATCACTTCATTCACCCAGTTAGAATCTGAATCATTGTATGAAGCCAGTGAGAGGTACAAGGATCTGCTTAGAAGGTGTCCACACCATGAGATTCCTTTGTGGCACCAGATTTACTTCTTTCACAAAGAACTACTACCTCACCATCGTCCAATTGTGGATGCGACTGCAGGTGGTTCATTATTGATTAAATCTTTCGATGAAGCATACCAACTGTTGGAAGAACTGGTCGCCAACAGCTACCAATGGCCTTCAACAAGAAACACTCAAAGGAAGGTAGCTGAAGTTCATGACGTTGATGTAATTACATCTTTGTCGGCTCAGGTGGCATCATTAGCAAACAAGTTCGACAGTCTGGGTACAGGCCTTAATCAAAGCCCCTTCGTGCTGTGTGATCGGTGTGAGAACAATCATGCCAACGATAGTTGTCCATCCACTTTGGAGAGTGTTCAATATATGGGAAACTATCGTCCACCTCAGAACAACCCCTACTCACAGCAGTATAATCATGGGTAGAGAAACCACCCTAATTTTTCATGGAAGGATAGCTAAGGGTCATCATCTTCATCTACTGGCATTGAGAGACCACCATATCCCCTAGTTTCTCATCGCAAGTAAGGCCACCTATGCAAGAAAGGAAGCCAACATTGGAAGATATGTTCATACAATTTATGGTGAAAACTGATTCGTACATGACTAAAACTTATGCTTATTTAGTAAAAGATGATCCTCTTCTTCAAAGCCAAACATCTTCCATTAGGGCTCTTGAAACTCAAGTGGGGTAGTTGGCCAATGTAATGAACAATAGGCCCCCGGGGACATCCTCAAGTGACGATAGGGAGACCTTCCTCAAACACGCTCCCCCAAGTTAAAGAAGCAGAAAAAGTCCTGCCTGGACTATAAAAAAGGCATCTTTTTGGATGTATCCACCTAAGTGTTTAATTCCTATGTTTTGAGTCTAGTATGTAGTGTATTGAATTTGGTAAATGCATGTTATTTTGTTATTGCATGCATGTGATTAACCTGCTAGGCAGTTTTTTTTTTTGCGTTGGAGGCCTCATTGAGGCCAATTTGGATGCTGTGTGGTGTTTGCTGCATAATTTTGCAGATAGACCTCTCATGTTGTGGTGGTGGCTTTGTTACGCCACGACGTCTCGGTCTCTACCCTATCAGGGTATAGAGACAGAGAATGCAACGCTGCGATGTAGGTTAGTAAGTGCCACGGTGGTCTGTTTTTAAAAAAAATTGAAATGTTTATTCACAGACGCACGCCGCGGCATTGGTCAGCTCACGCTACAGCATTATGGGCGCGTTTTTCTTAAATAAGTAGCAATGTTTGCACCACAATGCAAACCCCTCACCTTTTCCTTTGTCTGTATTTTCACTCTAAGTTCTTTCTATCTTTTCCTCCTACAACTCCTTATTTACGTTTTCGTGCATCCCTTTGCATCACATTTCCTTCACAATCTCCGGGTATATGGTTTTCTCCTTTTTCTCTTTTTAGTTTCGTCTTTTTATTTCTATTTTAGTATTTGCTTAGTTTTAGGTTCTTTTTAGTTGGTAATTGCCTTTGTGAATAGGCATTTTGTTTAGTATTAGATTAATTTTAGTTAGTACTAAGTAGCATTAGGGGTGAAGGCTGTTTAGGCTAAATCTGCGTTCGGACTATTTGCACATGCCAGGGCATGGCTAGTTAATGCCGCGACATTCATATGAACTTCTTTGAATGCCGCGGCACTGGCATAAGCGCCACGACGTGTGTTGCATGTCCTTGAATGCTGCGACACTGGCATTAGTGCCGCGGCGTGTTACCCCTGTCTTTCCAGAAAATTAAGTGTTTTAATTGTCTTATTCATTTTATTGCTCAATTTTGACCCGTTTCTTTCTTTTTCAGGCATATGGCACCTAAATGACTTAGAGGTGAGAGCAGCAGGTAGCAGAGGGAACCATCTCCCCCTCAGGATTTCGAATGGACCTGATTTATTTCTGTGGCTGTGCAGAACCACTATGGGACTTTCGTCTCTAAAAATGTTATTGTGGAGCGCAGATTTCTCTTCACTGACACCATTCAGGCCGACACTGAGGCCACCATCAGGTAGCATAAGTGGGGGGAGTTCGCTAAACACCCCAGCAGGGCATCTCTATCGTTGGTTTGTGAGTTCTACGTGAACCTCGCATTCAAGCACCAGGACTACACCACCGTTGGTGTGCGGAGGCGTCGCATTTCTTTTTCACCCAAGTCCATTCGAGTGGCACTATCATTGCCCCTCCTCCATTGCTATGTGATTACCAGGAGTTCATTAAATGGGAGCCTAAGGAGGGAATCAGCCTACAGGCCGTCACCACTCGCATTTGCACTGTTGAGTCACAGCCAGTTACCTGGACTATGTCTCAGTAGGGCCGAGCGCGCTACTTCTCCTGTTCTTGCTTGGCCCCCAAGGCCAAGGCTTGGTACTACTTCATTTGTACTAGGATTCTACCCACCGAGAACCTGTTAGAGGTCACTCGTGACAAGACTATTATGATTTATACTATTTTGGAGCGGCGAACGATAGATGTCGCTGAGATTCTTTACATGCAACTGCGGAGATCAGCTATGGAGTCGCGCAGTCTTTTCTTCCCCTCCCTCATCCATAGGTTATGCCAGAGGCGAGGTGTGCTCACCAGCCCCTAAGAGGAGCTCACTAACACCATACAACCTCTCAATGAGTACTTCATTGGGAGGGTTAGTGCAGCCCCACCAGCAGCAATAGTGCCTCGCAGAGCCCCAAGGCGGGCTTAGAAAGCATCCCTTGAGGCCCATATTTGGATGACGTGCGAGCAGAGCTTCACCAGATCACCGCCATATAGACCTACACTGTGGAGACCATTAGATGGCTGACGAAGCGTCTTCATATCTCCACCTATGACTTCCCCATCCCACCATACCCACCATTTGCTGGTGTAGGCCCTTCTCATTAGCACCGACATCCAGCTATTCCAGATGATGACAGCGGAGGCGACACTGAGGTCCTTCCAGATGTTGATGATGATAAGTAGATTGACATATTCAAGGCAGTTTCCAACATTTTTATTGTTATTTATTTTTTCTTTTATGTTCCGGTGCACTAGCACCTAGGCGCCCAATGCCCAAAATTTTTTTAGCTTGATGCATGAGCAGAACTCCTAAGCACCAATCAAGGGCGCTTGAGCGCTAGTCATGGGCGCCTAAGCACCATAGTGGGCGCCTAGGCACCAGATCCAAAATGTGTTAGGACTTTTGTTTTAATGTAATAGAGGTCCCTACTTTTTGGGATCCTTCATGCATACTTTCTAAAATGTGTTGAGATACTAGTAGAGGTATTCCAAGAAAGGAATAACCACTTAGCATACCTATAAAGGAATGAGATTTTGCTTCCTTGTTATCCAAGGTAGAGCTAGATTACTCTCTTGTTATTCAAGATAGAGTTAGAAAAGGTACTAGAACATGATATTTGGTTCCTTATGTAATAAGTAGAGCTAAATTTAAATGTTTGCTAATTTTCCACTTGCACTTGGTTAAGTATGAACCTTGTGATGCTTAGTATGAAAAGTAAATGAATGATGTTGAAAATAACTTTGCATGTTTTCAAACTTGCTATTTGCTATTCCCGCGTATTGTAGCCTTATATGATGTGCATAATCATTTAGCCAGATTGCTAAGGTTCCTAGTGCAAGAGTTACCGGTATAAGAGTGGATAACTAGTACCCTCACCATTGTGAGGCGAAGGCGGCCATTCATTACCACGTAGTGTAAGGAGGTTATGTGCCCCTTCATACCTAGAAAATACAAGGAATTGAGTTCTTGGGAATAAGCAAGTATGATGTGTTTTCTAAAATAAAACTTTACACAAGCATACGCTTAGGACATTTCTTAGGCATAATCATATGACATAATGCATAGCATAAAATGACAATTGTATGGGCGATTATCTTGTTTATTGAACAATGAGGACTAAGAATAATAGTTGGTTTAGGAGTAATACGTAGAGAGAGTTTGTTATTATTCCTAGTGTGATAAGAGGTGCTTTATATATTTG
Organism: Ormosia emarginata; assembly: GCA_029884605.1. NCBI lineage: Eukaryota > Viridiplantae > Streptophyta > Magnoliopsida > Fabales > Fabaceae > Ormosia > Ormosia emarginata. Next base: position 663,127 of record JAQQTP010000045.1, read on the forward strand.
TTGTAGCCATATTCTGATGTGAATGAATATATTTACTTATATTAGTTTATAATGTGATAATTAAACCATATTTGCAAAGAAATGAATTGTCTGCCTCGAGAAAGGAAATGATTAGTTTTTGGATGCAACCTTTCCAAATGCTTATAAGAAACTTATTTTTCCTCGAAGCAGCTAGATTTACCATGATATCATGTTTTAAACTTACTACTGAGAATTTGTGAATTCTCACCCCATTTTCCTATTTCCATGATAAATCTAGCGAAGGATCAATGCATGAGTAAGGCAAAGCATTGAAGACCTAGTATAGTTGTTCTTGTATATATTAATGTTGTACTTAGTTTTATGGTTTTGTATATATCCCCCTGTGGCTTGTTTTGTATAAACGTGTTTCTCAGACATATATTGTACTTGTATAGTAAAGAGCAAGTTTTCAGTTATGTAAAATACCTTATTCTCTTTACTTTGTTGACAAAAGCTCTATATATCTATATGTTGATAGTTATTATATAGGCCTTGTATTTATGTTTAAGTCTATAAGTGACATGCCTAACGCTATATACTTGAGTATATTGAGGATATACTATAGTTTTAGTTTTAGGATGTTACATTGAGATCCTAGCACAACCCTTGACTTCTCCTTGCATGTGTGCAAGATGTTCTTTCAACCGAGTAATTCCACCCATTAACACTCTACCATAGAATTTGCATTGCACATTATTTCTAGTTTTATGAGGTACAAATCTTTCAAAGTGCCAACTAATATCTTCACTTAGAGCACCTTTTGCTTTACCTGTTGAAAATTCTTCTCTTGGTGGCATTGTTTAAGCAACCTACATATAAACATATATGTGTTTGCAATTTTTTTTAAATCAATGATAAATTATATAATTAAAACTTAAATAATATAACATATACTTCAAGCTAATTCCTAAAATTTGTTAACTAACAAGTTAATTGAAAGTAAATTTTAATTTAATTCTTAGAATTTTCTAAGTTTATCTTCTAAAAATTTACAATGCAAAATTTTTCTCTCATGCTCAATTTCTTATTTTGAATCTCTAATTTTCTTCTCACAATTTCACTCTTTTACTTACATAATTCATTTTCTCCATTCAACCCACTTAATTTTTTCCTTTTAACCCTTCCCAAATCTCCTCTCCCTAACCAATTTTTTTCTCATTCCATCTAATTTCCCTTTTCCTCACATGTTTTTTCCTATCCCCTCTAAATTTTCCCTTTCCCTCATATTATTTTTCCTATTACCTCTAATTTTCCAAATACCTCACTCAGTCACTCCTTTGTTTCTCACCTCACACACAGACCACGCCCACCTAAATCATAGACCCACTCTCTACCCCACGACACAAGGAAGTCACAACAGACCCATTCCACGACACCACTCTCCACTCCATGCCGGCTCCATGACACTCACAGGCATAGTAGCTCCACAACACACACAACAGAAGCAACACCCACCGCCCTCACCATCTCACACCCATTGTAATGTCCTACTTTTAGTTTTATTTGTATTATTATGCTTATCTAAATTATTTAAAATTTCAAATTAGAATATCAAGTTATATAGAAACTACTGCATTTTTTATTAGTTCATATGATATTTTACATAAGGAATTATATCCCTTCAAAAGTTAGATTATACAAAAGTACTACTGAAGTCATGATTAGATAATATTTTACATGGTTTTTCATAGTTAGTTTATACATACAAAATATTTCTAAGGCACCTACATCCCAAAAAGTGAGGTTTACAAATCCTTCTTACGGTGCCATTATGCTTATATATATATATATATATATATATATATATATATATATATATATATATATATATACAAGCAATATTATTTTCATAACTACTCGTCAAACAGTATAACTATGAGAAACTGATCTCCAAAAATGATTGAAAAGACGTAGTTCCCAATATCTGGTCTATAAACTTGTTCGATATGAAAATCTACTATTACTCTAACAGTCAACATTATCTGTAATGATAAACCACAAAGAGTGAGATAAATTCCTAGTAGGAAAAAGCAAAAACTAAAATAATAATCCACTCTTACAATTCTCCATTTCTATTACCATATCTAAGAGTCCAATAAAAATAAATATGTTATACAAATCAAAAATAGAATGAATAAGTAAATATCATAAACGTTTCTTCTTATTAAAGTCATTTTTATTAATATCATTGTCATCACATTTCAATACTCTTCATCAAATATGCTTCTTCTTCTTCATTAGGGTGTCCCATAATGCTCTCATCATGATCACAATAATTTGACCAAGGCGTCCCTTGATCCTCTCATCATGGTCACAATAATAATCTCTAATTGATCAAGGCATCCCTTGATCCTCTCATCACGATTGCAATAACTTTTTTTGCACATTGATTCATTTTTATCCATGAGATGACATTTCAACTTTATATATATATATATAATCATAAACAGAAACCATTATCAATATTAAATAAAAGCATAATTTAAGAGCACTTAGAATTAGCTTCACGTAGCATAAAGAATAGTTTAATATAATAAAAGAAAGTTCAAAAGAATAACTTAATAACACGGAAAATGAATCACGTCCCAATTCTTAAGTTTAGACAATCTTTATTCGGATAGTCATCAGTTTATCCGAATGATGCCAAAAAATTTCAGTCTTCTAGAAAAGCTCCTATTCGAATGAACACTTGCATATTCGAATAAATTTTCTTGAAAAACTCAGTCACGCAATGTTCATTCAAATAAATGATGGAGTTATTCGAAAAGCTCTTTCATGAGTGAAATTTATGAAGTTTTTTTAAAATAAGTTATTCGAATAAATCCAGGTTTATTAGAATAAAATGTCATAGTTTACTTTTGCATATACCAACAATATTACCATTTCTTTTAGCTAAACCATAGCAATAAAAAAATAGATGTAAAATGATGGACTAGGAGATATGGGTGAAGAAATAAAGAGAAAAGAATGGGCTTTTTCTATTTCTTACCTCTATTAGGAGATTCAAATAAGAAAATGAATAGTTGAGATAGGAAGGAGTGGATTGCTGAAAAACAAAGCAATTGACTTTGTGAGTTGGGTGGTTGTTTTGTGACGTGAAATAGAGAATGGTGAGGTATTTATAGTGTTAGAATTAGGCTATCTTACGTAAGAAGATTATGTAGAGGATGTCCTAGGCTGCTGTGTTATCGAAACGGGAAAACATTTCCAAGTAAGATCTCTGCCCATAATCATGCCTTCATAAGATTTTTATAGAGTTTTTTTCAAGTTTTTTTTGAATAACTTGGCAAAGGTTTATTCAATTATCTTATTTTTTTTAGAGATATTACATTCTTCCCTTATAAAAATTTTGTCCTTAAAATTTCTAATTATTCTTAGAATTTTAATTACTTGCTCGAAAATTTTTTGGATATTTTCGTTTAAAATCTTCTTCCACTTCCAACATAGCATCTTCCTTATCTTGCCCTTGCCATAGTACTTTGACCATAGGAATAGTTTTATTTCTTAAATGTTTGTAAATTCTTTTTATTATTTGTATAGGTTGTACTTGTACCTTATATGTAAAATTATCTTTTAAATTTATTGATTATATCTCAATGATGTGTGAAAAGTCAGGACAATACTTTTGGAGCTGTGACACATGAAACACATCATGAAGATTTGACAAGTTAAGAGGTAAGGAAATTCAGTAAGCAACAGGCCTGATTCTTTTAAGGATTTAGAAAGGTCTAATGTATCTAGGACTCTGTTTCTTAGTTTTCAAAGACCTGTCAATTCCAGTTGTTAAGGTAACTTTAAGGAATACATGTTCTCCTTGAAATTCTAATAGTTTCCTCATTTGATCTACATAACTCTTTTGTCTACTTTAGGCTGCAAGCATCCTTTCCTTGATTAATTTTATTTGATCTGAAGTTTGTTCTACCAATTTAGGTCCTATTAAATGTCTTTCTCTAGCTTCAAACTAACATAAAGATGATCTACATTTCCTTCCATATAATGCTTCATAAGGTACCATTCCAATACTATAATGATGGCTATTATTATAAGCAAATTCTATTAGTGGTAAGTAGGTATCCCAACTTCATTTAAAACCTAGAATATAGGCCCTAAGCATATCCTCTAGAGTTTGTTTTTTCCTTTTAATTTGACCATTAGTTTGAGGATGGTAAGCAGTACTAAAGGATAACTTTGTTTCAAAGGTGATAATCACATATTTTATTCATTAATAAACTTTCATGTTTAGTTATTTGCACTCTCCATATTCTTAATTGATTGAGTTTGGTCATGTTTTGTGAGTTTGGACTCAAATTGGGCCTAATTGAATTTTTTTAGCTTTATTGGGCTTTGACACTGTTTCTGTATTTTGGCCATAACTTGAGTTTTAGATATCTGATAATCATAAATTTTACCTTGTAGGAAATCTAAGAGGAAGCTCTACAACTTTGATATAGAGCTCGAAGTCTCAATTAGATGTCTAGTGGGCCTAATTTTGTATGGAAGTTAGAATACAAGTTTAGAGACCCTTTGATGTTGTTTTAGTCATAACTTGAGTTACAGACCTCCAAATTGCATGGGGTTTGGGCCCAAATGTTCATAATTGACCCAACTTTATAATTAATGAGTTTTTAATTATGTAAAGCTAAAATAGGGGTAGTTTAGTGGGTGGCAAGTCAGAATCTGAGGCACCTCATTTTGGACATTTTTCCTCATTCTCTCTAGAATTCTCTTCTCTCCCTTGTAGCATTGTCTTTGCCTCAATGGTTTAATATGTTAAGTTTTGATGATGACAAATACAAGATAAAAAAATGATGCTTATGCTTCATAGATGTGCTTAATGAGATATATTGTATCATGCATATGAAGATATTGAGTTATGAATTTAGACTAACTATACTTGTGTTAAGTGAGTAATACTTTGTAGGATAGTCCAAGTATCAAGAGTGAGCATTGCAACAAGAAAGCAAAATATCACAATTATGCTCAACTCAAGAAGAATGAGAATGATAAGTTGTTCCAAGCTTTTACAAGATTTGAAGAGAAGAAATTTTTGGAAGCTTACATTACATCAATAATTGATGATGGTGAAAGATCAAGCCCCAAGGTTCTTCAAGAATAGCTTATATGACTTAGATCATGTGTAAAGGTCAAAAGGAATCATATTAAGCTCAAATACATTTTAACATCTTTAAAAGTGTTTCTTACATGTTTAAATGCCTAACAAACTATTTTTTGAAAGTTAGTCTTGGTGGTTATTCAAACCTGTGAAAAATAGCCAAGTTTGTGTTTTACAAAACTGACATTCAGTTACTATTTTGATCATAACTTTCAAAATACTTTGAGTTTTGTTATAGAAGTTATTTCATATGAAAATAGACTCAAATATCTTTCTCATGAGTGGTCATTTACTTTAAACGGATAAGAAATGAAGAAGTTATGACCATTTGCTTTAAACTATGAAATATAGTCAAGTTTGAGTTTTGAAACACTGACCTTTGGTCACTTTTTTTTATCATAACTCTCAAAATACCTTGAGTTTTGTTGTGAGACTTCTTTCATTTGAAAATAGACTCAAAGATCTTTCCAATGACTGGTCATTTGCTTTAATCAGATAAGAAATGAAGAAATTATGACATTTTAAAGTCAGTTTTCAAAATCAGAAATCATGTAATCGATTACACAAGTCCTATAATCGATTACAACTTTGTAAGAGGCCATGTAATTGATTACTAGAAGTGTGTAATCGATTACCAAGTGTCCAGAAACGTTCCTAACGGCTATAAATGGCTAGTTTTAAAAAAAAATCATTTCTAAACACTGCTAACGACTATTTTATCACTTGGGCTCTATATATAAGTGATATCTGAAGCATTTACATCCTAAGAAACATAAGAACACTATACTTGATCCTTGAATCATCAAAATCATATTTTGCAATTTAAAGTGTGAATCATTGATACCCATAGAGCTTCAAGTTGTATTATCCACTCTTGAGAGAGTTTCTTATCATCCATACTTTGTTCTTCAAGTTGTACATCTACTCTTATGAGAGCTTTTAATCTTTCTCTTCATCTTGAAATCATTGTAAGAAGGTGAGGTATCCCTCTAGAGAAAAGGGTGATGTATCCCTTGTTTATAAAGAGGGTGAGGTATCCCTTGTTGGTAAAGAGGGTGAGGTATCCCTCAAGATTGTAAAGGGTGAGGTATCACTTAAAGTTGAGGCTCAAGCACAAAGGGTGAGGTATCACTTAAAGTTGAGGCTCAAGCACAAAGGGTGAGGTATCCCAATATGTGGTGAGTGCTCTATTGTGTAAAGGTTACAAGCACCTGTTGAAACTTGAAGTTATAGTGGAAAATCTCGAGTGATTGCTTGAGGACTGGACGTAGGCCACAAGTGGATTGGTGGCTGAACCAAGATAAATCTTGTGTTTGATCTTCTCAACTCTGTCTCTTTACATTTGTCCTTTAATTATATATGCTTGAGTTGAATTTGATATCTAGCTTATTTGCTTGACTTATCCTATAGCCCAAGTTGTATTTGTGAAATATCTAATAGTTGTATCTTTGTTGAACTTATTCCGCTTCATTTATTAATTGAGTTATTCAAAATGTTTACTTTCTCAAAGGTGTTTTAAAAATTTGTAATCATCCAATTCACCCCCTCTCTTGGGTGATGATTGCCATGGCTAACATCCCTTCTTTCTAATTTTCGGTTTTCTTCTTCCTTCTTAATTTTTCTGAGTTCTCCCCTTCTCATGGAGGGGTAGAGCCTTTAGATCAATTCAAGAGATTGAACATGCTTGGTTGTTAATCTTGAGATTTTGTTTTTAATGTTTAAGTTCATCTATTAATCAAGTTTCTCTTCTTCTTCTACTCTTTGTTAATTTTGGTTGCTTAATTGGAATTTTTATATGTTAATTGCTTAATTACCATGTACAAAGAGATGAACTCAGAGATTAAACAAGACATTGAAGGTGTTTGATGAAATGTTTAACTTGGTTGGATCTTGGCTTTTAAGTTGATTTCGATTTTGGATGAGTGCTTAACTTGTCTAATCTTAATTAATTGAAATCTAGAAGCATTTCTAGTAGAAGATCCATGATCATTGAAAGGCATCTTGAAGTGATCTAAGACCAAGGACTTGATTAATAAGTGAATGGGCCTTTAGTAATTAAGGATTGATTAAAATTAAGTTTGGACAATTTTCTTGGATTAGTTGCTTTCTTAATTTTGATTTACCCTTTAATTCGAATTCTGATTCTTAATTTTGTTTCTTAATCTCGCCTAACCCCCCCATTTTATCTTGACTTGATCAAATTGCATTTTATAATCCGTGGGAGATGATCCAGTGTTGTTTCCTATGCTACAAGTCATAGGCATAACTCGGTTACAATTTTGGTGAGTTCGGCGCGCGTTAAAATTTTGGCGCCATTGCCGGGGATTGTGATCTGTAATCTGCTCATTTTGAATGCCATTACTGACTTACTAACTTTTGTTCTTACTGATAGCTACCAATCCACAACTCTTGACCACTGCTGCTGCATTTTGGTATATTCTGCCCACTTTGTTGTGTTTTGTTGGATACTAATGCTGCATTCTGATTTCTGCTATTGTTTGCACTGATTGCACAATTTCTGCTGCATTGATAAGTGCATTTTGCTGCATAATCTCTGTTCGGTACTGTTTCATTACTTTCTTGCTGCATTTTGCATGATAATATAATTCTGATTACATAATGTTATGTTTTATTGCTCGATACTGATTGCATTTTGTATCATTCTGCATGAATTCATTACATGACAGCCTTTTAATTGCATTGCATTTTTGTTGCACTAGTTACTTTTCCTTAGGTCCATTGTTGCATTACTTGGTCATTACTAACTCTTGCCAATCACACACAACTGCTACCCTGCATAATTCTGCATCCTGCTACATAAGCTCGATTACTATTCCATTGGTTTCTTGCTCCATTGCAATGCTTTTTGTTCCTGTATGTAACACCCTAATACCGGTAACCTGATATATCAGAATATACCTGGATAAGCAGTATTAGTTATGCTACTTCTAACTTAACATAATACTAATCCATATCATTTGAACAAATAATAATGGAGAGCCTTGCGGAAAACTAAAAGTTATACATATAACATCGCCACTAAAGGCTCATTGTATACATAACTTCTTGTACAAACTAAAAGCAAGTAAATAAATACAAGCTTTAAACTAAAAAGTATAAAAACTATCTTTGTCTTCATACTTCTTCTTGCCTTTGGATGAACCTTCACCTGGATTTACATGGCAACAGCGGGGTGAGAAATCACATTTCTCAGTATAAGTATACCAAAACCAGTAGTTTAAACATTCAAAATGAATAAACCCAACTGAACTAATATTTCCTGTATAAGAAACAATTACAACTCTCTCTTTATGTAACATTCTTAAGCGAACTATAATTCTGTTCTGATAAGCGAAACTACGATGACATCAAACAACCGCCCATACAATTATTTGAAATCATCGGCCAGACAACCCCCCATATAGTTGTCACCAATAATACAGAGTAACACATACACAAATATATTCACCAAACAAAATATTACATAATGCAATGATCGAATGATGTATGTTTATGCTCAAAGAAAAGTGTATGATAGTGTTGGTGCAATGTCATGAATACTTAACTATTCCCTTAGGCGCAGAGGAATTCTGCCATGATAACGTGTGACCCCTTATAGCCTACTTTTAGGAACGAAGTCTGTCATCACAACACATGACCTCCTACACCCCTAGGTAGGGAGGGAATCTGATACGATAACAAGTAACCTCCTATAACCTACCAAGTAGGGAGGAGTCTGCAATCATATCATGTAACCTCCTATAACCTACCATAAACTGAGTGGATGCCTCCACCATCTGCTGTCTAGGAATAGCAAGCATATGTGAAATGTGAAGTGTGTGTAATGCGGAGTTATGCCCTAACTCTAACATAACCACCACATGCTCTCGTACTAAGTCCATCTTGCATTACTAACTCCACCTCTTCTCTGTGGGAGCATTTCATGCACTACGACATTAAACCAATGCCAACTAGACTTAGTACACTGCTGTCCTTGCATTACTAACTCTCTTTCACTCTTTGAGAGCTCTTCATGCACTATGACATTCACCCTTTCCAGCTAGGGTCTATGGTACTGAACTTTTGCCAACTCGGCACATTGGCTCTTAACTCTTGCCACTTAGGCACTATGGCATTCCACTATTGCCATCTTGGCACCTCGGCCCTTAACTTTTGCCACTTAGGCACTATGGCACTCTACTAATACCATATCGCTTCTTAAATCTCTTATCACCTCTCTTGTGACATCTCTGTAACTTTAAGTTGCTTAAGAAGCTAAACTCTTGATCTCTGGCAATCTATGTCTAATGGATGCACTCACTTTTCTTGTATCTCCCTTTGTATGCCACTAGGTCTTTCTCTCAAAGAAATAACCTCTCAAGTGTCTCAACAATCTTTACTAAGCATAAACAAAGGATCTTAACAACTAGGGATTTCAAATCATCAAAATAACATCTTTGATGAAATCTGCTCTGGACCCTTAAAAAGGCTAATTTTCATAAATGCACCAGAGGTACATCCTAACTTCAATGATTCTAAAATTTTATAGGCAAATAGCCTTATGTCTTAGCTTTCAAATGGCTCTAGAATCAACTCATTTCGATATCGGTAGCTCGAGTTATGATAAAAACACTACAGGCTGTCAGAAATGAGTTTTCTTCTATTTCGGGTCTATTCGAATACCTTTGGTGGTATTCGAATACCACCTACAAAAATTCACTTTCGGAGTGTTCTGTGGTGTTTTATTCGAATACCAACCTTGGTATTCCCTGTAGAAACAACACTCTAGGAGTAGAAAATAGCCGTGTTTCTTGTTCTATTAATTATCCTATCATATCTCAATCCTCAAACATGGATTCTAAGTGATTCTAAGTTCCTAACTAGTTCATTAACACTTAGGAAACATCAATCACTAACTTAAACCTCTTGATTTGGATCAAACACCAAAAATCACCCTCTTGGTTGTTCATGACCTAGGTTCAAACTCAAGAACCAACTAGCTCTAATCTATGGATAAATCCATCTATCTTATTCTCAAAAAGCTAAAAACATACTAACTTAGTCCTTGAAATCAAGAACCAAGCCAAAAACATGGATTTGACTACTCAAACCCCTATTTCCATTCACAAAACCTATGTTCATTCAAGATGAATCAAAGGAATAGATGAATAGAAATCCCCTACCTCTTGCTAGATGAAGATCTTGAAGCCTTGATCCTTGTCTTTGATCTTTCCCCTTTGATTTTCTTCTTTTCCTTCTTCCTTTCTCTCCTTCTTCCTTCGGTTTCTCTCTTCTTTCTTTTCCCCTCTCTATTCTGTTTTCTGACTCTCTAATATCTCAACCGTGAGATATTAGACAAGGGAAGTCAAATATGACTTCTCTTGGATAAACACTAAAACTTTGATCTGCTAAGAACACTCAGATTCCACCAAATCTAGTATTCTAACCTCCAACAGATTCAAAATAAATCCTAGTATTCATTAAAAATTATGTTGTACTTTTTTTCCACTTTTCTATATCTGCTGAGGGTAAATTCGGTATTAAAATGCACAACCAGTATGCCGAAAAATACTAAATTAACTCCGATTACTCTGAAATTTTAACCACACCTTACTTAGCTTATTTGTGACCTAGAAACAAATTATCTAAACTTGTTTCCCTTTAAATAGCAGTTTATGCTATTTTCTGAGTTATTTTAAGCCATTTTTCACACTCGTGTTGTAGCAAAGTGCCTAAACTAACTCTGTTTGGCACAAATCTTTACTGGCATATTAGACAACTTATATGCTACCTTTGTACACATATAAAAGTCTAATATGTTTTTCCGGGATGTTACACTGTACATGGCATGATTTCGTTACAACTGTATTATATAACATAACATAAGTGATAATTCTGCTGCAACACTCACACAATTGTCCAATTACTTGCTGCATTGCAATTCTGCTAGTTGGTTACTGTTCCATTGGATTTTGTTGCTGTTAACCATCCTTTTGCTGGCCTTATTGCTAATTGCACTACAATACCTCATTTTAAGTGTCATTCAATCATTTTGGACGTGTTCCTAACTACATACCACTGTTTCGTACCATGCTGCACTCTTTCACTAGTTTCTGATTTTTTCTGGTACAGGGGAGACTAGTTCAATTTTGGCTGTGGAGTTTTGAGCTGAGACTTGGTCCCCAAAGTAACCACCATTATGAGTAAAGTGATCCTTCTTGGGGATCATCCTTTCGGATTTTAGCCAAATTCCATCATCTGGTAGGGTTTCTGAGCAAATTTTAGCAAAAAAGGGACATAGAGGTAATTCCAGTAGTTGTTTTGGTATCTTCGAATGACCTGAATTTTTGCCAAATTCTATTTTTTGGCCAAATTTCATCGTTTAGATCACTTTTTTAATTTTTGAAATATTTTCTCAGCATGGTAATTTTCTAAAAAATCATAGTTTTCATTTTGTGGTGGTCCCATAATTTTTAAAAATCATTTTATATGTTTTTTTTTTATTTTTTCTAGTCCCTTTTGTAGTATAGATTTGCATGGTTTTTAGTTTTTTGCTTTCTGACACTCTTTTAGCCCTGATTGGTGCATGACTAGGTCTGATTCTGTTAATTTGTTTTATCTTGATCCTGAGATTGATAGAAGTTTTCATGCATTGATAAGAGCTCGTAGGCTTAGTCATATAATTAATTCTTCATTTCACTCAGATACTAAATTTGTCATTAAATCTGAGAGTTTAAGTGATTCTGCAATCATGGCTGATAACATGCATAATAGGACTCTTAAAGAGCTTGCTGCACCTGATGTCACTTATCAACCATTATGCATTCACTATCCTGAGATTGATGCTGACTTTGAGCCAAAGTCTGGACTAATCCATTTGCTGCCTAAGTTTCATGGACTTGCAGGTGAAGATCCTCATAAGCACCTTAAGGAATTCTATGTTGTGTGCTCAACCATGAGACCTCAAGGCATCCATGAAGAACACATCAAGTTGAGGGCATTTCCCTTCTCCCTTGCTGATGCAGCCAATGATTGGCTTTATTATCTTTCCCCAGGCTCTGTGACTTCTTGGAATGATATGAAAAGGCTATTTTTAGAGAAATTTTTCCCTGCCTCTAGAGCTGCTGTAACTCGGAAGAAAATTTGTGGCATCAGGCAGATTTTGGGTGAAACCTTGCATGAATATTGGGAGAGGTTCAAGAAGTTGTGTTCAAGTTATCTACACCACTAAATTAGTGATCAATTGTTGATCCAATACTTTTATGAGGGACTAATGCCAATGGAGAGAAGCATTATTGATGCTGCCAGTGGAGGAGCCTTAGTAGACAAGACCTCTGCTGTTGCTATAGAGACTTGATAGCAAACATTGCTGACAACACTCAGCAATTTGGAACTCAAATGATCACCTCAACCAGAGGAGTCAATGAAGTTCAAGTGTCTCATGTAGACCAACAGAGAGTGGAGCACAGGCTTGATGGATTAACTTCTTTGGTGAGGCAATTAGCAGTGTCCTAACAGCAACCACCTATACAAATGGCTGCCACTGTGTGTGGAATTTGTTATTGTCCATCTCATCCTACTGATGCTTGTCCAACCCTTCAAGAAGATAATTCTGCCAACCAAGTCTACCTTGTTGCTGCAGCAGGCATTTTTCCTAATAGACCCCAATACCAGCAGTCCTAACAGCCTAGATATGATCCATTTTCGAGTACTTATAACCCTGGCTGGAGAGACCATCCCAACCTCAGATATGGGAATTCTGGGCAGCAACAACAGCCCCACCAACAGCAGGAGCAACAACAGTTTAGATACCAAGCTGTAGGCCTTAGCAACAAGTACCAACCACCTACATTCAGGAAAGCACAACCTGTGCTGCCACCCATGCAGCAGCCCCTCCAGTTACCTAGTCCAGTAGCCACTCCAGCCTAGCCATCCTTGGAAGACTTGATGCAATAGATAGCCTCAACCATCATTCGGTTCCAGTAAAATTTCAATGTCATAATTCAGAACCTGTAAACTCAGATTGGGAAGCTGGCAACATTTGTCAATGAACTGAAAAGTTAAGGATCAGACCAATTGCCTTCACAAACAGTCACTAACCTAAGAGGCAATGTAAGTGCCATTACCTTAAGAAGTGGCAGAGAAATTGATGGTCCTCAGCAACCAGTTGAGCAACCAATTCTGCAACCAATTCAACAACATGAGCAACAGCACCCTAAGCAGCACTCTATGCATCAAACTGTACCTCAGCAACTAGCCCAGCAGCTACACACTTCTCAGGAAATAAGTGGCTCAGACCAAAAATTCGTGGCACAGAAAAATTATGCAGAAAAAATAGATTTGATCATTCCACTATCCTTCCCAAATAGAGTCACACAGTCCAAGCAAGTAGTGCAAGCAGAAATGGAAAGAGAAGTCCTGGAGACATTTAGGAAAGTGGAAATCAATATCCCCCTCCTAGATGTAATCAAGCAGATTCCAAAGTATACCAAATTTCTTAAGGAGTTGTGCACTCACAAGAGAAGACTTAAAGGTATAGAGAAGATTAGTATGAGCCACAATGTGTCTGTAATGATTTAGTCAAGTATGCCACAGAAATGCAAGGATCTTGGAACATTCACCATTCCTTGCATCATAGGCAACCAACACTTCACTCATGCAATGTTGGATTTAGGTGCATCCATTAATCATGCCCAAATCAATTTTTGAATCCCTATACATTGGAGGGTTGAAGCCTACTGGAAAATGAATTTGGTAAAGGTAAATGAGTTAATATTTCCAGCAGATTTTTATATTCTGAACATGGAAGATGAATTTATATCCAGCCAGCCAGCCACCTTTAATTTTAGGTAGACCTTTCTTGAAAACTGCTAAGACTAAGATTGATGTGCATCCTGGAACCATTTCCATGGAATTTTGTAATAACATAGTTCAATTCAATATCTTTGATGCCATGAAACATCCATTAGAAGAGCATTCTGTTTTTCATTTAGATGTCCTTGATATGTTAGTTGATGATGTGCATTTTGACATGCTAGCTGAATTTCTTAGGATTGTGGGATTTTTAGATGGTGTTGTTATTTCTGCTAAATATGCATGTGTTGTTTCTGAAATTGATGATTATATTGTTCTTGATTTTACTAATTTTGATAAATCTGAATTTAATGCTTCTGATTCTGAATATGATTCTGTTGTTGATTCTTTTTCTGATTCCACTACTTCTGCACATACTGATCTTGCTCTTTCTGCATATGCTTGTGTTGATAAATCTATTTCTGATTCTGCTCAATCTGTTGATTCTGATAAATTTGTCTCTGTTAATAAACTTGACTTTGCATATACTATTTCTACTATTTTTGAGTCTGATAAATCTGAATCTACTGTTTCTAATTCTGATTTTGCTTCTGGTTGTGATAAATTTGTTGTTGCTATCTCTGATAAATCTGGTTGTTCTGAATTTGGTAAATATGGTTATTCTGAATTTGGTAATTCTGGTTGTTCTGAATTTTGTAATTCTGGTTGTTTTAAAAATGATAAATCTGCATGTCCTATGAGACATGATCCTGCTGTTTGGGAGCTTTCTGCAATCAAATTGATACCCTCAATCCAAAAATCACCCACCCTTGACCTTAAGCCTTTGCCTGAGCATCTGAAGTATGCATATTTAGGGGATGATGGGCAGCTTCCAGTGATTGTAGCCAAGAACCTCCTTGTTGAACAGGAGGCGAGATTGCTGCAAGTTTTTAGAGAAAATAAGAGGGTCATCAAATAGACACAGGGCGGATATTCCAGGCATTAGCCCTTCCACTTGCATGCACAGAATTTAACTTGAGGATGGAGCTAAATCAGTGCGCCAACCCCAGAGGAGACTGAACCCTCTAATTCTGGATGTGGTAAAGAAAGAGGTCACTAAGCTACTACAAGCTGGTATTATTTACCCCACCTCTGATAGTACTTGGGTGAGTCTTGTACAGGTCATCCCCAAGAAGTCTAGAGTGACAGTTATGGCTAACCAGAAGAATGAGCTGATCCCTACTAGAGTGTAGAACAATTGGCGAGTCTGCATTGATTATAGAGGCTTAACCAGGCCACTCAGAAATATGACTACCTATTGCCTTTCATTGATCAGATACTGGATCGATTGGCTGGGAAATCCCATTATTGCTTCCTGGATGGATACACTGGCCACTTTCAGATTCATATTGCACCTGAGGATCAGGAGAAGACCACATTCACCTGCCCCTTCGGCACCTTTGCTTATAGGCAAATGTCTTTCGGCCTCTTCAATGCCCTGGTACCTTCTAGCGATACATAGTAAGTATTTTCTCTGATTTTCTAGAGGAGTGCATGGAGGTGTTTATGGATGATTTCACTGTATATGGTTCCTCTTTTGATTCTTGTTTGGATAGTTTATTTAGAGTACTGCATCGATGCATTAAAACTAACCTTGTCCTGAATTTTGAGAAATGTCATTTCATGGTAGAACAGGGTATAGTTTTGGGTCATGTAGTGTCTAGTAAGGGTATTGTTATTGATCCTGCAAAAATAGATATGATTACCTATTTATCTTACCCCATATGTGTGCGAGAAGTTCATTCTTTTCTTGGACATGTGGGTTTCTACAGGTACTTTATCAGAGATTTTAGTCAAATAGCCCTTCCGCTATCCAACCTGTTGCAGAAAGATGTGGAGTTTGCATTTGCCCAGAAGTGCATGGAGGCCTTTGATCATTTGAAGTGAGCATTGACCAGTACCCCTGTCATTCAGCCACCTGATTGGACACTCCTGTTTGAGCTGATATGTGATGCCTCTAACTATGCTATGGGAGCTGTCTTGGCACAACGAGTGGGCAGAGCCTCCCATGTGATCTACTATGCTTCACGCACTTTGGATGTTGCTCAACCAAATTAGACAACCACAGAAAAAAAAACTTTTAGCTATTGTGTTTTCATTAGACAAGTTTCGATCTTATTTACTTGGTTCTAAGGTTGTTGTATTTTCTAATCATGCAGCTTTAAAATTTCTTTTGAAGAAGCCTGAAGCTAAGCCACGATTGATTAGGTGGATGCTACTACTCTAGGAATTTGATGTGGAGATTCGAGATAAGCGTGGAGTAGAGCACCTAGTGGTTGATCACTTGAGCAGAATTGAGAGAGCCATGGATCCCTTTCCCATTGATGATTCGTTTCCTGATGAGCAGCTCTTACAACTGCAAGGTAAGGTCCCTTCTCCTTGGTTTGTAGATATGATTAATTTCCTAGTTGCTAGTGTTTTCACTGTATGTTTACTAGGGCTCAGATTGATAAGTTGAAGAGTGAGTCTAAGTGTTAGGTATGGGACGATCCTTATCTTTGGAGATTTTATAGTGACCAGTTAATTAGAAGATACATCCCTGATCATGAGTTTGATTCTGCTATTAGCTTTTGTCATGCATTTGCATGTGGTGGACATTTTAGACCTACTCGTACAGTTAGGAAAGTTTTGGACTCTGGTTTATATTGGCCTACCTTATTCCATGATACATATGTGTTTTGTAAGTCTTGTGAATAGTGCTAGAGAACAGGTAATATTTCTCGCAAGAATGAAATGCCCCAACAGCCTTTACTATTTTGTGAGATTTTTGATGTCTGGGGTATTGATTTTATGGGACCATTTCCTATTTCTTTTGGTTTTGTTTACATTTTGCTGGCTATTAATTATGTATCCAAGTAGGTGAAGGAAAAAGTCACTCAGACTGATGATTCCAAGGTTATTGTGGATTTTGTTAGATCACATATTTTCTGCAGGTTTTGAGTCCCAAGGGCCATCATTAGTGATCAGGATTCACATTTCTACAATTGGAGCATGGAGGCTTTGATGAAAAAGTATGGGGTCTTGCATAGAGTTTCTACACCTTACCACCCCCAAACTAATGGGCAAGCTGAGATTTCCAACAGGGAGATCAAGCAGATACTCCAGAAAACAGTTCAACCTAACAGAAAGAATTAGAGCAAGAGGCTTGAGGATGCTTTATGGGCTTACCAGACTGCTTATAAGACACCGATTGGGATGTCTCCATATCGAATTGTTTTTGGCAAAGCATGCCACCTGCCGATGGAAATTAAGCATCGCACATTCTGAGCAGTGAAGAGGTGCAACTTGGACCTAGATCAAGCAGGCATGGAGAGAAAGCTACAGTTGCAGCAATTAGAGGAGATCCGCTTGGAAACTTATAAAAGTTCCAAACTTCATAAAGATAAGACCAAAGCCTTCCATGACAAGATGATTATGAGGAAAACTTTTGAGATTGGCCAAAAAGTTCTCCTCTATAACTTCTGCCTCAAGCTCATGCCCGGGAAGCTCCGATCTAGATGGCTAGGTCAATTTGTTGTTACAAACATTTTTCCTTCTAGAGTTGTGTAGATTACAAGTGAGCCCATTGCAAAAGCTTTCACAGTCAACGATCACTGCCTCAAGCCATTTTATGAGGGAGCTCAAGCTCAAGCAGACGATATGGAGGCGGTCACCTTGCAAGAAACCGTCTACCCCACTTGATCAGGCTATTTCTTTCCCCTTTCTTTTATATTGTTTGTCTCGTATTTGTTAATGTTATTGCTGGTTTGCTACTGATTTATGAGTTTTATATTGAGGGCAATGCAAAATTTAAGTATAGGGGAGAGATTTTAGCATGTTGTCTGCTATTTTTCTATTTTCTTTGTTCCTGTTTTTGCTATTTTTAATTTCTATTTTTTGTAAATAAATAAAAAAATGATGTTCTGAGATTTGTGAAGTTTATGAGTTTGAAACAATTGAAATTCAAGGTCATTGCATGATTGAATAAATTTTCTTCTTTCTTGAAACTGATTTGCTTGGTGATGGATGTTTGAACTGGTGAACTGAGTTTGATAGATGCATACCTTGTGAGATTTTGAGCCTATTGATGGATGGATTTAACAATGCACCATTCCCTTCTTTCTTGTGTGATTTTCACTTATGTCAATTAATTACTCTAGAATTTGTTTTGATTCTTTTTTATGCTACATTTCACTTGCATGCATGAACATAATTGAGGCCTTCTTTCTTGATTAGCTACTTTGGCCAAATAGCTAACCTTGCATCATTTCGCTTTGATTAACCCCCTTGAGCCTATTTGCCTATTCTTTGTCTTAGCTTATTATTTGCTTTTGTGAAAAATTATGTTTTTACCTTACCTTAGGGAATGGGAAAGCATTAGTTCATTTTCATTTGAGGAGCTCTTTTGCTTGTAGGTAATTAATAGTTCAAGTGTAGGGGTTGTGCAAATTGATGTGTAATGTGCAAGGTGATTGAAAAAAAAATGAATGAAAAAAAAACAAAAATGAAAATAAAAAAAATAGAAACAAAGAGAAAAATAATAAATGCAATAAAGGTTGTGAAAGAAAAGGAATATGTAAGAGAATGTGCATTAAATGAATTTTGGGGGTAAAATTTCATGCTTGTTACTTATCATTTGAGTTCCTCCCCATTGCTCTTTTATTCTCTTGGGTGCTTAACTTGTCATATTCATATTGTTTCCATCCCTTACCTTAACCCCATTACAATCTTGAATAAAGTCCTCTTAATTTTTGTGTGCATGTGTTTGGTAGTGGAGAAGTAGAAGATAAGCAAGCTTATGGTAGTGCAATTTTCATGAGTTGAATTGAGTGAAATACTTACCTTGTAAACACTTGAGGGTTGAGAGTGTATCTTGTGAAGATCTAGCATTCTTGATTCATGCTTTTCAATTTGAAGCTACCTTACTTGTTGGTTTGAGATGTGAAGAAATGTTAACTCATGAATCTTTTAATCCCTTGAAACTTTGGTTGTTCTTCTTACTTGTAAACTTTTGCATTCTTGAATGTCATTGGAATTTGAGTTCTTTTTGTTGATCCCTTATGCCCTTGTTTTGGTATTTTGTGTTTTGCCTAAGAGTGCAAAAAACTAAGTGTAAGGGAATTTGATAATCACATATTTTATTCATTAATAAACCCTCGTGTTTAGTCATTTTCACTCTCCATATTCTTAATTGATTGAGTTTAGTCATGTTTTGTGAGTTTGAGCTCAAATTGGGCCTAATTGAATTTTTTCAGCATTATTGGGCTTTGACACTATTTATGTATTTTGGCCATAACTTGAGTTCTAGATATCTGATAATCATGAATTTTACCTTGTAGGAAAGCTAAGAGGAAGCTCTACAACTTTGATAAGAGTTCAAAGTCTCAATCAGATGTCTAGTGGGCCTAATTTTGCATGCAAGTCAGAATACGAGTTTAGAGAGTCTTTGATGTTGTTTTGGTCATAACTTGAGTTATAGACCTCCAAATTGCATGGGGTTTAGGCCCAAATGTTCATAACTGACCTAACTTTTAATTGATGGGTTTTTAATTATGTAAAGCCAAAATAGGGGGTAGTTTAGTGGGTGGAAAGTCAGAAACTAAGGCACCTCATTTTGGACACTTTTCCTCCTTCTCTCTAGAATTATCTTCTCTCCCTTCTTTCTAATTTTCCGTTTTCTTCTTCCTTCTTTATTTTTATGAGTTCTCCCCTTCTCATAAAGGGGTAGAGTCTTTAGATCAATCGAAGAGATTGAACATACTTGGTTGTTAATCTTGAGATTTTGTTTTTAATGTTTAAGTTCATCTATTAATCAAGTTTCTCTTCTTCTTCTTCTTCTCTTTGTTAATTCTGGTTGCTTAATTAGAATTTTCATATGTTAATTGCTTAATTACTTTGTGCAAAGAGATGAACTCAGAGATTAAACAAGACATTGAAGGTGTTTGATGAAATGATTAACTTGGTTAGATCTTGGCTTTTAAGTTGATTTCGATTTTGGATGAGTGCTTAACTTGTTTAATCTTAATTAATTGAAATCTAGAAGCATTTCTAGTAGAAGATCTATGATGATTGAGAGGCATCTTGAAGTGATCTAAGACCAAGGACTTGATTAATAATTGAATGGGCCTTTAGTAATCAAGGATGGATTAAAATCAAGTTTGGACAATTTTCTTGGATTGGTTGCTTTCTTAATTCTGATTTACCCTTTAATTCGAATTCTGATTCTTAATTCTGATTCTTAATTTTGTTTCTTAATTATATTTCTTAATCTCGCCTAACCCCCCCTCATTTTAACTTGACTTGATCAAATTGCGTTTTATAATCCTTGGGAGACGATCCGATGTTGTTTCATATGCTACAAGCCATAGGCATAACTCGGTTATAATTTTGGTGAGTTGGGCGCTCATCAAAAGGTTGTCTGTAATTATTCCCAAAACCTAGAGTTAAATCTTGAGTCTCTATATGATACTATAGTAGTTGGAACACCATGAATTCTTACAATTTCTTTTATATATAGTTGAGCTAAATTATTTAATGGATAGTTAACCTAATCGGTAGAAAATGTGTTGACTTAGTTAATCTATCTATAATTAACCATATAGCATCATATCTTAAGTTAGTTATTGGTAACCCTACAATAAAATCCATAGAAATGTTATCCCATTTTCATTTTGGGATTTCTAAGGGTTGTAATAAGTCTAAAGGTTTTTGATGTTGTATCTTAATTTTCTGACATGTCAAGCACTAAGATACATACTTAGCTATATCGAATTTCATGCCAGGCCACCAAAATTGACTTTTAAGGTCATGATATATTTTATTAATTTCTGGGTGAATAGTATATTTACTTTTTAGGCTTCTAGAATTTTTCTCTTTAGATCAAAATTATTAGATACGCATAATCTATTTCTGTACACAATTATCTCATCATCCATTAAATTAAAATCTGAATGCTTTCCTACAAGTATCCCTCCCTTAAGAGCTTGTAAAAATTGATCTTCTTTCTATGCCTCCTTAATTTTTGCTTTTAGGTCACAGGTAATCTGTAAAATACTTAAGCAAATCTTATTTGGCTCTATGGTTACAAAAAGATCTAAATTTCTAAACTTTTCTATTAAATTCATCTCCTGAACCATCATTTATGATAAATGTAAGGATTTCCTACTTAAAGCATCAGTTACAATATTTGCTTTGCTTGGGTGATACTTATTTTCCATATCATAATCCTTAAGAAATTCTATCCATCTTTTTTGCCTCATATTTCATTCCTTTTGATCAAATTTAGACTTTTAAGATCAGTATACACCTCAAATTTTATCCTATATAAATAATGTCTCCAAATTTTTAAAGCAAAAACTACTACTGCTAATTCCAAATCATGTGTTGGATAATTTTCCTCATGTGGCCTTAGATCTAACTAATTTTCCTTATGGATAATTCCAAATTTTCCTCATGTAACGCAACTAGATCTAACAACCGCGGCACAATCGTCATTACACCACAGTTACTAAATCTAGGTGTGTCACAGTCATGATAACAATAGTTTCCAAATTTACGAGTTTAATTTTTTTCCTTTTTCGCATTTATGCATAAGTAGAAAATATGAGTCATGAATGAAATATAAATGTATTCAACCCTTATTACAACCATTGGAATGAAATCACATCTTTATATATATATAGTTTATAAACAACTTACATGAATCACTGATAACATAGAATACAATAATTACAGAGTCAAATGAAATACAGCGGGAATAAAAATAATTAAAGGAGAGGAGTAGTAACCCAGGGATGGGTACTACCAGCAGACAAGGCCGCAACCCCATATGCACATGACACATGGTGCCCCAGTTGACACGACAGGCATCAATGCCACCACGCGGCTGCACTCTTACGTAGTCGACGAAATCTTGTCCAGATGCTCAAGTCAACCAACCTAGGTATGGTCCCTATTTATCTTCCTCTTATGATCTTTGATCAAATAGAAATGTAAAACAGAAATGCACAAATATAGGAAAGAGGTGAGATTCCCAGCTTTCAGTACCAACAAGGCAGCAAGAAAATAAACGGCGTCGAACGCCCACGTAAGACACAGTTAGTACATACAAGTACAGTAATACATGAGAGCAATTAATGAGAGTAAAGCAGCAAGGAACGGTAGTTAACATCATCCATAGCCAACTAGTAACATTAGCATTTCCAAGAATCGAATAAATATCATAGTCATAATAGTAAACACATTATCCAATCATGAATGCTCAATGGACCATGTGACTGACAATTCACAATGCAACAAGGGTACCAAAGTTTCTACTCCATGGAGCTAGACATAAACATTTTTGGAGTGAATGATCAAGGAGTAATGCCAGTGCATCGTTAGCCTTAAAAATATAGTGTGCTCATCTCATAAAAACATTTGCGCAAAATGGCTCACACATGGCACCTCAACAGTTGATCGCGACATAGGACAGCGTCTCAGGCCGGATCATTGGTGTGTTGCATTAGTCTATCCCACGGCCCCAACGGAGCTACCACTGTCTATTGTGAGACACCCACACCCCAACGTCCCCAGGGTCAACAACATATGACACCTACGCTTAGTCTATTTGCATCCGTACAAAGGTGTTATTCAAACTCCTAGGCAACATAGCCTTCTCAACAATGTCCCACAGAAAATATGCATGCATGATGACACAATGTCCAATCATGTATGTTCAACAATGATGCATTCAACATCAGCATTGCCTCAATGGCACATAAGCATTATTCAATGATCAACATGACATATCAACGACATATCTATTAAAAACATTGCCTCAAAGGCATATCATCATTTCTTATCTCATTGAGTACTACATCAATAATTCTCAGCATCAACATGTATTTCTCATTACACACATACCACAATTTCCATGTCATGGATCCAAGAATTCCATATTCAAAAATCATTTCTTCTCTATTGATATGAATGCACATTCCTATCACAATTTAGTAAAGTAAAATCCTTGAATCCAGGGTTTTTAGGTTATGTTTAAGTTACAAAGGACAAAGAACCATAATCTCAATCATTTCCAGCTCAAAAATCTCATTTTTGGTCTTGGTAATCAATTACATCACCCTTGTAATCGATTACTTGAGAAACAGAACCTCTGTAATCGATTACAATTTCACTGTAATCGATTACAATTTCACTGTAATCGATTACGTGATTCCCAGAATCACGTTTCGTAACTTCAAGGCCCTGGTAATCGATTACACAACCGTGGTAATCGATTACCAAGTGGACAGAACCTCCGTAATTGATTACCCACAAATTGTAATCGATTACGTGATTCCCAGAAGCACCATTTCGTGACATCAAAGGCTTGGTAATCGATTACATTCCTCTTGTAATCGATTACAAGCTAAACAGAATCTCTGTAATCGATTACACACCAAACGTAATCGATTACCGAATTTCCAGAATCACGATTTTGCATCTTTAAGAGCTTGGTAATCGATTACAAGCCCCATGTAATCGATTACCACGCGTAAACTTGCAGAAAACAGAGTTCTTCAGGTCCTCTAACTCAAACCAAACCATTCCTCATCATATTTAATTAACAAGATACTCAAATACACCTTCAAATCACGCAAGAGGCATCAATTAAATCATACAAACCCAACAAAATACATGATCATCAAGAACAACATAAAAATGAGAGAACTTTATACATGGTTTCAAAAATCAACAACAACACACATACAAGACATTCCCTTACTACCAAGGTTGGTTGAAGAGGATCATCTCCCTCTTACCTATTTGGAAAACAACACAATGTGCCACTCCTTCTTGCCCTAGATTTTCGTTTTCCCCCCTTCAAGAAAAACTCCAATGTGAGTGATCACCACAATGTTCACTCAAACCATGAAAAATAGGTTCTTGGTCACCAAGGTGGCCAAGAGAAAACGAAAATAACAAGGAAATGGAAGAAAGTTGAAGACTTTACCTTAAACCTCCAAGCTTTAGCTTTAATGGTGGAAGAGAAATGGAAGAAGAAGAAGAACCAAAGGATAACCACCAAGGAGAATAGTCTTGGAATGGTGGAAGGAAGCTAGATATGAGTTTAGTTGTAGCAAACAATGGAGATGATCTCCAATGAGAGGGTGTGTACGGTGGTGAAGCAAGGAGAAGGAGAGAAGAAGAAGAGAAGAGAAGGAGAAGAAGAAGAGATAAAATGAAAATGTGATTATGGGCTTTCAATGCCATCTGCCGTGTAAGAAGAGTGGGGAGGGAAGAGAGAGAAAATGTGTTACAAGGGAAATTGCTAGGAAGCTTCCCATAACAAGCTTGGATTAAATTTAATCTTTCTTTTGAAATTAAAACTAGTAGATGTGATACAAAAATTAGATTTTGAATAATGTGATAATATTTTTAATACATGTTATTATTTATTGGACAATGGTTATAGTTGGCAGAAGTCAGCATTATCAAATCTGACAGATAAATTCTTCACAGTGTTTTATTATCTCATCTGTTAAGATTTCTCGAAGGACGTGAAACCTTGTAAACTGTGTCCAGCCTCAGGTTTAGTAAGATCCCCCGTCGACGTTTCCATAGTTCAAGGTTCTCGGGAAAAATATTTCATTTTCCCGACTCTGCTCAATACACACGCAAAACGAGAAATATATTAAAATATTCATCATTTCCAAAAAATTCTAAAAGAACTCACATAAATCACAAACATTAGAAAATGACCATTCGTAATAAAAATTTTCAACTTTGGGAGCGTTACAGTCGTTTTGCCAATTCCGCCCAATGTGCACGCAAGACAAGAAATAATATTAAAATATTCTACGTTCTCTGAAAGATCCAGAAAAATTCCTAAAAATTCCAAATATTGTAAACTGATCACTTATTCTAAAATTATAATTTTTCGGGGTGTTACAACTCTCCCCAACAAATAGAAATTTCGTCCTCGAAATTTTCATTCCTTAGGATAAATATCGATGTTGTTTCTTCACCTTATCTTTTGGCCTCCATATCGCGCTTCTAATCACGTCAATTCAAATTGTTATTACCAATGTGATCTCCCTGCCTCCATGTGGTTTTGCTCTCCTACTCTCGATCTTACAGGAAGTATTCCATGGGTCAGACTTTCTTTCAATCGTACTGTGTCCTGTTCGATAACATGGCTGGGTCCAAGGATATACTTTCGTGATCATGACATACGAAAGATATCATGAAGATTTAAAAGAAAGGATAGCAAAGATCAGTTACAGATACTGAACCAGTTCGAAAAAGAATTTAGGATAGTCCGTAGAATTTAAGAGTGAGTTCTCTAGGCTTGAGGATACGACCGACCCCAGTCGTAGGAGTGACTTTCGAGAAGACATGCTCCCCTTCTTCGAACTCAAGAGGTTTCCTTCTTTTGTCCGCATAACTCTTCTGCCGACTCTGAGCCGTTTTCATCTGCTCCTGAATCATTTTAGCCTTCTTAGTTGTCTGCTGAATGAGTTCGGGTCCAACGGTAAGCCGTTCTCCATCTTGATACTGGCACAGAGGCTTCCGACACCTCTGCCCTTATAGAGCCTCATAGGGCGCCATCCCTATACTTGAATGGTGACAGTTGTTGTAGGTGAATTCCACCAATAGTAAGATTTCATCCCAATCCCCAGTTTGCTATATCGCACAAGCTCTTAGCAGATCCTCTAATGACTAGATTGTCCTCTCTGATTGGCCATCAGTCTGCGGATGGTATGTCGAACTCAATCGCAACTTTGTTCCCATAACTTCTTAGAAACTCTTCCAGAACTTAGACGTAAACCTTGGATCTCTGTTGGAAATGATACTTGTGGGCACCCCATGAAGTCTGATAATTTCACTAACATATATCCGACTCAACTTTTCCAATGGATATCTTATGTTGATTGGCAAAAAGTGAGCTGATTTTGTAAGCCGGTCCACAAATACCCATATTGAGTCATTTCCTTTCTTAGTCCTTGGCAACCCGACAACAAAGTCCATGGCGATACTATCCCATTTCCATTCGGGGATAGTCAAGGGTTGTAACAGTCTAGCTGGTCTTTGATGTTCAATCTTCGTTTTCTGGCAGACCAAACAAGATGACACGCATTTAGCAACGTCTTCCTTCACCCATGGTTACCATCACTTCTGTTTTAGATTTTGACATACCTTGATCACTCTGGTGTGTAAACTCAGTTTACTCTCATGAGTTTCATTGGGAATAAACTCCTTAAGTTCTAAATCATCTGGTATTGCAACCTTCACCTGTGAACATTAAGATTCCATCGAGTTCCTTCCTCGCATTCCGACACCATGCTTTATCTTAATAGCTTCTTCTCGTCTTGTAGAAATCAGTCACTATTCTACTTCTCTTGAATCCTTCCCAACAGATCATTCGAGATAGTGACTATATCTAGACATACCTCATCCAGCGTCATTTCTAGCGGCAGCCACCTGTCCTCGAATTACTCTACTAATTCCTTCTTCTCGACCATCATAAATAAAGGTATTAGGCAGTTTTCGGTTCAAAGCGTCCGCCATGGCGTTTTCTTTTCCAAGATGACTCTAAAGTTAGAGATCATGTTCCTTCAAAATCTTTAGTCACTTCTCTGCCTCATGTTTGGTTCCTTCTCATCGAATAAATACTTTAGGTTCTTGTGACAGCGAAGGGCATTGGATATCGCTCCATATAGAAAGTGTCTTTATATTCCCATAGCCGATATAACCGCGGCTAACACCTGTCCGTGAGTTGGCAATTCCCAACGCACCTTCAACAATTTCGAGGTATAAGTTATAACTTCTCAACTTTGCATGAACACACATCCTAAACCTTGATGTGAAGCATCCCAAAAACACTTCGAATGTTTCACTGGGATCGAGCAGTATCAAAATTGGAATACTTCCTCAACCTTTGAAAACTTTCTCCGCCTGTGCTGGTCCGTAAAAGTTTTGATTCTCTTTTTATAATCGGAGCAAGTTGTTCTACTATCTTCGAGAATCTGTCGATACTCCCTCGATAAGAACTAACTGATCCCACTAGCTATGAACCTCCCTCACGGTTTCCGATCTTTTCTTTTGAGGAACTGCTTCAACCTTTTTGTGAATCCACATTATTCCTCCATTTGGAATCTCATGATCCAAAGCGGAACCTCCTTAAACGAGAATCCGCACTCTGATACTTTGGCGCTTACCCCCCTTCTTTAAAGTTAGGAAAACTATATCGAGATGTCCAACGTATCTCCCCATATCTTCAAGAATAGATCAGAATATCATCATTAATGACAAGGACGATTCCGTTCTAGGTAAGGATAGAAAATACAATTCATGTTGTCCAAGAATACAACATGAGCGTTTGTCACTCCGGCTGACATCACGGGATACCCATAATGTTGAAGGCATACTCGAAAAATCATCTTAGGGACATTCTTTATTTCCACGAATCCATCAGTGACCAGGACATACATCTATCTTGGAGAGAACAACGATTTCCTTTTCGTTGATCCATCAAATCATTTGCCTTCCTCTGAGAATACTCATCTTTGATCATAATCTTGTTTAACTGGCGATAGTCCTCGTATCACTGAGAAATTTTATTCTTCTCCTTTACCGACAGCATCTTAGCTCAACATGCGGAACTCTTTGGCTATAAGAGTGGCATTTATATTCCCTTTACTCTTGGTCCTCTACGGAGAACATTACATGTACCCTCAGGCTTCTTTCTTTTATAAGGTTTAGACCATGTTGGCCGTTACGAGTTTAAAAGCCTTAATTTTAAAAATTACCAAGGTGTTGATCGGAACGCTCTAGTAGATACTAACCAGAAAATGACTGATCAATTTCTAAAATCATAAACTTGAATAGATATGATTCGAGGTAAGCAAGATAGGTCAACAAAAGACTCGATCTTTAATAGAAATAGGATAGGTTACACAACTTAGGTGTCAACGACAAGTCTTAGTAACAGAAATTGAAACAACTAAACCGAGGATGATAAAGATAAGGATGAATCCAAGTGATCCATACAGTCACAAATTGTAAAAGGAGGGGTTACCCCCAGAATTATACAGCATGATTATGGGATCATCATTTTAGGCGTAACACCTCTTGTTTAGATCTCCAAATTTAGAAGTCTCAGCACCTCCCAGGGTATAAGTTCTGGCTTCTGCTTGTGGTTCTACAGCCCTTACAGCATTGACTGAAGAATTTGCCTTTGTTTGGTCGCAGTTGCGGGAGACGTGTCTAGGCTTTCCACATCTAAAACAGATTATCCCTTTGATCTTACACTCCCTCGTGAAGTGTTCCTTTCCGTATTTCATACATCTTGGCGAGGATGTCGGGATCTGACTGGATACACCACCATTAGTACTTTGTCCAGGAGTTGGTTGTTGTTGTTGTTTCCCTGATACCCATGCATATGGTTTCTGCTTAAACTGGTTAACTTTTCTATTATTCCTCTTTTGGAATCTAGGTAGCCCACGTTTGCCCCAAAGCTGACTTTCCTCCAACAGATTCTGGACCTCAACTTCCAATTCTCGTTGTTGCGTGGCCCTCTAATCATGGTAAGTTGTCACCGCAGCTATCATTTGCCTTTCTTCGGCAGTCGCAGCCATACTCCTATGGTCTTGTCCCGCGCTCACATGTATACGCCTGTCACGAGCCACCGCCCTTGTATGTCTACTGCGAGCCATTGAATCTCTCTGAAGACGGACATAATTACAACAAACAAAAATTACTTCAAACAATATTATCTCCCTATGAAAACCAAATACAAGGAGTCATACAATTCATACAATTCAAGGAAGACAAGTTCAATTCCATACAACCGAACAATCTACAGCTCGAACTTCTTCATTCCGCTTCCACAGCGTGATCCCTCGTAAGCCGTCAACTTCCAAACTGCTTCTCAAATCTAGTTTACACCAACTATTTCTTTCTCCAGAAGATCGGTTTTCCAAAACCTTTTGATCTCCTCACAAAAGAAATCCTATTTTCCTAACACAGTACGCCTAGGTGAAGTCATAGTTTCCTGTACACACAGAACATTACATATTGAGTAGACCAATCCTCAATATCATGCAACTGTATAACAGTAGCCATCAACATTCAACCTACGGCAAGCCATGCATTCCTTTCCCATCATCTCAATCAAGAGACAAGGAAGTGCACAACAGACCAAATTCTAGTATGCCTAAACATAGTAAGTCCATACCTCGGCTCAACAGGGTGAACTGCTCTGATACCACAAAAGTGTAACGCACCTAGATCTAACAACCGCGGCACAATCGTCATTACACCACAGTTACTAAATCCAGGTGTGTCACAGTCATGATAACAATAGTTTCCAAATTTATGAGTTTAATTTTTTTTCTTTTTCGCATTTATGCATAAGTAGAAAATATGAGCCATGAATGAAATATAAATGTATTCAACCCTTAATACAACCATTGGAATGAAATCACGTCTTTATATATATATAGTTTATAACTAACTTACACGAATCACTGATAACATAGAACACAATAATTACAGAGTCAAATGAAATACAGCGGGAATAAAAATAATTAAAGGGGAGGAGTAGTAACCCAGGGATGGGTACTACCAGCAGACAAGGCCGCAACCCCATATGCACATGACACACGGCGCCCCAGTTGACACGACAGGCATCAATGCCACCACGCGGCTGCACTCTTACGTAGTCGACGAAATCTTGTCCAGATGCTCAAGTCAATCAACCTAGGTATGGTCCCTATTTATCTTCCTCTTACGATCTTTGATCAAACAGAAATGTAAAACAGAAATGCACAAATATAGGAAAGAGGTGAGATTCCCAGCTTTCAGTACCAACAAGGCAGCAAGAAAATAAACGGCGTCGAACGCCCACGTAAGACACAGTTAATACATACAAGTACAGTAATACATGAGAGCAATTAACGAGAGTAAAGCAGCAAGGAACAGTAGTTAACATCATCCATAGCCAACTAGCAACATTAGCATTACCAAGAATCGAATAAATATCATAGTCATAATAGTAAACACATTATCCAATCATGAATGCTCAATGGACCATGTGACTGACAACTCACAATGCAACAAGGGTACCAAAGTTCCTACTCCATGGAGCTAGACATAAACATTTTCGGAGTGAATGATCAAGGAGTAATGCCAGTGTATCGTTAGCCTTAAAAATATAGTGTGCTCATCTCATAAAAATATTTGCGCAAAATGGCTCACACATGGCACCTCAACAGTTGATCGCGACATAGGACAGCGTCTCAGGCCGGATCGTTGGTGTGTTGCATTGGTCTATCCCATGGCCCCAGCGGAGCTACCACTGTCTATTGTGAGACACCCACACCCCAACGCCTCCAGGGTCAACAACATATGACACTTATGCTTAGTCTATTTGCACCTGCACAAAGGTGTTATTCAAACTCCTAGGCAACATAGCCTTCTCAAAATTGTCCCACGGACAATACGCATGCATGATGACACAATGTCCAATCATGTATGTTCAACAATGATGCATTCAACATCAGTATTGCCTCAATGGCACATAAGCATTATTCAATGATCAACATGACATATCAACGACATATCTATTAAAAACATTGCCTCAAAGGCATATCATCATTTCTTATCTCATCGAGTACTACATCAATAATTCTCAGCATCAACATGTATTCCTCATTACACACATACCACAATTTCCATGTCATGGATCCAAGAATTCCATATTCAAAAATCATTTCTTCTCTATTGATATGAATGCACATTCCTATCACAATTTAGTAAAGTAAAATCCTTGAATCCAGGGTTTTTAGGTTATGTTTAAGTTACAAAGGACAAAGAACCATAATCTCAATCATTTCCAGCTCAAAAATCTCATTTTTGGTCTTGGTAATCGATTACATCACCCTTGTAATCGATTACTTGAGAAACAGAACCTCTGTAATCGATTACAATTT
Organism: Ormosia emarginata; assembly: GCA_029884605.1. Lineage (NCBI taxonomy): Eukaryota > Viridiplantae > Streptophyta > Magnoliopsida > Fabales > Fabaceae > Ormosia > Ormosia emarginata. Next base: position 694,066 of record JAQQTP010000045.1, read on the forward strand.
CACTGTAATCGATTACGTGATTCCCAGAATCACGTTTCGTAACTTAAAGGCCCTGGTAATCGATTACACAACCGTGGTAATCGATTACCAAGTGGACAAAAACTCTGTAATCGATTACCCACAAATTGTAATCGATTACGTGATTCCCAGAAGCACCATTTCGTGACATCAAAGGCTTGGTAATCGATTACACTCCTCTTGTAATCTATTACAAGCTAAACAGAATCTCTGTAATCGATTACACACCAAACGTAATCGATTACCGAATTTTCAGAATCACGATTTTGCATCTTTAAGAGCTTGGTAATCGATTACAAGCCCCGTATAATCGATTACCAGGCGTAAACTTGCAAAAAACAGAGTTCTTCAGGTCCTCTAACTCAAACCAAACCATTCCTCATCATATTTAATGAACAAGATACTCAAATACACCTTCAAATCATGCAAGAGGCATCAATTAAATCATACAAACCCAACAAAATACATGATCATCAAGAACAACATAAAAATGAGAGAACTTTATACATGGTTTCAAAAATCAACAACAACACACATACAAGACATTCCCTTACTACCAAGGTTGGTTGAAGAGGATCATCTCCCTCTTACCTATTTGGAAAACAACACAATGTGCCACTCCTTCTTGCCCTAGATTTTCGTTTTCCCCCCTTCAAGAAAAACTCCAATGTGAGTGATCACCACAATGTTCACTCAAACCATGAAAAATAGGTACTTGGTCACCAAGGTTGTAACACCCCTTTGGAGGATGTCACACATAAAAGAAAATAAAATAAATAGAAATAAAATCTACCCAAGTTGCGGAACATTTGTTAAATATTATTACGGGTTGTAAAATAATTCCTGATAGACAGAAATATGTAATAAAAAGATAATACGAAAAATACGAAATAAAAAAAACATCATCACTAATAATATACATATGATTAAGTTATAAACTGTACAAATAATTTACAACTAAGACTACAACTATTTAAACAAAAACAGTAAAGAAAGCAATAAAAGAGTTAATATATACAGTCATACGCCGACGCGCCCAAAAAAAACATCATGGTTATCTAATCCTCGGATGGATCACTCTCACCGAAAATGATCATCGGGAGATAGATATCCGGATGTCTCGACACACGGTGATAACGGGATCGCGCGGTCGATACGATGCTTATCTCACTAGGCTCGGGGTTTTCAAGCACCCAAATAACGCCTAATGGATAAGGTTAACTCTAAGTGCGAAATAACGTCGTAGTCATAATGGGCTCTCCATCAAACTGATGACGTAAAATCACGGTCATACGTCCTGCATATGTAACAGAAGCACGATCTCCTCGTAAATGCCAAGTCAGATCACCTCCATGAAATACCAGCTCTATAAATCCCAAAAATCCTGGTGTCGCCATCCCACACAATCAATCCAGAGGATATGGATGATCGGATGGTTCTTGATCGTAAAACTGATCGTCTGCTTGCTGACCTTCCTCTTCCTCAGGGTACACGATCTCAAGAGGCTGTTCCTCTTCTTCCTCTTCAAACTCTTTATCGCATAAAATAAATAGACAAGAGACACATACAATAAAGAGGTAAGACAACATAAAATCATCACAACACGGCCAATAAGAAGACGACAAATAACAACTATACAGTTCATACAATACGAAAAAGCTATAACAGTAATAATAATGGAATAGAGTACATATTAGATATCCTAGTGTTTCAGAACATCACAGATATAACACAAATAAAGAAAACCACATAGATAAATCAATCTCACAGATAAAATAAGATAAGAAATGGACAACTAACATAAGAATTATCAGATAAATATAAATAGAGAAAATGTAAAAACATCCAAGATATTACCAGATAAAGATAAATAAAAAAAATGGAATATTATCCAAGATATAATCAAATACCTCAAAACACAACCCTACTCCATGGAGCTAAACCCAAACAGATATCAGAGAGAATGACTTGCAAAATCTATTAGTACCACGGCTGCCCAACCAACTATTACGCGGTCACACGTTGCGTCAATAGCCTACTTGACTGGGAATCCACCATCCAGCGTAGTATAGTTCACGGTCTCCGTTGTGGCACTATAGGCAATGTACTACTAGACTTTACAAACCTCGATTAAATATAGTGAATGTCGAGTACATTAGTGTGCTATCGGTTTACCATGGCCCAAACGGAGCTACCAACTGTCCACGTGTGGGATCCCGTACACTAAAGTCTCCAAGTTCATTAGAACAATGAACCACACTACGTTTATCGCATCGACAACACGATGTGATTCGTCTAAATCAACCAAAACACCAAAAATTGGTATAAAGACAAAACATAATTCCAAATATATGAAATTACGAAAATGCCCTCAAGATAAAAATATGCCCTCAATGGCAAAAAGCACATACGGGTTCACTTTTTCCCGACAATAAATAACCTTAAAAGCTCAGACGGGTTCACATTTTCCCGACAAGCGAAAAATAAATATAGTAACGGTCAATCGCGTAGAAATTTTATCGCGTTTTTGAAATCTCGTCGTTTTTACAAACGTTTAAAAATCGGGTAAAGATATTTTTCTGTTTTTAAAATCGCGTAGCATTTTTAATACGTTTTCTCAATCGCGTAGGATTTTTAAATCATTTTCTTATTCGAATGCCTTTAAAATTACTTGTTTAAACAAAAGAAATAGTACTTAGTACATTTAAACTACGTAGAATAATTTTTCATATCGCATCTTGTCTTTTAGATATTTTTGCTATCTTATTGGTTCATTTTTACTAAAAATTGAGTATTTTGTTTAGCATATCATAATAATGGTTTCCTAATTTATCCATAAAATTTCCATTTACCTAATTTTTAACCATTTCATTTAATTCTTTTTGAAATCTCTAACATGCTTCAAAACCAAAAGTGAGCTATATGTTAGAAAATTTCTTAACATTCTTGTATTTCCTTCCTAATGATAAAATTATGAATTTTTAACCCTTTAGACTTACTTCTAATCAATTGGTTCCTTCAAAAATCATTATAGAAAATTTCTTCTTAACTTGTATTGTTTCTTTTTAATTGAAAAGGTTTAGAATCAAGTTTTAGAAATCATGATTACCTATAGTGGCATGTTGGCCAAATTTCATAAAACTTTTGCATTTGATTTCCAAAATGTCTTTCACCTTTTAAATCATATCAAATGTATTATATTGTCTAAGTTCATTAAATCATTTTAGAAAATAGTTAACAATAGTCAATTTAATCCTTTAGGCATGTTGGCCCAAAATACTAAGTTTTTACCATTTGATTTCTAAATGCATTTTCTTTGATCAAATCAATTAGAAACTTTCTTGATTTTCCTAGGTTAATTAAGTTACACTTTAGGAAAAATCAAGAGAACATTTTGGTCCTCCAAACTTGTCATTGCCGTGAGCTATTGGATGTGTTCTTTGGAACACTCATGCAAATTTATACATGTTATTCACATCCTATACTTTATCATACAATTCTAACACATGCATTATATTTCTAACACATGCAAAAATATTTTCTAACACATACAACCTAAATTAAAGCTTGTAGACATACAATCAAAAGCTAATAGACATGCAAAATTATTACAATCATCAAACAAGAAAGCTAATAACAATTACCACATAAACTACTAGCAACCATAAAAATTAACAAATACACACATAATTAACACATGACCACCGAATCCTTATGGATTCTACAAACACCACAAATGGCTCCATCTTCTTACCACCATCAAGAGATGATAAGAATTGTCTTCCTCTTACCTTAAATGAAGACAAAAGGCTTGCTTTCACACCTCCTAGGTCACGGTTTTCACCACCAAAAATACCTAGAAATCTCAAACAAAATCTACATGTTACTAACCATGAAAAAGAAGCTAAACCATGGAAAAATCATGGCTTAGAACTTTGAAAAAGAAGAGAGAAAAGAAAAGCATGAAATTTCACCTTCTAGGTAAAACTTTCAAGGTTGGTTTCCAAGCCCTAGATGGAAGAATTTGAAGAAACTCCCAACTACAAAGGTTCTTAAAATAGTGTTTAGGTTAAGGAAACTTGGTTAGAAAAATTTTTGGATGGTTGGATGGTATAGTTAGTGTCTTGGCCGAAAATGGTGAAGAAAATGGACAAGAATGGTGGCTAGGGTTTTGATGAGAGAGAAGAGAGAAAAGTGATGAAGGAGAAAGGTAATTTTGGTCTCCTAAGGCCTCTTGGCCGTGAACATCAAGTGAGGTGCAAGGTGGGCACCTTGCTTGGCTTCATCAAGCCATTGGATGAATCAAAGGCCAAGATCAAGCCTTGGTGAGCAAGCTTGATTTCCATTGGTTGGTTCTAGGTGACTCACATCTTTGAGTCACACAATGATAAATTCTATCTTTGAGTCACTAGTGAGTCGGCACTTCTCGAAAGTTCTACGACTACGGTGATTAATTAAGCTACCGATCTAAGCGTTACGCTAATTGTGGGTCCCGCAAAATATTTTCGGGTCCACTTGTCACTAAAACATCTTGACTAATAAAATAATATTATAATAATATAAAATTATTTTATTTGTGATTAAATCCTAAAAATTAAAAGATTATTTTTAGTCTCATTCAGAATCGGGTTAAGTAAGATCCCCAATTCTAAATAATAAAATAAGATTTTCCCGGCCAGGAAAATATTATTTTCCTGCCTCGGAGCAAATCACACAAAAAGTCCATATAAAATCACAGACAGTATTTTCAGGCATTAAATCAAGAAGAAAACAATTAAAAACAGACAAAAACAGCGAAAACAGTACGTTCGGGACGTAACGGTCATTTTTCCATTTTTTCCCACAACGTAGGTAATCATCCAAAACGTTCAAATAAAATATCCAGCAGTATTATATAGCTGTATATCTTTCAGAAAAATTAATACAGTAGCTCAGAAAAATTTTTATTTTACCGTCTCGAAGCAAACTACGTAAAACGATCAAATAAAATTTGAACCTGTATTATCGTAATTGTTTTCATACAAAAATCGAGAACAGAAAAATAGGGACACAGCGGTCATTCATACAAAAGCATGAAAAACAGAAAACAGTACATTCAGAATATTTTCTAAAAATTGGGGCGTTACAACTCTCCCCAACAAATAAAAATTTCGTCCTCGAAATTCGTTGTTCATCAAAACAAATGAGGATATTGATCCTTCATTTTATCTTCTAGTTCCCAAGTAGCCTCACCCGTCATATCATTCCATATGACTTTCACTAACTCGATCATCTTCCCTCGAAGCTGCTTTACCTTTCTGTCCTCTATCCTGACAGGTAAAGTTTCGTAAGTCAAATTCTCCTTTAACTGCACATCATCTGGTTGTATAACATGTGTCGGATCTGGTATATACTTCCGTAACTGAGACACATGAAACACGTCGTGCAAATTGGATAGAAAAGGCGGCAAAGCAATCTAATATGCTACAGGACCAATACGTCGGATAATCTCATATGGTCCAATGAATTTAGGAGTAAGCTTCTTAGACTTAATTACTCTTCCGACACCAGTCGTAGGAGTAACTCTCAGAAACACATGCTCACCCTCCTCAAACTCAAGAGGTCGTCTTCGTTTATTCGCGTAACTCTTTGTCTGCTTTGTAGTCCTCATCTTCTCTTGTATCATCTTGACTTTATCCGTAGTCTGTTGTACAAGTTCCGGTCCAACAGTCATACTCTCTCCATCTTGATACCAACATAACGGAGTTCGACATCGTCTTCCATACAATGCTTCATAAGATGCCATTCCGATGCTTGCGTGCAAACTATTGTTGTAGGTGAATTCTATCAAAGATAAAAATTCATCCCAACTTCCTTGTTGTTCCAAAACACAAGCACGCAATAAATCCTCCAAAGATTGTATAGTTCTTTCTGTCTGACCGTCAGTCTGCGGATGATACGCTGAACTCAGTCGTAACTTAGTTCCCATAGCTTCTTGTAGACTTTCGCCAAAATCTTGACGTAAACCTCGGATCTCTGTCAGAAACTATACATGTAGGCACTCCATGTAATCTGACAATCTCGCTGATGTACAACTGGGTTAATCTTTCTAATGAATATTTAATATTGATAGGTAAGAAATGAGCCGATTTCGTAAGTCTATCAACTATAACCCATATTGCATCATGACCTTTCTTTGTCTTCGGCAAACCAGTAACGAAATCCATAGAAATGTTGTCCCATTTCCATTCTGGAATCGATAATGGTTGCAACATCCCAGCTGGTCTTTGGTGTTCAACTTTCGATTTTTGACAAACTAGGCAAGTTGACACGCATCTAACCACATCACCCTTCATTCCATGCCACCAGAATAACTTTTTCAAGTCTTGATACATCTTTGTTATACCTGGATGCATACTCAATAGACTAGTATGGGCATGTTTCACAATATATCTTCTCAGTTCTCGGTTACGAGGAACACAGACTCTACCCCGAAATCTCAGAATTCCATCAGTTCCTTCTTTGAACTCTAGTGTCTCGCCTTGTTTCATTTGCTCCTTTATTCCTTGCAAAAATTTATCGGCATTTTGCTTTTCCTTTATGTCTTCCATCAGCTCGCTCGAGATAGTAACCATGCTAATACAGATCTTCCCCGGTTTCAACTCAACAAATGACCACTCATCTCTAAATTGTTCAATGAGTTCCTTTTCCTTGATCATCGAGCGGAAACACTAATAATCTTCCTGCTCAAGGCATCGGCCATGACATTCGCCTTACCAGGGTGGTACAAAAGCTGAAAATCGTAATCGTTCAGAAATTCTAACCATCTTCGCTGCCTCATATTCAGCTCCTTCTGGTCGTACAAGTATTTCAAACTCTTGTGATCACTTGAAGATGTTGAACGTTGCTCATAGAGAAAGTGTCTCCATATCTTCAAAGCAAAAACTACCGCAGCCAATTCCAAATCATGCGTAGGATAATTCTTTTCATGAACCTTCAATTGTCGAGAAGCATATGCCACCACGTTCCGATCTTGCATCAACACGCATCCTAGTCCTTGATAAGAAGCGTCACAATACACATCGAAAGATTTCGTCGAATCTGGTAGGATCAACACCGGTGCAGTTGTTAACCTCTTCTTCAACTCTTGAAAACTGGCTTCACGCTCTTCCGTCCATTCAAAAGCTTGACTTTTCCTCGTCAGTTGTGTAAGTGGTCCAGCAATCTTGGAAAAACCTTCGATAAATCTCCGATAATAACCAGCAAGTCCAACAAAACTTTGAACTTCTGTTACTGTCTTAGGTCTTTCCCACTATAAAACAGTCTCCACTTTCGATGGGTCCACCGCAACACCTTCTTTAGAAATTACGTGACCAAGAAATTGGACTTCTTCCAACCAGAACTCACACTTAGCCAATTTCGCATACAGCTGCTTCTCCCTCAAAATCTGAAGAACAACTTTCAGATGTTCAGTATGCTCTTCCCTCGATCTAGATTAGATCAGAATGTCATCGATAAAGACAACGACAAATCTGTCTAGATACGGACGAAATATCCTGTTCATATAATCCATAAATATGGCAAGAGCATTCGTCACCCCGAATGGCATTACCTGATACTCATAATGTCCATAACGAGTTCGAAAAGCAGTCTTCGGCACATCTTCCCCTCTTACACGAATCTGGTGATAACCTGATCGCAGATCTATCTTGGAAAATATCACAGCTCCTCTCAATTGATCCATCAAATCGTCGATTCTTGGAAGCGGATATTTATTCTTGATAGTCACCTTATTCAATTGTCGATAGTCTACACAAAGTCGTGATGTTCCATCCTTCTTCTTGACCAAAAGTACTGGTGCACCCCATGGGGAAACGCTAGGTCGTACAAATTCTTTCTCCAACAGTTCCACCAATTGCTTTTTCAGCTCCTCCAACTCTATTGGCGACATACGATATGGTGCAATTGAGATAGGACCTGTTCCGTACTAAATCAATTGAGAACTCGATCTCCCGCTCAAAGCGGTAAACAGTACATCTTCAGGAAAAACATCCAGGAAAATCGTTGACAACAGGAATAGTATTCACATCCTTCTCATTCTTAACTTCTAGAGAAGACAATACCAGATATCCCTGCGCTCCATTTCTCAACAAAGACTTGACCTTAACAGCAGTTAAGAATCCAGACTCTTCTTCCTTAGGAAAAACTATAGTTTTCTTTGCACAATCTATGAGGATATGGTTAGAACATAACCAGTCCATCCCTAAGATTACATCTATCTCAATAAGAGGTAAACAAATCAAATCGACCAAAAACAAACGGCCCTTCACAACAATAGGACAATCCAAACAGATCTTAGAAGTAACTACAGGTTTAGCAGTTGGCGTAGATACATTCAACATAACATTCAGAGAAGACATAGGCAACTTCAACCTTTCTACACAATCATATGCAATAAAGGAATGTGTAGCTCCAGAATCATACAATACAGTCAGAAGATTACCTCCAATGTCTCCTTCTCCCTGAATAAGATCATCAGACTTAGAAATCTCAGATCCCATCATTGTATACACTCGTCCTCCAGATCTCGGTTGAGTACTTCCAGATTTCTGCTGATTAGCTTTAACATACCGAACAGCAGGTTTTCTCTCCGGCTGTGGACAATCCTTTGATATGTGCCCAGGTTGCTTACAATTGAAACAAACTGTACCTTTAACTGTACACTTGGGAGAAATATGACCTTTCTTCCCGCACTTAAAACATGTTGGCGTAAACGCCACCCTCTGTCCAGCTCCACTACCACTTGCACCTCCACTAACAGATGGTCGTTGAGATTGACTTCTGTTGGCCTGGTATACGGCTTACGCTGAAACCGATTTGCATTACTACCTCCACCTCTCTGGAACCTTGTCGGTCCAAAATTCCGATTCCTCTGATCTCTAGATGGCTCCAACTCCTCAAGTCGAGCACAAGCATCCACCAATGCATGAAACTGAGTCATCCTCAAAGATACCACTCCTCGTTTCAATTCCACCCTTAAACCTGATTCAAATTTCTTGCATCTCCACACATCATCTTGTCGTGTCTGAGCATAATCTGAGAATTGAGACAAATTCTCAAATTTTGTGGCATACTCATTCACCGTCATATTCCCCGTCGCAAACCAAGAAATTCCATTTCCTTGGCATGCCTAGCACTTGCAGGAAAATACTTATCCGAGAAAAGTATTAGAAAACACTTCCCTGGTGATCTCGGTCCCTTCACTTGCAACACTCGGCGGATTCCTCTCCACCAATGTTACTGCATCTCCTCTCAAAGCATGAAGACAAAGCATAAGTTACTTTCTTTTCATCTCGTGCATCTCATCCCCTCAAAGATTCTCTCTAAATCTTGCATCCACCGACTCGCTTTCTCAGGATCCACCTCACCTCTAAATTGTGGCGGATTATGGCGCCTAAATTCAGATAAATTTAGGGCATCACCGTAGCATCTTCTTTGTTGGGTTGCTCTCAAATTTTCTTCGAGTAATCACTTCACCATCGCCGCATAGCCTCAAAGAACAACCAACATCGGGTCCTCATCACGATTTACGTTAGCACGTCCTCCGCCTCTACCAGCCATCTTCTTTCTTCAAACATAACAAAACAAAGTTAGATACATCCTTCTAGATATTTCCGAAAGGATATAAATCACAAAGATCACAGAGAATCACACAAGACAAACAAAAAACAGACCCAACCACAACCCCAAAAGACTCTAACTTGGGCTCTGATACCAACTAATGTAACACCCCTTTGGAGGATGTCACACATAAAAGAAAATAAAATAAATAGAAATAAAATCTACCCAAGTTGCGGAACATTTGTTAAATATTATTACGGGTTGTAAAATAATTCCGATAGAGACGTAAATATGTAATAAAAAGATAATGCGAAAAATACGAAATAAAAAAAACATCATCACTAATAATATACATATGATTAAGTTATAAAGCTGTACAAATAATTTACAACTAAGACTACAACTATTTAAACAAAAACAAGTAAAGAAAGCAATAAAAGAGTTAATATATACGTACATACTGTTGACGCGCCCAAAAAAAAAACATCATGGTTATCTAATCCTCAGATGGATCACTCTCAGCCTGAAAATGATCATCGGGAGATAGATATCCCGGATGTCTCGACACACGGTGATAACGGGATCGCGCAGTCGATACGATGCTTATCTCACTAGGCTCAGGGTTTTCAGCACCCCAATAACGCCTAATGGATAAGGGTAACTCTAAGTGCAGAAATAACGTCGTAGTCATAATGGGCTCTCCATCAAACTGATGACGTAAAATCACGGTCATACGTCCTGCATATGTAACAGAAGCACGATCTCCTCGTAAATGCCAAGCCAGATCACCTCCATGAAATACCAGCTCTATAAATCCCAAAAATCCTGGCGTCGCCATCCCACACAATCAATCCAGAGGATATGGATGATCGGATGGTTCTTGATCGTAAAACTGATCGTCTGCTTGCTGACCTTCCTCTTCCTCAGGGTACACGATCTCAAGAGGCGTTCCTCTTCTTCTCTTCAAACTCTTTACCGCATAAAATAAATAGACAAGAGACACATACAATAAAGAGGTAAGACAACATAAAATCATCACAACACGGCCAATAAGAAGACGACAAATAACAACTATACAGTTCATACAATACGAAAAAGCTATAACAGTAATAATAATGGAATAGAGTACATATTAGATATCCTAGTGTTTCAGAACATCACAGATATAACACAAATAAAGAAAACCACATAGATAAATCAATCTCACGAGATAAAATAAGATAAGAAATGGACAACTAACATAAGAATTATCGATAAATATAAATAGAGAAAATGTAAAAACATCCAAGATATTACCGGATAAAGATAAATAAAAAAAATGGAATATTATCCAAGATATAATCAAATACCTCAAAACACAACCCTACTCCATGGAGCTAAACCCAAACAGATATCGAGAGAATGACTTGCAAAATCTATTAGTACCACGGCTGCCCAACCAACTATTACGCGGTCACACGTTGCGTCAATAGCCTACGGCAGACTGGAATCCACCATCCAGCGTAGTATAGTTCACGGTCTCCGTTGTGGCACTATAGGCAATGTACTACTAGACTTTACAAACCTCGATTAAATATAGTGAATGTCGAGTACATTAGTGTGCTATCGGTTTACCATGGCCCCGTGAGCTACCAACTGTCCACGTGTGGGATCCCGTACACTAAAGTCTCCAAGTTCATTAGAACAATGAACCACACTACGTTTATCGCATCGACAACACGATGTGATTCGTCTCGTCAACCAAAACACCAAAAATTGGTATAAAGACAAAACATAATTCCAAATATATGAAATTACGAAAATGCCCTCAAGATAAAAATATGCCCTCAATGGCAAAAAGCACATGACGGGTTCACTTTTTCCCGACAATGAAATAACCTTAAAAGCGTACGGGTTCACATTTTCCGACAAGCGAAAAATAAATATAGTAACGGTCAATCGCGTAGAAATTTTATCGCGTTTTTGAAATCTCGTCGTTTTTACAAACGTTTAAAAATCGGGTAAAGATATTTTTCTGTTTTTAAAATCGCGTAGCATTTTTAATACGTTTTCTCAATCGCGTAGGATTTTTAAATCATTTTCTTATTCGAATGCCTTTAAAATTACTTGTTTAAACAAAAGAAATAGTACTTAGTACATTTAAACTACGTAGAATAATTTTTCATATCGCATCTTGTCTTTTAGATATTTTTGCTATCTTATTGGTTCATTTTTACTAAAAATTGACAAAAGATATTTTGTTTAGCATATCATAATAATGGTTTCCTAATTTATCCATAAAATTTCCATTTACCTAATTTTTAACCATTTCATTTAATTCTTTTTGAAATCTCTAACATGCTTCAAAACCAAAAGTGAGCTATATGTTAGAAAATTTCTTAACATTCTTGTATTTCCTTCCTAATGATAAAATTATGAATTTTTAACCCTTTAGACTTACTTCTAATCAATTGGTTCCTTCAAAAATCATTATAGAAAATTTCTTCTTAACTTGTATTGTTTCTTTTAATTGAAAAAGGTTTAGAATCAAGTTTTAGAAATCATGATTACCTATAGTGGCATGTTGGCCAAATTTCATAAAACTTTTGCATTTGATTTCCAAAATGTCTTTCACCTTTTAAATCATATCAAATGTATTATATTGTCTAAGTTCATTAAATCATTTTAGAAAATAGTTAACAATAGTCAATTTAATCCTTTAGGCATGTTGGCCCAAAATACTAAGTTTTTACCATTTGATTTCTAAATGCATTTTCTTTGATCAAATCAATTAGAAACTTTCTTGATTTTCCTAGGTTAATTAAGTTACACTTTAGGAAAAATCAAGAGAACATTTTGGTCCTCCAAACTTGTCATTGCCGTGAGCTATTGGATGTGTTCTTTGGAACACTCATGCAAATTTATACATGTTATTCACATCCTATACTTTATCATACAATTCTAACACATGCATTATATTTCTAACACATGCAAAAATATTTTCTAACACATACAACCTAAATTAAAGCTTGTAGACATACAATCAAAAGCTAATAGACATGCAAAATTATTACAATCATCAAACAAGAAAGCTAATAACAATTACCACATAAACTACTAGCAACCATAAAAATTAACAAATACACACATAATTAACACATGACCACCGAATCCTTATGGATTCTACAAACACCACAAATGGCTCCATCTTCTTACCACCATCAAGAGATGATAAGAATTGTCTTCCTCTTACCTTAAATGAAGACAAAAGGCTTGCTTTCACACCTCCTAGGTCACGGTTTTCACCACCAAAAATACCTAGAAATCTCAAACAAAATCTACATGTTACTAACCATGAAAAAGAAGCTAAACCATGGAAAAATCATGGCTTAGAACTTTGAAAAAGAAGAGAGAAAAGAAAAGCATGAAATTTCACCTTCTAGGTAAAACTTTCAAGGTTGGTTTCCAAGCCCTAGATGGAAGAATTTGAAGAAACTCCCAACTACAAAGGTTCTTAAAATAGTGTTTAGGTTAAGGAAACTTGGTTAGAAAAATTTTTGGATGGTTGGATGGTATAGTTAGTGTCTTGGCCGAAAATGGTGAAGAAAATGGACAAGAATGGTGGCTAGGGTTTTGATGAGAGAGAAGAGAGAAAAGTGATGAAGGAGAAAGGTAATTTTGGTCTCCTAAGGCCTCTTGGCCGTGAACATCAAGTGAGGTGCAAGGTGGGCACCTTGCTTGGCTTCATCCAAGCCATTGGATGAATCAAAGGCCAAGATCAAGCCTTGGTGAGCAAGCTTGATTTCCATTGGTTGGTTCCTAGGTGACTCACATGCTTTGAGTCACACAACGATAAATTCTATCTTTGAGTCACTAGTGAGTCACTGTTCTGAAAGTTCTACGACTTACGGTGATTAATTAAGCTACCGATCTAAGCGTTCTGCTAATTGTGGGTCCCGCAAAATATTTTCGGGTCCACTTGTCACTAAAACATACCGACTAATAAAATAATATTATAATAATATAAAATTATTTTATTTGTGATTAAATCCTAAAAATTAAAAGATTATTTTTAGTCTCATTCAGAATCGGGTTAAGTAAGATCCCCCAATTCTAAATAATAATAAAATAAGATTTTCCCGGCCAGGAAAATATTATTTTCCCGCTCGAGCAAATCACACAAAAAGTCCATATAAAATCACAGACAGTATTTTCGGGCATTAAATCAAGAAGAAAACAATTAAAAACAGACAAAAACAGTGAAAACAAGACGTTCGGGACGTAACGGTCATTTTTCCGTTTTTCCCACAACGTAGGTAATTATCCAAAACGTTCAAATAAAATATCCAGCAGTATTATATAGCTGTATATCTTTCAGAAAAATTAATACAGTAGCTCAGAAAAAATTTTATTTTACCGTCTCGAAGCAAACTACGTAAAATGATCAAATAAAATTTGAACCTGTATTATCGTAATTGTTTTCATACAAAAATCGAGAACAGAAAAATAGGGACACAGCGGTCATTCATACAAAAGCATGAAAAACAGAAAACAGTACATTCAGAATATTTTCTAAAAATTGGGGCGTTACAAAGGTGGCCAAGAGAAAACGAAAATAGCAAGGAAATAGAAGAAAGTTGAAGACTTTACCTTAAAGCTCCAAGCTTTTGTGTTTACTACGCAACAATGAAGATGTATTTTGATGATAACAAACATGAGGATGATGAGAAGACCAAGTTGAAGTGTTTCAAGATTAGTCTTAGGACTTAGGATCTATCATGTATGGAGCTGTCAACTAGATATCTCAATGGTTAAAAGATCTAAAATAATCTGCTTCTTAAATTAAACTGAAGTTTTAAAGTAGCACTTGAAAGATCAAATGGTTTAAAAACTAAAAATAAGCATTTCGAAGCATTTAAGAAAGGTTTTTTGAACTATTTTTAACTGAGGTATTCAAATACCTCTTTATGGTATTTGAATAACCTGATTCGTAACTTATACTTTCTGTTTTGCCAAAACAAAGGCATTCAAATACCCCATATGGTATTCAAATACCTTGATTTCGAAACATGCCTTTTTTAACTGAGGTATTCGAATACCCCTCTATGGTATTCGAATAACCTGATTCATAATTCATACTTCTGTTTCTTCCAAAACAAAGGTATTCGAATACCCCTATATGGTATTCAAATACCATGATTTCAGAATATACCTTTCTAAATGAGGCATTCGAATACCCTTGGCTGGTATTCGAATAACCCCAGCTTAATCAGTTTTTTTAAATATGTTTTGACAGAGGTATTCGAATACCTCCTGCTGGTATTCGAATAACCAACAGGAATCAGCTTTGAGTTTTTGAATTCATATGAGAATCAAAACCATTTAATACCATTTTAACGCTCCCAATGGCCATTTTCTCATACAAAGCTCTATAAATAGAGGCTTGGGTCACCTCTGATCACCCCCGAACATTTTGATCAATTTTTGCTTGGATGAAAACGAGTTTTACATTATTTTCTCTCTTTCTCTGTGCTCTTAATATTGAATCCATAAGATATCTATGAGACAGCTCTTTAGTGCTTCAATTTGTAATTATTTGCTCTTAGAGAGAGTTTCTTCTTCATCTATTTCTCTAATATATTGTATTGAGGGTGAGGTATCCCTCAGGATTGTATAAGGGTGAGGTATCCCTGATTGATTGAGACTTGAGCACAAGGGTAGAGTTTCCCTGTGTGTGAAAAGTGCTCTATTGTGTAAAGGTTGCAAGCACCTATTTTAAGCTTGTCTTGAATAGTGAAAAATCTCGAACTGTGTTTCGGGGACTGGACGTAGGCCACAAGTGGTTGGTGGTCGAACCAGGATAAATACCGTGCCTGTTTTTCTTTCCTTATTCTCTTTTCTTTATGCACTTTATTTACTGTTTCCTGCAATTTAATTATTAATTGTTCTTTCTTTTCTTATCTCTTTCACATCCTTTAATATTTAAATTCAGCAAAGTTTATTTGTTTAAGGCTTTTGCGAAAGTTTTTGTTACTCAATTCACCCCTCCCTCTTGAGTACTGGAAGCCACTTGGCAACAAGTGGTATCAGAGCTAGACTCTTGTATAAAGAGCTTAGCCGCTTCAAGAGAACATGGCTTCCTCAAATGGTTTTTCAGAGGGATCTTCCATAAACCGACCACCCTTTTTCAATGGGGATGGTTACGCATATTGGAAGGAAAGAATGAAGATCTTCATCGAAGCTATTGATCTAGATGTGTGGGATGCTGTCGAAAACGGCGCATTTATACCTACACGCGTTGTCGATGGTGTAAAAACCGAGACACCTAGAAGTGATTGGTCTGATGAGGATAAAAGAAAAGTTCAATATAATTTAAAAGCCAAAAACATCATTACCACTGCTTTGGGGTATGATGAGTTTTTTAGAATTTCTAATTGCAAAACCGCTAAAGAAATGTGGGACACTTTACAAGTTACCCATGAGGGTACTAGTGAAGTTAAGAGGTCGAGAATCAATTCTCTAACTCGCGAATATGAATTGTTTAGAATGAACCAAGGAGAAAGCATTCAAGAAGTGCAAAAGAGGTTTACCCACATTGTTAATCATCTTGCATCATTAGGAAAGAATTTTACTAACGAAGATTTGATTAACAAAGTGTTGAGATGTTTTAGCAGGATTTGGCAACCCAAAGTAACAGCCATATCAGAATCGAGGGACTTGTCAGCAACGTCTTTGGCTGCCCTCTTTGGAAAGCTTCATGAGCATGAACTAGAACTGAGCAGATTAAGTCAAAGCAAAGAAAACGATAAAAAGAAAAAAGGGATAGCGCTCAAAGCCACTTCCTCAACAATCGACAATGATGATGAAGAAGATGAAGAAAGCTCAGAAAACATTGAGGTAAACGAAGAAAATCTTAGTCTGTTAGTTAAAAAATTTGGTAAATTTCTCAGGAAAAAGGGAATGCAAAGAAGACCTCCCTTCCCTCCGAAGAAGACTTATTACAAAGGCGAAGGAGCTTCATCAACTCCTACTTGCTATGAATGTGGCAAGCCTGGCCACATGAAAATGGAATGCCCAGTTTACCAAAAGAAGAAAGAGAGACTTGAAAAGAAGCCCTTCAAGGAAAGAAAAGGAAGAAAAGCCTATATAGCATGGGATGAAAACGACATGGATTCAGCGACAAATGACTCGGATAGCGAAGAAGCTCAACTTTGTCTCATGGCCAGAGGAGAAGAAGAAGAAAGCGAAAATGAGGTGTGCTTGAAAGCCAGGAGCTCAAATTGGTATCTCGACAGCGGTTGTTCCAAGCACATGAATGGAGACGACTCAAAATTCACCATGTTTATTCCCGAGAGTCATGGACACGTTACTTATGGAGATAACAATAAGGGAAAAATTCTTGGAATCAGCAAAGTTGGTAAGAACCCCAACTCCTCTATTGAAAATGTGTTGCTTGTTGAAGGCTTGAAACATAACCTTCTTAGTATTAGCCAATTATGTGACAAAGGAAATAAAATAATTTTTTATTCAAATTGCTGCATAATTGAAGATAAAAATGATAAGCATGTTAAATTCATTGGTCATAGAATAAATAACATTTATATGATTAGTCTTGATGATATATCTTCAAATGATGCGAAATGCCTTTTAAGTAAGAATGATGATTCATGGTTATGGCATAGGAGAATTGCACACATTCACATGGATCACTTAAGGAAGTTGGTCTTTAAAGAGCTAGTAATTGGACTACCAAAGCTTAATTTTGTTAAAGATAAATTATGTGATGCATGTCAAAAGGGTAAACAAATAAAGGTCTCTTTTAAAGCAAAAAATATAGTTTCAACTACTAGACCTTTACAACTTTTGCACATGGATTTATTTGGACCCTCTAGAACTATGAGCTTTGGTGGGAATTACTATGCCTTAGTGATTGTGGATGATTTTTCAAGGTTTACATGGACTTTATTTCTTGCAAATAAAAATGATGCATTTCTAGCATTTAAAAGACTTGCCAAAGTTATTCAAAACGAAAAAGGTTTTCAAATTTCTTCTATAAGAAGTGATCATAGTGGCGAATTTGAAAATAATATTTTTGAAAATTATTGTGATGAACATGGCATTAATCATAATTTCTTTGCCCCTAGAACTCCGCAACAAAATGGAGTTGTAGAAAGAAAAAATCGTTCTTTAGAAGAAATGGCGAGAACTATGCTTAATGAGGCTGCTCTTCCTAAGTATTTTTGGGCGGATGCTGTAAGTACAACTTGTTATGTTATGAACAGGTCCCTTATAAGGCCTATTTTAAAGAAAATCCCATATGAGTTATACAAGGGAAGAAAGCCAAATGTCGTACATTTTCATGTTTTTGGATGCAAATGTTTTGTTTTAAATAATGGAAAAGATAACTTAGGCAAGTTTGATGCTAAGTCTGATGAAGGTATATTTCTTGGTTATTCAAATCATAGTAAGACTTTTCGCATGTATAATAAAAGAACTATGACTATTGAAGAATCTATACATGTTGCATTTGATGAAACTGACCCAAATGGATCGAGAAAGGATCTTGTTATTGATGATGTTGCAGAAGTCTTAGCGGAAACACATTTGGATAGCAAGGAAAAAGAAATCAAGAAGCAAGAAGATAAACAAAACAAGAGGATTCACAAGCTTTGGAACTTCCCAAAGAATGGCGTACCTCAAAATATCATCCGCTTGATCAAGTAATAGGTGATGTATCCAAAGGTGTAAGTACTCGAAACTCCATTAGAAATGCATGTAACCACTTAGCTTTTGTTTCTCAAATCGAACCTAAAGACATCAATGAAGCCTTTAAAGATGAACATTGGTTTCTAGCTATGCAAGAAGAATTAAATCAATTTGAACGAAACCAAGTTTGGGAACTAGTTCCTAGGCCTAATAATCATCCTATAATTGGCACTAAATGGGTGTTTAGAAACAAGCTTGATGAAGCTGGCATAATAACAAGAAATAAAACTAGACTTATAGCAAAAGGTTATAATCAAGAAGAAGGTATAGACTATGAAGAAACCTATGGACCTGTAGCTAGATTAGAAGCTATTAGAATTTTACTTGCTTTTGCTTGCATCATGGATTTTAAATTATATCAAATGGATGTTAAAAGTGCTTTTTTAAATGGCTTTATTCAAGAGGAAGTATATGTTGACCAACCTCCAGGTTTTAAAAATTATGATCTACCTAACCATGTTTTTAAATTGAAAAAGGCTTTGTATGGCTTAAAACAAGCTCCACGAGCTTGGTATGAAAGGTTAAGTAAGTTCCTTTTAGAACACGGTTTTACAAGAGGTAAGGTTGACACGACTCTTTTTATTAAAAATAAAAACCATGACATACTTCTTGTACAAGTATATGTAGACGATATTATATTCGGTGCTACTAACGAAAATTTGTGCAAGGAATTTGCTAAAATCATGCAAAGCGAATTCGAGATGTCCATGATGGGAGAACTCAATTTCTTCCTTGGACTTCAAATCAAACAAACAAGGAGTGGAACGTTCATTAGCCAAACCAAGTATTGCAAAGAACTTCTCAAGAGGTTTGGAATGGACAACTCAAAGCATATGGCTACACCAATGAGTACCTCATGTTACTTGGATAAAGACGAAGAATGTAATTCGTAGAAATTACTAAATATTGAGGTATGATTGGATCTCTTCTCTATCTCACTGCTAGTAGGCCTGATATAATGTTTAGCGTATGCATGTGTGCTAGATATCAAGCTAATCCTAAAGAGTCGCATTTAAGTGTCAGAAACGAATTATGAAATATCTAGGTGGCACTACACAAGTGGGCTTGTGGTACCCCAAAGGTGCCACTTGTAGTCTTATTGGTTATTCTGACTTTGATTTTGCTGGATGCAAATTAGATCAGAAAAGCACTAGTGGAACATGTCACTTGCTTGGCAATTCCTTAGTTTCTTGGCATAGCAAGAAACAAAATAGTGTGGCGTTATCCACCTTCGAGGTGAATATGAATATGTTGCGGTAGGAAGTTGTTGTGCTCAAATTCTATGGATGAAGCAACAACTTCTAGACTTTGGTCTTCAGCTAGATCACATCCCTATAAGATGTGATAATACTAGTGCAATCAATCTGACAAAGAATCCCATTATGCACTCTAGGACTAAGCACATTGAGATAAGGAACCATTTTATAAGAGATCATGTCCAAAAAGGTGATTGTGTGTTAGAATGTGTTGAAACCAATAATCAACTTGCTGATATTTTCACAAAACCTTTACCTAAAGATTCTTTCTTTTATTTAAGAAGAGAACTTGGTATTTGGATCAATCGTGCATTTAAATTCATACCTTTGCTGCTTATTTATTGATTTATTAATCTTAAATTGTTACTGACTTGAGCGTTGGAGATATCCTTAATTCTGTTTTGCAGGTACTCGTTCAAACTGGGTAAGTTTTTAACCTTCAAAAATGCATTTCTGGACTTAATTTTCATGCTTTTTTGTCTAAGTTATTCGAATACCATGAGAAAGTATTCAAATACCATCATCTGCACGTGTACTTTCATGATTTATAAACAAGTGTATTCAAATACCTTAGTGGTTATTCGAATAACCTGAAGCCTCTTGCTAGCAGTCTTTATTTCCTGTCTCTGGGCATTCGAATACCCTAAGCATTATTCGAATACATGCATAGCTGGGCCAAGCCATATTGGTCAGTCTATTCGAATACCTACAGCGGTATTCGAATACCTTCTATTATATGGCCCTGTCTTTTGCGTTTCCTAACAGCTGTATTCGAATACCAATTGAGGCATTCGAATACCTTGGGTCAGTTTTATATAAACCCCTTCGTTAAACCCGTTTCATCACTCATTTCTTCTTTCTCAAATCTCTTGGCTCTTCACTCTCTTTCTCTCCTTTGTATACCCCATTCGAATACCTCCCAACCGTTACATCTTCCCTATTCTCTTCAACCCATTCCTCTCACCTTCAAACCACCATCCATGGCATCTTCCTCCACGTGCTCGCACAAAAACCGCGCCATGCAACAACCCGTTGGATTTGCGAAGGCTCTCCTCCAACCAAGAGACCCTTGGACGCTTCATCACTCACTTCAGAGAACGTAACCTTGTGCAGCCCAAGTATCTTGACTTGGAGTTCTTCGAAAAAGAAGGAGGATTTGATTTCCTACACCAGCTGAACCTCCAGGGCGTGCTTCGTTTTTGCTCTTATAAGGCGGTCCTCTATCCTGATCTTGTAAAGATGTTCTACTGCAACCTGAGGATTGAGGGTCTGGAACTCCATTCTGATGTTAGCGATCAGCACATTGTGATCACTCCTCAGGACTGGGTTCACTTCTTTGATTTAGAATCTGCTGGCCGTAACAACGAAGACTGTGAAGAGCTTGTCCAGCGGTTCGACAAAATTAGAGCCATTGAAGATGTTCTTAGACCTGGGTTGGCATTACCTCCGACTCAAAAGGGAGTCAAAGGGGGCATGATGAAGAGCCAGGACAGGCTCTTACATTATGCTTATGCCCACATCCTAGCTCCTAGAGGTGGGAACTACGCCTACCTGAGTGAAGATGATGTGTTTATGCTGTGGATCCTGAAGAAAGGATACCAGATAAACTGACCCGTCTTCATTATGAAGCACATGATGAGAGCTAAGGGAAAAGAATGCTCTGAGTTACCCTATGGTGTGATCATAACTGCCTTCCTAGGCAAGTATCCTCAGATTGTGGAGACCGAGCGCAAAACTCAGCTGGCCCATCATAATGTGTTTGGTTCCTATACGCTGAACAGAATGAAGATGATAAAGACTGATGAAGGCTGGGTATTCCCAGTTGAAGTTGACAATGATGAGGACGACCCGGTGATCCTGCGCTGCTCGCCGCCGCTTGCGCCCGCAGCCCCGGCCGCCGTCGCCGCCCCGCAGCCCCCCGCCGCTCTCGCGCGCATGCCCATGCTCCTGCTGCTGGTTTAGTTACCTTGGATCACGTCATGGCCACCTTACAGGCCAACCGTGCTTATATGGAGGATAACCGAGCTTATCTGGAGCACACCTTCTCTGTTCTGTTTGACAGACTTGATGGTGTTGAGCGTGAGCAAGCTGCCTTGCGTGCCTTGCTATCTTCACGGGGTTCTGATTCCCCTCCTCCTCCTCCGCCAGATGCCTATTTCTAGGCTTTGTTCTTGTTTGGATTTTTTTTCTTCTTGTATGGGCTGGTTAGCTTTTGTTTCTTAATTGTATATTTATGTTGGCAAATTTATTAATAAAATCAGTCTCTTTGTTTCTCTTTGTGCCTCCTTTTATGCATTACATATCTGTTATATCTTTTGATTATGCCAAAGGGGAGAAAAATATAACTATGAGAAAAAACAGGTTAAAATAACTAATATTGGATTCCAACATTAAGGGGGAGCTATGCACGCACATATTGAATATGAATGTAAGTCTCTTACCTTGTGAATTCCAATTATTCTTGTACTGATGCTTTTCTCTATGATAGTTTGTCATCATCAAAAAGGGGAAGAATGTGTTTACTACGCAACAATGAAGATGTATTTTGATGATAACAAACATGAGGATGATGAGAAGACCAAGTTGAAGTGTTTCAAGATTAGTCTTAGGACTTAGGATCTATCATGTATGGAGCTGTCAACTAGATATCTCAATGGTTAAAAGATCTAAAATAATCTGCTTCTTAAATTAAACTGAAGTTTTAAAGTAGCACTTGAAAGATCAAATGGTTTAGAAACTAAAAATAAGCATTTCGAAGCATTTAAGAAAGGTTTTTTGAACTATTTTTAACTGAGGTATTCGAATACCTCTTTATGGTATTCGAATAACCTGATTCGTAACTTATACTTTCTGTTTTGCCAAAACAGAGGCATTCGAATACCCCATATGGTATTCGAATACCCTGATTTCGAAACATGCCTTTTTTTAACTGAGGTATTCGAATACCCCTCTATGGTATTCGAATAACCTGATTCATAATTCATACTTCTGTTTCTTCCAAAACAGAGGTATTCGAATACCCCTATATGGTATTCGAATACCCCTATATGGTATTCGAATACCATGATTTCAGAATATACCTTTCTAAATGAGGCATTCGAATACCCTTGGCTGGTATTCGAATAACCCCAGCTTAATCAATTTTTTTAAATATGTTTTGACAGAGGTATTCGAATACCTCCTGCTGGTATTCGAATAACCCACGGGAATCAACTTTGAGTTTTTGAATTCATACGAGAATCAAAATCATTTAATATCATTTTAATGCTCCCAACGGCCATTTTCTCATACAAAGCTCTATAAATAGAGGCTTGGGTCACCTCTGATCACCCCCAAACATTTTGATCAATTTTTGCTTGGATGAAAACGAGTTTTACATTATTTTCTCTCTTTCTCTGTGCTCTTAATATTGAATCCTTGAGATATCTGTGAGACAGCTCTTTAGTGCTTCAATTTGTAATTATTTGCTCTTAGAGAGAGTTTCTTCTTCATCTATTTCTCTAATATATTGTATTGAGGGTGAGGTATCCCTCAGGATTGTATAAGGGTGAGGTATCCCTGATTGATTGAGGCTTGAGCACAAGGGTAGAGTTTCCCTGTGTGTGAAAAGTGCTCTATTGTGTAAAGGTTGCAAGCACCTATTTTAAGCTTGTCTTGAATAGTGAAAAATCTCGAACTGTGTTTCGGGGACTGGACGTAGGCCACAAGTGGTTGGTGGTCGAACCAAGATAAATACTGTGCCTATTTTTCTTTCCTTATTCTCTTTTCTTTATGCACTTTATTTACTATTTCCTGCAATTTAATTATTAATTGTTCTTTCTTTTCTTATCTCTTTCACATCCTTTAATATTTAAATTCAGCAAAGTTTATTTGTTTGAGGCTTTTGCGAAAGTTTTTGTTACTCAATTCACCCCCCTCTTGAGTATTGGAAGCCACTTGGTAACAACTTTAGCTTTAATGGTGGAAGAGAAATGAAAGAAGAAGAAGAACCAAAGGATAACCACCAAGGAGAATAGTCTTGGAATGGTGGAAGGAAGCTAGATATGAGTTTAGTTGTAGCAAACAATGGAGATGATCTCCAATGAGAGGGTGTGTACGGTGGTGAAGCAAGGAGAAGAGAGAAGAAGAGAAAGAGAAAGAAGAGAAGGAGAAGAAGAAGAGATAAAATGAAAATGTGATTATGGGCTTTCAATGCCATCTGCCATGTAAGAAGAATGGGGAGGGAAGAGAGAGAAAATATGTTATAAGGGAAATTGCTAGGAAGCTTCCCATAACAAGCTTGGATTAAATTTAATCCTTCTTTTGAAATTAAAACTAGTAGATGTGATACAAAAATCAGATTTTGAATAATATGATAATATTTTTAATACATGTTATTATTTATTGGACAATGGTTATAGTTGGCAGAAGTCAGCATTAACAAATCTGACAGATAAATTCTTTACAGTGTTTTATTATCTCATCTGTTAAGATTTCTCGAAGGACGTGAAACCTTGTAAACTGTGTCCGGCCTCGGGTTTAGTAAGATTCCCCGTCGACGTTTCCATAGTTCAAGGTTCTCAGGAAAAATATTTCATTTTCCCGACTCTGCTCAATACACACGCAAAACGAGGAATATATTAAAATATTTGTCGTTTCTGAAAAATTCTGAAAGAACTCACATAAATCACAAACATTAGAAAATAACTATTTGCAGTAAAATTTTTCAACTTTGGGAGCGTTACAGTCGTTTTGCCAATTCCGCCCAATGTGCACGCAAGACGAGAAATAATATTAAAATATTCTGCGTTCTCCGAAAGATCTAGAAAAATTCTTAAAAATCCCAAATATTATAAACTGATCACTTATTCTAAAATTATAATTTTTCGGGGTGTTACAACTACCTTCTCTTCTTGCATTAACACTGACTGCGGGATTTAAAGATGCAAACCCAAGTGCAGGTTGTCTCAAGTAATAAATTTCTTGGGAGTCCGAGGTCGATCCACAGGGAATTGATGAAGAAAAATTAATTGAGGTAAGAAAAGGATTTGTCACTACACCAAAAGTAATAAAAGATGTTCACAAATGAATTTAAGAACTTGCTTGGGTTAGGAGATCCACTCTTGGTAATAAATTAAAGACAAGATTATTTCTCTTTATAACTCAATTGAAATCCACACACAACGGAGGTTCCAATCGAAAAATATAACATTCAAAGTTCAATTATATATGCAATCATATTATGATTCCTTTAATTATCTACCAACATTTATAAATGAGTTCAAGCATTCACTGTGCCAATCCTGTTGTCTACAATACATCAAGATCTCCATTATACAAAGAAGGTTTCTAAATTGATTGGAAACAAAATACAACACATATAATGTCCATTTGATAATATATCATTTAAGCACAAGAAATAGAATAATCTAACCTTATTTCATTACCAAGAGCTTCACTCTTTCACCCAAGCAAGATAAAGATTTAGTTACTCATGGATAAGAAGAAAGAAAGAGAGAAGAAGAGAAAGATGAACATAGATTTAATTTAGAGCAAGAGAAAATTACAACAAAAGAAAAAAATAAACAAGCATAACCATAACTTCTAAAAACTAAGCCTAACACCAAGAGCACCAAATGATCAGCCAATGGTGCCTTTTATAGAGGATTAGGGATACAAAATGACAAGGGGGCTGATTAAGAGTAGGTGGATGAGTGGATGAATGAGTAGAAAATACCAAATGATGAGTTGGTGAGTGGAAAATTATTGAGATTCCTTATCTCCGAAATCATTCAGTGTTGATCTCATGGATGCCATCAGAATGAAGCAACATGGTCTTCATGAAAGTCGTAGCATTTTGTCTCAGATTTCCAATGGCACTAAAATCATCTAAAAATTCATCCTACAGCCCAAGATATGACCCAATTACTACAGACTGTTCAGGCCCAATTTTAGCACCTCTGTTTTGACTTCCAGATCCAATATCACCTTCAAGCTGTCCGAATGAGCTCTTATGGTCTTATGAAAGTTGTATATATGGGTCTTAACTTTCAACTCTCCAAATTTCAGCCCAAGAAAGTTCCTACAGCTCGAGTTATGCTCTGATTACTGTACACTATTCAGGTTCTAGTCACAAAACTCATGTTCTGACTTCCAAGCCCAATTAGCTCCACTAGATGTCTGATTGAGACTTTGAGCTCTTCATCAAAGTTGTAGAACTTTCTCTCAGCTTTCCTACAAGGTAAAATTCATAATTTCTAGACATCTAGAACTCAAGATATGACTAAAATACAAAAATAGTGTAAGACCCAAATAATGCTGAAAAAATCAATTAAGTCCAATTAGAGTCCAATCTTACAAAACATAACCAGGCTTAATCAATTAAGCACATGAAGAGTGTAAATGACTAAAAATGAGGGTTTATTAACGTATAAAATATGTGATTATCAAATTCCCCCACACTTAGCTTTTTGCACTCTTGGGCAAAACACATAAGACCAAAGCTAGGAAACAAAGAAAAATGACACAGACTCAAAAGCTAAAAACTCTAAAAGACTCGATGAAGTAAGAAGAACAACTTGAAATTCAAGGGATCAAAGCATTAATGAGGTAACATTTCTTCACATCTCAAACCAACAAGCAAAGAAACTTCATTTGAAAAGAATGAATTAAGAATGATAGATCCTCACAGAATTCACTCTCAATCTCTCAAGTGTTTAAAAGGTAAGTATTTTACTCTATTCAACCCATGAACAATTGCACTACCATAAGCTTGCTTATCTTCTACTTCTCTGCTACTCAAAACACATGCATACAAAAATCAAAAGAACTTTATTCAAGGCTGTAATGGGGTCATGGTAAAGGAGAAGAGATAATATGGATATGAAAAGATAAATACTAAAGAGAATAAAAGAGCATTATAGTACAGTTAGAGTAGAGAAAATGTTTGAGAACATTCATCATAAAGGACAACCACCAATATTTGACTAATGTTTTGTTGAATATCAATCCCAAATTGGTGAATTGAATTTCATTGTTAGACTTGAACATTCTCTTTTTCTTCCTGTTATTTCCAAGCATCCACCTTTATTCTAGACTCTAATAATCCTTTGATTGCAACAGTGGTCAATTTTTTATTTTTGAAAGATCATTATGCACACACACCCCCACACTTGTTCAAGAACAAGGTCAATGCTCTCTTATTCCCTAAGGTTGGGTAAAAACATGTATTTTTCTTTTTTTTTCTTTGAAGGTACGAAATGAGCTAAAAATAAGGAATGGTCAAATAAGTTCAAGGAGGTTAAACAATGGAAAATATACAAGGATGGCTATTTGGTCAAAGTAGCTATTTCAAAATACCTCAATCATATTAATGTATGCATATGAAAATGTAGCCTAAAAAAGAATCAAAGCAAGTTCTAGAGTAACAATTCCATGAGTGAAAATCACACAAGAAAGAAGAGAATGATACAGATATTCAATCCATTCATCAATAAACGCAAAATCTCACAAGGCATATTTCTATCATTCTCAATCCACCAATTCAACATCCATAACCAAGCATGTGAAATTTAAGAAAGAAGATAATTTATTCAATCATGCTATGATTCCTGAATTTCAATTGCTTCAAAGGATGTGAGAGTGCATTCGCTTGAATCTTTCAAAGGAAATCAAACAGCAAAACTTAGTTAATTCCAAAAATAAACACTAAACAGTTACTACCCCAACTAAGATGCGTCTCAAGAGTAATAAATTGTTTCCAAAATTTACTCCTTACTTTGCCATCACTAATTGGTTTTACTACGAATAGGTTTCTGATAGCCATAACACTAAACATACTTTCCAATTTAGATGTGTCTCAGAAATAAAATTACTCCTTACTCTACCATCATTCATTGGTTTAGTAAGTCGCTGACAATCATATCATACTTCCCAAAAAAAAAATTTTTTTTTGGTCAACTATCCTTCCCCCCCAACTAGATCACAACATTGTCCTCAATGTTAAAATATAGATGAGTAAAGGATAGAAGATATTACCTGTTGGAGAAATCTGACACAAATTTAAACAGAAACAAAGTACTATAATAAAATCAAAGGTAAAGGAGAGTTATAAACGAAGTGTCCGATCTGACTTTCTTTTCATCCTGCTTCCCTCACTGTTTCTTGCTGACCAATCTATCTGAGCTATTGCTGGGCAGGATCAAAGATCAAAGGTAAAGGAATTTTTTTTTGTATTTTTTTTTAACTTCAAGAAAACTATTAGGGTAAAGAAGTCTAGAAACCCCTGAAGGACCCTGCTCAAAGGATCGTCTGTCCAAAACCAAAATATAGTAAAATCATACAAAGATAAAAGAAATATAATAACAAATGATAACATACCTGTATGTACAACTTTCATGGTGTATCTTTATACTGCGCGTCATGAGTTCAGTAGTGGCATATCTTTATACTGCATGTCACCAGTGCAGTAGACACTCACGTCCGTTTATTCGAAGAAAGGAGAAAGAAGAAACCATCGTGGGTTTCCATCCTGGGTCTGGAACCTGGAGTGCTCACACTTGGGCTCGTAACATCAACAAAGATGCTAAAATCTGAAACCCGTAATGTCCAAGATCCAAAACATCCCATCCCAGGGTGCTGAGAGCCTCTTCTAATAAAAGAGAGGATCAAGCTCAGATGCCTTATACGCTTTAGCAGCCGCGGGTTACTTCTCACTAATAACCAGAGTGGGACGCTTCTGCTTGTCCATCAACTCCACAGTGCCTAGATGGTAAACATTGGGATATGGAGTGCGGCTCTCTACAGAACATGGTACATGAACTTTTTTAAGGACCAGCGTGTAAAGGTCCACCCTAGTCAATGACGGGTCAGCCAAAGGCTGGGGCTCCACAACTAATTAAAGTCATGGTACTCCTTCCGGACCGCCCTTGTTCAAACATTTTTTTCTTCTTTCTTTTATTTTTATTTTTGGCTTTTTTACTTTTTTTTTTAAAGATGACATGAAGAAGAAGAGGATGATATATACAGATTGTTGTGGATATGGCTCACATTTGCCTCTAGTTTAACGTCCAGTAACGGCTTAAACGCCTTCTATGAGTCGAGGATAAGCTTCCCATCCAATTTTCTTATAAATTGGCAAACAGGGTCTTTTAGAGTCAGATTCCCAAGACTGTAGTGTTTTTCTTCATCCTTGAAGAGATTCCACAAATTAAGAAGTTCACGATGCACCAATCCACAAGAATGCGTCTCAAGAGTCAATAAGATATCATCTAATGACTCCTTACTTAGTCCATTCTTAATGAAGAAAATTTTATCTTCTCTGTTTGCGGAAACCATCCCCAGAGAATGACATCGCTTGTTACAATTCCATCGTCCACATTTGTGACAAACTTGTAACCTTTTTGTTCTTCTTCTTTTAGAATATGAACTTCTTCCAAGACCTGGCATGTATGAGTCAAATGAAATTGAAGACTCACATGCTAGTCTGACCTTTGCTTCAATTATCCAGTGTACATCTTCTGGCATACCTTTGTGCATTAACAGTCTCAATCTTTCACATCTAACTTTGTAGATTTTTTTCAGAGCATTTTGAGGGAGAGAAGGAAAATGTTTTCTCAGGTTTAAAAGAATGACATCCATTTTAAAGGAGAAGAATGATTCAGTTATTTTGGGAAACTAAAAAATAAACCTACTTGAGAGTCATGGAGTACCGTATTCACCACTTAACCAGCAACACAAAGAATTGCAAAAACAAGGCAACAAAATTAGAGTGAATTCTATTTATAACAAGAATCAAAAAGAGAGATGAATTCTACCTCATCAACTTAGTTTTCCAGAAATGGTTTGAGCCTTTGTCCATTGACTTTAAACACATTACCATTCCTAAGATTCTCAGTATCTATAGCCCCATGAGGATACACATGTTTAACAACAAAAGGACCACTCCACTTAGATCTCAATTTTCTAGGGAATAGGTGCATGCGAGAATCATAAAGCAGAACTTTTTGACTAATTTCAAAAGATTTTCTTAAAATTATCTTGTCATGAAAAGCTTTTGTTCTGTCTTTATAAATCTTTGAGTTCTTATATGTATCATTTCTCAATTCCTCAAGTTCATTTAATTGCAATTTGCGTATCTTGCAAGCATCATCAAGATTTAGATTGAAAGCTTTAATGGCCCAGAATGCTTTATGTTCCACTTCTACAAGTAAGTGACAAGGTTTTCCATAGATTAACCGATAGGGTGACATGCCTAAAGATGTTTTGAAAGCAGTACGGTAAGCCCAAAGTGCATCGTTTAGTCTTAAAGACCAATCTTTACTATTTGGGTTAACCATTTTTTCCAAAATTTGTTTAATCTCCCTATTTGCCAATTCAACTTGTCCACTTGTCTAAGGATGATAAGGGGTGGCAATTTTATGTGTAATATCATATTTCTTCATTAAAGATTCAAATGGTTTATTGCAAAAATGTGATCCCCCATCACTTATGATAGCTCGAGGGATTCCAAATCGACACAAGATATTTTCTTTTAAAAATTTGAGAACAGTTTTATGATCATTGTGTCGGCATAGAATCGCCTCAATCCATTTTGAGACATAATCAACTGCAACCAAAATATACACAAATCCAAATGAAGATAAAAATGGACCCATGAAATCAATTCCCCAACAATCAAAAATTTCAATGACAAGGATGGCGTTCAGAGGCATCATGTTTCTTTTTGAAATTGAGCCCAACTTTTGACAATTTTCATAACTTTTGCAAAAAGTATAGCAGTCCTTAAATAAAGTGGGCTAATAAAATCCACACTGCAAGATTTTCGTAGCTATTTTCTTTGAAGAAAAGTGACCTCCACCTGCTTCTGAGTGACAAAATTTAATGATACTACCTACCTCACTGTCAGGCAAACATCTTTGAAAGATTTGGTCAGCATAATATTTGAATAAGTATGGTTCATCCTAATAAAAAAATTTCACCTCTGTCAAAAATTTACTTCTATCTTAGTGCGTCCATTGAGGCGGCATCTTTCCTGTTACAAGAAAGTTGACTATGTTAGCAAACCAAGGCATGAAATTGACAGAAAATAAAAATTCATCAGGAAAAGAATCATTGATAGGTGTGCTATCAAAAGGTGAGCCTGTTGTAAGTCTGGACAAATGATCAGCGATAACATTTTTGGCTCCTTTCTTATTTTTTATTGTGATGTTGAATTCTTGAAGTAACAAGATCCACCTTATCAATCTTGGTTAGACATCCTGCTTAGACATCAAATATCTAACAGTAGAATAATCGGTGAAAATCACAATAGAAGAACCAATTAAGTAAGATTGAAATTTGTCCAGTGCAAAAATTATAGCAAGTAGTTCTTTTTCAGTAGTGGTATAATTCATTTGTGCACTGTTTAAAATTCTACTTGCATAACAAATCACATGAGCCTTACCTTCCTTTCTTTGGCCTAAAACAGTGCCCACAACAAAATTACTAGCATCACACATTAACTCAAAAGGCAAAGACCAGTTAGGAGATTGCATGATAGGAGCAGATGTTAGAAGACCAATTAATTTTTCAAAAGATTTTTGACATTCTTGAGTCCAATCAAATGATGCATCTTTCAGCATAAGATTGCATAATGGTCTAGATATGGCACTAAAGTCCTTAATGAATCTTCTGTAAAATCTTACATGTCCTAAAAAAGAATAAACTTCTCTGACTGTTTTTAGGGAAGACAAATGAGCAGTTAATTCAACTTTGGCCTTATCAACTTCAATTCTTTTAGAAGATATCACATGACCTAACACTATTCTTGAGGTAACCATGTAATGAAATTTTTTCCAGTTTAGCACAAATCCTTTTTCTTCACATCTTTTAAGAACTTTTTTCAAATTATCAAGATAATTTTCAAAAGAATTTCCAAAATCTATCAGATCATCCATGAAAACCTCTAAATAATGCTCAATCATGTCACTAAAAATGCTTAACATGCATCTTTGAAATATTGCCATAACATTACAAAGGCCAAAAGGCATTCTTCTATATGCAAAAGTACCAAAGGGACATGTAAAAGTGGTCTTTTCTTGATCTTCCAATGCAATTGGTATTTGATTATAACCCAAAAAACCATCAAGAAAACAGTAGTATGGATGTCCTGCTACCCTTTCCAGAATTTGATCAAGAAATGGTAAGGGAAAATGATCTTTCCTAGTAGCAGCATTTAATTTTCTAAAATCAATACACATACGCCAACTAGATGAGACTCGCGTAGATATTAATTCACCCTTATCATTTTTAACCACTGTTATTCTAGATTTCTTAGGCACAACTTACGTAGGGCTTACCCATTGACTATCAGAGATAGGATAGATAATTCAAATATCAAGCAATTTAAGGACTTCAGCTCTAACTACCTCTTTCATGTGTGGATTTAATCTTCTTTGAGGTTGTTGAGAAGTTTTAGCATTATCCTCTAAATATATTCTATGTGTACAAATTAATGGATTAATGCCTTTTATGTCCTTTAATGTCCATCCAATTGCACTTTTATGCCTTTTAAGTACTTCTGTTAATATACCTTCTTGTTCTTCAGCAAGAGAAGAGAAAATTACCACTGAAAAGTTTTGCTTTTCTCCCAAAAATGTGTACTTTAACCCAGCAGGTAATGACTTTAGTTCCAGTGTGGGTAGTTCTTCATAGGCATTATCATTCATGGGTTTTAGCTCTTCAAATCTTGGCTTCCATCCTTTGTACTCCATTGCATGTTTACAATCAAGCAAAGAGCATATTTCAGAGATATCATCTTCTAATTGCATGCCTGAATCAAATGAATTGACTAAACAAATTTCTAATGGGTCAGAAGAACTCCTTGTTTGAAGATGATCATCTATAATGGCTTCAATTCCTTCAACTTCCTCTTTTTCATCAAGGACTTCCTATGGTTGCTTGCACATGTTAAAAACATTGAGCTCCAGTGTCATGTTTCCAAATGTTAGCTCCACCACTCCATTTCTGCAATTTATCAAAGCATTTGATGTTGCTAAAAATGGACGACCTAAAATAACAGGAATTGACTTGCAACTATCAACCATAGGTTCAGTATCCAAGCTAATAAAATCTACAAGATATATGAATTTATCAACTTGAACTAACACATCTTCTACTATTCCTCTTAAAATTTTAATTGATCTATTGGCAAGTAGAAGAGTTACAAAAGTTAGTTTTAACTCACCCAAGTTGAGTTGCTGATAAACTGAATATGGAAGCAAATTGATACTAGCACCAAGATCAAGTAAAGCTTTTTCAATTTTATGTTCTCAAATAATGCATGAAACTGTAGGATAACCAGGATCTTTATATTTCAACGCATTATTATTCTAAAGAATAGAGCTTACCTGTTCAGCTAAAAATGCTTTCTTTTTCACATTTAATTTCCTTTTAACAGTGCACAAGTCCTTCAAATATTTGGCATAAGAAGGAATTTTTTTATAGCATCTAACAGAGGAATATTGATCTTCACTTGTTTCAAAATTTCAAAAATTTTAGTGTGGTGGTCCAATTTCTTTGGATTATTCAATGCTTGAGGAAATGAGGTGAAGGCGAGAGTTTAGTCTCCTTTTGGTCAACTTCTTCATTTTCTTGGGGAATTGGTTCATCTTCTTTCTCACAAGGTTCGGGAATTTATTTTTCAACAACCTTTCCACTCCTAAGAGTTATCACTGACTTGACTTAGTCCATTTGTTAGTTTTCTGAACTCCCCTCATTTAGACTGTACTGACCCTTGGGATTTGGTTGAGGTTGAGAAAGAAATTTTCCTTTCTCGTGAATGGTGAGTGCAGAAGAAAGTTTAGCAAGAGTGTCTTTTATGTCATTCATAGTTTGATTGTTTTGTTTATTAATGGCATCTTGCTTTTCTATGAATGCATGCAATGTTTCTTCAAGGTTTTTCCTATATGGTGGGATATAAGATGCATATCCTTGATAATTTTGAGAGTCTTGTTGTGCCTGAGGAGGTGGTGGTTGCACAAATTATGACTGATTATTATTCCTCCAGCTGAAGTTCGGGTGATTTTTCCATCCCGGATTGTATGTATCTGAAAAAGAAGTAAATAACTTTTTAAAATTATTTATTACATTTACTTGCTCATGTACAACTTCTTTAAAAATCGGAATGTTAGGACATTCATGTGTTGAGTATCCTAAGTCATCACAAATGCTACAAATTTCTTCATTTTGCACAGATTTGATTTCTTTTGCTTTTCTTAATCCCATGGCTTCAACCTTTCTAGCCAAACTAGCAAACCTAGCATTTAGATCTTCCTCTTGACTAAGGTGATATTTTCCTTTATAAGCACTTGCAAGGTTAGATCTAATTGAATTTTCAAAAGGGTTAGTAATATGCCAAGATTGAGAATTTTCAGCCAACTGGTTTAAATAGTCTAAAACTTCATCAGGTTCTTTATCAAGAAACTCACCATTGCACATTGTTTCCACAAATTGTTTAGTTTCAGGTGTTAAATGTAACATCCCGAAAAATACCTATTTGGTCATAAATCATCATTTTATAATATTCTTGATTTTTAAGAATTTTTCTAGAATTTTTCGGAAATGAAGAATATTTTAATATATTTCTCGTTTTACGTAAAATTCGAGCAGAGTCAGGAAAACGACTGTGGTGCCTCAAAAATTGGAAAATTATGTGACGAATAGTCGTTTTATAATATTTGCAATTTTTGGGAATTTCTAGGAATTTTCCGGAACCGTCGAATATTTTAATATATTCCTCATTTTGCGTACACACTGTGCAGAACCAGAGAAATGCGATGTTTTCTCTAAGAACCTTGGACTATGGACATGTCGACGGGGGATCTTACTAAACCCGAGACTTGACACAGTTTACGAGGTTTCATAATTTTCGAGAAATTCTAACAGATAAAATAAATCAATACAGCGAAAAATTCATCTGTCAGATTAATTAAATACTGACTTCTGTCAACTATGACTATTATCCATTGGATAATAGTGTATAATAAAAATCCTATCACATTATCCTAATGTAATCTACTTTATGTCAAATCTATCTACTTTAATTCAAATTTAATGGTTAAATAATCAAAGCTTCCTTAAGAAGCTTTGACCCAAACATGACTCATGTGTTTTGGCTTCCTTTGGAAGCCAATTCCTCACCCACTCCTCTCTCTTTCACGTCTGCGGCAGCCCACTAGGAGGGGAAATGAATTGGTTTCACTTAACCAATTATACACTTTAATTCATTTCATCTAATACCCATTTCTCTCTCCACATTTACGTTCTTCTTCTTCTTCTTCCTTTCTTCTTCTCCTCCATTTCTCTCCTACACCACACGGCCAGCCACTCCTCACCACCCTCATCCATCACAAAAAATTATTCTAAATACATTTTCTTACTCTCCTCACCATTCTAAACACCTTTCCCTCTTGGAGTTTCTTGAGATTCCATCATTTTCATCATTTTCTTCAAGCTCCAACTTTGAGCATTTTGGGTAAGTTTCAAGACCACTCTTTCTCTTCTCTTGATTTCGTGGTTGTGGTCTTCTATTTGGTCATCCATGGTTGATTTTTCAAGCCTTGATATTAATTCTAACAAAGTCTCCAATTTTTAGGGTTTTGGTGGCCAAATCTGAAAATTCCAAGGAGGATTCTTGGAGTTCTTCTTGATTTCTTCACTTAGGTAAGAGGAAGACACTCCTCTTCAACCTCTCTTAGCATCTAGGAATCTTGATTGTGTGATTTGTGGAAAAACCCTAATGAGGGTTGTTCTTGAATTTGATGATTAATTATGTTTATGCATTGGTTTTGTGATAATTGTGACCTTGGATTGATTTGTTATGTACAATGGAATGTTGGAATGGATTGAATGAGTTAACATGGATGAAAAATGATTGGATACCCTACATGGAGTGC
Organism: Ormosia emarginata; assembly: GCA_029884605.1. Taxonomy (NCBI): domain Eukaryota; kingdom Viridiplantae; phylum Streptophyta; class Magnoliopsida; order Fabales; family Fabaceae; genus Ormosia; species Ormosia emarginata. The sequence continues at coordinate 729,599 of JAQQTP010000045.1, forward strand.
CACGGTTTTGGAGTGGAAAAATTGGATGATTTATGGTTAATGTGTAACAAGTGTAAGACTTAGATTAATCAATGTAGTAAATGGAATTTAATGGATGAAAAATTTGAAATGGAAACCACCATGAGGGCTACGGTTTTGAAGCCAAGAATTTAGAGTTTTTGGTGAGTTAATTTAACAAGTGAACAATTTAAAGAATCAAGGGAATGGTGTACAAGATGATGACTTGAAAGGATTTGAAATTGGACCCATTAGGAGGCCACGACCTCTAGGGCATTATTAGGTGAAAGTGTGGTTTTAGTGTTTAGAAACATAAGTAATTAGGTAATTAGGAATCTATGTAAAGAAATGGACAATTTCTAAATTAGAAGAATTTATCATAGTTAAGACTCCCTAAATCTTAAAGGACCGAAAGTGAATTCATCATAAGACTTAAGATGATTCTAAGTGGGTAAAGAACATGAGAGTGTGAGGCTTGAGAGCTCAAACGGAATGTAAGTTATAGGAGATTGAATTACCTTGGAGCGCTAAATTGACTACAAGAATTTATTTTGAGCATAAACCGTAAGAAAGGAAATAAACTCTAAGTTAGGATTCGTAATGAACCTAATGATGCATCAATTGGCTTGGTATTTACATTATGTTGTTGTGGGTCTATGTGAGTGACCATATATATATATATATATTGATGCTTATATTGGCCTAATGTGGCATATTATGGGATTGTATGAGATTGTGGATCATACATGTGCATGCATAGTGTCTTATGCATTGTGATTATTCTTGTGGACTGTTGTAAGGCCAAGTTGCCTAGGAGATTGAACACACCTTAGTGCGGGTGCGAATAGACAAGTGTAGGTCATTAGTTGACTTTGGGGGCATCGGGGCGTCGGGGCAGGGGTTCCTCATCAATGGGAGGTTGGTAGCTCTCCTGCCCGTGGGGTAGACCGATGCAAACGCACCGACGATCCGGACCGAGACACTGTCCTATATCGTGATCTAGTGTAGAATGTCTGTACAATGCCATGATTGCGCATGAGAATATTATTGATAGCACGGCCTCGGCGGTAGGAGTTACGTACATGTCTCCTGATCTTTCTCTCCGATTAGTTGAGTCTAGCTCCATGGAGTAGGAATTGAGAGAGCATGCATATGAATCATGATATACACTGTCATCATTAATTCTTACTTTCTGCAACTATAATTGATTTAATTGCCATTATGATGATTATCTGCCTGGAACTGTTTATTTGCTTACCGTTGGAATTACTGCTTATTACTTGAGTATGTTGTTTCTAAATTGCTATATGGGCGCGTGGCACCGTTCTGTTTCTAGCATGCTATAATTGGTAATGACGTAGGATGTCTTACCTCTTTCTGTGTTCTGCTATCTATTGTCTGTAATTATATTGCATCTACCGAAGACGACGGCAACGAGTTAGAAGCCCCTGACTTCCCTAGCTTCTGGCCCGTACTTGATTAGTACCTGTTGTAGACGATGGGGACGCGTATACGAGGATTTTTGGGAGATGTACGTCTGACCTTCCTGGGAGGGCTAGAGTGCTGGCACATCAACCTGAACTCTGACCGTTGCGTCTACTTGGGAGACGTGTCCATTGCCCTAGCCTGGAGACGACATGAGGCACCCGTGATCACCTGCCACGTCAGCCTACGTTTAGAGTTTTACTTGCCCATCCGTGAGATGTGGGGCGACCGCTACTACACTCCACGGGAGGACTCCTTTGATTCCACCGCTCGGGCCCCGTCCCGTGTTTTTGTGGTTCCAATGGAGGTTTCCTCGGAAAAGGAAGATCTCGCTGAGGATCCTGACACGGTTCCTCCTCATTTGAGGGATTGATGTCACTGGTGGCTACTGATGGCTGCCAGTGTTTTTATTTTTGGGGGCCTGATGTATTACTTTTTGGTGGGCTGTATATTTTGTATATGCATGATGGTTATGTATGCATGATTACCTTGGGTTGGGTATAGTTTTGCTTTTTGGTGATGGCCAGGCTTGTACTTGCAAAACAATTGTATTAAACTATATATATATATATATATATATATATATATATATATATATATATATATATATATATATATATATATATGTGTGTGTGTGTGCTATTCGGGTGCAAATTGTATCTTGTTTCATTCGTTACTTTTATTCCCATTCCGCATTATTGTTATTCAAAAAAAAAATATATTGCCAATTTCGTTCATATGGTTAAACATCAACTAAATGAAATGAACCGGGTCTTAATTGTTAGACTATTTAATTTTCGTATTTCATTTTATTTGACAATGTGACGTTCCCTCCCAAAAAGGGATGTTACATTAAACATTTATAAAAGAAGCTTATAGTGCGCTATTTTTCAAAACCATGATGTGGGCAAGAATTTAACAAATCTTTAAACCGTTCTCAACATTAAAAATATGCTTCATTTGAATTTTGGAAAAAAAATTTAGATTTGTCTTTTCATAGCATTGGTTTTATGTGTTGGAAAAAATTTCTTTAAGAACTCACCTTGCATTTCTTGCCATGTGCCAATTGATCTTGGTTTCAAAGTGTTAAGCCAATATTTTGCTTGATCTTTTTTAAAAAAAGGAAACAATTTAAGCTTAACAATCTCTTCAGTGCAATTGCAGTTATTGAAAGCAATACATACTTCCTCAAATTCTTTCAGATGTAAATATGGACTTTCATATTCTAAACCATGAAAATTAGGAAGTAAAGAAATCATACCTGTCTTAAATCTAAAATTGTTGACATTGAGTGGAAAGATAAAACATGATGGATTAGAATTTCGAGGTGGTTGCAAATATTCACGCATAGTTCGTAACAGTTGATTTTCATGTTCATCATGTACACTTTCATTGTCAGCCATTGTGTCAATTGTGTGTGATTGTGATTCAAACAAATCAATATATAAATTACTAGGATTAATTTTAACTAAACGACCAGAATTTATATCACGATACCAATTAAGCATAAATACATAAATAACTTAAAATAAATAAATAAAAATAATGTACAACCTGGCGGTATAACCCGCCATTAAATATTAATAAGGATGTGGTATAAACCAATCACCCAATAAATATTAACAAGTAAAAAGTTAAAAATAAAATACAGAAAATAAAGTACGGAAAGTAAATTACAGAAAATAAAATACAAAAAATAAAGTGCGGAAAATAAATTACGAGAAAATAAAATACAAAAAGTAAAATATAAAAAATAAAGTGTGAAAAGTAAATTGCAGAAAATAAATTTAAAATATGAAAACCAGAGAGAGAGCCCCACCAGAGTAGGTGAAAGAAAAGAGAAGAAGAAAGATTATTTCGTTATGTTAGAAAGCAATAATAAATAACGAGAAATTAAAAAGTTAGAGTACTGAGAAAATAAAAGACGTAAATTAAAAAGTTAAAGTGTAGAAAATAAAAGTTAGTAAGTAGAAAATAAATGACATAAAATAAAAGTTAGTAGGCAGAAAATAAATGACAGAAATATAAAATTTAGTATGTTAGCAAGTTAGTAGGTTAGTAAGTTAGATAGTTAGAAAGTTAGAGAGTTAGTAAAGAAACCAAAGGATCGACAAGCTGATCTTTTGCTCCAGTGAGGGAGAAGAGAGAATAGATTTTATTAAAGAAAAAGAACCTCAATAAATTAAAACTTCAAATCAAGTCCCCGGCAACAGTGCCAAAAACTTGACTGTAGGATTTAAAGATGCAAACCCAAGTGCAGGTTGTCTCAAGTAATAAATTTCTCGAGAGTCCGAGGTCGATCCACAGGGAATTGATGAAGAAAAATTAATTGAGATAAGAAAAGGATTTGTCACTACACCAAAAGTAGTAAAAGATGTTCACAAATGAATTTAAGAACTTGCTTGAGTTAAGAGATCCACTCTTGGTAATAAATTAAAGGCAAGATTATTTCTCTTTATAACTCAATTGAAATCCACACATAACGGAGGTTCCAATCGAAAAATATAACATTCAAAGTTCAATTATATATGCAATCATATTATGATTCCTTTAATTATCTACCAACATTTGTAAATGAGTTCAAGCATTCACTGTGTCAATCCTATTGTCTACAATAAATCAAGATCTCCATTATACAAAGAAAGTTTTTAAATTGATCTCATTTTTCTAATTTTACATATAACTATTTTTCTTTCAGAGTTTCTAACACTATTCTTAAATGGGTTTTATGCTCCTCTTATGTCTTTAAATAGATCAAAATATCAAAAATCATTACAAATTTATCCAAATATAGCCTAAATATTATATTCATATAAACCATAAATACAATAAGAGCATTAGTTAATCCAAATGGCATCACCAAATACTCATAGTGGCCATATCTAATCCTAAAGGATGTTATAGGAATATCTTCTAATTTGATCATAATCTGATAGTATCCTGACTTTAAATCTATTTTTGAAAATACTGAAGTTCCTCGTGCTTGATCTAATAAATCATCTATCCTAGGGAGTGGGCATTTATTCTTAATAGTAACTTTATTTAACTATTTGTAGTCTACGTATAATCTGAGACTACCGTCATTCTTTTTCAAAAAAAGGACTGGAGCTCCCCAAAGAGATACGCTAGGTCTTATAAATTGTTTTTCTAATAACTCCTCAATAGGTTTCTTAAGTTCACTTAACTCTACAGGGGACATCCTATAGGATGCAATTGATATGGGACCTACTCCTAGTGTCAAGTCAATAAAAAATTCTATTTCTCTTTCTGGTAGTAGTTAGAAACATTTAGGGGAAAAACTTCAGGGTAATCTCTAACTACATGGATAGTATTTAAATTCAACTTATTCTTTGTTTCAAATAAAAGAAGGTAAATGTATCCTTGAGTTCTTTCCAGTATACCCTGATCAACTTGGATGTCAAATAAAAAGGTATTTTAAGATTTTTCTTTATCAAGATTTGAAAGGAATGAAATAGTTTTATCATGGCAATTTAGGATCACATGGTTATAAGATAGCTAGTCTATTTCCAAAATAACATCAGGATTTTGTAAAAGTAAATAGATTAGATTTGTAACAAAAGGTTTATTTTCAACAAAGATAGGATAGTTTAGACACACATAAGAAGTTCGGACTCGATTTCCAATGGGAGTGATTACTAATAAATTATAGGATAACTCTGTCACAGGCAAGTTTAGATTTTTCACACAATCATTGGATATAAAAGAATGTGTGGTTCCGGAATCATACAATACAGTTAAAAGAGTATTATTTACGAGGCACTGAGCTATTTTTAATTTGAGAGATTGTTCTGCTTCATGGCTATTAAAAGTAAAGACTCTTCCCAGGATTTGCGGCTTTGTCTAAGAGTTTTTGACTTGTGGTGCTGTCGAAGGATTTCCCTTATTGAGTCTGCAGTCTCTTGATATATGTCCAGGTTTACCACAAGTATAACATACCCGTTGTCCATACGGGCATGGTCTATCTCTGTGTGCCTTTCTACAGTTTGGGTACTTTTCTTCAAGTTGAACATGTTTCTCCTTATTCATATTTTGTCTGAATTTATTATTTCTAGCTTTTCTCCCATTATCTTCCCTTTCACACTTAAGATGGAATTATCTTTCCTGCTCAGCCTTATATTCCAAAAGATCTCTTTCCACAATTCTACACTTATTAACTAGTGTAGAATACTGCTTGATTTCCAACTTACTAACCTCTTTCTTAATTTATGGTATTAATCCATATTCAAATTTCACCACCTACCATTCTTCATTATTATTAAACTGGATATAAGAGGAAAATTTTGTCAATTCCTCGAATTTTGCCACATAATGTCCAATGGTCATGTTCCCTTGTTTTAATTATAAAAATTCCAATTCCTTCTCATTCCAAACACTGGCCGAAAAATATTTTTCTAGAAAAGCATTCTAGAAAATTTCCCAGGTAATGGGTCTATCTGGACTTTCCAGAAGTCTCTTGGTTCCACGCCACCAGTGTTTTGCCTCTCTTGATAGCATATATGTAGCAAAATTGACTTTTTGGGCATCAATACATCCAAAACAGTGAAAATTTTCTCCAGCTCCATGAGCTAGTTTTTTGTAGCAGTCAGGTTGTATTCGCCTTTAAAAGTTGGCAGATTTGCCTTACGAAATTCAGATAGTCCTTGGAAATTTAGATTTGTTGTAGGAGCACCTTGTTTTGGATCTTCATTTACTCGTATATGTTGGAAAATTTGATTGGTCGCGGTTGTCTGTTCCTGCATAGCTGTAGCAATTTCGGTGAGTGTATCCATCATTCTTTCTACTTTATCCTCAGGTTGAGGATTCGCGTTATTCCACCTGCGTGACATCCTTTCCTGCAACAACTTACTTATTTAGTCAAAAGCAATAATGATTCCCAAACCACTTTGCCTAGAATACTACTCTGATACCAAAATGTAATGTCCTACTTTTCATTTTATTTGTATTATTATGCTTATCTAAATTATTTAAAATTTCAAATTAGAATATCAAGTTATATAGAAACTACTACATTTTTTATTAGTTCATATGATATTTTACATAAGGGATTATATCCCTTCAAAAGTTAAATTTTACAAAAGTACTACTAAAGTCATCATTAGATAATATTTTACATGGTTTTTTATAATTAGTTTATACGTACAAAATATTTCTAAGTTAAGGCACCTACATCCCAAAAAGTGAGGTTTACAAAACCTTCTTGTGGTGCCATTATGCCTCTATTTACATATATATACAAGCATTATTATTTTCATAACTACTCGTCAAACAATATAACTATGAGGAACTGATCTCCAAAAATGACTGAAAACACGTAGTCCCCAATCTCTACTATAAACTTGTTCGATATGAAAATCTACTATTACTCTAACGGTCGACATTATCTGAAATGATAAACCACAAAGAGTGAGATAAAATCCAAGTAGGAAAAGGCAAAAACTAAAATAATAATTCACTCTTTACAATTCTCCATTTTTGTTACCATATCTAAGAGTCCAATAAAAAAAATATTATACAAATCAAAAATAGATTTGAAGTCAAGTTCGTAATAAAATAGAATAAGTAAATGATTCTAAAAAAATAAGAAATTTTCAAAAATGAATGAATAAGTAAATATCATAAACTTTTCTTCTTATTAAAGTCATTTTTATTAATATCATTGTCGTGCCATTTTCATACTCTTCACCAAATGTGCTTCTTCTTCATTAGGGTGTCGTACTCATCATGACTACAATAATTTGATTATGGCATTCCCAAATCCTCTCATCATGACCACAATCATTAAAAATGTTAAGGTATCCCTTAATCTTCTTATCATAGCCACAATAATTTGACTAAGACATCCCTCGATTCTCTCATCATGGTCACAATAATATTCTCTAATTGATCAAGGCATCCCTTGATCCTCTCATCACGGCAGCAATAATTTTGTTTGAACATTAATTCATTTTTATTCATGAGATGACATTTCAACTTTATATATATATATATATCTATATATATATATATATATATATATATATATATATATATATATATATATATCATAAACAGAGACTATTATCAATATTAAATAAAAGCATAATTTAAGAGCACTTAGAATTAGCTTCAAGTAGCATAAAGAATAGTTTAATATAATAAAAGAAAGTTCAAAAGAATAACTTGAATACACAGAAAATGAATCACGTCCCAAATTCTTAAGTTTAGACAATCTTTATTCGGATAGTCATCAATTTATCTAAATAATGCCAAAAAAATTTAGTTTTTTAGAAAAGCTCCATTCAAATGAACACTTGCATATTCGAATAGATTTTCTTGAAAAACTCAGTCCTACAGTGTTCATTCGAATAATTGATGGAGTTATTCGAATAACTCTTTTATGAATGAAATTTCTGAAGTGTTTTTAAAATGAGTTATTCGAATAAATCCAGGTTTATTCAAATAAAATGTCATAGTTTACTTTTGCAGATACCAGCAATATCACTATTTCTTTTAGCTAAACCAGAGCAATAAAAAAATGGACATAAAATGATGGACTAAGAGATATGAGTGAAGAAATAAAGAGAAAAGAATGGGTTTTTGCTATTTCCTACCTCTGTTAGAGGATTCAAATAAGAAAGGAAATAGTTGAGACAGGAAGGAGTTGGTTGCTGAAAAGCAGAGCAATTGATTTTGTGACATGGGTGGTTGTTTTGTGACGTGAAAGAGAGGATGGTGAGGTATTTATAGTGTTAGAATTAGGCTATCTTACGTAAGAAGATGATGAAGAGGATGTCATGGGCTGCTATGTTGTCAAAATAGGAAAACATTTCCAAGAAAAATCTATTCTCGTAATCATGCCTTTATCAGATTTTTATAGAGTTTTTATCAAGTTTTTTTTTATATATAATTTGGTAAAGGTTTATTCAGTTATCCTATTTTTTAGAGATGTTACACCATAACAACACCCACACACAAAACATCTCTAAGACACACAAATCAGTCATGGATTGAGTTGCTTACTTGAGGGCTGAGCTGCTGCAGCTGTAAATCGATGAAGAACACAGCAGTTCTATGCTTTCACGCCTCCACCACATATCGAGACCAACCTGATATGGAGAACACGAAACAGGGACCAACGCAGCAGAGGATGCCCTAGAGATGCGATGGCAGAAGATGGGTCTCTCAAAAGATTAGGTCATTAAGGTTAATTTGGTGTATGTTGATATGTGATTTTTGGCCTTTTATATTGAGAAAAAGTGAAAGCAATGATATTGGAACTGGGAAAATTTGAACAGCATTGTGTTGCTGCTGAAACGTCATTACGTATAGTCCATCGCGGCCGTTGTCTGTGATTTTCAATCTCCCTCGTGTCGCTAATTGAAGTGGAAATAGTGCTCGCCATGATCATTTTGTCATGGCTGCTACAAGCAAAACGTTCCGAGATTTGAAATCATGGTCACAAAGATCAAACCATGTCATGTCATAATGTTATTATATCTCTTTTCGGTATTTCATAGATGTTATTGGCGCTTGACTAGTAATATTGGAGCCTATTATTACTATAATTTTTAAAAAAAAAAATACTAAAATGTTATGGTTTATCTTGTCATTATTTGTATTCCTAGCGATTAATACAATCCATAAAGTTTGAGCACCTAGTGTTCCGTTTTGCATTGGTGATAATACATTAATTATGAGTAAGACAACACAGTGAGAATAAAATATTCAGAATTTTAATGAAACAAAAAGGGCGGTTGTTTAATAAAATAAAATGATAGAGACTATTTATCTATTTAAGAGCCAAAAAAACATGTCACATCATTATGATAAATATTCTAACAAAAAAATTTCTGGCTATCGAGCATTTTTCATTAATTATTTTAAAAAGGATAATATACCTAATGTAAATAGAAAAATTAAGGCTATGAATTTAGACTTAGTTGGAGTCTAAGTACACTAATCATATCCTCTATATTCTTCTTATGTTTAATTTTGATTATTATTGATATAAAAAAATTATACTGACGCGAAATCATATATTATCACTTTTCATCCCTGTTAAAGAGTTTGCTATTATTACAGTTAAATTATTTTAATGATCATAAAAGTGAATGATAGTGTAAAAAATTGTATATTAATAGTGAATAAAAATGAACCCATTCTTTTTGGTGTAAATAGGGTTCAAACTCAAATTAAGAAGAAAAGAACACTCATTACCAACCTATATTACCACAAATGCGATGCGTGAAGCTACAAAATAAAATAAAATAATTAAAATTTATTATAATAGTAAGTTTAGATATTGCTTATATGAATTCATTAAGGGAATCATCAGTAAAAAGCATGCACTCCTCCCCCCCCATCCTAATTACATGTCTGGTATAACAGAAATTATACATTTCAATATTTATTTCAAATTATAATGTTTTTTAAGAAAGAAATAATTTGAGGTAAAAATTTATTGCAAATACAATCAATGGAGAGAGATTTGATTTCAGGATAGTGAAAATATTTACAAAGATAAAAGAAAATTAATTTAAACTTTTTTATAAGTTGTCCTGTTTTAATGTGTAATAAAACTTTTTACAATATTACAAAGTCAACATTTAAGCATTAAAGTCACCAATTTCAAAAGTTTAAAGATGAGAGATATTAACTTAAAACACATTATTCTTAACAGTTTTTTTTATTAAAGCTGTAGTGAAATTAAAAATTTCCCAATAATAAAATTTTAATATTTTTGTTTTCATTTATTTAATGACAATTAAACCAATTACCACGAGTTGGTTTTATTAATTTCTTGATTCAATGATAATTACCAAAAGTTCATCATTTGAATTTTGTGATTGATTGCATAGAGGAAAAAAGTTATCTTTATCAATTAAAGCAAATTGATGACTATATGAAAACACAAATTGGGCAATTACTAATGCTTTCTCTTTTTAGCAATCAATTACAAAATAATTTTCTCTTTTTAGCAATCAATTGCAAAATAATTTTTATATTTATTGATCTAAAATAATTTATAAATATTAACTCTGTTCTTGACCGTGATCTGAGATCTCATCTAATAAGATTAACCTAGCACGCGTGCCACCGAACTCCGCCATCAATACTTCAGTCGGAGCCTTAGGACTACGGAACACAGCATGAGACCACTAAGATAACTAGATCTTCATAAATACTCATAACTATCAATCACATTCTTACGAGATTATAAAATCTATAACTGCCTCTAACATTAGATAATCATCATATCTATGTTCCTACATTATAGGGATGTTCTCCAATGACAAACAAAAGGAAGACAATCTTTAACAGGATACCAATCCTAAATATCTGCATTTAATACCGATCTTATTGCGATTCTAGTCACACTCTATATATACAAGGCTAAGTCAACCTTAACAGGTATTTGTAATCTCACTGCATAAACCCTACTTGTACACTGCCTGACTTGAGCGTTGGAGTCCCTTTGCAGGTACCCACCCCTTGATTCAATACGCTTGGCAGCAACTGTATAAGGAAGAAACCACCGTATACGTGTCTATCTCAGGTACCCTCTGAATCCACTTTAGAACATTGGCGTCATCTGTGGGAACTATAAACTTCTATTCCCACATCAACCATGGTGAGCACAAGACAGAACCAAAGGAAAGGAAGCGTTGCACACGCTGCCCCTGGCTAAGCACAAGGCCCAGTGGCACAGCGCGACCCTCTTTCCATTGCACCACCAGAAACAGGCCTGTTGTTGTGGAAACTCTTAATGAGGGGCACGAAACTAAGCCCCGCCCTATCGCGAAGGATCTCTGTCCAGGACAGACTTGTTTTTCCTAGTGGGGGAGCCAACAATGCTAACCAAGGAGTGAGAATCTCTGTGCATGCACGTCTAGGGATCTCAAATAACGAGGCAGACCATGCATCCCACTATGAGAATAACGTCTAATTCGAAATGATGAGGAATGGCCTTCGAGAGTTATTACACCAACAAATAATGCTGATCGAAGATCAACGACGATAGTTGGAAGAACAACGTCGTTGGTTGAAAGATCTTGAAAAATCCATGAGGACAAATATTGACGACGGAGAGTAGGAAGTAATCCATAATGAACAAAGAACCTAACTTGTCGATGCCGAGGTTGTTGGAAACAATACCCTGCCCCCCGACCGCCAGCAACAATTTTCAAATGCCCTAATGGCATATAGGGTCCCAAAGAACTTCAAACCTCTGAGCAATTTAGAGCCTTATGATGGGACGACAAATCATCAGGAGCACTTGGATGCCTACGCTCAGTCCATGCAGCTCTACAGATACACCCTGGAATTGTTGTGCTGGGTTTTCCTACTCTTTTTGAAGAATGATGCTCTCCGATGGTTCGTCACTTTACGGACAAAAATTACAGGTTGGGAAGACCTCACACAGCGCTTCCTGTTACACTACACTACCGCCAAGGAATGCTCATAATCGATTGATTCTCTTTCTAGAATTCGCCAAGGAAGTAATGAATCATTACGCGAATACATTAAGAGATTCAGTCACGCCTGCGTGGGTGTAAAGAACTTGGATGACAAGATAGCCTTCCATTATGTCAGGAAAGGTCTCCAAACTGACTCAGGCTTTTTCTAGTCATTGGTAAAAAAGAAGCCGGCAAGTCTAGATGAATTCTACCTATGTGCGGATAAATACCTCGAACTAAAGGAGATTACCAAGGCGAAAGAGAGCCTGGAGAAAGGTGAACCGGCCCATCAAAAAAGGAACCAGAACTCCACCCATCCCCGTGATTCCTCTAAGAACGAACGATATCGGCCCAAGTATTCTGAGTACACTTCTTTGAACACCTCTTGAGAGACAATCTTGAAGGAGGTCCTTCAAACCGAGTTCCAGGATATCAAGAGGCCACCACCCCTGAAGAAACAGTCCCAGAAGGACCATTTGAAACACTGTAGGTGGCATAAAAGCTTTGGTCATGAGATTGAGGACTATTATCAACTTTGGGATGTTATCAAATCCATGATCAAGGATGGACATTTGCAAAAGTACATCAGCGATTTCTGAGGAAATGAGGACTGCAGAAGACGTAAGGATCGGAGACAAAGTCGCAGTCCCTGGTAGATTCCGAACCAACGTAAAAGGAGAAGAAACTGGAGTCCTACCAGAAGATTCCGGACACCACCACGTCGTAATTTTGAAAACAGGCAAGATCAGAATCATGATACCCAAGGTGGGGGTAATAGGAAGGATAGACTTGTCAGTACCATTAGTGGAGGATTTGCAGGTGGGGGCTTATCTAATAACTTCCGGAAGAAGGCACTTCGAACAGCAGTCGTGAATGTCTCTAGCTCTTGACGAAGACCTCATGCCGAAGACAAGGACGTACCGCCTATTTCCTTCTCTGACAAAGACTATGACGATATTATTCGAGATCATGATGACCCACTAGTCATATTCGGGATAATATCTAACGCCGAAGTCCATCGTATCTTTATGGACCAAGGAAGTTTGGCAAATATCATGTTCATGGATGCCTTCAAAAAGCTAGAGTTCCCTTTGTCCACGCTCATACCATATGAAGGCGAACTCACTGGTTTCTTCAGAGAAAAGGTTACCCAATAGGTTATTTTGAAACTTTCTTAACTCTGGGTGACGACAGTTTGTATAGAACTATTAATGTGAGATTCCTAGTTATGGATTGTCCTTCGGCTTACAATATCATTCTAGGTCATCCTACATTGAATGGCATTACTGTTGTAGTCTCTAACGCCCACCAAACCATGAAATTCCCCAACAAGAATAATGAAGTGGTCACGGTCAAGGGCGATCAGATTGCAGCCCGCAAGTGCTATAACAAAAGTTTGAAAATCAGCAGGACTTCCAGGAAAACAAAGGCACGCACATCCAGCCCGGCCCGTGATCAAGTCGACATCTTGATGACCAAGTTGGATGTACATGAGGAAATTTGAGGTATCAGACCCCAGCCGGAAAGGGAACTGGTCCCACTTCAGCTCAGTGACAGGTCAGACCAAGTCACCAAAATAGGTGTGAACCTTAAAGAACACGAAAGGATCCAACTAGTAGAGCTTTTATAGAAAAATAAGGACTTATTCGCTTGGACATCCTCCGATATGCCTTGGATTGACCCTACTTTCATCTGCCATCGTTTATTTATTAAACGGGATGTGAAGCCGGTCTCCCAGAAAAATAGAAAAGTTGGCCTTGAAAGGCAACAGATTATTGAGGACCAAGTCAAAGAATTAATGAGTGTCGACTTCATCAGGGAAATTTCGTACACCACGTGGCTCTCAAATATAGTCCTCGTAAAAAAGTCTAACAGCAAGTGGAGGATGTGTATGGACTATACAGACCAGAATAAGGCATGTCCTAAAGATCCATTCCCCCTCCCAAACGTTAACAAATTGGTTGATAGCTCATCTGGTTTTCGTCTACTGTCTTTCATGGATGCTTACTCCGGATACAATCAAATCTCAATATATCCTAAAGATGAGGACAAAACTATTTTCATTACAAAGAGGGCGAGCTACTACTACAAGATAATGTCTTTTAGTCTGAAGAACGCAGGGGCCATTTATCAAAGAATGATGAACATAGTTTTCGAAGAACATATGAGGATAATGCTAGAAGTTTACATTGATGACATGATAGTCAAAATTCAATTGTCTAGATCATATACCTTGGACCTCGAAGAGGTATTTACGCAGTTAAGGAAGCTTGACATGAGGCTTAATCCTGAAAAGTGTGCATTCGGGGTCTAGGCTGGTAAATTTTTGGGGTTCATGCTAACTCACAGCAGTATTGAAGCAAACCCAGATAAATGCAAAGCGATGCTTGATACACATAGCCCTCAGAGTGTGAAAGAAGTGCAGTAGCTAACCGGATGGATCGCGGCTCTCACGCGATTCCTAGCTAAAATCGCTCACAAATCCTTCCCCCTCTTCAAGTTATTGAAAAAGGGGATAGGATTTGAATGGACCAAGGAATGTGAGGATGCTTTCACGTATTTAAATAACATCCTATCATCTCCTTCCATTCTGACAAGGCCAGAACTAAGTGAAACGTTGTATGTATACCTCTCCGTCCATGAAGAGGCCGTGAGTTCAGTGCTTGTCTGGGAAACGACTAAAGGTCAAAAGCCGGTTTATTTCGTAAATAAGGTATTACAAGGCCCTAAGACCCGATATCAAAAGATTGAGGAGGTTGCATTTGCACTCATCATCACAACCCAAAGACTTAGATAGTACTTCGAGTGCCATCCGATGGTGGTAAGGACAGATCAGTCTATCCGACAAATATTATATAAGTCGGACTTAGCAGGAAGAATGATTGGTTGGTCTATTGAGCTCTCCGAATTTAGGATTACCTATGAGCCTAGGGTAGCCATTAAGGCATATGTACTATCAGACTTCATTGTTGAACTCACCTCAGACCCCGAGAAAATATCTTAGACTGTGTTCGTAGATGGGTCCTCTAATCCCAAGGGGAGTGGTGCCGAGGTAATCCTAGAAAATTCAGAAAGAGTAACTATCGAGAACTCCCTAAAATTTGAATTCCCTACTTCGAACCACCAGGCAAAGTATAAAGCATGCATCGCTGGACTGGTAATGGCCAGGGACTTGGGGGCCACAAAGATAAGACTTTGTAGTGACTCATAGATCCAGGGTAACTATCAGGCCAAAGAGCCTCTCCTTCAGAAATACTTGGCGAGGGTACAATGACTCCTCATGAGTTTCCAGGTGGTAAAGGTAGAGCATATACCCTGGGAGTAGAATTCGAGGGCCGACCTCTTGTCTAAGTTGGCCAGCACCAAGAGCCCGGGAAATAACCGTTCAGTGATCCGTGAGACCATCTCACAACCATCCATCACCGACATGTTTGTTTTCCAGATCGAAGGACAAGAGCATACTTGGATCATGCCATTGATGGGATACTTACAGTCCGGTACCCTCCCCGAAGGCCCGAAGGAAGCCTCCAAATTGAAGAAAGTCGCAATCTGGTATACTATCTACGATGAACAGTTGTACCGACATGGGTTTTCTTCACCCCTCCTTAAATGCCTAACGCCAAAAGAGGCCGAGTATGTGTTGGCTGAAGTTCATGAAGGAAGTTGTGGACACCACTTGGGAGGCAAAGCCTTAGCCTTAGAGGTGCTCAAGGCAGGGTATTATTGGCCAACGATGAAAGCAGACTCTCATGCGCATGTCCAGATATACAACAAATGTCAACAACACTCCGACCAGTATCATGCTCTGCCAGAGGAACTATCTACGATGTCTATACCCTGGCCATTCTATCAATGGGGTATGGACATCATGGGTCCATTCCCTCAAGCTCCTGGGCAACTAAATTTTTTGGTAGTGGCAGTGGACTACTTCACTAAATAGATTGAGGCAGAGCCCTTAGTTAACATCACCTCTGCCCGAATTCAGAAGTTCACTTGGCGCCATATCATTACTATGTTTAGAACTTAGGAGTCCATCATCACGGATAATAGGACACAGTTCAAGGATAAGGGGTTTGAAAAGTTACTGGTCAGATTGAAAATAAAACATCAGTGTAGTGCTATAGAAAACCCCCGAACAAATAGACAAGCTGAAGCTACAAACCGTATTATCATCCACGGGCTAAAGAGAATGTTGGATGAAGCCAAAGGCAACTAGGCCGAGCAGCTAGATCACGTCCTATAAGCATACCGAACTACGCCCCACTCCACAATAGATGAAACTCCATTTAAGCTTACTTATGGTTGCGAGGCTATAATCCCTGTGGAAATAAGACTCACCAGATAATAACTCCGGCTTGATTAGGGATGACTTAGATCTCCTAGAAGAAAGAAGACGCCTTGCTCACATACACGATGCTGCAATCAAGCAGAAAACAGCAGTTAGGTATAACCTGAAGGTCATTCTTAGGAAGTTGCAGTCATATGACTTAGTTCTCCGCAGGGCTGACATCGACGGAATGAACGCCTCCCAAGGGAAGTTAGCCCTTAATTGGGAAGGCCCTTATCGTATCGTGATCAGCACCGACAAAGGAGCTTACACACTAGAGACATTGACAGGCAAGCCAGTGAAGAACTTCTGGAATGCAGACAAACTCAGAAAGTACTATAGCTAGGTGCCTTTTAAGGCCTAGTCTTTTAGGTTACTTCATGTTTGATCTGCCCATGTTTACTACGGGAATATTTTGTAGGGACCTCTTAGTCCTCATCAATAAAAGAGAGACATTTTTTTCAATTTCATTACATGATCGTTGCCAGCATGGACAAGATATTAAGGTACTCGCCGAGAGTTGTCTTATGTTAGACACGTCGTGTAAAAGAAAAATTCTATCTTGGAAAAATTTTGGCACTAGACCGTAAGCATTAAAAGACCCCAGCCAAGGACCGCTAAAAATAAAACACATCTAAGTGGATCTTACACACTAACAAAGTGGTATTAGACCCCCTGATAAAGTTTTACTATACCAAAGTCAGAGGATCCTAAATTCTAAAATCGTTAGTAATAGACCCCAAATAAGCTTTTTTTACCTTAGGCATGACTCCCAAATGCCAAAAAATGTTTTGGACATCAGATCCTAAACCAAGGTTCTAACTTTTAAATCATGTTCGAGTCCTAAAGGGACTCCTGAGCGTTCAATTTCAATGGGCATTGGACCAGGACCACAGCCTTCTTTTAATTTCCTAAGTATATTAGCAATGTGTTCAACATAATGGGCTTTGGACTCCAAAATAGACCATGGAAAACAAGTAAACAACTAACTTGATAATTAGAACCCCAAAAATTGGGGTAATTGTTCTTACAAAAAATATAAAACCCTGCGCAAGGGGCAGCAAAAAGAACTAAGCATTAGCCAAATCGTCAGCGACTTCTGGACTCTGAATGGTAGGGAGCGAAACCTCGGCAACATTTTGACCTTTAGAAGCAGCAGTCGGGTTCACAAGACGGCCATCATGAATCATCATCTTCGGGTCCAAGTCATTCAACACTAAGACCACTCCGGGATTAAAGAATTGGACCTGGTCGATGGCATTCTAGAATGACTCCGCGTTGATCCGCAAAGAAATTTCGATAGGCGGCTGAAAGTCACCCTGAAGAGAGTCTGCTCTAGCTTGAAGCTGTCGGGCCTAGGCGCGGATATTTTCATTATTAGCCTGGACCACGGTGACTTCCTTCTGCGCTCCCACCAAGCTGGCCTCCTTTTCTTTTAAGCTACCCTTCAAGGTTGTCACCTCTTTCTCTATCTCTCGGGTCCTGACTTCAGCATCACTTTTGGCCTTCAAAGCGGCCTTATTGGCCTTCAGAGCTTCCTCTTTGTCTTTCCGAGCCAGCTCCGTGCCCTGTTCTGTCGCCAACACCTTCTCGCTCATCCGTTGGTTAAACTCATCGTAACAGCATTCCAGAAAATGAGATTCAGCAGAAATGCAAAGAGCGTGAGTCTGAAAGAAGGGTAGAATCTCCTTGGTATCAAATTGGGAAATGTGGTCCACCACTTGGCTGTCTACGATGTTGTGGTCAATAAAAGACCTCGGATCTGAGTTATCCAAGTGCAAGGTGATCGGCCTAGATGGTCTTGATTCCATAGCCAACCTCTTACCCCGGTCGTCTAGTTTATTGTTGTCCCCTGCCCTTTTTCCTTCGCCTCTTGAGCAACCTTTCAGGAGAGCTCTCCAGTTGAACTTGTTCCCTCTTAACTATAGGTTCCCTTTCAATAATTAGGACCTCGGCTGGAGTTGATGAAGAGGCTGGGGCAGTCACCATAGGGGTATCCGAAGTGCTAGTGGCGTTTTTGGCCATCAAAGCCTCCAAAATAGTTAAAGTTGGGGTGGACTTCATTGATTCTAGACTGGCTGCAAAAACAAGCCAAGAGTCAGGAAACATGGAATATATGTAAGAACGAAATAGCATATAATAAATGCATTATGCTACCTAGGACTGCCATAATAGTCTCCTCATGAAGGGTGCCAAGGACCTCTCTGGAGCAAATTAAGCCGACTCGACTAACCCACATCTCAAAGAACTCAACGCACTCTTTTTCATCCTCGTCGAGATCCTCTTTCTCTTTCTCAATAAGTAGGAGAGGGACGTTCCACGTCCACTAGTTCTAGTATAAGCTAAACTTCATTTCCCTGTCATTATTTAACCAGAAAGGATGAGTATCGGTGGTCACCATTATCTTGAAGAACTTTTCCTTGAAATCCTTGTAGCTCTCTTGGTAGGGAAGGAAGACTTTCCTACCTTGCCGCGACCGGACCAATACCCAGGTTTATTGACTAGCATTAGCACCCACCAAGCTATACCGGGTGTGAAAATAAAAGAATGCTTTCTCCAAGCACCGCAGCCTAAGAACCCGACAAAGCCTCTCGAAGGTGAGAATGTTCACCTAGCCGTTGGGGTGAATTTGAGAAGGAGCCGCTTAAAGGGTACGAAGAACAGTAAGCTGGAAGTCATTAAAAGGAAGTTAGAGCCTGAACTTAGTAAAGAGGTCCTCATACATGAACATCAAGTGTGCTTCGACCTCCCGAGAAGAGCACACCCTTTCGTTGCCTGGCGAAAGGACCTCATAGTCGACTTCCGTTCTCCCTCCCTCGGACAACACCAAATAACCTTTGAGGTTATCAAGCGGTTCTCCAGGTTGGAAGTTGGATATACGATTATAGGCATCGTCCCCAACCCATGGGTATGTTAACCTGGGACCTCGACTAATCCGAATAAGATCCTCAACATTCGGAGCCTAAGCCGGGGCCTGGACCAGATCTCGGGCCTCGGAAGTTTGTGCTTGGGCTTTTTCCTTTCTTCCTCTAGCCATCGAGCTCCTAGAAACACCCAAAGAGGTCGGTAAGCAAATTGTCAAAATCAATGAACTTCTGAGATTCAGATGCATAAGGGGTAAACAGAAAAAGTCAGTTCATGCCCGTATACTAGCCTCCACACCCTCCAAAGTCTAAGCTTCAAAAGGACATCTTCACCGTGCTTAGCACAATAAAGGAAATACTCCGAAGGAGCTACGCCATTAAAGGGGGATGAAGAAAAAGAAAAGATACATTCTCTAGTAAATGCCAGTAAATGCAGAAACTAAAAAGCACATAAGCTATTCTGACTTAAATGGAAAAGCAAGAAAAATAATAGAAAAAGGAAATAAAGGCAGAAAAGAGTAAAAAAAGACGAACCTTGTAAGAAAAAGCAAGAATGGGCAAAGAAAAACACAAAGACGATGGAAAAATTCTCCCTCTCTATAAGGCACGAAATCTCTCTAGAATTTGATGTCTCAGAAGTGTGTTCAAACAGTAAAGAGAAAATGGCAAATCTTCAACCTGTATTTATAATTATAAGACGGTTAAAGGATTCGCCTGCCAACCTTTTAGTTTAAAAAAAACTGGTCATGATGCCCACGAAGCACCACGCATGACCACCCAGTCGAAGTGTGCCACGTAGCCCTCACAACTATCGTGGCAGTTGAAAGGACAATTACCCAGCAAATCAAGAGACACACTACCTCAACACATAAGAGTCAAGAAATTTTCTACTGACTCTGGAAAAATCTGAAGTGTTCACTTGACAAGTTAGTCAAAAAACTAACCACCCTGGAAAGTCCTTGCACGATGCAAAGAGCCCGGAGCCAAGTATTTTAAGCTTGCCACTTCACCGGTCTTGACTAATGATAATCACATATTTTATATATTAATGAACCCTCATTTTTAATCATTTATACTCTCCATGTACTTAATTTATTAAGCTTGGATATGTTTTGTAAGTTTGGACTCAAATTAGACTTAATTGATTTTCAGCATTATTTGGGTCTTACACTGTTTCTGTATTTTGGTCATATCTTGAGTTCTAGATCTCTAGAAATTATGAATTTTACTTTGTAGGAAAGCTGAGAGAAAGCTCTACAACTTTGATGAGAGTTCAAAGTCTCATTCAGACATCTAGTGGAGCTAATTGGGCTTGGAAGTCAGAACACGAGTTTTGTAACTAGAACCTGAACAGTGTACAGTAATCAGAGCATAACTCAGGTGTAGGAACTTATTTGGGCTGAAATTTAGACATTTGAAAGTTAAGACCCATATCTACAACTTTCATGAAGAACAAAAAACTTAGATCGAACAGCTTGGAGGTGATATTGGGTCTGGAAGTCAAAACAAATGTGTTGAAACTAGGCCTGATCAGTCTGCAGTAATTGGGCCATATCTTTGGCTGTAATGAGCTGAAATTTGGACATCTGAAAGTTAAGACCCAGATCTACAAATTTCATGAAGATGACTTTTCCATTTGATGATGGCATCCATGAGTTAAGTAATAAATTATTTCGGAGACAAAGAATCTCAATAATCCAACCACTCATCCAACCACTCCACCCACTCATCCACCTACTCTTAATCAGCCCCTTTGTCATTTTGTATCCCTAATCCTCTATAAAAGGCACAATGGGCTGATCATTTGGTGCTCTTGGTGTTAGGCTTAGTTTTTAGAAGTTATGGTTATGCTTGTTTATTGTTTTCCTTTGTTGTAATTTTCTCTTGCTCTAAATTAAAGCTATGTTCATCTTTCTCTTCTTCTCTCTTTCTTTCTTCTTATCTATGAGTAACTAAATCTTCATCTTGCTTAGGTGAAAGAGTGAAGCTCTTGGTAATGAAATAAGGTTAGATTATTCTAGTTCTTATGCTTAAATGATATATTATCAAATGGATATTATATGTGTTGTATTTTGTTTTCAATCAATTTAGAAACCTTCTTTGTATAATGGAGATCTTGATTTATTGTAGACAATAGGATTGGTACAGTGAATGCTTGAACTCATTTACAAATATTGGTAGATAATTAAAGGAATCATTATATGATTGCGTATATAATTGAACTTTGAATGCTATATTTTTCGATTGGAACCTCTGTTGTGTGTGGATTTCAATTGAGTTATAAAGAGAAATAATTTTGCCTTTAATTTATTACCAAGAGTGGATCTCCTAACCCAAGCAAGTTCTTAA
Source organism: Ormosia emarginata (assembly GCA_029884605.1). Classification (NCBI taxonomy): domain Eukaryota; kingdom Viridiplantae; phylum Streptophyta; class Magnoliopsida; order Fabales; family Fabaceae; genus Ormosia; species Ormosia emarginata. The sequence goes on from JAQQTP010000045.1 coordinate 751,078, forward strand.
ATTCATTTGTGAAAATCTTTTATTACTTTTGGTATTGTGACATATCCTTTTCTTACCTCAATTAATTTTTCTTCATCAATTTCCTGTGGATCGACCTCGGACTCCCGAGAAATTTATTACTTGAGACAACCTGCACTTGGATTTGCATCCTTTAAATCTCGCAGTCAACTAAGCACCAAGCTGGGAGCAACTTAGCATATTACATCAAGGTGAGTGTTGGACTCACCCCAGTATAAGATAAATACCACGGATTGCAGAAGAAAGGAAAAGAAAAGACAATGGAATTTACAATAAGAAATTTTATTGATACTTTCATTCCAAACATCATCATACATCAAGAACAAAGGAAATATCAAAGAATAGAGGGAAAAGAAAACATTGAGACATGAAATGTATAAGAAAAGAGCAGCCACCAAAGAGCCCTGAGGAAGAAGCAAATTTCATCACTAGCATCCTAGAGCAGCCACCAAAGAGCCCTGAGGAAGAAACAAATGTCATCACTAGCATCCTAGATCATGTCACATCTACATTTCTTGCAGAGCCAACATCGGTCTCTTCCCTGTGAAGTTGCTTCTTGAAAAAGTGGTTTGGCTTTAAAAAGTCCTAGCAAATCGGAACAGAGCACTATTGCCGGATCTCGGAACTTCTGCCAAATTCTTCTTCCCTGCCTCCTTCACAATGATAATAAAGATTGGGGTGCACTCTTCTTTGTTGGACAGGGCACAGTTTTTCATGAAGAGATCATTCCACTGGAACCCTAACCAGTTTCATGATCACCCCAAACTGCTTCAAATCCAAGTGCCTATGTCCAACACGACAGGTATCACAGATCTCCCCAACGATAGAATGTAGATTAAACAGACCCTCGTACGCTAGGAAAAAAAGACATTTGTCGTTAATACGCTGAGAAAGAAAGATATCTAGTAGAAGAATTATTTACAAAGGTAATAAAAAACTTTCAGAAACTTGAGGAAGAACAAGAAGAAGGTCTCCGCAAGAGGCAAAGTTCTCCGTGAATACACAAAAAAAGGAATGAAAAGTCATTCTCTGAGAAAATGTCATTTTCAAAATGATGTTACAGAGGGGAATGCCAATGTCAAAGGCAAACATTCCTCATTTATAAAGGGAATGAAGCATTCTGATTGGCTCCTAGAAAGGAGAACCTGTCAAACCATAAAATCCACATTTAATGCTCTCCCATTCCTAGTGGTTACGAGAGTAACGGGTGGTTGGGAAACAGTATGAAACTGACGTCCTCCATTAAAGGGTCCTTAATGCCCAATGAGGTCAAAGCAACAGTTTGCAAAGAGTCCAATCGCAAAGGACGTTATTGAAGAAGAGAAGACCTCGTGAATCACCCATGGGGGCAACAGGAATTAAACCTCAGATTAAGGAACGAAAATGTCGGCAAAGACCCATCGGGGTTTCCGACCACATTCCAACCTCAAAGGTGTTTTACATTTGATTGTGGACCTCAGCATCAGTGTGAGACATCGTGAAACCTAGCGCCACAAGCTAGGGCCTAGTCTACCGTGTGCCTAGTGATCCCAATGAGACTTGACACTTAGATTATGTCTAAGCACCAAGTTGGGGGAAACTATTCTAGACCGTGATCTGGGATCCTATCCAATAAGATCAACCCAGCACACGTGCCACCAGACTCTGCCATCAATACCTCGGTCGAAGCCTTAGGACTACAGAACACAGCATGGGACTACTAAGTTAACTAGATTTGTGCAAATACTCATAATTGCCAATCACGTTCTTACAAGATTATAAGATCTATAATTATCTCTAATAGTGGATAATCATCATATCTACATTCTTACATTATAAGGATGCTCTCCAATGGCAAAAGGAAGACAATCCTTAACAGGATACTAATCCTAAATATCTGCATTTAATACTGATCTTATTGTGATTCCAGTCACACTCTATATATACCAGGCTAAGTCAACCTTAACAAGTATCTGTAATTTCACTGCATAAACCCTACTTGTGCACCGCTTGACTTGAGCATTGGTCACTACAAGAAATTTGTGATTTAGCGACAGAAATTTGCGAGGGAAAATTTCTCTCGCTAATCCCTCGCTAATTAGCTAGGGAATTGCGAGGGATTAGCGAGAGAACTTTGAGTCCTCGCTAAATTTCAAAAATAAATCAGAGGAGTAAATAGCAAGTGAATAGCGTGGGAATTGTGAGGGATAGTTTCCCTCGCTAAAATTAGTGAGGGAATTACGAGGGATAGTTTCCCTCGCTAAAATCAGCGAGGGAAATGTGAGGGAAAGTTCCCTCGCTAAACTGGTAAAATGTTAGCGAGGGATATTTCCGTTCGCAAATCCCTCACAGAACCTGATAAGTTAAAATATTAAGAATTCTAAATTTTTACATATAGGACCTTTCCTCTCACTCTCTCACATTCACTTTAACATTCCCTCTCACTGTCTCTCGTGTTCTCCCTCTCACTCTCAGGAGAACCCCACCCACACAGTAGTGCCCCCTCTCACTCACACTCTCACTCTCTCTCACACACACTTTCTCGTGTTTTCCCTCTCACTCTCCCTCTCCCTCTCCCTCACACTCAAAGTTGCCCAGATCTCCTTCTCTGTCTCCCTCTCGTGCTCTCTTCCACCGTCGTGCCACCTGTAGCAGCTCGCCACCACCTGTTGTAGGTTGCAGCTCCAGATCCGTCCATCACGAGCTCGAAGCCTCTGCCTCTGCTCCACAGGTAAGCTCCTGTTAGCTTCTTTTCCATTGCCTTTTTTCTGTTTGAACATTTGGCCTGAAATAAAGCAATGCAATGTGAGTGAATCTAGCGGTGAATCTGGCATTGTATGGCGTATAGGGAATGACGTAACTACAATGACGTAACTCCTTTTATGCATGAGATCCTCTTATTCTTGATACTACAATTGAATATGTATCCTAACTTATTGATGGTGAAAGTAGGAGCTGGAAAACTGAGTTGGTTAGATCGATTTTTTCTCTTGAGTAAGCAGCTGCAATTTTAAAAATTTCACTGGGTGCAGGAGGCATGAATGACTCTGTTTATTGGTATTATGACAGCAAAGGTTTTTATTCAGTAAAAGGTGCTTACAAGGAAGGTGGCTTGGAATGCATGTATTCAAGATAGAATAAGTAAAGGAGTCACTGGTTATAATATTTTCAATCAGCTTGCGCAGTGTTTTGGGTTGTGGAAATCAATATGGAAGCTAAATGTTCCTCCAAAAACCAGGATCTTCTTGTGGAGGGTGGTGCGCAACATTTTGCCAACAAAGGAAAGACTTGTGTCAAGGGGTATGAACGTGAGTTAAGGGTGTTATTTATGTGGATTGTGGATCACAGGAAGAAAATTTGCTCCATCTATTATTGTAATGCCCGTATACTTTGAATGCGCTACCATTATATGCCCATCCAAGTCAAAGCTTGTTTAGCAGTGAGTACACCTGGTTAACTCAAATATCTAGTTTTCATTTAAATATTTAAATATTTTTATGATGTGAGGTTGGGTTGTTTGAGAATGGCAGAGGATGATGAAGCTGGGTTTGTGTTGTTGATAAAATTTCTGTATGTTGTTATATGAGGTTCTGTTATTGTTGGAGGGTCTTTTGGTGTTGACAGAAGTGATAGGATTAGAGTGAGTTCTAGATGTTTGATGTTTTGCCATGTTGAACTTTGGTTGCTAATGATGGTGGAAATAAATGGGTTTGGAGAAGGGTTCGGTGGTTTGTGGCTTTGATATTATGAAGTGCATTTTCAGGTGAAGCATTATATAATTAGAAAAGATGATGCTCTTTCATTGGATATGAAAGCTTATTATCTGTGTGATGAGAATCTTCAAGCACTGCAGTGTGATGCTCTTGTCTAAAGTACTAAAGCCTTCTTTTCTAAATAAGTAGGGAACAGGAATCTACTGACCAACTTGCTTTGCTTTAGAAATATTGAAAGTAGCTATGGCACTTATTTCTACAATTGATCTCTTTTGATTCTGTTAATAGTTGGCTTAGGACTTTATGACTTTGGAAGTTAGCTTAATATAGTTTTCTGTTACTTGCTTGTAACATAATATAACCAAATTTAGTTGAGGATTAGAGAAGCTTGTGGTGCTTATATAAAGCCTGAAAGTGTTTCTAATTTCGTAGCTAATAAAAAGGGATTGATGCATTTCCAAACTCTCTCTTCTTCCTAATTCTGATTCTTCTTCTATTCTTTCTGGTTTCTTTAGCTAATTTAGTTCGTGCTGTTCTGTTCATATGATTCATACAACAGATTTTGCAGAGATCTGTTTATAATAATACAGAGACATATTGATTTATGGCCAAAACTTAATTAAGATTTTGGGTTTTTCAGTAAAGAATTAATGGTTAGAACTTCTGCTTAGTAACAGAAAAATAATTTTTTTTAGCTGAATTTTTGTTCAGCACAAAACCATGGATAGAGTAGCAAAATTAAAACCGTAGTAGTTGAAATTCATGCGAGATTGAGATTAAGTCTATTAACACTTTAAAGCATGCCCTTTCCTAAAGAGGAAGCATTACGTTATGGGTGGGGTTTATGCATGCAATTTGGAGAGATTCTTCTATGATTTGAGGGTAGCTGTTAGAGTCAACTAAAGTTATACTCAAAATTTAATGCTGCTCTAGTCTAAAGTTTCATGGATATCGGTACTTTCTTGATAGAACAATGGTTTTCCTATGCATGTAATTTTTCTTTTTTATAGCATTATATCCGAAGAAAAGTTTAGATAAAAGTTGGCACAATCTTTCAAGTAATCCTTTAGTTAGGTCTAAAATAAATGATATATATACACAATGATATTTATAATAATATATTGAATATTGATACTTTTACATTGATCATGTTAGGTGTTGCATACACTTACAGATGGTACAATCCCTTCTAAGGATTTAATATTTACTGTGAAAAGGTTACATGATTCAAAACTTAAGGTATGTTAAATGTTGCCTTATCACTTTTGCAGTGAAACTCACGGTTCTGCCTAATACATGGTTGGTTTTTTACAGGATGCTGAGGTTCTTATTCCAATATTACCATTCCTACCGAAAGATGAGGTTCTCCCTATTTTTCTTTTCAATTGGGTGTAACTTTTGTTGTTGCTTTTTAAGTAAAATTATACTAGAATGTGAATTTACATCAAAATTGTGATGTGAATTATCATCAATGGATTTTATGTAAGAATATGTTGGGTATGTCTTTTTTCTTTTCCTTCAGTTATCTTCTTGAATGGTGTCACCTTTCATTTGGTGGAAATGGTTTAACAAATTTTTTGATAAGTAATGCTGGTTTTTCCTCACATTGTGAATCTTCCTTTGGAGAAGTTCCAAGTAGCACTTGGTCGCGTATTGCAGGTATGCTTCATTACTTTACAGTTAATGAGTTACTAATTCTAAGTTTCACTTCTTAAAGTTTAAGTAGAGCTAGAACCAAGTATATGGAATTTAAGGTTAGGAACATTGTAAATTGCAACTTCACAAGATCGACAGAGGCCAAAATTATTTGAAAAATTGTGATAACTAACTACTTCATGCATCTTTTTGGTAAATTTTGGAAATAGTGAAATTAAGGAGGATAACTAAATATGAAGAAGATAAGTGGATGAATTCAAGAGGAGCAGCTGCAATGCTGCTTGATTGTACAGTGAAAACCCATGTCCATAATCCATTATATGTGGTTTCTCATGCTTTGCATTGAGCAGAACTAGTTATTAGTAATTGACTAGTACATTAAATGTATGTGGTATGCACAGTGTCATGTCGGATAATTTGTGCTCCAATGTAATTGGCCAGTTATGATATGCCAAGGTAAAAGTGACAATCAAGTATGATAATGAGTAAGGATTACACTAGTGAGTCCAAGTTGATTTGGGGTAAAAGTAATAAGGAAAACCATTGCAATATGAGGCACAATAATGTTTACATCATGTCTTTTTTCCCTTTCTTTTCTCTTTTTTTATTTCTTTTCCTTTAAATGCAAAAGCATCTAGAATTCTAGATCCTCTCTTTACTGGTATAATAAGCTGAACGATCTCACTGTAGTATGAGATTTTGGTGTTGGGATATTATGATATTTGTTATACGATAATGGGCCTATCAAACTTTTTAAACAAATGGGCCTATCAAATACTTTATCAAACTCTACTGAATGTATTTGTATAATTGTATAATGAAAATAAAATAATCAACGTCAATTACCACCATCTTATAACAATATATTTTTTATAAAAAATATAAATCAATATTTTAATAAAGAGAGAATTTATAATGATATCTTAATAATATAAATTAAAATCTAAACGAGTAATCCACTAAAAAAATCTACATGAATAAAAGTATAAAACTACATGAATAAAAAATAATAAATGACAAAAAAGTATAAAAAAATTTATACAACCCAAAATTAAAATTAATTAAAACTACATAAAATTATAAAAAAATTATTTATTTTATATTTTTTTCTAATTCATTATTGCTTTTGCATGAATACAAAATACTAATATATATATATATATATATATATATATATATATATATATATTATAATAATAATTTCTATTTTGTAAAATAAGACCTAATGAAAGGTATATAAAAAAATGTTGATTCTATAAAATAATAAAGCAAAAATATACAAAATGAAAATTGAAATATCTATTTTCATGCAAAATTAAAATAGAATTTAATTTTGATATACTATTAATATAAAATATTTTTTTATTAATTAATTATACATTATTATATATGTAATTTCTAATATAATTATTATGATAATCAAACGTGATAATATATGGTTAGATAACAATGTAAATATTACACTAATAATACATTCAAATTAAATTAATGAAAATACATTCAAATTAAACAACAGAGTATTTGATTATTCCTCTTCTAAAGATAACTTTTTAAACAAATGGGCCTATCAAACTTTAAAACACAACCCCATTGATTGAGTTCAGATAAAATAGAAACAGAAACATGCACTAAGTTTAAATGCCTCACTTGGAAAACAAAAATCAAGAGAAAACTTCAAATTAAAATCCTTATTGTCTTAAATATTTCCTCCTTTAACTGTCAGCAACTAAAGGAAGCTCAAAATGAAAAACAAAACACAAACAACCGTAAAAGCAAGTAGGAGAACACAAACAAAATCACCTAATTTCTGTGATTTTTATCAAGCCGATCCACTAACCTCAGAAAAAGTAGATGATTAAGCTATGATCAATGTCCAAAAACAAGTGATGAAGATGAGTAGTAGTTATAGTTGAGAAGAAGGATTAAGATAAGATATGAATATGATGTTGCAGAAAGGAGCTTAGGTTGGAGAACTCTTTGAACATTGAGTGACTCAGAAGAAATGAAGAAAAATGAAACTATCTCAATATGAATGAATGTGCAAGCTTCACAAAGTAGAACCAAAGTTAAACATAACCTAAACCAATACACTAGAAACTATAAAACACAACTTGCAGAATGTGCAAATTCAAAAGCAAAAGTAAAATTCTTCTAAGCCAACTGCTGATTGTAAAATCTATAGTGTGCTTTGTAAAATTCTTCTATAGTGTGTTTTGTACCATAGTCTTATTAGATGGCTCATCTCAAGTACTTACATATCTACATGTTGCAAGGTTGAAATTAATGCTTTTTTTTAACAATTTGAGTGAAGCCTTAGTTTCCCGTTTGAGATTCAATATTAATGAGTACGTGTATTTTTTAAAGGTACTGCTCGTTGTATTGAATCTTGAATTGTCCAAGTGGAATAGTTTGGGAAGGGAGTTTTTCTTTACTTGGTTAATGGTTATTCCTCAAATCTCATGTATTATACTTGATGAAATTTTGTTCTGTTACATTTCCTTTTGTTCTCTGGGTGCATACTTGATCGTGGTAGATGTCACCATGTTCGAGTCGTGCACTTGGAACCAAAGGGAAATGCTACCGAAATTTCGTCAAGTATAGGATGTGTGATTTTTGTGAATTTTATGAACCAAAGTGTTGAAAAAGTGCCTTTTCGAATGGGATAGGGTCATACCATTTTAAAAGAGAGGTGAAGATTTTGAAAGGGATTGTATTAATGTGCTGTGATAAATTTCAGCAATCATAAGACCCGATTGAAGTTGGATGTTATGAAGAAATGATCCTACTGGCTATGTAAGTGAAGAATTCAAGGATGGAGTTGATGATTTCATTAAGGTTGCTCAAGGAGACCCGACAATTACTGATGCATTAAATCGCATCCTTTGTCCATGTGCTAGATGTAAGAATCGTGTTTGGAGGGAGTTTTTTGGGGTAGAAGGACATCTGTATAAGTACGGATTTGTGGATGGTTATGTAAATTGGACCATTCATGGTGAGGACAGATGGGGGGATAATGACTCAACATCCATGGTCCATGATGATGAAGTGGAACCTAGGAATCCATACGTGGATATGGTTATGGATACCGCAGGTGATAGATTAAATCCAGAAGCTTAAGATTTAGAAGAGGATCCAAATCCGTCAGCTTCGAAGTTTTATGACTTGTTAAGAGAGGCTAACGAACCTTTATAGGATGGTTGCCATAAGCACACGAAATTGTTAGCCGTAACTCAACTTTTGAACTTGAAGTCAGAGTTTAACATGGGTGAGAGTTGTTATGATAGAATGGTTGTCATAATTAAGAGCATGCTTCCAGAGCCTGAAAGGTTACCTGAAAACTTTTACAAATCTAAAAGAATGGTTCGTGAGTTGGGATTAGGATATGAGAAGATAGATGCGTGTCCTAATCAGTGCATGTTGTATTACAAAGAATACAGTGACAAGAGTTTGTACTCAATTTGCTTAGTATGTGGACACCCACGATTCAAATTGAAGGCAGGACGTTCATTGAATAAGAAGGATGTGCCGCACTCAGTGTTGCGATATTTTCCCATTATTCCTAGACTCCAACGTCTGTTTATGTCAAAAAACACTGCATAATATATGAGTTGGCATACTGATGGAGGCATCAAGATGAAGCAGTGATCACGCATCCAGTTGATGCTGAGGCTTGGAAACGATTTGACACTACCCATTCAACATTTGCGCTAGAGGCTCGAAATGTTAGACTTGGTCTTTGTACAGACGGTTTTAATCCATTCAGTGGTTCAGCCACACCATATTCATATTGGCCTGTTTTTGTCACACCGTACAATCTACCCCCAAGTATGTGCATGAGAAGGGAATATATATTCCTCACTCTTGTGATTCCTGGACCAAAGTCACCAGGTAAAAGTTTAGATGTCTATCTTAGACCCCTAATTGACGATCTAAAGAAATTGTGGGACGATGGGGTGCACACTTATGATGCTTGGAAGAAGCAAAATTTCAATATGAAAGCGGCTTTGTAGTGGACAATAAGTGACTTTCATGCCTATGGAATGTTGTCTGGTTGGAGCACTCATAGAAGACTTTCTTGTCCGCTTTGTATGAATCACAGTAAGTCATTTGTATTGAAACACGGTAGAAAATGTCGCTGGTTTGATTGTCATCGCCAATTTCTACCTTTTGTTCATCCATTTTGCCGAGATCGAAACTCTTTTAAGAGGTCAACAATAGAAAAATATAATCCACCGTAACGGTTGAGTGGGACAGATGTCTTGAATAGAGTGAATCAACTTAAGAAAATCATTTTCGGCTTGAAATCAGGTAAACAAAAACAAGATGGTTTTGGTATACACCATAACTGGGTGAAGAAGAGCATATTTTGGGAATTGCCTTATTAGTCCATTAATCTAATACGACATAATATAGATGTTATGCATGTCGAGAAGAATGTGTTTGACAATATCTTCAATACTGTCATGGACAAGGATAATCTTATCATATTTCTCCACCACTACAACCTTCTCCATCTTATCATATTTCTCCACCACTACAACCTTCTCAACACTCCTCAGGTATACCTGTAGGATAATCTTTTTAATTATTGTTAACTCTTGGTTTATATAAATGTAATATATATAATATTAATTTTTGTTTATCTATAATTATGCTAGGTGCAACTTCAGCTACTAGCCCATTGACCAGTGCAGGCCTACCAGTGTCTATCTCATTGACCACTAGAGGCACATCAGCTTCTGTCCCACCCCTTACTGACCCACCCCTTTCTATGTCACCCCCTGTTGACCCACCAACTAGCACCCCGAATGTGGTGCCTTCAAGTGGAGAATCTCATATAGAAACTGATAGCAGAGAACTTATATATTTGGAACCTGTCCTTAAACTGTAAGTAATAGTGATTATCATCTTTTATTACATTCATTTACTTTTATATTACTAATATTAACTTTTTGTACTTACAGGAGAAGGTTTTTCCCATCAAATGTGACCTGAGACATTATGTACAATGTCATAACAAGGATGCCTATTCCGACTAGTACGTGAAGAGATTATCCTCCTGAAATGAAGGAAATACTATTTAAAGATTTTATGGTAAGTAATTGTGTTTCTAGAATTATATATTATATGTTCATTAAAAAATAAATATACTTATATAACTTTTGTGTAGGATAAGCATCGATTCGCGTTCGATTCTAATCGCGACATGGCTAGAATTGTCTAGGAACGGACTTGCATGGACCGTTATTCAGACCATTTGAACAGAGCGTGGGAGAAGGCCTTTGAGAAAGCAAATTCAAATAACTTGGCTGATGTTAAGGGCCATGGACCCAGAGGATTTAGGATAGAAGTGTGGGATGGACTGGTGGACATTTGCCTGACAGAAAAATGGATGTGGAAGTCTGAAGTTGCTCGAAGGAACAGGGCAGCTATGCCTGATGCCTTAAAGCATACAGCAAGGTCGATTTCCTTTGGTCAACATAAGAACAAGATGGTAATATAAAAATTATTTAAAGTTTTAAGTTGTGAATATAAACTTATTAGAATATCAAAAAGAATTTTCATTTATCTATTATCTAAGAAATAAGGGATTGCATGTGTGTGTTTTGTCGCTATTTGTGGGTTTTAGATGTCTCATATTTCTTCTTAAACTCCCTAAAGGAGATATAGCCAAACTCTAAGTCAGAGACCACATTTTACGTATAAAACCCCCTATTGGAGGATGCTTGTGATAGGTAAATTCTGAAATTGAGACCGATTCATAGTGCTGCCCCTTATTTGTTTGATTGTGTCTCATGACAAAGCATGCACCATATGAAAGGATCATGCTATGGCTGAATAAGGGAGATCATCCTGACATGAAATAGAATAGCGTGGGTAAAATGAATACAATCCTCGATTAGTGAAAATTTCATGTTTTAGGATGGAAGCTCTTTATTAATGTATTGATTATGTATATATATGTATCTATTGAATGGATTGTGTAATTAAAATGGTTACATGTTTCTCGACTGAAGTAAATAGTGGTTTAGAAATTCTGTGTTGATGTTACTTAGCACTCTCTAGTTCCTGAAAATCTCATTTTTCCTTAACTCAAATGCACAAGACTCTCTCACCTTTATTTTTTATAATTACTTGAGTTATTTGCCTATCTTGCATATAACATAAAGACATTAGTATTTTAGAGGGTTTGCCTAATTACTTTTGATATGTGTTTATCATATATTCTTCTAAAGCATCCAGTTTCTTACAGAGATCTCTATGCCAAAGTTCATAAGAAGAAAGATGGAAGTTATGTCTCTGAGCGCTCAAGGAACTTCATTGTAGGTGTCTTTATAATTTAAGTCATTTATATTTGTTAAGTTATTGATTTTTTTTGTTAATACTCTTCTTGTTTTGTTATTTTAGGAGTCATATGACACCGCAATGTCAGAAAAATATGGAGAAAACTCTTCCACTCAACCTATGGTTGACCCGCATGTATGGTTGGATGCAGCGGGTCCTAACAAGAAGGGACGAGTGCATGACATAGGTAACAATTTACACATTAACAATAACTCCATGCATGCTTCATCCTCGGAGGTTATGGGTCCTTCTCGCTCTACACCTTTGACACAGGACATAACTGAAGCCGTAAATACAGCCGTAAGTGCAGCAGTGGAAACAGCAATGGCATCTTTTGTCCAGACTCAACTAGTCCCTATGTTTGCGCCCTTCCTATCTATGATTCAATCAGCAAATGTTGCTCCACAAGCACCATTGCAAGGTGAAGCAACTGGGGAGGGTCAAGAGGATGATGATTATGAAGACGAAGACGAAGCAAACATAGATTGATTGCATGTTCTGTTTATTCTTATTTTGTACGACATTGTATGAAATTTTGAACTTATAATAACTTTGAATCATTAGTAGATTTATTTTGGATTTGTATTTTGTTGTTTTTTATTATTTGTTGGATAATCTTGATTGAAAAGATTTATAGGTATATTGGATATATTAAAAACGTATTTTATTAAATTGGTGAAAAAAAACTAATTTGCGAGAATACTTTGATTTTAAAAATTTTAGATATTTTTATCATTACCTAATCCTAGAAGATAAACCTTCGGAATATGATTTTACTAATTTCATTGTTTCAAATTTTGCGGATTAAAAAAAATAGTGATAATTGTCAAAGATAACCAAAATTAAATACAAAACATTGAAAAAAAATTAATAATCCTTGCCTAAAACTAAAAGCATTGCTAATAATTAATAAATCAGCATTAAATAATTAACAATATTTTTATGACAATAAGATAAATTGTCACATAACTCCTTTAATAATTAAATTAAATAGTATTAAATTATTGCTGATAATTTATTTGCTAAAACAAAACAAAACCATACAAAGATTATGCTAATTATGAAAATTGGAAAATACAAACTTCAATGATTTTTTTGTAAGATTAACTTTAACTAACCAGTGTATTAGTTATTTCGCTGGCAGGTTTGTTAAATAATAGGTACACATGGCTGAAGCTGAAAGGTTGCACAATTTGGTACCTTTTTATTTTTTTTTATTTTTTTACATATGATTGTTTTCTCACTCCAATTCAATTTCAACACTGATGTAAGAGAATTTCATAGAAACCCCCACATGTTAAAATTGTAATAATATAGTTGATTTATAGCATTCTTTCTTCCAACTTAGTTAGATATCTACTAAAGGTATAGAGTAGTCTAGTATTTGAATGTTAATATTAAATTTATATTTAACTTAATAACTAAGTTATTATTTAAAGAAATTATTTAAATTTTAAGATTTATTACTTAAGCAATTATATTAATTTATAATATAATTTTAACTTGCGGTGCATAAGTAAGCATATACATATATAAAAATAAATTGAATTAATAAAAATAGTAATTATATTATGAATTAGGACCATTAAAAATGCATATAAGTGGGTCTAAGCACTCACCTAAGTTTATATTGGGTTAGAAAAATAAATGTAAAGATTATATTGAGCTAATACGATTTCATGCATAAAAGTAATGAGCACTTAATTAAATTTACATTAGTTAAAATTGAAACATAATAATTTAGAGATTTACATTAGAATTTAAGTAATTCCTAATATAAGTAATTCGAGCCAAGCCACCCACCAATCATTTATATTGCCTTAATTACTAAGTGTCTAAGTTAAAAAAAAAAAGAAATAAAATTAAGAAGTGTGAGTGTGTGCTGAGTGTCGAGGATCCAAGAGAAAGAGAGTGATGTGTGTGTGTTATGCATCAAAAATAGAGAGAGAAAAGAATGAGGAAGAAAACAAATTGAAGAGGAAGGAGAAGAGGAGTAACCACCGTAGCCTTGTGGTGGTTGCATGGTGGCTTGAGAGTAACCGATTGGAGTTGCATCAATTAGAGAAATCCTTCTTTGCGTAGCTTGTGAACATTCGATTTTGTCCAGGTTATTAAAGAAATTCAAAAAATAAAAAAAAGGAAAAAATGATAAATTTGAAAAAATAAGGTATTTCGATTCATTATATTACTAAGTCCCACATTGAAGAAGTTATGTTTCTTCTCCCTCCCCTCCTCCTATATAAAGGGGTGATTCTCAATTATTTTGCCATCTAAAAAAATTACATACTTGTTCTTAATACTAAGTATAAGAATTCAATGACTTTAATAAATTTTTTTTTTGCAAGTGGGTTGCTTTTCAAGGTTTGATTTGAAGATAATCGCGGGGTCCTGTGCACCATCTTCTTTGACGAAAGCTTGTTTATTTTTTATTTTTTATTTTTGTATTATTATTATTTTTATATACATGTGTTATTCATTTTAGCTTATTCATTTGCTAGTTTGGTTTATTTATTTATTTATTTTATTATTTTTTTATTTTTTGAAACTTTTTATTTTAAAATTAATTCAAGAATAAAACAGGATTAGTTGAACTGTAACAGCTTGTTAATCTTGTAACTTTTAGAATCATTTAAGTTGTGATAGTTTGATGATTCGAACCTTTTTTCTAAACATAAAAAAAATTAAATGAGTTTTCAAAACAAAAATCTTTTCAAAATTAAAAACAACCAACCCACAATCATTTTTTTATAGAACTACGTGACTTTAAATTTTCCATTGCATTTGAAGATATGTAGGAGCATAATCTCTATTCTGTTAAGCCAAAATTAAATTTTTATAATTTATTTGTCTATTTAGTCTATCATTTAACAAAAGGGATAAAACAAATACTTTTAAGAGTTATCAAAATCAAAATTTACACAATTAACTTAAGGTACTTTCTTAGGATGGGTATGTTAGGAGTGTTGTTGGATTAAGTTTCCACCATTTTTTATACATATCCTACTCTTGACTCCAATCTGGTTTCAAAGATTATTTTTTAAGAAAAGTTTTTCAATTTTTTCTATTTCAAATAAAATTGGTGGCGATCCATAATTTATTATTTTTTGTCAATCCAACCGCGATTTTGGTCGCAACAGATGACGACTCAGCTGAGGACACTTGAGAGTCAAGCCTTTATAAGTTAGTTGTGCAAATTTTGTGACATTTATATGTTTGTTTTATCATTTTGGTTTTTGTTTTGTTTTTTATTTTATTTAAATTTTTTATTAATTATTTTAGCAGTAATTTTATTTTATTATGCAAACATTAAGATAGAGGATTTTTTGGAATCTATTTTGCATTTTTGTTTTGCAGGATGTGGGTAGTCTTTAGAATTATAAAAGTTTGTATGCTCTCTACACACACTGCACTTACATGTTTCTCACACACATTCGAGTGAGACCCTATACCGGGTCTGAGTAAAACCTAAGTTAGGTAGAGGTTGCGTAGTGATAGTCATTTTGGATGTACATCCTGTTTAGATATCACAAAAATCTTATCTAGAGTGTGTCTTTTTCACAAATGTCACACACTTAGTGGTTTACCCACTGTTTGTGGTCAACATTCTGAAATGAGACTTAGTTCTTGAGGCCTTCAGAATAGTAGAGTCACCAAATGAAAGTTCTCACAAATCAGAAAGGCTCATAGTTCCTTAGAATAGAAATTCCCAAATTTAAGGCAATCACATTAGGGCATAAAGAAAGCATTTTTTTTATCCAAAAAAAAAGAAAACTAAAAATAAAAAAATCTATAAATACTTTCATTGCATTTCATGTATCAATAAATACTTAGGTTTAGTTAAGTTGTTTAGCCCACTAATGTGACAAATTTACATTTGAAAAAAAAAAATCTTTCCAAAGAAGGAGTGAGTCTTGATTAAAAATAAGTCATTACTAGTGGGCTAACAATTTACTAACCCAATGTATTTCTTTTGTAAAAAAAAAAATTTAACTACAATTTTCTTTACAAAATAAATCATTCACCCTTTTCTCTTAAAAGAAAAAGAAGAGGGGGAAGAACCATTCACCATCATCCAAACATTCACCTCTTTTCTAAAAAAGGCCCATCTTTACATTCCATTCATGAATGAAGATAGAGAATTTTGATGAGATCATTAGCATCAAAAATCACATTTGTCTTGAATATTTATGGTGTCCATTTTGTTAAATTAAACCTTGAGAGAAATAAAAATTATCATGTCTATCCATTCACCCATTCACTTATGCATCCATCCATTTGTCTATGCTAAAACATTGCATGTAGTGCAATAATCATTTTTCATTGCATAACATTCTTGCATAAAAAAGAGAGGGAGAGAAGAAGACAAAATGATTTCTTGTTTCAAAAAAAAAAAAAGAAGGGAAAGAAAAAAAAATCATTTGCATTCTAGCATCCCCATCAAAGAGAAAAATGAAAAAAATATTTCATCCAAATAGTCATTTCTCATAGCATGATAGGATTTCATAAAAAAAAAAATCATTATCCTAATCAAATAGTCATCTGTTCTTGCAAAAAAAAAAGAGCAAAAAAAGAGTTATTTTCCATGATAACCTACAAAACAAAAAAAAAAAAAAAAAAAATAAAAGTTCTTGTTGCATCCTAAAAGAAAAAAAAAAGAGTTTTCATCCTAATCAAGTTGTCATCATTCATTCTATGATAGCATAACATTATTGCATAAAAATAAATAATAAATACAAAATTCTTCCATGACATTAATCTTGCATCCCATGACATAAACAAAAGAGGTTTCCAAGTTGAATGCTTATTTCTCTAATCATCCTCTCTTATATGATAGCATAATATCTTTGCGTGAAAAAATAGAAAAACAAAATTTTCATCATTTTCATAAAATAAAAGTTCAAAAATGTCCAATTCAAATGTTAACTTCTCTTTGCATTATAGTTTCCCAAAGAAGAAAAATTTTCATAAAAAAAAATCCTTTGCTACATGTTTGCACAAAAAAAAGGTTCCCTGCATGTTAAAAAAAAAATAAAAAATTCATCATGCATTCTTGAATATGTTAAGTTAAAAAAAATGAAAAAAATATTTTTTTATTCCATTAATATTAACATTCTTTTATCAAAAACTTGAACCATTGCGCTTCTGAGGAAAATGAATGGCAAGAAAACACAAGATCATGAGATTGAATTATAGACAACACCCATGCAAGTGATTGGGAGAGATCCGGGATAAGTATATGAAGTAAAGGAAAAATTTGACCAAATAAATGAAGGGCATGCAAGAATATAAAGAACAAGGGTGGAGTTGGGGTCGAATGAATTAAATGGGATCTCAACGTACTTATGAACGACAACGAGTGTGTAATCCATCAGGCTATGTCAAGTGTTTCTACACATGCTCATGCTCATCTGGAATGAGAGCAAATGCTTACAAAGGAAACCTTAGAAAGCTCAATTGAATGATGATTTGTTTTTCAACTGTTGAGAATGAATAGTACTTTGCAATCCTCAAGCATTGAGAAACTTTTGAGCAGCTAGTTTTCTAATTTGTTTGTCAAGTGATTATCATGAAATGATGGTTTAATTATGTTGACTCCTGGTTCGCTCAATCATTAAAACCATTTGGGGTTTTTGAACTTATGTAAACTTTCTTAAAGCATTAATGTATTGCATGGATACTTTGTTTCCTCTTCCTATGTTCTTGGAACTCATGTTCTTATCAAGTCTTTCTTGTCATTCTTTTCTTTCCTTTACTTGCTTTCTTTTAGTTCGGATCCCATGGAACTTTCATTCTAGAAAACTTTTGGTGGTTATGATACCCACGTGTGCAGGTGTTCTTTATAAAAAAAAAGACAAAAAGAGACTTGAAAAAAAAAGAAATAAAAAAAACAAAAAATAAAAGGGAGCAAATAAGTAATCACTTAGTGTGTATTATCCTTTTGTCTCTAAATTAAAATTTTTGAAAATGAGCAATCAAGATTTGAAATAAAGATTGACCATTTTTCTCTTTCCTTCACAAGAATTCATCTTTTTATTATCTCTCGTTATCCCTTTTTGGACTTGAAAGTTTTCTTCAATAAACCCTGGACAATGATCACCCTTACAATAAGGGATAGCACAAAATAAAGGTTGATTATCATCATGACTATTTTGAAGCATAATGAAAAAAAAAGGAAAAGTAAGAAAAGGTGAAAAGGGTAGAAAGTAAAAAAAAATGATGAAAAACTAAAATAAAAAAAAAAAGAGGAGAAAGAAAGAAGAAAGAAAATGAAATGAAATGGGTTATGACAAAGGTGAATGATTGAAGTGAAAAGAAAAGGGGAAAGAATAGAGAACAATAAGAGAAAAGTGTGCTTGAAAGTGCCAAAATAGTTGACAAAACTTACTAAGTATCCTTAGTCCTATTCAACCCTTAAACACTTATTTGAGTCTTATATCTTTCATTTCATAACCACTAACCTTGGCTATATTATAATCCTTAAAAAGTTCATTCTGACTAATGAATGATTACTTTTATTTTCATAAGCTTTAATTGAGGCAAAATGTTATGCTCATCCAAGTATCTAATTTATTGTTCCTTTAAAAAAAAAAGACTTACACGGGGACAAGTTTCTACCCTATTCAAGCTGGCCTACACTGGGACATTTTTTTTCTAGCTCGATTTGGCCTACACTGGGGCAAATCTTTTGGTTTAACTTAGCTCTATACTAAGGCATGTTTCTACCCTATTCAATTCAATTCTAAACTGAGGCAAATTTCTCTTTGGTTCAATTTTGCTCTATACTTAGTTGAGTTTCTACGCTATTAAATTTAGTCTTAGACTGAGACAAATTTCTCTTTAGTTAAATTTGGCCATACACTAGGATAAGTTTCTACCCTGTTCAATTCGACTCTAAACTAGGACAATTTTTCTTTTTTCTGGTTCAATTTGACCTATACTAGGGTAAATCTTTTGGTCACTAGGGCGAGTTTTTTCCTTATTCAATGCAACCCTAGACCGGGGCAAATTTTTCTTTAGTTTAATTTGGCTTGATGTAGATGCTCAACAGAAAGAAATCATTTGTCATAATGTCTAGTGATAAACACATATTTTATTCATTAAGAAACCCCTATATTTAGTCATTTACACTCTCCATATTCTTAATTGATTGAGTTTGACATGATTTTGTAAGTTTGAACTCAAATTGGTCCTAATTGAATATTTTCAGCATTATTGAGATTTGACAGTGTTTCTGTATTTTGGCCATAACTTGAGTTCCTAATATCTGATGAACATGAATTTTACCTTGTAGGAAAGCTAAGAGAAAGCTCTACAACTTTGATGAAGAGCTCGAAGTCCGATTCAGATGTCTAAGGGACCTAAGTTTACATGGAAGTCAGAATACGAGTTCTGTCAGTAGAATCCGAACAGTGTGCACTCATAAAATCATATCTCAAGATGTAATAATGGAGATGGGCTGAAATTTGGACAGTGGATAGTCAAGATCCAAATAAACAACTTTCATGAAGAACACATTTTGAGAAAAAGAAGTCTAGTAGGTCATTTTGAGCTTGCAAGTCGGAACAGAGGTGCTGAAGTTGAGTTTGAGCAACCTACGGTATTTGGGACATATCTTGGGCTTAAGGAAGCCAAATTTGACGAACCAGCTATCCATTTTATAGCCAAGACAAGGATCTACAACTTTCATGAAGAACACTTTTCGTGAATCTGAAGTATAGTGGATCGTTTTTGGCTTCCAAGTCAGACACGAGATTTTCATCCATCCACTAATCCACTAATCCACTCATCCATCCACTAATCCATCCATCCACTCATCCACTCATCCACTAACTCACCCACTCATCCACTCATATACTAATCCAACCACTTAACCACTCCACCCACCCATCCACTAATCCATCCACTCATCCACTCAACCACTCAACCACTCATCCACTCAACTAATCCACTCAACCAATATTTAATCCACTCCACTCAACCACTCACCCACTAAACCAACCCACTCAACTAAATCAACCAATTATCCACTCACCACCTCAACCACTCATCCACTCAACTAACCCACTCAACCAATATTTAATCCACTCCACTCAAACCAACCCACTTAACCACTCACCCACTCAACCAATCCACTCAACCACCCCACTCCACTAACCCACTCATCCATCCACTCACCTTTGTCATTTTGTTACCCTAGACTTCTATAAAAGGGCACCATTGGTTATCATAGGGAGGGGGAACTCTCCTTCATTTTCTCTCAGTTTTTCTTGTGATTTCTTTCTAGCTATGTGTAACTAAACCTCCCTTGGTTAAGGGGGTGATGAAACCGCTAGTATTAATGTTGTAAACTTTGCATATTTGATTATTTCAACACGCTTATGTTTTTATTCATATATTTCTGAATCTATTGTTGGTATGAAGGTTTTTGTACTTGTTCCTACTTTCAAAGTAGTAGATCTAGGTTTATTATGCGTGGTTGCGGTAGTAGATCTAGTGGGATGTATGATGTTCATGTGGGTATAATTATCTTTGTGCTATTTGCCGTTATAAAAGTGGTAGATCTGGGTTTATTATGCGCGGTTGCATGTATTAGATCTAGAGAAATATATGTTCTAAGTAATTTAATCCCGGTGTGTGATTAGACCTTAGTGTAATTAGTTTTCTAAATCTTAATGTAATTGTTGGATAGTTGTAAGAGCGGTTGCTTTATGACTAATCAGTGATTAGGAGTTGATTTGAGCGGTTGCTAAATTGGCCAACACGTAAGGAAAACAGAGATTTACTCTCACAATTGTATAAAAACATAATTGAGCATGTTGGAATAAAAAGGATATGTGGATTTACATTATTATATAAATCTAGTGGTGGATTCAATCTCTTAACCAATTTTCTTATATTGTTGTCCAAAACCCCCCTTTTACTGTTTATTGTTAATCAGAGTCTAAATTGGGAATTGTTTAATAGTGTTAATTGAATTGGTTCTCTGTGGATCGACCCTTACTAACTACAACTAGTTGTAAGGTTTTTATTTTCTGGTGGGCCTGACAACTGATTTTTATCTTAATTTTAATCACTACATCCGCACGCATCATCTAGTATGCAACTAAAAATCATCTTCATGAAGATCAAATCAATCTATATTGGAGCAAGACCACTTTGAATCCCACACCATTGTTTGTGTCTTTTTTCATATATTCATCCTTCGTAATTACCTTTATATTGTCAAACTTCCAAGACCAATATGGAAGTTGTTCACTTCTTTTCTGTTGTACTTTTGAATTTATGTCTATATGTTACATAATACTTCAGGTAAGGTGAACATGAGTACAACACTATGATTTGACCATCTAATGGTAATCATCTGATAACAATTCAGATCAAAAAAAGCTTAGAGGTTTCATTTGAAGAGAAAAATGATATTCCAATGGATAATCCAAAAACAAGAGGTACCAAAAAAAAGAGAGATGGAAGTAAGTATTTTGAAGAAAGCGCGTCACAAAGTTCATCCAAATTAAAAGTCAGAAAACGAGCATGAAAGCGGGTTTAGTTGCATAAGTTTTTTCGAGGAAGCGTATGGTTCAAAGAAATCTTAATTTTACTAAGAGACTTTTCAAAGATATTTTTTTGTCTTTCAAAAAAAAAAATTGAAGTCCTTGACTTGATGACTTAAAAAAAAATCTAGGTCCATGACCTGATAGTATGTCAAAAAAAAATTTCTAAGTCCTTGACTTAATAAGCTTTACAAAACTTCAGGTCCATGACCTGTTAATGTGTCAAAAAAATAATAATAATAAAAAAATCTCATGTCTGTGGCTTGATGACCTGCTTTTACAAAATTTAGGTTAATGGCCTAATGATCTTTCCAAAAAAAATAAAAAGAAAGAAAGAAAAGGAAAACATAGGAAGGTTACATGTCATTTAATGTCATATTGCCATATTGCTTAAAAAAAAAAGAAGAAAAAAAATCTTTTTGGGTCAAGATGCCTATTGTCTTTTAAATTTCAGTCTAACCCACTGTCTTTTTAAATTTTAGGCCAAGCCCATTATCTTTTAAATTCCAGGCCAAGCCCATTGTCTTTTCAATTCTAGGTCAAACCCATTGTCTTTTAAATTTCAGGTCAAACCCACTGTCTTTTAAATTCCGTGCAAAGTCCACTATCTTTTTAAATTTCGGGTTAAGGCCACTATCTTTTTAAATTTCGGGTTAAGCCCACTATCTTTTAAATTCTAGGCTAAGTCCACTCTCTTTTTAAAATTTGGGTCAAGCCCACTGTCTTTTAAATTTCAGGACAAGCCCACTATCTTTTACATTTCGGTCACAAGGTCACCTAACGTCATTTAAGTTCCCGTTTTTGATAAACTCTTTTTAATCAATAAACGTCAATTGAGTTGCGACAGCTTGTTGACGAGGTGGTGATGTCTCTGGCTCTACGTTGAGTTTCACCCTAGTAAGATTAACGATGTTGCGACAACTCGTAAATCCACATTTGAGCAGGCTTATTTTCAATTAGCTTCTTTGCCTTGTCTGCTCACATCATCCCATGCATTGTTAGACAAAATTTAAGTTCACGTATTTACTCGTTTCTTACGATGATAATACAAAAAATCATGGTCATATGTATTCTCTTATAAGCAACAAGTAAAGAAAGACAACTGTGAACACCCGATTTTGTCCAGGTCATCAAAGAAATTCAAAAAATAAAAAAAAGTAAAAAATAATAAATTTGAAAAACTAAGGTGTCTAGATTGATTGTGTCACTAAGTCCCACATTAGAGAAGTTATGCTCTTTCATCCTCCCTCTCCTCCTATATAAAGGGGTGATTCTCAATTGTTTTGGCATCCAAAAAAATTACAGACCTGAGCTTAATATTAAGTATAAGAGCTCGAGGATTTTAGTAAATTTTTTTTCTTACAAGTAGGTTGTTTTTCAAGGTTTGATTTGAAGATAACACGTGGGGCCCTGTGCATCATTTTCTTTGAGGTAAGCTTGTTTATTTTTATTTTTAATTTTTTGTATTGTTATTATTTTATTATATATGCGTGTTATTCGTTTTAGCTTATTCATTTGTTAGTTTGGTTTATTTATTTATTTATTATTTTTTTTGTAAACTTTTTATTTTAAAATTAATTCAAGAATAAAACGGGATTAGCTGAGTTGTGACAACTTGTTAATCTTGTAACTTTTAGAATCATTTAAGTTGTAACAACTTGATGATTCGAACATTTTTTCTAAACATAAACAAAAAATCAAATGAGTTTTCAAAACAAAAATCTTTTTAAAATTTAAAACAACCAACCCACAATCGTTTTTTCTATAGAACTACGTGATTTTAAATTTTTCATTGCATTCGAGGATATGTAGAAACATAATTTCTATTCTGTTAAGCCAAAATTAAATTTTTATAATTTATTTGTCTATTTAGTTTATCGTTTAACAAAAGGGATAAAACAAATATTTTTAAGAGTTATCAAAATTTACACAATTGACTTAAGGTACCGTCTTAGGATGGATGTGTTAGGGGTGCTGTCGGATTAAGTTTTCACCCTTCCTTATACATAACCTACTCCTGAATCTAATCTGGTTTCAAAAATTATTTTCTGAGAAAGGTTTTCCAATTTTTCTTATTTCAAATAAAATTGGTAGTGACCCCTAATTTATTATTTTTTTGCTGCTCCAGCCACGATCTCGGTTGCGACATCGCTCTCTACACAACTATGCTCAAATCTCCTTCATCTGCCATTTTCACCACCACTCCCATCACTCAACTCGAAGCTTGGAGTCGAGGTAGGGGAAAAACCAACCTCATGCATGACTATGATTCTCTTTCGCTAATCTATGAGGAATATGAGATTTCATTGAGTTTCTTGTTGGGATTGGCATAGACCGAGATATATAGGATGAGATTGTGGTATAGAATGAGCTAAAATATCTAATATCTATTGTTTTACTCTATGCATGTTAAGAATAGATGCTTGGACTCATTGTTAGGTTCTTGAAGTTCTCTTGGTTTCTATTGAAGCAAATTTCACATTTGGTATAGAGGATGTGGGGGATGTCCAAGATTTGGTATTTGAGATTGAGTGTTGAAATTGACAATATTGTTGTTGATCTGTCATTATAGATTTAAAATTATGTTTGGGGTATTTAGATTAAGTAAAAATTTCAATAAAGTTTAAGATGGAGTTTTCATTGGAGAAGTGGGAAAGTGATTGGGGGTTGTACCTTACTTGATAATTTAATAGGAATGAATTAGAAGAAGGTTACAAAAGCTTGATTAATTAAAAGATTAAATAAAAGCTATACATACATGGTGGATTTAAATTATTAACTAAAGATATGGTTAAATCATGTTGTGTGATCTTGATCAAACATCTGTCATTGAAAGATATGATTTGATCATGCTGTGTGATCTTGATCAAATGTTTGTCATTGAAAGTTATGGTTTGATCATGCTATGTGATCTTATTCAGATGATAAAATACCCTTGGGTATCCAAGGAAGGCCATGTAGTGTACAAACAGAAGGCTTTGTGCCATAAAATGCTTTCTGCTAGAGAGAAAGTCGAGGGGACATTCTTAACTAGAATGTGACCTCACAACTTGTACACTGGACATAGAGGATTATCAATTAGAGAAGAATAGAAGGCTTACTTACATAGAAGAGAATGACAAAGAAGAGAATAACAAGGGGGGAAATAGGGCTAAGTTTATTTACAAAAATAAATAAACAAAATTTTACTTGCTTATTATGGCATTAAGTAAGTATGCATGAGTTATTATTTTCTGTATATCTATTTGAGATTTGTAGCCATGCATGAGATAGAAAATGTTTTGGGTACTTGATACCTCTGGAAACACCATGTTTTCTAGTTCGTTGTGGTGTTTTCATATTCCGTAAGTTAGACGCTTCTCTAGATACTAGTTATGGTTGTAGTACAGAAATTGAAGATTAACTAAGTTATCTATTAATGTGGAAGAAGTATCATACGATGCTAGTCTCATTGGACCCAGTTGTACAAAACTTAGGTAGTTTCCAATAGGCCGAGTGTCGCGACTGGGATCACGACGAAATAGCAAACTCGCGTGATTTTAAAAAATGATAAGTATATGGAGTCGCCACCAATTTTATTTGAATTTAGGAAAAATTAGAAAACCTTTTTAGAAAATAGTCTTTAGAATCAAATCGGATTCGGGAGTCGGTTATGGATAGGGAAGGGTGGAAACTTAATCCCACTGCACCCCCATCACACCCGTCCTGAGATGGTAACTTAAGTCAGTTGTGCAAAAACTTGATAATCTCAAATTTATTTATTTTACCCATATTAAAAGACTTTGTAATTATTTTTATTTTTTATTTTTTAGGAAAAAAAGAAAAGAAATAACCAAATTGTGAAAAATTTAATTTTGACTTGACAGAATGAAAATTCTGCTCCTACGTACCCTCAGGTGCAATGAGGAACTCAAAGTCACGTAGTTCTGTAGAAAATAAATGTGAGTTGAATGATTTTAATTAAAGAAAAGATTTTTGGAAAAGGAGTTTTATTTTTGAAAACAAATTTATCGCTGCACAGGGTTCAAGTTAGTACCAGACTACTCAATAAACCCTTATGATCCAAACGACATTGAAGATAACATCCGCTATTCAATCATCATCATTAGTCATTGCATTGATCAAAAGACTTTTTTTATTTTTTTTTATTTTTTTTTTCATTTTTTATGTCCTTAGCCTAATTAATTTTACATTTTTTTCTTTAAGAAAAAAAAACAAAAACATAACTTAAAAGAACTAATTCTAAATATAATTCTCAACACAAAAAAAAAACAGTTAACCCACTTAGCCAACAAGATCCAAAGTCAGAAACAAAAAACAAAACAAAACAAAACAAAAGCCCAAACCCATAATACATTTTTTATATTTTCTTTCATTTTTATTTTTTCCTAATTCTTACTATATTGAATATAACAAAAACGAAGGTTGCTTTCCAGACTTTTCAATATTTTCATTTTTTTTTAAAAAAAAGAGACAAATGATAATAAAAAAAACCTAACTTCACCTTTTTTTTTAGAACAGAAGGTAACAACCAGAGGAAATAAGCTCCTCTTTTTTCTGAGAGATGGAGGCACGACGGGCAGACATGGTCAAGGGTGGTGCGTGCGGCGGCTTACGGTGTGGCTGAGCTCGACATGGACGTGCATGACAGTGCCTGGTTGACGCGGTGGAGCTCGGACGGCAACGCCAGCAGCACGGCGGCACGGTTTGGTCGAGCTTGGTGGTTTTGGATCTAGAGAGCGAGCCGGGCTGAACAATGGAGATCTGCGGCGGCTGGGGGAGGACAACGCCGGTGCCGGTTCCGGAGCAGTCAGAGGTGTGGCGCGGAGGCAAGGAGCGACGACGCACTGTCTTCTGGTTTGGGGCGTCACCGGTCTGCTTCGAGAATGGCGGTGCCGGGTTGCACAGTTTGCAACTTGCGGTAGGCCAGCGGCGATGCGCGGAGCAGTTGAGCTCTGGGTCGCGATCCTGACAAGTGGAGCTCGGGTCACAGTGCCGGGGGGCTCGGACACGGTGCCACCGCGTGTCTGGTGGGCTTGTTGTAGCGACTTTCGACAGTGCTGGTTCGGGCTCCGATGGTCTAGCATCTTGGGGTGGTGGCGCGCGACATTGCGGTGGAGCAAACGGATGGACGGAGCTGTGCAGTGCGGCGCCTGAGTGCGGGTGGCGACTGGTGGTTCAAAGGAGAAGGTGGGATGATGAAGAAGAAGATGAATAGTGAGTAGAAGAAGTTGCTGGGTTAAAAAAAAAATGCAGGTGCCAAATGGGGTCTCTGTTAGGGAGAAAGTCCTCCGAGGAATCCCCAAAATCCCTCTTCCTGTTGATCCCCAAATATCAGCCCCCCCTCCATTACTGTGTATGGCTGCCTCCCCCCCGAAAATAAGTGTGAGTCCCCTTGTAATATCTCCTCCTTTTTTTTTTTTGAAAGCCAAAAACATCAAAACTAAAATGCTTCCCCCGTGTCGTTGGTCGGTCCGTGTAATCGTGTGTGTATGTGTAAAAATGTGAGTGCAGAAAGTGGTCTCCGTGAGTGCAGTGAGTGAGTGACAATGCAGAGAGGTTGTGTGTCTGCAGAGTGAAATCTACAAAGTGATTGTGTGCTGCAGAGGTGTTGCGTGCCGTGAGAGAAAATGTGCAGAGTGATGTGAGGTTGTGGCAGATTTTTTTTAAAAAAAATGAAAATATTATCCTTTTTATTACTTTTTTTTATTTTCTTTTTTATTATTATTTTTTATATTTTTACTTTTTATTTTTAATTTTTTTTACCCGGACAAAATTGGGTGTTCACAGTTGCCCCTCTTTAGTTGTTTCTTATTAGATAATAGGAATAACCGTAGTTTTTCAAATTATCGTCGTAAGAAATGAGTAAAGATATAAACTTCAATTTTGTCCGGCAATGCAAAACAAGGCAAGAAATTGAAATCCATGGAACTGATGCACTCAATAGAAAATTAAAATGCATGGAGCTGATGCGCTCAACAGAAAATTAAAATGCAATGAGCCGATGCGCTCAACAGGAAACTAAAATGTAAGGAGCCGATGCGCTCAACAGAAAATTAAAATGCATAGAGCCGATGCGCTCAACAGAAATTAAAATGCATGGAGCAGATACGCTCAACAGAAAATTAAAATGCATGGAGCCGATGCGCTCAACAGAAAAAATTAAAATGCAATGAGCCGATGCGCTCAACAGAAATTAAAATGCAAGGAGCCGATACGCTCAACAGAAAATTAAAATGCATGGAGCCGATGCGCTCAACAGAAAATAAAATGCAAGGAGCCGATGCGCTCAATAGAAAATTAAAATGCATGGAGCCGATGCGCTCAATGTAAATTAAATCGCATGGAGCCGATGCGCTCAACAGAAATTAAAATGCATGGAGCCGATGCGCTCAACAGAAATTAAAATGCAAGGAGCCAATGCGCTCAACAGAAAATTAAAATACATGGAGCCAATGCGCTCAAACAGAAAATTAAAATGCATGGAGCCGATGCGCTCAACAGAAAACTTAAAATGAATAAAGCCGATGTGCTCAACAGGAAATTAAAATGCATGGAGCCGATGCGCTCAACAAGAAATTAAAATGCATAGAGCTGATGCGCTCAACAGGAAATTAAAATGCATGGAGCCGATGTGCTCAACAGAAAATTAAAATGCATGGAGCCGATGCGCTCAACAGAAATTAAAATGCAAGGAGCCGATGCGCTCAACAGAAATTAAAATGCAAGGAGCCGATGCGCTCAACAAAAAATTAACATGCAATGGAGCCGATGCGCTCAACATAAAATTAAGATGCAAGGAGCCGATGCGCTTAACAGAAAATTAAAATGCATGGAGCCGATGCGCTCAATAGAAAATAAAATGCATGGAGCCGATGCGCTCAACAGAAATTAAAATGCAAGGAGCCGATGCGCTCAACAGAAAATTAAAATGCAAGGAGCCGGTGCGCTCAACAGAAAATTAAAATGCATGGAGCCGATGCGCTCAAACAGAAAATTAAAATGCATGGAGCCGATGCGCTCAACAGAAAACTTAAAATGAATAGAGTCGATGCGTTCAACAGAAAATAAAATGCATGGAGCCGATGCGCTCAACAGGAAATTAAAATGCATGGAGCCGATGCGCTTAATAGAAAATAAAATGCATGGAGCCGATGCGCTCAACAGAAAACTAAAATGCGTGGAGCCGATGCACTCAACAGAAAATTAACATGCAATGGAGCCGATACGCTTAACAGAAAATTAAGATGCATGGAGCCAATGCGCTCAATAGAAAACTAAAATGCATGGAGCCGATGCGCTCAAATTAAACATGGACTTAAAAATCTTTCTTTCTCTTTTTTCTCTCTTTTCTTTTTTTATTTTTATTTTTTATTTTTTCTTTTTGTTATTTTATTTATTAAAAGTCCTTTGAACCAACAACGACCATGAAAAGCTTTGACCAATCAAACCCTTGTTCAAGTGTTCCTCTTCATCAAATCATTCAGTTGGATTGGAATCCTCTTGACTTCTTTCTTCCCCTCTTTATTTCTTACTTCTTTCATTCTCCCCTTTCTTCATCATTTTTTCTTTTTTCTTCTCTTTTTTCTCATCAGACCACATACCTGAAACTTTCTAAAGCCATCAAGCCAAGGACTTGGAAATTCTTTTTGACACAATCATCAGGCCATGGACCTGGAACTCTGTAAAAATCATCAAGCAAATGACTTGAAATTCTTTTTGATGCAATCATCAGGCCATAGAGCTGGAACCTTGTGAGAGCCGTCAAGCCAAGGACTTTGAATTCTTTTGGCACCATCACCAGGCCATGGACCTGGAATTTGACTTTCAATTTGGATGACCTCTGTGGTATGCTTTTCTTCAAAGCTCTCACTTCCATCTCTTTTTTTTCGAGTACCTCTTGTCTTTGGATCACCCCTTGAGATATCATTTCCTCCTTCAATTGGAACTTCTAAGTTCTTTTTGATCTAAATTGTTCATCTAGAGATTACCATTAGATGGTCAAATCATAGTATTGTACTCATGTTCACCTTACCTGAAGCATTACGTAACAAACATGCATGAATTCCAAAGCACAACAACAAAGAAATTGACCAAGTGAACAACTTCTGGACTGGAATTAAAATTTTGACTACACAAAAGGATTATTTACAAAGGATAAACACAAACAAAGATATGAGATTCGAAGAGGTGTCATCCCCGTATGGATTGGTTCAACTTTCACAAAAATGATCTTTAGTTGGCTTCTGCTGAGCATGTACATCAAGGCAAATTGAACCA
The DNA here is from genome assembly GCA_029884605.1 of Ormosia emarginata. Lineage (NCBI taxonomy): Eukaryota > Viridiplantae > Streptophyta > Magnoliopsida > Fabales > Fabaceae > Ormosia > Ormosia emarginata. Next base: position 780,620 of record JAQQTP010000045.1, read on the forward strand.
AAGAGAAATTTGTCCCAGTTTAGAACTGAATTGAATAGGGCGGACTTCCTAATGACCAAAAGATTTGTCCTAACGTAGGTCAAATGAACTAGGGAAATGAAAATTGCCCCAGTTTGGAGTTGAGTTGAACAGGGTAGAAACTTATCCTAGTGCAAGGCCAAATTGAACCAAAGAGAAATTTGCCCCAGTGTAGGACTAACAAGTACCTTCTTTTCTTCATTTTCCTTTTTTTTGTTTTACAAGAGCAAGAAAAAGAAAACTCAAAACAGCACGAACCTTTTGTCTCAAAATTAAAGTTAATGAAAATGACAACAATCCTTCATTGATCAGAATATACTTTTTAAGGCTTGTAACGCGGCTAGGGTTTGAGGTTATGAAATGAAAGATATAAGGCTCAAACAAGTGTTTAAAGGTTGAATGGGACCAAGGATCCTTGTTCAAAACTAAACCTCGTCAACTGACTTTGCGCTTTCAAGCACACCTTTCTTTTATTGTTCTTCATTTCTTCCTATTTCCTTTTTACTTCAATAATTGACCTTTGTAGTGACCTCTTTCATTTCATTTTCTTTCCTTTTTTTTTTAGAAAAAACACAATTTTCACTTTGTGTTAACCCCTAGTGTAGGGGTGATCCTTGTCCAGGGTTAAATTGAAGAAAACTTTCAAGCTCAAAAAGGGACAACAAGAGATGATGAAAAGATGAATTCCTGTGAAAGATAAAGAAAGATGGCCAATCTTCATTTCAAATCTTGAGTGCTCATTTTCAAAAATTTTAATTTTGAGACAAAAAGACAGTACATGCCGAGTGAAGACTTTCCTACTCCCTTTTATTTTTCTTTTTTTTGTTATATTTTTTTTTGTTTTTTTTTTTGCAAATAACACCTACACATATGGCCTTCGTGACCACCAAATTTTTTTCAGAACGAGAAATCCATGGGATCCGAACCAAAAGACGACAAGTAAAGGAAAGAAAAGAATGACAAAAAAGACGTGACATGAACATGAGTGTCAAAGACATAAGAAAATGAAACAAGACATACTGAGATCCATGCAAATCCATTACATTAATGCTTCAAGAAAACTAACATGAATTCAATATCATAAAATTCTAAGATGGTAATCTCATCAATTAACGCCTCAGATCATCAGCTGTTCAGAAGTTCCAAATCGCTGGAGGTCAATTGGTATAGGCAGAGTGAGACAGTGGAAAGCGAAATTGTGAAGATTGCTGATTTTGCATGTAGCTCACTCCCCACTCTCTTTTCCTATGGGAAAAACTCACTTTTCATAACCACCTTCATTGCGGTCGGTTTCCAATTTGCCAGCTTTTACCAGAACTTCAATCCTCTCCCCAGCAACTATTAATTCAGCAAAGTCTCGATACACAGCACCCGCCATTATCTCAATATATGGAGCTCCCAAAGTCCCCAAGAAGTATGAACACATTTCTGTCAGAGTCAACAGTGGTTGTACTTGTGCTGCGAGAACCCTCCACCTTTGGGCATACTGCTTGAAGGTTTCCTCACTTCCTTTCTGCATCGAGCTCAATTGTTCTCGGGTAGGAGCTGCATCCAGATTAAACTTGTATTGATCCATGAATAAATTAGCCAACTCCGTCCAACGAGAAATCTTACAGCGGTCTAATTGAAGATACCACTCTAAAGCAGGGCCTGTAAGACTCTCGTGGAAAAAGCTAATGAGGAATTTATCATCCTTGGACCAAACAGCCATCGTGGTTCCATAACTGATCAAATGAAACCGAGGGTTACCACTCCCGTCATACTTGGCAAAATCGGGAATCTTGAAACCTTTAGGGATTACGACGTCCGTGGTAGGACACAGATCTTCTATTCTTAGACGTCCATAATCGTTGGGGCCCTTGATTGCCTTGATTTGTTCCTCTATTTTCTCCATCCACTTTTCTTTCATCTCATCTTTCTCAGTCATGACACGACTATTTCCAGAGCAAGGCAATGTCGCCTGCCCCGGAATAGACACATGAGGTTGTTCCCATGTAGGGCTAGTATAACCAGGAATTTCACCACGAGCTCCTTCCAAGGTGCAATACCCCTCCCCAATAGGCATGCCCATTGTTGTCATTTGAGGTGGTTGCTCACGTATCCCTATAACGATGCCTGAGGTTACAGTTGGGAAAATCAGAGCAGTCACCGATGGCACATTTGCATATGCTTCAACCCCATTTGTACCTCTACTTTCACTGATCAAGTGGAGGGACTCCCTCAGATCTTGCAATATTGCTTCCATCCTTGCTTGACTCTCAAATATCTCATTCATCCTCTCTTTCATTTCATCAATTTCTCAGCTCAAGTTTCTCCCCGTCTCAGGATTATTTGCAGCCATTCTGGTCCGAGATCTAGTATCGCGAACTCAAGTTTGATTGGTCTTTTCTTTCCTAGATCGCACAAAGGTTCCTAAACCAATTTGATTTATTAAAATAAAGACTGAGATGAAATGAATGAGATGTGATAATCACATATTTTATTCATTAAGAAACCCTTATGTTTAGTCATTTACACTCTCCATATTCTTAATTGATTGAGTTTGGTATGATTTTGTGAGTTTGAGCTCAAATTGGTCCTAATTGAATATTTCCAGCATTATTGAGATTTGACACTGTTTCTGTATTTTGGCCATAACTTGAGTTCCTAATATCTGATGAACATGAATTTTACCTTGTAGGAAAGCTAAGAGGAAGCTCTACAACTTTGATGAAGAGCTCGAAGTCTGATTCATATGTCTAAGGGACCTAAGTTGACATGGAAGTCAGAATACGGGTTCTGTCAGTAGAATCCGAACAGTGTGCACTCAAAAAAATCATATCTCAAGATGTAATAATGGATATGGGCTGAAATTCGGACAGTGGATAGTCAAGATCCAAATAAACAACTTTCATGAAGAACACATTTTGAGGAAAAGAAGTCTAGTAGGCCATTTTGAGCTTGCAAGTCGGAACAGAGGTGCTGAAGTTGGGTTTGAGCAACCTACGGTATTTGGGACATATCTTGGGCTTAAGGAAGCCAAATTGGACGAACCAGCTATCCATTTTATAGCCAAGACAAGGATCTACAACTTTCATGAAGAACACTTTTCGTGGTTCTGAAGTATAGTGGGTCGTTTTTGGCTTCCAAGTCAGACACGAAATTTTCGTCCTCAACCACCCACTCATCCATCCACTAATCCACTCATCCACTCATCCACTCATCCACTAACTCACCCATTCATCCACTCATACACTAATCCAACCACTTAACCACTCCACCCACTCATCCACTAATCTATCCACTCATCCATCCACTCACCCATTCATGTCTATAATTTCCCACTCACCAAAAGTCCTTTGGCATTTTTCACTAATTCAACCACTCAACCATTCCACTCACTCATCCACTAAACCAATCCACTAAACCAACCCACTAATCCATCCACTCAAACACTCCACTCACTCACCCACTCATCCACCCACTTCCCTTTGTCATTTTGTTACCTTAGACTTCTATAAAAGGCACCATTTATCATGAACAAGATGTAACTCTCATTCATTTTCTCTCTTAGTTTCTTGTTTCTTCATAGTTTCTTCTTGTTTCTTCATAGTTTTTCTTGTGATTTCTTTCTAGCTATGTGTAACTAAACCTCCCTTGGTTAAGGGGGTGATGAAACCGCTAGTATTAATGTTGTAAACTTTGCATATTTGATTATTTCAACACAGTTATGTTTTTATTCATATATTTCTGAATCTATTGTTGGTATGAAGGTTTTTGTACTTGTTCCTACTTTCAAAGTAGTAGATCTAGGTTTATTATGCTGCGGTTGCGGTAGTAGATCTAGTGGGATGTATGATGTTCATGTGGGTATAATTATCTTTGTGCTATTTACCAGTTATAAAAGTGGTAGATCGGGTTTATTATCTTGCGGTTGCGGTATTAGATCTAGAGAAATATATGTTCTAAGTAATTTAATACCGGTGTGTGATTAGACCTTAGTGTAATTGGTTTTCTAAATCTTAATGCAATTGTTGGATAGTTGTAAGAGCAGTTGCTTTATGACTAATCGGTGATTAGGAGTTGATTTGAGCGATTGCTAAATTGGCCAACACGTAAGGAAAACAGAGATTTAATATCACAATTGCATAAAAACATAATTGAGCATGTTGGAATAAAAAGGATATGTGGATTTACATTATCATATAAATCTAGTGGTGGATTCAATCTCTTAACCAATTTTCTTATATTGTTGATTTCAGTTTGTTTATTGTTATCTTTGAAGCTGTTCATTGTTCATCAAAACTCCAAAACCCCCCTTTTACTGTTTATTGTTAATTAGAGTCTAAATTGGGAATTATTTAATAGTGTTAATTGAATTGGTTCTCTGTGGATCGACCCTTACTAACTACAACTAGTTGTAAGGTTTTTATTTTCTGGTGGGCCTGACAACTGATTTTTATCTTAATTTTAATCACTACATCCGCACGCATCAGAATTTTGGCGCCGTTGCCGGGGAACCAATTTTTTCAATTACACTATTAATTTATTTCCTATTTTTATTCTGTTTTTATTTTATTTTATTTTATTTTATTTTTAATCTTTCTTTCTGAGTGTTTTGTAGGTGTTGATGTCCTTTGAAGGAGTAGACGAAGGATTGCTAAATTTGAGGAACTATATTGATCAACTCACTTCACATCCTCAATTTCCCTTCCATCCAGGCTAACTTCCAACTCACACTGCCGACATTGAAGTCGCCGTTACATTGATCTATCAAGTTCGGAGACATTTGAGCCATCCGAAATATCGAAGAAGTGACAACGGCAGAAAATACTTTAAGGGCATTGGGTGCTCCAGATCTAGATCAATGACCTCTTTGCATAGACATTCTTGAAAATGAAGAGGCATTTGAATTGAAATCCGGTTTAATCCATCTCTTGCCATCTTTCAATGGATTACCCGGAGAGGACCCCAACAAGCACTTGAAGGAAATCCATGTGGTATGTTCTAGCATGAAACCTGCAGGAATTCATGTAGAGCAAGTCAAGTTGAGAGCTTTTCCATTCTCATTGAAAGACTCAGCTAAGGAGTGGCTTTACTACTTGCCACCCGGATCCATCCAATCATGGCAGGACATGGCCCGAACTTTCTTAGACAGATACTTCCCTGCCTCAAAAGCTGCAACAATCAGAAAAGAAATCTGTGGTATTCAACAAAGGCATGGGGAATCACTCCATGACTACTGGGAGAGATTTAAGAAGCTATGTTTCAGCTGCCCTCATCATCAAATAAGTGAGCAACTTTTAATTCAGTATTTCTATGAAGGCTTACAAGTGATGGATCGCAACATGATTGATGTTGCTAGCGGAGGAGCATTGATTGATAAAACTCCTCAAGAAGCTAGAAACTTGATCTCAAGAATGGCTGCCAATACTCAACAATTCTACTCTAGAAATGACACTGGAGTAAGAGCAGTGAAAGAAGTAGAGACAACCAGTATACAACAGCAAATGACTCAATTGACTGCTATGGTTCAGCGGTTAATGGATTCAGGTAAAGCACCAGTTCATGCTTGTGGGATCTGTTGTTCATCTGGACATCCCACTGATATGTGTCCCACTCTCCAAGAAGACACAAATGAGGAGGTAAGAGCAGTAGGGGGATATGCTGGACTTTCAAAAAATTACAACCCCTACTCAAACACATATAATCCGGGTTGGAGGGATCATCCAAATTTCAGCTATGCAAAGCAACCTCAAAATCAACCTCCAGCTTATGGACCTCCAGGATTCCAACAAAGGCAAGTACCTTTCCTCGAGACAACAACAAGTTCAAGCTCCTAAGCAATCTGAGCCTTCATTAGAGGAGCTAGTAAAACAAATGGCCACTAATAATTTGCAGTTCCAACAAGAAACAAATGCAACTATACAAAGTTTCAAACAAGAAACAAGGACTGCAATCAATAACTTGCAGAATCAGATAGGACAGTTGTCCACAGAATTCAACAAGTTTCAAAGCCAAGCTTCAGGGAAACTACCCTCACAAAAGTGAATCCGAGGGAAAATGCTAGTCTTTGTCACATTGAGAAGCGGAAAGACGATGGATGAGCCTACCTCTCTTCCACCAATCATTCAAGAGAAGGATGAACCACCCAAAGAAGCAAATGATAAAGGGCAAACTTCCAAACCCCTAAGGTAAGTATTTCGAACCCTTCCTAAATATGTCACTAAAGCTCCTTTTCCTAGTAGGTTGGTTAAAACCAAGAAAGAAGAAACAGAAAAAAGAAATACTTGAGACTTTTAGGAAGGTAGAGGTTAATATCCCTTTGTTAGATGCCATTAAGCAGGTACCTAGATATGCAAAATTTCTGAAAGAATTATGCACTAACAAGAGAAAGTTAAAAGGAAATGAAAAGGTCCAAGTGGGAGAAAATGTTTCAAATTGTAATTAAAAAGAAACTCCCAACCAAATGTAAGGACCCCGGCACATTCACCATTCCATGCACTATAGGTAACACAAGGTTTGAAAGGGCAATGCTTGATTTAGGTGCATCTATAAATGTCATGCCATATTCTATTTATGCATCTTTATACTTGGGTCCTTTGGAACCTACTGGTGTTGTTATTCAATTGGTTGATAGATCTAATGCATACCCTAAGGGTGTGGTTGAAGATGTTTTGGTACAGGTGAATGAATTAGTGTTTAAATGGCAGACTTCTATGTTTTGGACATGGAAGAGGATGAGTCTCCCAAATCTGCTCCTATCTTGCTAGGAAGACCATTTTTGAAGACCTGCACGGACAAAAATTGATGTGCACTCGTGGAATTCTAACAATGGAATTTGATGGGGAATTAATTAGATTCAATATTTTTGAAGCTATGAGATACCCAGTGATGTGCACTCGCTTGTTTAATTGATTCTTTTGATCCTTTTGATTCTTTAATTTCTGAGCTTTTGATCCGACCATTTTGATGCTCTTGATACAATTCTAACTCATAGCTTAGATGTACGGGAGGAAAAGAAGAAGAGTGAAGAAGAGCCATGGAGTGAAGACATTGATGAAATTGTTCTTTGCCTTACAAGAGCTCTCTTCCACTCCCGGTAAAGAGCATGAGGTAACTTTTGTTGATTTACCCGTTACTACCGATATACCTCAACCTTCGTTGTGCGAGGCACCTGAATTGGAACCGAAAGCACTACCGATCATCTTAAATACATCTTCTTGGGGGAGAAGGACACCCTTCCAAGTAATAATTGCAAAGTCACTCACCCAAGAGCAAGAAGAGAAAGCGGTAGCTATTTTGCAGAACATAAGACAGACCATTGGTTGGTCAATAGGCGATATCAAGGGTATTAGTCCCTCCGTTTGTATGCACGGGATATTAATGGAGGAGGATACTAAACCTGTGAGAGACCCTCAACGGAGATTGAATCCTCCCATGATGGAGGTTGTGAAAAGGAGATATTGAAGCTCCTAAGTGTGGGGGTGATCTACCCCATTTCTGACAGCAAGTGGGTAAGCCCAGTCCAGGTAGTACCAAAGAAATCGGAATTACTTGTGGTAAGAAATGCTGAAAATGAGCTTATTCCCACTAGGTTACGAGACGAGGGGTGGCGTGTTTGTATTGATTACGGGAAGTTGAATGCCACCACGAGAAAAGACCACTTTCCTTTACCTTTCATTGATCAAATGTTAGAAAGATTAGTGGTCATTCTTATTATTGTTTTCTCGGATGGTTTTTCGGGTTACAATCAGATTGCCATAGCTCCGAAGACCAAGACAAGACTACATTCACTTGTCCATTTGGTACCTTTGCATATAGGCGAATGCCTTTTGGACTCTGCAATGCACCGGGAACTTTCCAAAGATGCATGATGAGTATATTTTCGATTACATTGAAAACATCATTGAGGTTTTTATGGATGACTTTAGTGTCTTTGGAAATGATTTTGAAAATTGTTTGGAACATTTAACTTTGGTGCTTAAAAGATGCATTGACACTAACTGGTACTTGAATTGGGAAAAATGTCATTTCATGGTGAATAAAGGTATTGTGTTAGGTCATGTAATTTCTGCTAGGGGAATTGAAGTAGATAAAGCTAAGGTAGAACTCATGCATTCTTTGCCACCACCCACTAGTGTGCGGGAGATTCGTTCTTTTATTGGTCATGCGAGGTTTTACCTGGGAGATTCATTAAAGACTTTTCTAAAGTCTCATTGCCCCTTTGCAGACTTTCTTCAAAAAGATGTTAATTTTAACTTTGATGAGAAATGTATGGAAGCTTTCAATAAACTCAAGAAGTTGTTAAGCATTTGCGCCTATCATCGTGCCACCCAACTGGGAGTTACCTTTTGAACTAATGTGTGATGCCGGTGACTTTGCAAAGTAGGAGTCTGTCTTGGGACAACGAGTTGATAGAGTTCCTTATACCATTTACTATGCATCAAGGACTCTAAATGATGCTCAACTTAATTACTCAACCACGAGAAAAGGAACTTCTAGCTGTTGTATTTGCTTTAGAAAAATTTAGATCATATCTAATTGGTTCTAAAGTAATTGTGTTTTCAGATCATGCACCTTGAAGTATCTTCTAACAAAGAAAGAAGCAAAGCCTAGATTGCTCCGATGGATTTTATTGCTCCAGAATTTGACTTGGAGATTAAAGACAAGAAAGGGAGCGAAAACTTGGTGGCCGATCACTTGAGTAGATTGGTAGCGAAGAGGAAGAAATGCCTATCATGGAGACTTTTCCAGGATGAATATTTGTTAGTTGTCAACACCATAATCCCTTGGTATGCCGACATTGTTAACTACCTGGTTACTAAGGACTTTCCAGGAGGATTTGAACAAGGCCCAAAGAGATAAATTAAGGATTTGATCAGAATACTATATCTGGGATGACCCGTACTTATGCAAGCATTGTGCAGATCAAGTCATTAGGAGGTGCATTCCTGATTCTGAGACACACTCTATCCTCTCCTTTTGCCACACCTATGCATGTGGAGGACACTTTGGCAATAAAAGGACAGCCAATAAAGTGCTTGACAGTGGTTTCTATTGGCCTTCAATTTTCAAAGACGCTTACAACTTCTGTAAGTCTTGTGACCGCTGTCAGAGAACAGGTAATATTAGTCCTCGTAATCAAATGCCTCAGACTCCGATCATTTTTGTGGAACTCTTTGATGTGTGGGGTATTGATTTCATGGGACCATTCCCTCCTTCATCTGGTTATACATACATTCTTTTATCTGTTGATTATGTGTCTAAATGGGTGGAAGCAAAAGCCACTTGATCGATGATTCTAAAACGTTTGAGATTTTGTTAAGTCACATATTTTCTCCAGGTTCGGGACCCAAGGGCTATCATCGGTGACCAAGGGACCCATTTCTCGCAACAAAACCTTTGATGCTCTATTGAAGAGATATGGAGTAATGCACTGAGAATTTCCACTCCTTACCATCCACAGACAAATGGGCAACCGAAGTGTCCAACCGGGAGATTAAGTCAATCCTTGAAAAGACAAGTGAATCCCTCAAGAAAGGATTAGAGCACTCGACTTGAAGATGCTTTATGGGCTTATAGGACTGCCTATAAGACTCCCATCGGCATGTCACCATTTCGGTTGGTGTATGGAAAGCCCCGTCATTTGCCCGTTGAGTTGCAACATCGATCTTACTGGGCCATTAAACAAGTTAATATGGAATTGGAAGGTCTTTGGAAAGCAAAGGAAGTTCCAGTTACAGGAATTAGAAGAACTAAGAAATGAGGCCTTTGAGAATGCCCTGATTTATAAGACTAAAGCTAAGGCATTCCACGACCAATTGATTTCCAGAAAGAAATTTCACAGAGGACAAAAAGTCCGCTATTCCAATCAAGACTCAAATTATTTCCACGTAAGCTGCGTTCTAAGTGGATTGGGCCGTTGTGGTAACTAATGTTTTTCCTTTTGGTGCAGTTGAGATCGGGAGTGAAAATTCTGGCAAAGCATTTAAGGTCAATGGTCATCGTCTCAAACCATATCATGAACTTCTTGACAGTGCAGAGATGGAAGTGATGACCCTCATCCTTCCACAATATGAGGAGCAGTGAAAGTATCATCATGTCGGGCTGAGGACAATAAACTAAGCGCTCATTGGGAGGCAACCCAACTAGATTTGCTCTCTTTATCCCTTTTTATTTTGTGTTTTCATTAGTTCCTTAGATTATGTTTTTATCTGTTTGTTGGTTGTAAGCATTTGAATCTCTAAAAAAAAAAAAAAAAAAAAAATTGTGTGCCCGACAATAAGGTAGGTAGTGCCATTAAATTTTGTCACTCTCGGAAGCATGTGAAGGTCACTTTTCTTCAAAGAACAACAACTGCGAAAATCTTGCAAGATGGATTTTATTGGCCTACTTTATTCAAGGTCCGTTACACCTTTTGCAAAAGTTGCGAAATTGGTCAAAAAGGTTCGCTTTGAGATTATCATCTGCACCTACTCCTTGAAAAATTGAGATCTAGGTGGCGCGGTTCTTTTGTTTGTCAAACACGTGTATCCTCCGGGGCCGTAAATATTGAGGATCCTAGGAATGGTAATGCGCGTAAAGTTAATGGACAAAGACTCAACCATTCCCGGAAAATCAAGTTCTTGAGTTCTTTGTGTTGTCGGTTAAGTGGCGGATACGGTACTCGTGACTCTCAAGTCGGTTTATTTTTCGGTTTCCCAAAATAACCGAATCCTTCTTCTCCTTCAAAATGGATGTCATTCTTTCAAACCCGAGAAAACATTTTCCTTCTTTTCCTCAAAATGCTCGAGAAAAATCTACAAAGTTCGATGTGAAAGATTGAGACCGTTAATGCACAAAGGTATGCCGAGAAGATGTCTGTTGGATAATTGAAGCAAAGGTTCGATTAGCAGGGTGAGTCCTCAATTTCATTTGACTCATATATGCCCGGTCTTGGAAGAAGTTCATATTCTAAAAGGAGAAGAGCAAAAAGGTTACAAGTCTGTTACAAATGTGGACGATGGAATCCGTAACAAGCGATGTCATACTTTGGGGATGGTTTCCGCAAATAGAGAAGATAAAATTTTCTTCATTAAGAATGGATGAGTAAGGAGTCATTAGATGATATCTTATCGACTCTTGAGACGCATTCTTGTGGATTGGTGCATCGTGAAATTCTTAAATTGTGGAATCTCTTCAAGGATGAAGAAAAACGCTACGATCTTGGGAATCGACTCTAAAAGACCCCTGTTTGCCGCTTTATAAGAAAATTGGATGAGAAGCCTATCCCGACTCATAGAAGGCGTTTAAGCCGTTTCTGGACGTAAAACCAGAGGAAGATGTGAGCCACAATCACAACAATCTGTACATATCATCATCATCTTCTTCTTCTTCTTCTTCTTCTTCTTCATGTCATCTCTAAAAAAAAAAAAAAAAAAAAACAAAAAACAAACAAAAAACAAAAAACAAATAAAAAAAAAATTTATGTATACGTCTTAGGGTTGGCTTTGGTAACACACACCGTGAATGGAGAAATGCATGCATCCTGATCCAGCCTTCTTAATTGAAAAACAAAGAAGGTAGATTGTATCCCACATGTGAGGCAAACAGCGTATTATGGCCACTTGTCCCTTTTGGGAGCCCTATGTTGCGCCTGGTCTTGAATGGGTCGAATCTTGGTCAACAATGCTTTGGCACAAAGCCGAAAGAGCAGACTACCTCCATCACAATCTTAAGTAAGTATACACTCATCTTTCATCAAGTTTTTCTAACAAATTAAAAAAAAAAAAAAAAGAGAGAGGACGTGATGTCTACTTTGCACTCACGATTGTGTAAAGTATAAAGATACGCCATGGACACTGTACATACAGGTATGTCATCATTTTCTATTTCTTTTATCTTTGTATTATTTTGTTGTATTTTAATTTTTGTACAGACGATCCTTTGAGCAGGGTCCTTCAGTGGGTTTCTAGACTTCTTTACCTTGATGGTTTTCTTGAAGTCAAACAAAAAAAAATAAAAATAAAAAAAAAGTAAAAAAAAGAGGAGAAAAGATTCTGTGTTTCTTAATTTCAACCTTTTCTGACAACAACCAACCTACCCTCATAGGTGCAATTATTCCCTTTCCATTCTTTTTCCTACTTAAACACTCCATTTTCTCCATTTTCCTTCAACTCGAAACACTCAAAGGGAGGAAGAGTATAGAATGGGTCCTTCTATTCGTAACCTCAAAAATGTCTCCGTGTTTTTTGTGGGTCGAGTTATGGGAAGGGATTAGAGTTTGTAAACGCAGCCTAGCACTCTTGGTCGATCACTTGCTGCGAGGAATATTCATCTTGTATATGGGGGAGGTTGTCGTGGGTTAATGGGGGTTGTATCACTTGTCGCTTCTATAGGAGGCGGTCAGGTTTTAGGTGTTATTCCTAAACCTTTGCTGAAAATAACATCACTTTGGAAAGACAATTGGAGAAGAAATTGGTAACATCTATGCATGGACGAATGAAAACAATGGTTGACAATTCGATGCATTTATTGTCTTACCAGGTGGATTTGGTACTTTAGAAGAAATTTTTCAAATTGTCTCTGGGCCGAACTAAACATCCACCATAGACCCATTGGTTTGTTGAATGTTAATAATTTCTTTGATCTTTTGTTATCTTTTCTTGACAAAGCGTGGAAAGTAAATTTATCACTCCTTCAAGAAGACAACTTCTTATCTCTCGCCTCCACTATTGATGAGCTCATTGATAAATTAGAAGCTTTTGAGTATGTACCTGATCCGGTATTAGCTCAGATAGATTGGTCAACAGGAAGCAGCGAAGGAAGTATGATGAACCTGCAAAACTTACAATTTTTACGGTTCATTGTGTGTGTTTTTCATTCTTTTTAATCTTTTTAATTGGGTTTGTTCTTGAGTTTTGTTATATTTTTAGTATTTTAAATTGTGTTGTAATTATGTATTTTTATGTATTTTTACTAGGTAAATGCAAAGGATCGAAGAATGGATGTGATTGCATAAAAGATTTTAAAAAAAAAAAAAAAAAAAAAAACACAGTCATCGTATGTGATATCGTAGCACGACGTCAAGATGACATCGCATGACGCAAGCAAGTCTTGTAGCACCAGTAGCGAGCCATCGTAGCACCGTAGCATCACGAAATTACTTGTAGAATTCATCGTAGCAAGATCTTTGTAGCACTGTAGCATCACGTGAAAATTACTGTGCGGGTTACTGTGCATATGCACAGTAACCTCAAATTTTCTATAAATTCGGACGACCCGGTAGGAGGGGGGTGTGTGGGGGGAGAGAAATTCTCTCTCTCTGTTGTTCTGTTTTGTTCTTTTTCTTTTCTTTTATTTTCTTCTTTCTCATGTGTAATTAATTTTCATCTAGCTTGGGTGAAAGAGTGAAGCTTTTAATAATAAATTGAGGTTAGATTTATTTCTTTCTTGTGCTTTAAATGATATATTTTTATGTGACTTTTATATGTATTATATGTTGTTTCCAATTAATTTAAATACTATTCTTGTATAATGAATATCTTGATCCATTGTAGACAATAGGATTGGCACATTGGATGCTTTTGACGATTTACAAGCATTAGTCAATAATTATTGGAATCATGATATAATTACATGATTGAACTTTGAATGCTAAATCTTCCGATTGGAATTTTCAATATGCATAATTTCAATTGAGTTATAAAATGAAATAATCTTATTCTTAATTTATTATTAAGAGTGAATCTCCTAACCCAAGCAAATCTTTCATTGTGAACAACTTAAATCATCTTAAATTTTGTGACAAATACTTTCTTTACCTCAATTAATTAGTTTCCTTCATCAATTCCCGTGGATCGACCTCGGACTCGAGACTTTATTACTTGAGACAACCTACACTTGGGTTAAAACATTTAATTATAATTAAATCCCATCAAGTTTTGGCGCCGCTGTTCTTGGGACTTGATTTGAAATTCTAATATATTGAGGTTCTCTTTTTCTCGTAAATAAACTTTTTATCAAGTATATTCTTCCTCTACTCTTTTCAATTTTTATTTATTTATTTACTAATATACTAACTAGTATTATTATATATATATATATATATATTTTATATATATAAATAGTAAATAGTAAATAGTAACGTAAATAGTAAATAGTTAATAGTAAAAAAAAATAAAAAATAAAAAGAAAAATAATAATAAAAAAATTTAACCTTTTGTATATATTAACTCAGTGGGTGGTAATTCTCCTTTTATTTTCTTGTCCAGTGGGGTTAATTCTCCCTTTTATTTTTACGCACTAACTCAGTGGGGGTAACTCTCCCTTTTACTTTACTGTAATTTACTTTTTGCATTTTTTTTATTTGGTGGCTGGTTTATTACCCCATCCTTTTTACTATTTAACGGCCGGTGTATACCGCCTATTTTTTATTTTATTTATTTTATTTTTCTGCAATCTAACTTTTAAATTCTGTCATTTATTTTTCTGCAATCTAACTTATCTAACTTTTAAATTCTGTCATTTATTTTTCTGCAATCTAACTTTTAAATTATGTCATTTTTATTTTTTTTTATTTTTGGGTGGCTGGTTTATACCACATCCTACTTAATATTTAACGTAGGTGTATACCGCCTACTTGTATATTATTTTTATTTTTATTTTATGTCACTTATTTATGCTTAACTGGTATCGTGATTCAAATTCTGATCGTTTGGTTAAAATTAATCCTAGTACTTTATATATTGATTTATTTGAATCACAATCACACACAATTAACACAATGGCTGAATTTGAAAGTATACATGATGAACAAGGAAATCAACCATTGAGAACTATGCGTGCATATTTGCAACCACCACGAAATTCTAGTCCATCATGTTTTATCTTTCCACTTAATGCTAATAATTTTAGATTTAAGCCAGGTATGATTTCTTTACTGCCCAATTTTCATGGTTTAGAAAATGAAAGCCCATATTTACATCTAAAAGAATTTGAAGAAGTTTGTATTGCTTTCAATGATCAAAATTGCACGGAAGAGATTGTTATGTTTAAACTGTTTCCTTTTTCTTTGAAAGATAAAGCAAAAACTTGGTTTAACACTTTGAAACCAAGATCAATTGGCACATGGCAAGAAATGCAAAGTGAGTTTTTAAAGAAATTTTTTCCAACACATAAAACTAATGCTTTGAAAAGACAAATCCAAAATTTTTCCCAAAATTCAAATGAAGCGTACTTTCAATGTTGGGAACGTTTTATAGATTTGTTAAATTCTTGCCCACATCATGGTTTTGAAAAATGGCGAACTATAAGCTTCTTTTATGAAGGTTTAACACCTGAAACTAAACAATTTGTGGAAACGATGTGTAATGGTGAGTTTCTTGATAAAGAACCCGAACATGCTTTAGATTATTTAAATCATTTGGCTGAAAATTCTCAATCTTGGCATGAAATTAATCCTTCTGAAAATTCAATTAGATATAACCTTGCAAATGCTGGAAAAGGAAAATACCATCTTAGTCAAGAAGAAGATTTAAATGCAAGGTATGCTAGTTTGGCTAGAAGGATTGAAGCTATGGAATTAAGAAAAGCAAAAGAAATCAAATCTGTGCAAAATGAAGAAATTTGTGATACATACAATCCGGGATGGAGAAATCATCCTAACTTCAGCTGGAGGAATAATACTCAGACACAATTCATGCAACCACCACCTCCTCAAGCACAACAGGATTCTCAAAATTCTCAAGGATATGCACCTTATGTCCCATCATATTGGAAAAATCTTGAAAGAACTTTGCATGCATTCATAGAAAAGCAAGAGGTCATCAATAAACAAACCACTCAAACCATGATTGACATAAAAGACACTCTTGCTAAACTTGCTTCTGCATTCACCATTCACGAAAAAGAAAAATTTTCTTCTCAACCTCAACTAAATCCCAAAGATGTTGTTGAAGAAAGTAAGGAGATAAAGAGCCTAGTGTCTAGAATGATGAACTCCTTGAGTGTGAATGAGCTAGAAGATGTGAAAAAGAATCAAGATAGTAGTAATGTCGAGTTACCCAAGGAACCCGAGGTGACAAAGAATCTGTTAAGCAAGAAAATAATGACAAGGGTCACCAAACATACATGATTGACTCAATCATAGAGAAGGAACTTTCTACAACCTTTGAACCCCTTGAGAATCTTCTTGTTAATTCGAGTTTAATTTTATCAAAGCAATCCATCTAATGTATTTGATATTTGCACTAACTTTTATTTAACTCGTCGGGATCATGACACTCGGGGATGGCATCCAAAGTTTAAGAAGTTGTTTAATAAAGGTTGGAGTTTTCCGATAAAAAATGTGGTCGTCCCCTAGTCCTGTTCTCATGAAATTAAATTGGAGGAAGGTAAATGGTCAGCGAGTTGAAGCCATAACTTGAGTTAAAAGATCCAGATGTAGTCAAGACTTTGGTAGAAGATTCTGTCTATCAAAGCTAAGGTAAGTTTTTAGTATTTTGTTTATATTTTTATTGAGTCGGCTTAAGTGCCTCCCAGATTTCGGAGCCTTTGTATGGGGATATAAATAGTGTCGGCCAACAAAAAAATTAAAAAAAATAGAAGGAAACATGAAGGAAGCAACATGAAACGCAAGTCGATTTGATACGTCATCTACAACTTTTCTTTATCTTTGGTACTTTGTTTCTATTTAAATTTGCATCGGATTTCTCCAACAGGTACTATTTTCTATCCTTATTCATCTATATTTTAACATTGCGGATAATGTTGTGATCTAGTTGGGGGGAAGGATTGTTTTTTTTAAAAAAAAAAAATTAGGGAAGTATGATATGATTTTCATGAACTTGCTAAACCAATAAATATTGGCCGAGTAAGGAGTAACTTAACTTCTGAGACGCATTTAAATTGGGAGGTATGTTTAGTGAGATGACTGTCAGAAACCTATAACAAAACCAATTAAGGATGGCAGAGTAAGGGGTAAATTTTGCCGAAGAGGTAATTTTACTTTTGAGATGCATCATAGTTGAAAAAAAAATGTTTTAGAAGTAGCAAAAAGCATATCTTGGGTCATAGCATAAATTTTCTTCTTTCTTAAAAATCACATGCTTGGTTTTGAATGTTAAATTGGTGAATTGAGAATGATAGAAATATGCCCTGTGAGATTTTGAGCCTATTGATGAATGGATTGAACACTTGTACCATTCTCTTCTTTCTTGTGTGATTTTCACTCGTGAAATTGTTACTCTAGAACTTGCTTTGATTCTTTTTGAGGCTACATTTTCACATGCATACATAAATATGATTGAGGCATTTTAAAATAGCTACTTTGACCAAATAGCCATCCTTGTATATTTTCCCTTGTATAACCCCTTTGAGCCTACTTGGCCAGTTCTTGTTTTTAGCTTATTACGTGCCCTAAAAAAATAAATAAAAATATTTTTACCTCGACCTTAGGGAATAAGAGAGAATTGACTTTGTTCTTAAACAAGTGTGGGGGTGTATGTGTGTGTGTAAAAAAAAAAAAAAAAAAAAAAAAAAAAAAGAAAAAAAAAAAAAACCGACCATTTGATACACTATGTGACATATCCATATTTAGAATAAAGATAGATGCTTGGAAATAACAGGAAGAGGAGGAGAAGATTTATGCCTAAAAATGAATTCAACTCATCAATTTAGGGATTAATCTTCAACAAAACATTAGTTAGATATTGGTCATTGTCCTTATTGATGAATATTCTCAAATATCTTTTCCACTCTAGCGTACCATAATGCTTCTTTTATTCTCTTTGGTATTTATCTTCTCATGTCCATATTATCCATTTTCCTTTACCATGACCCTGTTACAACCTTGAATAAAGTCCTCTTGATTTTTGTGTGCATGTGTTCTGAGTAGTGGAGAAGTAGAAGATAAGCAAGCTTATGGTAGTGCAATTTTTCATGGGTTGAATCGAGTGAAATATCTACCATTTTAAACACTAGAGGGATTGAGAGTAAATCCTGTGAGGATCTTTCATTCTTGATTCATTCTTTTTAACCTGAAGTTTCCTTGTTTGATGGTTTGAGATGTGAAGAAATATAAAAAAAAATGCTTTGTTCCCTTGAATGACTAGTTGCTCTTCTTGTTTCATTAAATCTTTTAAGTTTTTAGCTTTTTAGTTCAGTGTTATTTCCTAGCTTTGGTCTTATATATTTTGCCCAGGAGTGCAAAAGCTCAAGTGTGGGGGTGTGATGAACCTGCAAAACTTACAATTTTTACGGTTCATTGTGTGTGTTTTTCATTCTTTTTAATCTTTTTAATTGGGTTTGTTCTTGAGTTTTGTTATATTTTTAGTATTTTAAATTGTGTTGTAATTATGTATTTTTATGTATTTTTACTAGGTAAATGCAAAGGATCGAAGAATGGATGTGATTGCATAAAAGATTTTCTAAAAAAAAAAAAAAAAAAAAAAAAAACACACAAGTATCTTGTAGCTGATTCTTGTAGTACACGACGTCAAAGACATGACATCGGCATGACGCAAGGCATCTTGTAGCATCTTTGTAAATGGGCCAACTGTAGTAACTTTGTAGCATCACGAAATTACTTGTAGAAGATTCTTGTAGCAGCAAGATCTTGTAGCATGTAGCATCACGTGAAAATTCTTGTGCGGGTTCGTGCATATGCACAAGTAACCTCAAATTTTCTATAAATTCGGACTGACCCGGTAGGAGGGGTGTAGGGGGGAGAGAAATCTCTCTCTCTGTTGTTCTGTTTTGTTCTTTTTCTTTTCTTTTATTTTCTTCTTTCTCATGTGTAATTAATTTTCATCTAGCTTGGGTGAAAGAGTGAAGCTTTTAATAATAAATTGAGGTTAGATTTATTTCTTTCTTGTGCTTTAAATGATATATTTTTATGTGACTTTTATATGTATTATATGTTGTTTCCAATTAATTTAAATACTATTCTTGTATAATGAATATCTTGATCCATTGTAGACAATAGGATTGGCACATTGGATGCTTTTGACGATTACAAGCATTAGTCAATAATTATTGGAATCATGATATAATTACATGATTGAACTTTGAATGCTAAATCTTCCGATTGGAATTTTCAATATGCATAATTTCAATTGAGTTATAAAATGAAATAATCTTATTCTTAATTTATTATTAAGAGTGAATCTCCTAACCCAAGCAAATCTTTTTCATTGTGAACAACTTAAATCATCTTAAATTTTGTGACAAATACTTTCTTTACCTCAATTAATTAGTTTCCCTTCATCAATTCCCTGTGGATCGACCTCGGACTCCCGAGACTTTATTACTTGAGACAACCTACACTTGGGTTAAAACATTTAATTATAATTAAATCCCATCAAAGTAACAAGAAACAAAAGCCAGATCTGCGACTTCATCTTTAATGGGTTTGATTTTATTGTACCTTGTTTCTGTTTAAATTTGTGTCAGCTTTCTCCAACAGGTAATATCTTCTGTCCTTTACTCATCTATATTTTAACATTGAGGACAATGTTGTGATTTAGTTGGGGGGGAAGGATAGTTGACCCAAAAAAAAAAAAAAAAAATAATAAAAAAATAAAAAAATAAAAAAATAAAAAAATTTGTTGTGTTGTTTGGAAAGTATGATATGATTGTCATGTACTTATTAAATCAATTAGTGATGGCAGAGTAAGGAGTAATTTTACTCTTGAGACGCATCTTAATTGGTGGCGAGTAAGGAGTTTTTAGGTAGTAACTAATTAGTACTAAAGTTTTATTGTTTGATTTCTTTTTCGTGGTCCGATGCGATCGACGGTGTGTTTCTTTCTCGCTTGGCGTTGATTCACTTCTTATCAGGTTGTGTTGCTCTTTTCTATTTCTCTCTTCCACATTGAAGGCAATGTTATATTAAGCGTGGGGGAGAGATTTCAGCATGTTCTTTTTGTAAAAAAAAAAATTCAAAAAAAAAAAAAGAAAAGAAAAAAAAGGGGTTCATTGCATGATTGAATAACTTTTCTCCCTTCTTGAACTGATATGCTTGGAGATGGATGATTGAATTGATGAATTGAGTTTGATGGATGCATACCTTGTGAGATTTTGAGCCTAATGGATGGATTTAACATTTATGTCATTCTCTTCTTTCTTGTGTGATTTTTACTCGTGTTAATGACCACTCTAGAACTTGCTTTGATTCTTTTTGAGGCTACATTTCACTTGCATGCATGAACATGATTGAGGCCCTCTTTCTTAATTAGCTAGTTTAACCAAATAGCCAACCTTGTTTTCAATATGATATCAAGCACTCTTCTGACTTCTTGAAAATTCTTTGATTCCTGCCAACCTTGTATATTTTCCTTTGCTTAACCCCTTTGAGCTTATTTGACCATTCCTTGTTTCTAGCTCATTATGTGCCTTAAATGAGAAATTGTGTTCTTACTTTACCTTAGGGAATAAAAGAACATTAGCTTGGTTAATGAATGAGTTTTTGAACAAGTGTGGGGGTGTGTGTACAAAATGGTTGTTGAAAAAGAAAAGAGTGCCCAAAAAAAAAAAAAAAATGTATGTATATAGTTATGTTCATATATATAAAAAGAAAGAAAAAAAAAAAAAAAAAAAAAAAAACCAAGTGTTTAAAAAAGAAAAGGATTGGGAAATGAATATGTAAAGGGATATACACTAGAGTTGGGATGAACTTTTATGCTTGTTATTTGAACTCACTCTCATTTGCTTTTATTCTCTTTGGTATTTATCTTCTCATATCCATTTTATCCTCTCCTGTTACCTTGACCTCACTACAACCTTGAATAAAGTCCTCATGATTTGTGTGTGCATGTGTTTTGAGTAGTGGAGAAGTAGAAGATAAGCAAGCTTATGGTAGTGCAATTTTCATGGGTTAAATTGAGTGAAATACCTACCCTTTAAACACTTGAGAGATTGAGAGGGAATCTTGTGAAGATCTATCATTCTCGATTCATGTTGAAGATACCTTGCTTGATGGTTTGAGATGTGGAGAATTGTTAACTCATGAATGTTTTGATCCTTGAACCTTTGGTTGTTCTTCTTGATTGTAAAATTTTGGTCTTGAGTTTTGCCCAGGAGTGCAAAAAGCTAAGTGTGGGGAATTTGATAATCACATATTTTATTCATTAAGAAACCCTTATGTTTAGTCATTTACACTCTCCATATTCTTAATTGATTGAGTTTGGTATGATTTTGTGAGTTTGAGCTCAAATTGGTCCTAATTGAATATTTCCAGCATTATTGAGATTTGACACTGTTTCTGTATTTTGGCCATAACTTGAGTTCCTAATATCTGATGAACATGAATTTTACCTTGTAGGAAAGCTAAGAGGAAGCTCTACAACTTTGATGAAGAGCTCGAAGTCTGATTCAGATGTCTAAGGGACCTAAGTTGACATGGAAGTCAGAATACGGGTTCTGTCAGTAGAATCCGAACAGTGTGCACTCAAAAAAATCATATCTCAAGATGTAATAATGGAGATGGGCTGAAATTTGGATAGTGGATAGTCAAGATCCAAATAAACAACTTTCATGAAGAACACATTTTGAGGAAAAGAAGTCTAGTAGGCCATTTTGAGCTTGCAAGTCGGAACAGAGGTGCTGAAGTTGGGTTTGAGTAACCTACGGTATTTGGGACATATCTTGGGCTTAAGGAAGCCAAATTGGACGAACCAGCTATCCATTTTATATCCAAGACAAGGATCTACAACTTTCATGAAGAACACTTTTCGTGGTTCTGAAGTATAGTGGGTTGTTTTTGGCTTCCAAGTCAGACACGAAATTTTCGTCCTCAACCACCCACTCATCCATCCACTAATCCACTCATCCATCCACTAATCCACTCATCCACTCATCCACTCATCCACTAACTCACCCATTCATCTACTCATACACTAATCCAACCACTTAACCACTCCACCCACTCATCCACTAATCCATCCACTCATCCATCCACTCACCCATTCATGTCCATAATTTCCCACTCACCAAAAGTCCTTTGGCATTTTTCACTAATTCAACCACTCAACCATTCCACTCACTCATCCACTAAACCAATCCACTAAACCAACCCACTAATCCATCCACTCAAACACTCCACTCACTCACCCACTCATCCACCCACTTCCCTTTGTCATTTTGTTACCTTAGACTTCTATAAAAGGCACCATTTATCATGAACAAGATGTAACTCTCCTTCATTTTCTCTCTTAGTTTCTTGTTTCTTCATAGTTTCTTCTTGTTTCTTCATAGTTTTTCTTGTGATTTCTTTCTAGCTATGTGTAACTAAACCTCCCTTGGTTAAGAGGGTGATGAAACCGCTAGTATTAATGTTGTAAACTTTGCATATTTGATTATTTCAACACAGTTATGTTTTTATTCATATATTTCTGAATCTATTGTTGGTATGAAGGTTTTTGTACTTGTTCCTACTTTCAAAGTAGTAGATCTAGGTTTATTATGCGCGGTTGCGGTAGTAGATCTAGTGGGATGTATGATGTTCATGTGGGTATAATTATCTTTGTGCTATTTGCCATTTATAAAAGTGGTAGATATGGGTTTATTATCTTGTGATTTGCGGTATTAGATCTAGAGAAATATATGTTCTAAGTAATTTAATCCCGGTGTGTGATTAGACCTTAGTGTAATTGGTTTTCTAAATCTTAATACAATTGTTGGATAGTTGTAAGAGCGGTTGCTTTATGACTAATCGGTGATTAGGAGTTGATTTGAGCGGTTGCTAAATTGGCCAACACGTAAGGAAAACAGAGATTTAATATCACAATTGCATAAAAACATAATTGAGCATGTTGGAATAAAAGGATATGTGGATTTACATTATCATATAAATCTAGTGGTGGATTCAATCTCTTAACCAATTTTCTTATATTGTTGATTTCAGTTTGTTTATTGTTATCTTTGAAGCTGTTCATTGTTCATCAAAACTCCAAAACCCCCTTTTTACTGTTTATTGTTAATCAGAGTCTAAATTGGGAATTATTTAATAGTGTTAATTGAATTGGTTCTCTGTGGATCGACCCTTACTAACTACAACTAGTTGTAAGGTTTTTATTTTCTGGTGGGCCTGACAACTGATTTTTATCTTAATTTTAATCACTACATCCGCACGCATCAAGATGCATGAGAAGCATAAGGTGAAATGAATGAACTCAGAAGACATTTTTTTCTTTTTTCCTTTTCTCTCTCTCTTTTTTTTCAAGAATGCGATCAATACCATGAAAATGTAAGATGTATATGTTTTTTTTCTCAAAATATTATGAATGACATGAAAAATGCATGATTTTTTTTAATACTAAGAATGCTATGAAAATGCAAGGTATATTTTTTTATTTTTTGGAATGCAAGGAAATGACAAAAAAAATGTAAGATGAGGTATATTTTTTTGGAATGTCATGCAAATGCAAGATAATGCATGTCTTTTTTATTTTCTCTTTTGCTTGAAAAATGCTATGAATGTCATGCAAATGCAAGATGATGCATATCTTTTCTTTTATTTCTCTTTTGTTTGAAAAAAAACCATGAATGTTATGCAAATGATATGAAAATGCAAGATGAAACATCCCCTTTTTTTATGATTTTTTTTTAAAAATGTAAGAATGAATGATATGAGAAATGAAAAGATAAAGAAGAAGCACGTTCCCTTTGTGCCCTAATAAGGTGAAACTTAAAGATTGGATTTTCTTAAAGTCACGACTCTAATTTTGACAGTCACTATGTTCAATCTATCAGTGCAAGGTTTTTTAGACAGATCTAGACCTCTAAAAGTCATGGTCCCCAGATTGCCCCTATCTCGAAAGACAAGGATCCAATTCATGAATTAATCACAAGTATGGATAAACCCTCTCAATATGATCAATCCATGATACTGGTAACAATCTGAGTGGTGTCCCAACCAATGTCAAGTGAGCATGAAGCCCCTCAATAACAAAGGTCGAGACCCCTCCTATTCCTCGGGTTCGCAAAGACTCGGGTATAGAGCCCAAAAGTGTGTGATATAAGTGATAGTGATGTGTGTGAGGGAGCATACAAACTCATACAAAAACTTAAAAAGATAAAACTACTACCTAACTTGCAAAAGCATATATACAACAGCCAGCCAACAATCATCTACCCTAGGGTTTCAACAATTAATCACAAAATATATACAAGTGAAAAAATATATACAGAATAATGATATCAGATATTTACAAAATAACTAAAATAAAATCTATTTACAAACAAATAAGAAAACAAAAACAAGGACAAAAGGGGTAAAATAAATAAATAGAGATTATTAACAATTTGCACAACTAATAATAACAGGCTTGACTCTCCAAGTTTCCCCAGTGGAGTCGCCATCTGTCGCGACCGGGATCGCGGCGAAATAGCAAACTCGCGTGATTTTAAAAAATGATAGGTATATGGAGTTGCCACTAATTTTATTTGAATTTAGAAAAAATTAGAAAACCTTTTTAGAAAATGGTCTTTAGAACCAAATCGGATTCGGGAGTCGGTTATAGATAGGGAAAGGTGGAAACTTAATCTCACTGCACTCCCATCACACCCGTCCTGAGACGGTACCTTAAGTCAGTTGTGCAAAAACTTGATAATCTCAAATTTATTTATTTTACCCATATTAAAAGACTTTGTAATTATTTTTATTTTTTATTTTATTTTTTTATATTTTAGGAAAAAAAGAAAAGAAATAACCAAATTGTGAAAAATTTAATTTTGACTTGACAGAATGAAAATTCTGCTCCTACGTACCCTCAGGTGCAATGAGGAACTCAAAGTCACGTAGTTCTGTAAAAAATAAATGTGAGTTGAATGATTTTAATTAAAGAAAAGATTTTTGGAAAAGGAGTTTTATTTTTGAAAACAAATTTATTGCTACACAGGGTTCAAGTTAGCACAAGACTACTCAATAAACTCTTATGATCCAAACGACATTGAAGATAGCATCCGCTATTCAATCATCATCATTAGTCATTGCATTGATTAAAAGACTTTTTTTATTTTTTTTATTTTTTTTCATTTTTTATGTCCTTAGCCTAATTAATTTTACATTTTTTTCTTTAAGAAAAAAAAACAAAAACATAACTTAAAAGAACTAATTCTAAATATAATTCTTAACAAAAAAAAAAACAGTTAACCCACTTAGCCAACAAGATCCAAAGTCAGAAACAAAAAAAAAAAACAAAACAAAAGCCCAAACCCATAATACATTTTTTATATTTTCTTTCATTTTTATTTTTTCCCAATTCTTACTATATTGAATATAACAAAAACGAAGGCTGCTTTCCAGACTTTTCAATATTTTCATTTTTTTTTAAAAAAAGTGACAAATGATAATAAAAAAAACCTAACTTCACCTTTTTTTTTTAGAACAGAAGGCAGCAACCAGAGGATATAAGCTCCTTTTTTTTCTGAGAAATGGAGGCACAACGGGCAGACATGGTCAAGGGTGGTGCGTGCGGCGGCTTACGGTGTGGCTAAGCTCGACATGGACGTGCATGACGGTGCTTGGTTGACGCGGTGGAGCTCAGACGACGACGCCTGCAGCACGGCGGCACGGTTTGGTCGAGCTTGGTGGTTTTGGATCTGGAGAGCGAGCTGGGCTGAACAATGGAGATCTACGGCGGCTGGGGGAGGACAACGCCGGTGCCGGTTCCTGAGCAGTCAGAGGTGTGGCGCGGAGGCAAGGAACGACGACGCATTATCTTCTGGTTTGGGGCGTCACCGGTCTGCTTCGAGAATGGCGGTGCTGGGTTGCACAGTTTGCAACTCGCGGTAGGCCAGCGGCGGTGCGCGGAGCAGTTGAGCTCTGGGTCGCGATCCTGACAAGTGGAGCTCGGGTCACAGTGCCGGGGGGCTCGGAGACGGTGCCGCCGCGTGTCTGGTGCGGCTTGTTGCAGCGACTTTCGGCGGTGCTGGTTCGGGCTCCGATAGTCTAGCGTCTTGTGGTGGTGGCGCGCGGCATTGCGGTGGAGCAAACGGATGGACGGAGCTGTGCAACGCGGCACCTGAGTGTGGGTGGTGACTGGTGGTTCAAAGGAGAAGGTGGGGATGATGAAGAAGAAGATGAATAGTGAGTAGAAGAAGTTGCTGGGTTAAAAAAAATGCAGGTGCCAAATGGGGTCTCTGTTAGGGAGAAAGTCCTCTGAGGAATCCCCCCAAAATCCCTCTTCCCTGTTGATTCCCCAAATATCAGCCCCCTCCGTTCTTGTGTATGGTGCCTCCCCCCCCCCCGGAAAATAAGTGTGAGTCCCCTTGTAATATCTCCTCCTTTTTTTTTTGAAAGCCAAAAAACATCAAAACTAAAATGCTTCCCCCTGTGTCGTTGGTCAGTCCGTGTAATGCTGTGTGTGTGTGAGTAAAAACGTGAGTGCAAAAAGTGGTCTCCGTGAGTGCAGTGAGTGAGTGACATTGCAGAGAGGTTGTGTGTCTGCAGAGTGAAATCTGCAAAGTGATTGTGTCTGAGAGGTGTTGCGTGCCGTGAGAGAAAATGTGCGAGTGATGTGAGGTTGTGGCAGACTTTTTTTAAAAAAAAAAAATAAAAATATTATCCTTTTTATTACTTTTTTATTTTATTTTTATTATTATTTTTTATCTTTTTACTTTTTATTTTTAAATTTTTTTATTATTTTTTTTACCCGAACAAAATTGGGTGTTCACACCGAGTTGTAAATGTAATTATTGTTCTGCTAAGGTAGTATAATATATTGTAGAATTGTAAGTATTCTCTTGAGTATATCATAGAATAGAGTAACAATTATATACTGCTAATTTGAGAAATTAGTTATCAATTAAGTTAATAATAAGACATTAACACTATGTTTTAAATAAGTTCAAAAACTGGATAGGATTAAAAAAAGGATAAATTCAAGAAAGGAATTAATCAATGCAATTTAAACAATTAGGAGAATTAATGGGACCAAATAGATTACTACCAACAAATATAAAAATGGGATTTAGAGAGTTATCGATTTTCAACAAGAAGTGTAAGTGGGTCTCGAATAATAATATGATTGAAAGAAAAAAATTTGGAGTCCAAATTAACATAGAAATTTCGCAAATTTAATGTATAAGAAGAAGTAAGATAGAGAGAATGAAGTAACATATTACCCATTTGTTACTTTGGTACTAGGTAGGATGTTACACAATTAATTATTATCAATCATTTCAATTATCTTACAAAACTCTTACACACATTATTAGTTACACATATATATATTTATTTTATTGTATTTGAATATTAAAATAACTTTTAATTTGCAGTAAAAAACTTATAGTTTGTAAAAAAAGTTATATATTATAAAGAATTTAATTTGCAACTATAAAAGTAAAATTTTTTATTTTTATTTTTTCTATCTGTACTATTTTAGTTTTTTTATCAAAGCATCTTCCTAAATATTGTCATAAAATTAACCTACCGGATATTGTCATGTCTACGAGGTCATATTAGCACTTTTTTTACTTTCAAAATGATCCTGTACATTGCACGGGCTCAAACAGTAATTTGAAGTAAAAATTTATTGTAAATACAATCAATGGAGAGAGGTTTGATTTCTCGGTAGTGAAATATTTACAAAGATAAAAGAAAACTAATTTAAATTTTTTAAATGTTGTCCTCTCATAAAAAGAAAAAATAAAGGCGCTGTCATGTTTTAATGTGTAATAAAACATTTTTAAATATTACAAAGTCAACATTTAAACATTAAAGTCTCCTATTTCAAAAGTTTTTAGATATATTAACTTAAAACACATTATTCTTAGGGAAAATTAATGTTAAGAATCATGAGGACCATTTAAGTTTTAATTAAAGAAAATCATCATCTAATGTTACTAAATGATGAATATTACCCTTAATAAAATTCTCAATTCTCCATCTCTTCTTCTCTATTCAACCAAAAAAATGTTTTTCTCTTTGCAACAGGCCTTGGGTTGGTTTCAGATTGGTTTCTAATTAAGAATAAATTATCTTTTTTGTTTCTCAAATCCCCTTTTGCCATTTTTATGGTTGGCTGAAAACAACTCACGGATAAAGAGCATTCAACTCAGAAAAAAAAAAAACTAGAGGCTAATAATCTGAAGATGAAACGAAAATAGCAGCTAGCACATCAAGTTCTCTATGATTGCAAAAAATAAAAATAAAAATAAAAAATAAACAGAAAATTAAAAATACCAAATATTAATTAAAATTTGTCTAAAATTGAAACCCTAACTCTGCTATAATCAATAATTTTGCGAAGTAACAGTAGTCGATGATTGAAACCTATAATCAATAATTTTACCTATAATCAAACAATAACACCTCTTTCGATTGATAAAGTTTAAACCTATAATCAATAATTGAAATTAAAAGGTATAACCTACAATCTTTCTTTCTTTCTTTATTCGGATAAGGACCATCAAGAAGCAATTAAACAGTATTGGCAATGCTGGTTGCAGTAGTCGGTGATCCTGGATGTTGGGAAGATGACCACTGCTGACTGCACGGTTTGGAGGTGGCTGCCTCCTTTTGCAAAAATCAGAAGATATATATATATAGAGGATCAATTTATACCAATATAATTCTTTTTTGACTTATATTTATTTTTAACTGTTAGATCCACTTTCATCTAATGGTTACTTTTAATGAAATAATCTCAACCATTAGATGAAAGTAGATCTCATGGTTGAAAATGAGTGTAAGTCAAAAAAAGACTTACATTGATGTAAATCGATCCTCATATATATATATATATATATATATATATATATATATATATATATATATATATATATTTATAAAAAAAAGAGATGAAAGATTAGGGATTTTATTAGGGGATAATATTTACTATTAAGTAAAATTTTAGACAGTATTTCTCTTTAATTAAAACTTAAATAATTATTCTTAATATATTTAACTTTTTTAATCTCTTTAAATTAAATATTACTTCTTAGTGTTCCTTAGTATTAATTTTCCCAAGCACTTTTTTTAATGAAACTTCTTGTAAAATTTAAAACTTTCCAACAATAAAATTATAATACTTTTGTTTTCATTTATTTAATGACAACAAACTCAATTACCACAAGCTGATTTTATTAATTTCTTGATTCAATGATGATTACCAAAAGTTTATCATTTGAATTTTGTGATTGATTGCACAGAGAAAAAACCTTATCTTTATCAATTAAAGTAAATTGATGATTATCTGAAAACACAAATTGGGCAATTACTAATACTTTCTCTTTTTAGCAATCAATTGCAAAATAATTTATAGATATTAACTCAATTTTTGTTATTGTAAAAAAATTATTAAAATCAAGTGATGAATACATTTAAATGAGGACTTTATCATTTATATATCAACTACATTAAATAGTTTACTTCTAGTTGATGAATATTTATTGTCACCTAAAATTCAAATTTAAGAATAACAGGACGAAGAAGAAGTAACATCCTAAAATAATATAATATGATAAGAAAGATAATGGAAATCAAAAACCATAAATAATTGATTATAGAATACTGTGATTTTCGTAGTTCAATTCCATCAATTCTATCAAATTCATACAAAAAATTCATTGCAGAAATGAAGCAATTTTGCATTGAAAATTCAAGTGACAAAAAAAGAAGGGAGTAAAGTAAGAATAGCATAACCCTGAATAAGTAACATCTTAATGAAACTACGAAGGAAATAATATGATAGAAAGATATAAATCAAAATTTAAAAATCTAAAGCACCCATCATATTCCATTGCAAAACTCATCGCAAATATAAACATCAAAAGCAGATATCATTAAAAGCATGTATGTAACTAAAGGTGTTAATTGTGAACCAAGAGTATGAAGAGGTGTATTAATTGTGACCTAGCTTATGAAATCTATTATCAATATCTATAATCTATAATTTATCTATCTATTTATAATCTATATATTTTAAGGCTCATTTAAGGAAAAGCCCTGCCACATGTCAATTTTATAAACATTTGATTTTTCCTCCACATGATTCTCCTTTCCGCAAATAGTAAGTTAAAAGAATGTTGTAATGTCATGCTCTAGATACTAAGAGTACTGTCGTATTTTAGAACAGAGCGCTACTAATAATCTAATACGCTACTGAAAAATTTCTGAACTTGACGACATTTCTTAGCACCATATACTATTT
The DNA here is from genome assembly GCA_029884605.1 of Ormosia emarginata. Taxonomy (NCBI): domain Eukaryota; kingdom Viridiplantae; phylum Streptophyta; class Magnoliopsida; order Fabales; family Fabaceae; genus Ormosia; species Ormosia emarginata. The sequence goes on from JAQQTP010000045.1 coordinate 810,754, forward strand.
TTAAATGTCTATTTTCTGAATTATCTAGATGCTGTAACTAATACATCTTTAGTCTTTATTTTTCAAACGTCTTGATGATGTTCTTTCATTATTCAATCTTTGGGTATTATTCTAGTTCCAACATTTTATATTTATTTTCTAAAATTTCTATTTGATTTTTGATATGTAAGAAATCATAATCTATTTTCTAAGCTACTAAATTTTTCTAAGATGAATAATTATTAAATATCCTTTCTTAATTTGATTTCTATCTTTATCTCTTCTTAAATATATGATCTTGTAATATAGTGATAAAAGTTATTTTCCTGACCAAAATTTATATTTTAGTTACTTCCTAATTTTATTATTTATTTTATTTAATTGTAATAATTGGTGAAACTAAAAATAGTAGAGATAGATAATTAACGGTACAACATCTTGATCATTCATAAGCTCTACGAGCTTGGTCTTACACCATCACCATACAAAATACTAAAATCTACTAGTTAGCATCTTCTTAGTAGTACACCACCTAATATACTACAACAAAACGTTAGGGTTAATATTATATCCCCTACAAAGGTGCTTCAAATCGACATGAAATAACAAGATGATACACGCAATATAGGGACTTTAGTCCCTGTTCCTGCCCCTGTGGCGGCTCTGTGGTCTGTCCCTGGTTCTCCACAGTAATCTCCATTGTGATCGACTCTATTGCGGTAATGACGTGTACCATGGCCCCAAACTCTAGCAAATAGGCTCATGTGTAATGGGTCCTAGTGATAATCTCATAATAAGGCATCTTTGCTAACTAAAATCCTACGAAAATTGAGATAAAAATCTCAGTAAGAAAAAGAAACCAATTATTTTATGAACTAATGATATTTTAGTCATACAAATACGAAAAATAGTTTACTACCTCTTCTCTAAATTTTCTTTGGATACTATAATCTAAGGTTGAATAAAATAATTTTATAAGTTAAAAATACACTTTGTTTATTTTTATTTTTAGAAACTCATGGAGGAAAATAATACAATTTACTGCTTATCCCTTCTTCCTTATCCAAGACCAAGTCTTGAATTTTCTACTCAGGGTATTGAACCCTGAGACTTGTAACTCATGAGCTAGATCACATTACAAATTCTCATCTAGTCTAGGGCATCCCTTAAACAATTATGCTACTCATGGCCATAAGATATTTCATTAGCTCATCGGGATCATTTCTTTTCTCATCTTTTTCTCCATATATCAAAACCATCAAAACTTTGAGTAAATAATTTTATAGGTATTCAAAAGTAAATCAACTTCAACAAATTCTGGTTGCTCCTTTGGAGAGCTATTTACGTTGAAGAATAAAAATTTTCAAGTTATTTTGCTGGTTATCTAAAAAAAGTTGGAACTATCATAATATATAAAATCTAATAACAAATTAATTTAAATCTTAAAAGTAAGATCAAGGGGCTGACTTTGATAAGGAATGTAATAAAAAATAAAAATACCAGATTCTATAAGATTGGACAAAATCTTACAAAATCAAAATCATAACCACAAGATTTCCATTCAAAATTTAAGGAGATAAGTAATAAATTCAATCCCAAAACAATCTCAAATCTGCCATGCACAATTAAAGCATCAAGAATCACAACATTGATAATCAAAATCAAGTGAAGTCAAGCCACATCTCCACCCTTAACTTGCTCACTTGACCAGCAAGTATTCTTCAAGAAAAAAATAGAGTTTTATGCTGTCATACAACAGCAAATAAGAAAATAGAGAACTTGGTTGATTTAGTTCATGGTCATTCCAAATTTATACTAAAGCAAGGGACTTAAAATAGAATATTGCCCATTCAAATTATCATACGGTCCATCTAAAAATACAAAACCTTGATGATCAACAATTTTTGGAACTAAACTCATCATCTCCTTCTCAAAAGCCCACACGGACAGAAACAAGAAATTCAAAATAGAATAGATGAAGGATTAAAACTTTAAATAGGAATTAAAAGATGAAGAACACAAAATTCAACCTTTTTCTAGAATATAACAACAACTCCCTTTTGGCCAATAGAACAAGAATCCATGTGATTTTCGGTCATACATAGACATGCAAAGAAATTCCATTCTTGAACCAAAAAACAAGATCCCTCATATAGATTTCGTTCCCCACACATTTAGGTTTTTAAAGGTTACTGTTCATAATTGAGTTCCAAGGTTTACCTGAAGAGGCAATATAAGGTTGATTCCTCCGTAGGCACAACTCCTTCAGTGATGGAGTGAGGGGGTATGTACCTATAAAAGGCACTCTGACGCTCAAGTCAGTAACTGTGCAAGGAGGGTAGTGAGTAATGGAAATTGGGCCTACCTTGTCTCTCTTGCTTACAGTATTTATATGAGCGGTTTTTGGTGTCTGAGCATTTAGTGCATGACGACACGATTGTGGAAGACAAAATCGTGGGGACATGGTCATGAGTCCATTATCCTTCTGTCTTCACTTTCCTGCTCGTACGGGATATGATCAGAGTGTATTCTTATCATTGTGCTTGACATTTTGGCTGTTTCATGCATAATATATGCTTGGGTGCCAACCTGGATGGTCGAGTTGGTCCAGTTCTTTATGCTTATAACCCGGTCCAGAATAGCTACCATAGTTGATTAAAATGGTAAGTTTTTAAGGTCCTCTCAAAGTCCTGAAATTCATCCAAGGTAAGGGCTTAGCAAAAGTCTCACTTCATCACATCATAGCTTGAAACTGAATCAAGCTTTACCATTCTAGTCCCATTACCAGAAAAATTAAAGTCCAAAGTCCCTTTGGCTTTGTTTGGATTGGTGGTAAAGGCTGGAATGGTGTATTGTTCGATTATTTGGACTTTAAAAATAAGGATGGAATGGAATGGTATTGGGTGGAACTTATTCCATCATATTCTACTCTATACCCCACTTTTTCTTCCCCTCCAAACTGGGGGTATGGGATTGAATGAAATTTTTACTTTATTTATCTTTATCATTCCATTGCCATTCCAAATAACTGAATGGAAACTTACCTCCATTCCATCATAAACTATCCAACAATGGTATGTAACCATTGTTCCATTTCATCCCCATTCCATTCTATTTCACTCAACATTAAATATCCAAACAAAGGTTTCAAATTACAGTCTTGATAAGAATCCCCCCTTAACCGCACCACCATTTCGGTAAGAAAAACAAAAAAAAATTTGAAAGAGTAGAAGAGGAAAAGAAGTAGGGGAACTTAAAAACATAAAGTAGTAAAAAAAGAAAAAAGCCACACAAGGCCTTAAAGAGATACTCCACGCCTCTCTAGACGAATCTTCCAGAGATCAAAGGAAAATTGGCTTCTTTTCCATAGTGACTGATCAAGGCCAAGCCCTCAAAGCAAGGTCACCATCCTCAGGTTTCCTTGATCATCACCCATTTTTGGTTCTTCAAATGAAATCTTGAGGCTTGCATGCCCTCAAAACAAGTTCCTCAATAAAACAAGACATCAAAGTAAGGAAAAGGAAACGAAAACATGATTAGAGTAGAGAACCAGAGATTAGGCCATGAAGAAAACAAAGAAAGAGGTAGGGTTTCAATTCCCTACCTTGAGGTCATGGTTGAAACATGAATTGGAAGGGTTGAAGAGCCTTGGTTGTGGCTTGAAGGAGAAGATTCAAGTGCCTCTTTGGTCTTTCAGTTTCTCACAGTGTTTTCTCACTTTGATTTCTTCTCAAGGACGTCTTCTAGAGAGAAGAATAGGAAGATAAAGCATTATATAGGGTGGAGAAACTACGTTATGATTTACCTAGGCTTACTGGTTACTAGCCTATTGGTACATGCAGAATGACACTTGCTAGAGCAGGTCACATCATCCCTTCCCCTTTCTAACACTTGCCCCAACAGGTTACCCTCTCTCACTTACTTATTGACACATATTTTCAAGGTGTTTCCAACGTGCAGCAACAAGGAGAGTTCTTCTCTCCATTAATTGAAATTATCCCCCCTTAATTGTTGATGGCTTCCTTTCCCATTAAGTCTCCATTCAAAAAAATTTGAATTCCCCTCTCCCTAAAATTCGAAATTCACTATTAAATCATGATTTTATTTTATTTTTCCTTGTACTACAAGCATTTTATTTTTTATCATGTGCTTCCCTATTTATTTTATTAAGTGCTACAATAACTAATTTTGTCCTAAAGTATTATTATAATAATTTATTAATATCATTTCTAAATTCCACTTTGTTGTTTTTGTTACTATAAATCCTTGATTTCTTATTAATATTCTTCATTATTATTATTATTATTATTATTATTATTATTATTATTATTATTATTATTATTATTATGTTAAATTATTATTATTAGTATTATTTTAATTATCATTATTATTTTTGTGTATTATTTATGGGTGGACATTACAAATTTCAAATTTCAAACTATTTTAAAAAAATTACAAAAATAATATTTATTCATTTTAATTTAAAATAATATATTTCCAATCAAATTAAATTGAATTGAATATAATCTAAGAGATACAGAAGTTTTAGCCTAAATTTCTATCTTTATCTCTTCCTCCACCTCCTCCCTCTCTGCTTCTTATCTTAATACTTTTGATTTTTCCTTCTTTTCTTCACTTACCTATGAAACAATAAAAGAAATAAGGAAGCAAAGAAGAAAAAGAAAAGAGAGAAATAGAGAGGAAGAAAGGAAAAGGCAACAGGTGAGAGATAAGAAGAAGGAAGAGGAAGAAGGAAAGGAAGGTGAAGAACTAAGCCAAGAACAAACCAAGGAATAGAAAATCAATCTTATAGGAGTAGAGGTAGGGGTGTTTGCTTTTATGTAATTCTTCCCTCTATATATCCCTATGTTGCTAGATGTATGCTTCTTTTGATGAAATGGGTTTGAGTGATATTTTGTAGTTCTCTTGTTTTGTCCTTGGTTTCCTATGGATGAAATATATTGTATATGTTTTGTTTCATGCCTAGTTAGGATCTTAAATCTAAATATATCCATTTAACTTTCTGTGGTGGAAGTTGGAAAATGGGTATTTTGATGATTTGATCTTGTTCATAAATCCATATTTTGATGAGTTGAAATTGTACATGAGTATAATATGTTTATGTTATGATTGTATTTAAAAACATCTTGTATAATTGGTGACATGCCTAAATCCTTATTACTTATGTATATCTGAATATACTATTAGTTTTGGATTTGGGATGTTACATAACCTTCCTTCTTTGAACCATCGCCTTACGTTTAATCCCACGACTCATCAATCGGTCTTAGAATCGGTCGTAGCCCACCTAGAACCCAAAAAGGATAGGCAAATGACTTCTTTCATTGAAGAGAATCTCCCTCCTCCTTCCTTGAGGATTTCAGTGAGGCAACGCCTTGGCCCTTAGAGAGAACCTTTCGAGGACGCTAGGCAACGAGTATCGACGCTACAATGCCTTGGTGATCGAGTGGAAAACGAAGCTTAGTCCCATCGAGCTATGACTAATCACCAGGAGCTGTCAAAGCAGAACTGCTCTTCCTGGTTATACTCCAAGATGAAAGGATTCACTGTCAAGACGAGAGAATCCATAACCTGGAAAGAGTTCCTAACCAGGGCAATGAAGTGAAGAATTGTTCCCTGGTCAGGAACCATGTAAACAGAAGAGACCAATACCAGTGTGATGACCGTTAACTGGAGAACTCCAGGATCACGAATCCCAGTCATCAGGGTAGACTTGTCCATACGAGAGAGTAGGCACACGAAGTAAGGGACACAGTTTCACAAAACCAACTCTTCTTTGGCAGACTGATGGCTTATGAGATCCGAAGACGCTTCAAGTATCTTGCCAATATTGAAACCTACGATGGGACCACGGATCCTTAGGAATATGTGGACACTTATGTGTCTGCACTCTTGTTTGCTGGGGGAGATCACTTTCTTATTTTCCGTGCTTTCCCCTTATCTTTAAAGAAAGTCGCCCTGAGATAGTTTATCACCTTACCTCCGAGGTCCGTAGGAGGCATGTTCTCTAGGTTTTTGTTGCACTTCACCACCAGCAATGTGGAGCCTAAATTTGTTTCAGGCATGTCCCAGATAAGGCAAGGAAAAGAAGAGTCTCTCGGGGAATTTATATCCTAGTTCAACAAGGAAATCGCAAATGTACATGACTGGGATGAGAGACTCGAACTATTCTATATCAGGGAAGGACTCCGTCCAGGATAGTTCTCTTTCTCATTGGTAAAAAAGGAGCCTAAGACCATTGATGAGTTCTAAGCCCATGCCAATAAATATATCAACGCCAAAGACGTTCTTTGAGCCAAGAAGCATCTCGACAAAGAAGATGCTAAGCTAAGGTCCGGGGAGTAGCCAAACCAACAAGGGAGGAATCCAAGGCCACCACTCAAGGGGAAGTATGACAAAAACTTGGTACGCATAAAATACACTAAGAGCAAGTGCACTCTATCATATAATAATATAGAACTTGAGTCCTAATTGTCGATTTCACAAGGAATGAGTGGTATTTACTAGATTAGCTAAACTCTTGGTTATTTAGACAATCGAAAGTGTAAGAGAAATTCAAAATAAAATTAGAAAACAAATAAAGAAGAAAGATGGACAATCAAACAATACAGAGATAAATCAATTAGAGAGAAACCAGGGTGCAAGATTCACTTGAATCCAGTTAACTAGATTTTCACTCATTTATAATGTAAGGTAATTCTCTTGCCAATATTCTCTTAATTGCTATTGAATCTTAATGGTCATGAATGAAACAATATTCTATTCCTCAATTATTCACCTATTTAGTCATTTAGTTGAATTAATTAAGAATGCATTAAATCCCAATTCAAGAGATGAACTAACATAATCATTAATTCCATTTATAGAATAAATTAATGTTTAGTTATTCACCAATCTAATCCTAGGTTTATCATATAGGTCCACTCATTGAGTGCGGATGGTCACCAGTCAAATAATGAATTAAAACATGCTAAAAGAGATCAAGTTCTGACAAGAATACAAGCAATATAATAAACCCAAAAGAAATTACCTTAATCAAATTTGACATGAAATCAATTAATCAAGAAAATAAGATCTCTTATAACCCTAGCTATGGGATTAGCTACTCATGTTCAATACAAACAAACCTATATCATAATACAAATCCATGGAAAGAAAACCCAAAGAAAAAGGAAAACTAGAGGGAAATAGATATCAAAACTTATTTTACAGTGATTATGATCTTCAAGCCTTCAAGAATTGAATCCTCCCTTCGAAGTCATCCTCCAAGGATTCGTGGCAATTCTCTCTTCTGATATGCCTTTGAAAGTCTGTCGTCGCAAAAGTGTACTTTAGGTTTAGGGATTTGCTTCTATTTATAATGTTTGGGGGTGAAAAACTGTTGTTTTTAAGCACAAGAGACCTCACGCGGCTATATCTAAACTTGACATGGCCGTGTGAGCTTAAAAAATAGCATAACTTTGACGTAGAGGGGAGACACGGCCGTGTGACATAGAGACATGGCTGTGTATCTTAAAAAATATCTGACAGAAGTGTTTTTCAAGTTAGACACAACCCTATCTAACTCCTCAATCACTCACAGGGCCATATCTAAGCCAAAATTATCTTCTTTTGCTCTGAAAACAAAGTGTCTTCGCCTACTTTCACTCCAAATGTGATAAATCTCATTCAATCTACAAAAATGAAGACAATGATAAAGATCCATCTAAAATTCACTAATAACATAAGCAAATCATCATAATTTATCCGGTATAAGGCTATAAAATATAGGCTTATCAACCCCCCACACCTGAGCTTTGCTTGTCCTCAAACAAATAATAGGAATAAAAAACAAGATTAAACTCAACATCTAGAAACAAGAATCAAGGGAAATTCCACAAACTAATAATTCAATCAAGTTCAGTAATCAAATCCAATAAAGCAAGATCATTTAGCACTTAAAACAATTAGAGGCTTGGGTCTAGCTTGCATCTTTTCTCTTTACCAACCAATTGAGGTCACTCATGTTTCCATCATTCAAGTATTTAAGAACAAAGAGATCACTCAAATTTCTCTTAAAAAATGCAATACCATAGGCTTGGTTATCAATCTCATCTCCACTTCTAAGTTCACATATATAACAAAAATCAAAAGGGCTTTCTTTGGTTGTAATTGAGCCAATTGTATAATGAAAGGTAGGAAAAAGATAAATAAAGGTAAAGAATGATCATCGATAAATCGATACAAAACAGAATCAGGTTGGAAAGATAATGAATAGAACATAATGCACAAGGGTATAACAGATTCTCACTTTTAATCCAAAATTCTCATTATTCTTCACTAACATTCCTTTTCTTTCTTTTTCCTTTTCTATTTTTTTATTTTTTTTAATCTTTCATTCTTTTTTCTTTTTTTTTAAATTTCAACCCTTGAAGACAAAAGCAACCCTTCAAGACCTTTCAATTAACACATGAGTTGCTCTGTTATTCAAAAAGATTCAATTAATCCAACCTGATTATTCTATTAGGTGTCCAAAGAAATTAATTTCATGCTCAAATGAGGCAACTAAGGGATTATTTTCTCAATGCAACTCTGGAAGTCAAGAAAGAGTTAAGCATGTGAACCAATAAAGTCCCAACAAGATATCAAAGCAAGTTCTAGCGCACATCAATCAAGAGAAATCTCACTCTAGAAGAAAAATAGGATTTTGTTTATGAAAAATTCAATTATTAAAACTCAAAACTTACTTTCTGGCTAAGTTAATAGAGAGAACAAATGGAAACAGACATGGCTAATTTTTTAACTAAAATGCTAAATTTCACTCTACTTAATTGAATAAGATTGCTTCACACATTATCAGCTCATAAGTAGTTGATTCCCCTCTTAAACATATCTCTATTAGTTCAGTATTAAATAAGAAATTAACACATAATTCCTGCTTAATTCTTAGCAATACTTAAGTGTTCATAGATTTCACAAAAGATTTAAAAGTTACCCCCCAACACACTTAAGATGAACGTTGTCCTCAATGTAGAAAAATAATAAAAATAACAGAACAAAGGACAATAAAACTTCCCTGAAAATTAAGCACAAGATCACGAAGGTGGTAGGAGAGGTGGAGGCATGTAGCCATGAGCTCAAACATCTAATCTAATTGAGTGGTGACATTTTGTTGAAAACTGCACAAGAAAAACAAAAAAGTATCAAAACCCCTTATTTATTTAATAGATAAAATAAAGCAAAACTAAAAAACAAAATGAGAAATGATAGAAACACAGGTTGCCTCTTGTGCAGCACTTGTTTAATGTTATTAGTTCGACATTGTCTTTTATTCAGGTAAATCAAGGTGGCTTAAAGCACCGAAAATAGGATGACCCTTTCTCATTTTCAAAGCAGTGTTTCACGCTTTGGTCATCTATCAAGAATGTATATGGGTCATCTTTCTTCACCTCAAGTACACCGTACGATAAGACACGAACAATCTCATATAGTCCACACCCTTTTGACCAAAACTTACTAGGAAAAAAACGAAGACGTGAGTTACAAACAAGAATTTTATCCCCAATCTTAAACTCACGCTGCTTGATATGCCTGTCGTGCCGCTTCTTTGTTCTCCCCTTAGAAAGCTTAGCATTCTCAAAGCTGGTGACAGTCTTGGGCAAGGTCTTCTCTACCATAGCAATAGTCATAAATTCCTATATACATGAAGACACAACATTATCTGCAACATCAGTAGCATCTATATGATTACATGAATAAAGAGAACTAGGATTTTTGACAAAATTAAAAACATTAAAAACCATTTCCTTATCATCTAATCGCAAGGTCAACTTCCCATCATGGACATCAATCATTGCCTTTTCAGTGGCGAGGAATGGACGCCTAAGTATGATTGGGATCTTGTTGTCCTCCTCCATATCCAACACAATGAAGTCAACTGGAAAAATAAATTTATCCACCTTTACCAAGAAATCTTCCTATACACCATGAAAGTAAGTGATGGATCTATCGGTCAGTTGCAATGAAATGTTGGTAGGCTTAGGTTCCTACATCCCTAATTTCTTAAAAACAAATAAAGACGTCAAATTAATACTAGTACCCAAATCACATAAAGCTTTCTTAAAATAAAAGTTACCAATAGAGCAAGGAATAGTAAAACTCCTTGGATCTTTTAGTTTTGGTGGTAACTTCTTCAAGAGAATGGTGGAGCACTGCTCATTTAAACATATTATCTCAAATTCCTCGAGCTTGCATTTATTTGTAAGTATTTCCTTCAAGAACTTTGCATACTTGGGCATTTGAGAGATAGCTTCAACGAACGGAATGTTAATTTTAATTTCTTGAATATCTCCAAGAATTTAGAAAATTGATTGTCTTGCTTAGTGTCCTTGAGCCTTTGAGGGAATGGAATAGAGGGCTTCTGTGGCTCGTTTACCTGTATCGCGAATGGTACTTCACTTGCCTTCTCATTTTTTGCATTAACTAACTCATTAATAGTATCTTTGTGCTTTGGCATGTCCTTCTTCTGGGAGGACTCCCCAAGTTCCTTACTGTAACACCCTCCGTAGGGCGTCACATTTAAAAAAAATAAATAAATCTTAAAACTAATTAAAATTATTTTATAAAAGCTTTGAGTTTCAAAATATGGATTTTAAAATTTCTTATCGCGGAAATACAAACTTACCGGAAATTTTAAGTAAAATGGAAATTAAATTTAACAGATTAACATACACATCACCAATCATTTCATGTAAGTTAAAACGTAATAATTACAGACTCAGAGAAACAGTAGTAAACCCAAAGACGGGTACTACTAATAGCACGGTAACAACACTAACGAGAAAAATTCAACCTACATAGTCTGTTTCTTCACCAACTGCATCTTGTTGAAACTTGTAAGACCACTCAATGACGTCGCCACCATCTTCGAATATTGTCTCCCTAGGGTTAAGAATGTGCTCCGCCTACTATACGAATTCGAAGAATACAAACCAAACAAAAACAACACAGAAAGAGGTGAGATCCCCTTTCACCAAGCATCAAGACGGTAGTAAAGAATAATACGAATGACAAAGTCATTCCATACACACAGATAATCACAATTATAGTCATGTTATCAAATATTTCTAATATGCATACAACCTAATAAAATAAACAAGTAATAACATTATCGGGATAGATATAACAATTCATACCATATAAAATATCATAACAAGACAATAAAAATAAAGATTAAATTCAATAACAACAAATTTCATAACAGAACAAAAATACAATAATGCACAGACAAAATACAAAGATATAAACAATTAATATCGATATGAAAGATCACAAATAAAAATATCACAGATATAACACAAATAAAGAAAACCACATAGATAAATCAATCTCACAGATAAAATAAGATAAGAAATGGACAACTAACATAAAAATTATCGATAAATATAAATAGAGAAAATGTAAAAACATCCAAGATATTACCAGATAAAGATAAATAGAGAAAATGGAATATTATCCAAGATATAATCAAATACACCAAAACACAACCCTACTCCATGGAGCTAAACCCAAACAGATATCAGAGAGAATGACTTGCAAAATCTATTAGTACCACGGCTGCCCAACCAACTATTACGCGATCACACGTTGCGTCAATAGCCTCCGACACTGGGAATCCACCATCCAGGCGTAGTATAGTTCACGGTCTCCGTTGTGGCACTATAGGCAATGTACTACTAGACTTTACAAACCTCGATTAAATATAGTGAATGTCGAGTACATTAGTGTGCTATCGGTTTACCACGGCCCAATGAGCTACCAACTCGTCACACATGTGGGATCCCGTACACTAAAGTCTCCAAGTTTATTAGAACAATAAACTACACTACACTTATCGCATCGACAACACGATGTGATTCGTCTCGTCAACCCAAAACACCAAAAATTGGTATAAAGACAAAACATAATTCCAAATATATGAAATTACGAAAATACCCTTAAGATAAAAATATACCCTCAATGGCATAAAGCCTGTACGGGTTCACTTTTTCCCGACAGCGAAATAACCTCAAAAGCTCAGACGGGTTCACATTTTCCCGACAAATGAAAAAAATAAATATAGTAACGGTCAATCGCGTAGAAATTTTATCGCGTTTTTGAAATCTCGTCGTTTTTACAAACGTTTAAAAATCGCGTAAAGATATTTTTCTGTTTTTAAAATCGCGTAGCATTTTTAATACGTTTTCTCAATCGCGTAGGATTTTTAAATCGTTTTCTTGTCCAACTTCCTTAAATAACTGTTTAAAACAGATTGTAAATAATATTTAGTACTTTCAAATTACGTAGAATATCTTTCATAGCGTATATCTTGTCTTTTGGACATCTTTTCTATCTTATTTATCCATTTTTACTAAAAATTGACAGTATTTTGTTTAATAAATTATAATAATGGTTTCCTAAATTTACCATTTTAAAAGTTCTTTTCATTTTTATTAATACCAAATAATTATACTTTTGAAAATTCCTAACGTGCTTCAAAACACACGATGAGCTATACGTTAGAAATTTTATAAAGCTACTGTATTTCTTCTTACAGTAAAAACCATTAGTATTAACCTCTTAAATTTAATTCTAACTATTTTATTTCTTTAAAACTCATTGTAGAAAATTTACTTTAACTTGTATTGCTTCTTCTTGATTGAAAATAGCTTGGAATTAATTTTTAGAAATCATGAATGTATAATTTGGCATGTTGGCGAATTTGATAAAAACTTTGCATTTGATTTCGAATTATTTTTCACCTTTTAAATACATGTTTAATCTCTTGTATTGTCTACATTGATTTAATCCTTACCCTAGAAAATAGTTTTAGAAATCAAAGTGTTGAAGTTAGACATGTTGGATGAAAATGTAAGGTTATGCCATTTAATTTCCAAATTCATTTTTCTTAATCTAAACAAATGGATATCTTACCAATTCTCTTAGGTTATTTAGGTCACCTTTTAAGAAAATTAAGAGAACATTTTGGTTCCCCATTTAAATCATGGCCGTGAGCCTTGTTAATGTGTTCTTTGGAACACTCATGCAATCCTTGACATATTATTTGCATCCTATATATTATCATGCATTTCTAACACATGCCATATTATCAAAGCTTGTAGACATGCAAATTAAAGCTTGTAGACATGCAATTTATTACAAATATCACATAAGAAGACTACTAACAAATACACAACAACCTACTAGTAAGCACCAAATTATCAAACACACAAATAACAAACACACAAATAATTAACACATCAAAACAAGCACACCACCGAATCCTTATGGATTCTACAAGCACAACCACATATATTCCTCACCACCAACACTTGGTTGATGAGGGTAATCTCCCTCTTACCTCTTGAAGAACCTCCAAGTCCTTTGTATGTCTCCTTCAAGCAAGCTTCCTCCTCCAAGAGCTCCTTGAAAACAAAGAAAACATACAATATTAATACCTAAGGCTCTAAACTAGAATAATCATGGATTAAAATCATGATTAAAACTTTAGAATGGATAGAAACATGAAGATTAAAGAATTTCACCTTCTTGGTTTCAAACTTGAGCTTTGAAGAACAAGGTAGAAAATGGAAGATTTAGGAAAAACTTCCAACATGAAAGTTCTTTAGAAATGCATGGAGATTCAAGATCTATGGTCATTTAAATTTTTAGAAGCTTGGAAGAGGATTTTTGGTAGTTGGCCGAATTCAAGAGGAAGAGAAAAAGGAAAGAAATTTGGTTGCTTGATCTTGGTTCTTTGAAGAAAAAGATATAGAAGAGAACAAATGAAATAAATTGATGAAGATTGTCTCCATTTGGGAAGCTTTGGCCGTAGAGTTGGAGAAGAAAAAGAGAAGAAAAGTTGAGAGCTTTTGGCTTATTTGATGTGTTTGGAGAAAGATGAAGACTTTGAGAAATAAAAACAAGTCTCCTTTGGCTTTTCTAAGCTTTGGCCGTAGGACACTTTGAGAGAAAATGAGAACATGTGTTGTTTTGCTTCTTTGAATAATAGCAAATTGAAGAATTCACCCAAGGTGAATTGCCGTAGAAGCCAACAACAAGAGCCACTAAAATTATCTAATTTTAGGAAATGGAAATTAGCTTTATTTCCTTTGTGACAAACTTGGAGAGCAAGGATATATTAAAGTGTTGGAATTGCCTTCCTAAAGGCATTCAATTGTCAGTAAATGCATTATGGCAAGAAGCCATCAATATTGACTTTTTCATACTTGGTTAATTAATAAAAGATAGAAAGAAATCAATTGTAATATTTTGCCTTGCATGGATTTGGCTTTGCCGTGGAAGCAACAAAGAAAAGCCACCAATGTTGACTTGGTTAATTAGTTGAAAGATAGTAAGAATTGATTGTAATATTTGTTTCACCAAAGGCTTACTTCACCGTAGAAAGCAACCAAGAAAAGCCACTAAATTTGACTAGTCTTCCTTTTATTCAATTTGGCATCCTACATGCATTTCACAAAGCCTTCTACGTAACTTACTTTGTGAATTTGGCTATTAGAGCCAATTCCTTCACCGTAGAACCATTGCAAATTCAAGAAGCCTAAATTGATTTAATAGCTTGTTTCCTATTGGTTCTAAAAAAATTCAAGCCATTAATTTTGACCACTTTCTATTGGTTAAATATTTTCTAACTTAATTCTTATTGGTTGCTATTTTTGTTGACCAATTTCCTATTGGTGCACATTATATTTTATAGTATACTTTAACCAATGAACAATATTTATTATTTATAAAGTCAGTATCTATTATCCAATGGATAATAAAATACACATAGGTTTTTATTTTATACTAACAGAGTAGAAATTATTATTGATTATTTTTCTTCTACTGATTACCCTTGATGAGTCATAAAACGAGTCATCAAAGAGAAATTTTTTAGAACATGTGACTCACTACGATGAGTCAAGATGATGAGTCATCGTGGAATTTTCTAGAACGGGTGAGTCGGCATGGCGAGTCGGTGTAGATATTTTCTAGAGCGAGATGAGTCAAAGATAGATATTTTCCAAAACAGTGAGTCAAGCATGGCGAGTCAAAGATGTTGAGTCACCGATCGCATCACAACCGTGCATCATTGGCTGCGTCATCAATGGTGAGTCAATACTGAGTCATCGAGAAACTTCGGAACTGGCGAGTCGCTGCGGTGAGTCACAGCCGAGTTAGCACGGAACCTTCTAGAAGTTGCCGAGTCATGATCGAGGTGTCACGCCACGTGTCATCGTCCTATTGGCCCGTTGCGATGAGTCATAGCCACCAATTTTGACCAGGCTCCTCATTGGTCCACGTGTACAAGACTTAAGGACTAAACGTGGGTCCCGCAAAATATTTCCGGTCCGCCGTCACTTATTTATCCGACTAACAAAATAATATTATAATAATATAAAATTATTTTATTTGTGATTAAATCCTAAAAATTAAAAGATTATTTTTAGTCTCATTCAGAATCGGGTTAAGTAAGATTCCCCAATTCTAAATAATAAAATAAGATTTTCCCTACCGGAAAATATTATTTTCCTACCCCGAGCAAATCACACAAAAAGTCCATATAAAACCACAGACAAGTATTATCGGACATTAAATCAAGAAGAAAACAATTAAAAACAAGAAAAAACAAAGAAAAACAAGACGTTCGGACGTAACGGTCATTTTTCCGTTTTTTCCCACAACGTAGGTAATCGTCCAAAACGTTCAAATAAAATATCCAGCAGTATTATATAGCTGTATATCTTTCAGAAAAATTAAAATAGTAGCTCAGAAAATTTTTTTATTTCACTGTCTGGAAGAAAAATACGTAAAACGATTATATAAAATACTAGACAGTATTATACATCTGTTTTTGATACAGAAAAATTTAAAACAAGTAATTTGATAAAATTTTTATTTTACTGTATCGAAACAAATCATGTAAAACTATCAAATAAAATAACAAACAGTATTGTTTTTCTGTATTTCATACAGAAAAACAAGAAACAGTAAAATAGGGACACAACGGTCTTTTACCCAAAAGTTGGGATGTTACACTTACCACTTTTAATGGTAATTGCATTGACCTGTTCCTTCAGATTGGGCACGATAGTACCAGGCAATGTTCCCGGTGCCCTTTTTGTCATCAATGTAGCTAATTGGATGATCTAAGTCTCCGTGCTCTTCATTTAAGCCTCTGAATTCGGGATGTATTTCATTATAGAACTTTCAAAGCATGACTTCTCTTCAGGTGCTTGAAAACATAGAGGTGGTTGTGGAACTCTCTGCTGAGTCTGTTGATTACCCTATTGATTTCCCCATTTGAAATTGGGATGATCCCTCCAACTAGGATTGTACATATTTGAATATGGATTATACCACTGTCGATTGAAATTACCAACAAAATTCACTCCTTTGGGCTCGGGGGCAAATTGACTACCAACTTGATAGTTTGAACTTGTATGACCATGTCCGCCATATACGTCACAAATGATTAGTGGAGTTGCACTATTTGCCACCATTAGAGTCTCGACCTTCTTCATTAATGCCTCAAATTGACTTAGATTGGCAGTAGAGGAGTCTACAACATTCATACTGACTTGTTTTTAGGAACCTGGCGCTTATTTTGCCATTGAAAACTATTAAGCATCATTTCTTCAATCAGTGTATGGCTTTTAGTAGGTGTTTTCCTCCAAATTGTACCTCCTACATCAGCATCAATGAGTGAACAGTTAGCAGGGGACAAACCATTGTAAAAAATCTGTACCTACTGCCATACGGGAAATCTGTGATGTGGACATCTCCTTATCAACTCTTGAAAATGCTCCCAAGCTTTATAGAGAGTATCCATATCACACTGCATAACAGAAGAAATGTCATTCCTTAACTTAGCATATTTAGAGAGAGGAAAATACTTAGCCAGAAACTGTTGTGTCAACTGATCCCATGTGGTGATGGAATCCCTTGGTAGTGACGTTAGCCATTAACTCACTTTGTCTCTAAGAGAGAAATGAAAGAGTCGCAAATGAATTGTATAATCTGTCACCCTATTATACTTTATAGTATCACACAACTACAAGAACTTGGACAAATGCTGATTTGGATCATCCGGAGGCAAACCACCAAACTGAACAGAAGTTTGAATCATGGAGATCAATGTCGGTTTGATCTCAAAGTTGTTGGTCACCACGACTGGTCTTCTAATACTCCCTTTGTATCCTTCAGTCATGTGGATGGTATATTCAAGCATTGTTCACTCCACTGGGGTAGCTTGTTCTTCACAATTCCCCTTAACTATTGTCTCTCTATCCATTTCCCTTGTAGCTTATTCAATCACAGCTTCAATATGAGATTGCTTCCTTAACCTGCGACTTGTTTTCTCAATTTCTGGGTCAAATGTCAAATTAGGAGATTGAGAACGAGTAAGTATAAATAAGAAATATAAGCAGAGAGATAAAGTGACAAAAAAAATAAAAAATAAAAATAAAATAAGAAATAAAATAAAAGTGTGTCTAAATTAACTAGAGTTTTTCACCTCTAATATTACCAAACTTATTCCCTGACAACGGGGCCAAAAACTTGATACGCGAAAAATGCACTAAGAACAAGTGCATTCTATCGTATACTAATATAGAACTTGAGTCCTAGTTGTCGATCCCACGAGGAATAACTGGTAATTACTATATTCACTAAACTCTTGGTTATTTAGATAATTGAAAGTGTAAGAGAAATTCAAAATAAACTTAAAAAAATAAAGGAGAAAGGTGGACAATCAAACAATATAAAGATAAATCGATTAAAGAGAAACTAGGGTGCAAGATTCACTTGAATCCAATTAACCAAATTTTCACTCATTTATGATGTAAGGTAATTCTCTTACCAGTATTCTCTTAATTGCTATTGAATCCTAATGGTCATGGATGAAACAATATTCTATTCCTCAATTATTCACCTATTTGGTCATTTAGTTGAATTAATTAGGAATGCATTAAGCCCCAATTTAAGAAATGAACTAACATGATCATTAATTTCATTGATAAAATAAATTGATGTTTGGTCATTAACCAATCTTATCCTAGGTTTATCATATAGGCCCACTCATTGAGGGTAGATGGTCACTGGTCAAACAATGAATTAAAACATGCCAAAAGAGATCAAGTTCTGACAAGAATACAAGCAATATAATAAACTCAAAAGAAATTATCTTAATCAAATTCGAGATAAAAATTAATTAACTAAGAAAACAAGATCCCTCATAGCCCCAGCTATGAGATTATCTACTCATGTTCAATATGTAACGCCCCTTTTTGGGAGGGAACGTCACATTGTCAAACAAGATAAAATGCGGAAATTAAATAAACAAGCGATTAAGACCCGGTTCATTTTATTTAATTGATGTTAACCATGTGGGCAAAATTGGCAATATTTTTTTTTATAAAAATAATATAATAATGTTGATAATACAGAATGTGGACAAAAATGACGAGTAAAACAATACACAGAATTTGCACCGAATAGCATACATAGATATATAAAATTTGATACAACTGTTTTGTAATTACAAGCCTGGCCATCATCAAAAAGCAAAACTATACCCACCCCAAGGGAAACATGCATATATACCCTCATGCATATACAAAATGTACAGCCCAACCAAAAAGAAAATACATCAGGCCCCCAAAAATAAAACACTGGCAGCCATCAGTAGCCACCAATGATCATCGACCCCTCAGATAAAAAGGGACCGATTCAGGATCCTCAGGAGGACCCTCATCAGGATCTTCCTCATCCGAGGACTCATCCATAGGAACCACAGAGGCGCGGGACGGAGCCCGAGCGGTGGAATCAAACGAATCCTCCTGCGGAGTGTAATAACGGGCACCCCACATCTCCCTGATAGGCAGGTAAAACTCCAGGCGCAAGCTGAGGTAGCAAGTGAGGACAGGAGCCTCATGACGTCTCCAGGCAAGTGCTATCGACACGTCTCCCACATACACGCAGCGGTCGGAGTTCAGGTTGATGTGCAGCACTCCGGCCCTCCAAGGAAATTCAGACGCACATCTCCTAAGAACCCACGCATACGTGCAGACATCGTCGCAGTAGAAGTCAATCCTGTGCAGGCCAGAAGCCTGGGAAGGCAGGATCTTCTGTCTCTTCACCGTCGTCTTCGATCAGTACAGGGTACACATAAACAGCAAATAATAGAAGCACAGGGAAAGAGGTAAGACATCTTACCATCAATACCAATACAGCAACCAAGAACCGAACGGCGCATAATGCCCACGTAGCATGTAAAGGCAATAAATAAGCTTTTAAACAGATAACCAGTTAGGCAATCATTAATAAAGGTAATGAATAATCCATAACATCCAGGCAGTTAAATTCAGACAGTCAAATATCGTGTAAACAATAATTTTCAGATGAGAGAATATTCCACGATGCATGGACACAATGTTCAATTTCCTACTCCATGGAGCTAGACTCAAACAGTCGGAGAGAAAGATCAAGAGACATGTCTGTGACTCGGCTGCCGAGGCCAGTGCTATCAATAAATTTTCTCGTGCACAATCATGGCATTGCACAGACATTCTACACTAGATCACGATATAGGACAGAGTCAAGTCCGGATCGTCGGTGCGTTTGCATCGGTTTGCCCCACGGGCAAAGGAGCTACCAACTACCCATTGTGGAGGACCCGCACCCCGACGTCCCCAACGTCATAACAAGACTCACACTTGTCTACTCGCACCCGCACTAAGGTGTGTTCAATCTCCTAGGCAACTTGGCCTTACAACAGTCCACAAGGACATTCACAATGCATAGGACTCTATGCATGAACATGTATGATCCACAATTTCATACAATAGCATAATATACCACATTTGATCAAGAGAGTGCAATAAGCAAATTTGCATCCAAAAAGAACCCAATATCAACATAATATCAATTTAGAATTCAAGGAACATATTTTAGGTCCATTATGGATTTCTAAAATCTCCAAGTCTTATGAAAATTATCTCATTGGTTCATTAAGGTTTATGAAATCCTTAATCTCTTGTATTCTTTGATTACTTGTAATCCGAGTAATGGGTTATGGAATCTTAACCCAAATTTTCACCTAGAGCCGTGGCCTTCCCAAGATTTCAAATAAATCATGTTCATATCATTAGGTCCATTTACTTGTTATTTTGATCCAAGTTATTTGATTCTTATAGTTACCTTCCAAATTTAGCTTATCTCCTAAATCTTAACCACAATCCATCCTAAAAATTATTGTTGCAAGTTTCCTACTATTTAATCTATGTTTGGTTACTTGATTAATTCAAGTCTTGACATCTCAAATTTGTTATCTTTCCCCTCATTCAAGCCCTCAAAACCGTGGCACTCCATAGGGTCCTAGGTTACAAATTTTCTTCTCACTAGTTTAGTCTTCCTTTACTTAATTTGCCTAGCATTATTCTTGACACAATGTCAACCAAAATTCTGCTTCTAAAACAGCCCAAAACCGTGGCACTCACCAAGGTCCAACAACCAGAATTTTGTCCACTTGAATCAACCTTAACTACTTGATTTAATTAGCCTTGCATTGATCAAAATTTAAGCATCATTTGCCCTTCATTTTCCAGCCCAAAACAGCCCCAAAACCGTGACACATTCAGGGGTCCAACAACCAGAATTTTCCAGCAAGCATTCATAGATTTCAATCACAAAATTACATGAATAATTAACCACTCAATCAACTACTCAAAGCTAAATTAAGATAACATTCAAGAAATCAATTTCAAGCAATTTCAAGAACAACCACCATGTGGTTTTTCTTCCAAAAATCAAACACAAGAAGCAAGAAAATTCCAAGAAGCACTTGATTTTCGGATTTGAAGCTCAAAAACCCTAGAAAATGTGGTCCAAGTTAGAACAATGTAATGATGTAAAAAAGAAGAAGAAAATGACCATTAAATCAAGAGGAAACCAGAAACGAAAATGGGAGGAAGGTCTGAAATTTTTCAGCCATGGAAGCTCACCTTCAAAGCTTGAAAAATGGTTGAAGATGGAAGCTTTCTTGAAAACTCCAAGCACAAAAGATGATGAGAAGGAGTAGGAGATTAAGAAAACATGGTTGATGTGAATTTTTATGAATGTTGGGGTTTCTTGAGGGTGGCTGGACGTATGGTGCTGGAAGAGGAAGAAAGAAATGTTTGAAGAGAGAAAGAAGAAGAAGAAACGTAAAAGAAGAAAGAAAGGGTGCTTTTGGGAGTTAATGAGTTAAATGAATTATTTGGATAATTCAAATCAATTCATTCTCCTTTTTGGGCTGCAGATTACGTAAATGAGAGAGAGAAGTGGGTGACAAAAATTGGCTTCCCTTGGAAGCTAATTCATGTGGTCAAAGCTTGGGGTCAAAGCTTCTTAAGGAAACTTGAATATTTAACTATTAAATTTGAATTAAAGTAGATAGATTTGATATAAAGTGGATTACATTAGGATAATGTGATAGTATTTTTATTACACACTATTATCCAATAGATAATAGTTACTGATTGACAAAAGTCGGTATTTAATTAACCGACAGATGAATTTTTATTTGTATTGATTTAAATGTATCCGTTAAGATTTCTTGAAAATTGTGAAACCTCAGAATCGTGTCAAGTCTCGGGTTTAGTAAGATCCCCGTCGACATGTCCATAGTTTCAGGGTTCTCGAGAGAAAACATCGCGTTTCTCTGATTCTGCTTAGCGCGACGCAAAACGAGGAATATATTAAAATATTCGATGGTTCCGGAAAATTCCCAGAAAATTCCCAAAAATTACAAATATTATAAAACGACCATTCGTCATATAATTTTTCAATTTTTGAAGCACTACAGTCGTTTTCACGACTCTGCTCGAGTTTTACGTAAAACGAGGAATATATTAAAATATTCGTCGTTTCCGAAAAATTCCAGAAAAATTCCCAAAAATCAAGAATATTATAAAACGATGATTTATGATCAAATATGTATTTTTCGGAATGTTACACAATATAAACAAATTCATATTATAATACAAATCCATGGAAAGAAAACCTAAAGAAAGAGGAAAACTATAGGGAAAAAGACATCAAAACTCCTTTTACGGTGATTATTATCTTCAAGCCTTGAAGAATTGAATCCTTCCTTCGAAGCAATCCTCCAAGGATTCATGACAATTCTCTCTTCTGATCTACCTCTCAAAGTCTGCCGTCGCAAAAGTGTACTTCAGATTTAGGGATTCGCTATGTTTGGGGTGAAAAACTGCTGTTTTTAAGCATAGGAGACGTCACACGGCCGTGTCTAAGTTCAACATGGCCGTGTGAGCTTAAAAATAGCGTAACTTTGATGTAGAGGGGAGACACCTGTCTCTTAAAAAATATCAAACATAAGCATTTTCCAAGTTAGACACAACTCTATCTAACTCCTCAATCACTCATAGGGCCCTGTCTAAGCTAAAATAATCTTCTTTTGCTCTGAAAATGCGGTGTCTTCACCTGCTTTCACTCCAAATGTGATAAATCTCATTCAATCTACAAAAACGAAGACAATGATAAGGATTCATCTAAAATTCACCAATAACATAAGCAAATCACCACAATTTATCTTGTATAAGACTATAAAATATAGGCTTATCAGACTCTGTCCGAGACAGTTCTCTTTCTCATTGGCAAAAAATGAGCCCAAGACCATGGATGAGTTCTGGGACCGCACCGATAAATATATCAACGTTGAAGATATTGTCTGAGTCAAGAAGCATCTCAACAAAGAAGATGCTAAGCTGAGGTCCAGGGAGCAGCCAAACCAACAGGGGAGGAATCCGAGGCCACCCCTCAAGGGGAAGTATGATAATTATACTCCCTTCAACACACCACAGGCCTAAATCTACCAAGAGGTCATAAATGCAGAGCTCTGGGATGTACCTAGACCTCCCCCCTAAAGAAGCATGCGCTGAGAGACACATCCAAGCATTGTGAGTGGCATGGTGATCCTGCTCAAAACATAGAGGACTATACCAACCTCTGAGATGCCATTGAGTCCCTAATCTAGGATGGCCATTTGGCTTAATATGTTGGACAGGTCCATAACAACCAGAGGAGGGGTCATTATAGAAAATGAAGCTATAGCCCCTATGTAACATCCCAATACTAGTATCCCGATATATCTGATATATACAAGGATGTCCAGCCATGAAATTATTACTTCTAACTTAAAACAACAATCTAAACCCATATCATTCATTCACACAAATAAATATAGAGAGTCTGATCAACAAAAAGTTATATACACACATCATTAGCCTCACAAAGGCATACTGTAATACATAACTTTATACAACCTCAAGCAGTGTAAATAAATATGAACTTAAACTCAAAAGAAACAAAATAAACTATACTAGTTCTTTTGTTTCTGCTTTTTCTCATTCTCTTAGTAGGGTCTCAGCCTAGATTTACATAGAAACACAAATAGGGTGAGAAATCACAATTTCTCAGTATAAACATTCCAAAACTAGTGTTTAATCATTCACAATGAGTAAATAAACTAAATACATCATGTTAAACTTGCAATAGATAAATGATCCACTGCTCAACACTACTAGAATATATACATTCTCTATGTAGCATTCACATGGAAAGCAATAACCTAACTCACATTTATAACGAACAATGATATCAAATAATTGTCCATACAATTATGAAATATCATCAAGCAAGACAACCACCCATACAGTCGTCAACAAATGCAATGCTTTATGTATGATGTATGGTTGTGCTCACACAATGTTCTAATGGTATGATTATGCAAAGCTAATGCAGGTTTTAGTTTTAGAAAACACCTAATACTCACACATTCCCAAGAACTGTATCCCATTGTATTTATCTTAGCAGCTTAGGCAAAAGAGTCATCACACTACCTGGTAATAAGTGGATTCCTTCCCCTCACAAAGTGAGAGTACTGCTACCACCCTCATACCGGTAACCCTGACCATAATAGCATCACATACTACTAAAATCTAGGATCTCATCCTTGTTCTCTGGCCAAATGGTTGTGCACACATAAGGTCACAATACAAGGGAATAGCAAGTTTAAAAACATGCAAAAGGTAACTTCAAATCATATTTGAAGAATCACAATGTTCACCATTACCAAAAGAACAAGCAACACCAGTAACCTAGAATTCTACCTCAACTTATCACATAAGCAGTAAGATCCATGTTACTAACATTCTTGTATATAGCACCTTACACCATCACTTCACAAGTGATTTCAAAGTCAACCCTATGTTGAACAAGGTCCTAGGTACAACACTATGGCATTCTATCTCACAGGGATGCTCAAAGTTTCTCTTAAATCCCAGATATGTAAGGTGGTTATTCCCTCAAGGAATTACATCTTAGAGTGTCTCAACACTCTTTAAAAGACATATATAAGAGATTCCAAGCAAATGGGAACCTAATTCCCTTCAAAAGAAACTTACACAAGTTTCTGGTCACCAAGCGCTCAAGCGCTCTTCTCCTAACGCCTAGGCGCTGGTATGGCAGAGGCAATGTCCAGCATTCCCCTACGACTAGCGCTCAAGCCTAGTGCTTAGGCGCTCGCTGCAGGCTCAAGCACTCCACCATGGGCGCTTAAGCGCTTGCTACACAGCAGCACATGAAACTTTCTAGGTTGTGGGTGCTTGAGCGCCCAACTCTTGACGCTTAAGCACTAGTTGCCCAAAACAGAATTTGCAGAATTCTGCAAATTCTATTACTATTCCATTAAGGAATAAAACAAAATTCAATCACTTCAAATTGGTTTCAAGGTGATTTTAAGTCCCTAACAAGTTCACTAATATATAAGAAACATTAATCACTAACTCATTTCATCAATTTTTGGATTCATGAACCAAATCACTTATCCAAACACCAAATTTCTCACTTTGAGCATTAAAGGTCCAAATAAAGAGTTCTAAGTTTCTAACCCAAACTCATATCATGAACAAGTCATAAACAACCCTTAAAACTTATCCCAGTAAGAAAATCATTCAAAACACCTTAAAATCTCATTTTGACCCTCATTCTCACATAACTTTTTTTGTAACTCCTTTCACAAAGAGATCCAAGGTTTTTCCTAGGTTTCAAGCCTGCAACTATGCTTCACTCAAGCATAAAACAACTCAACTTCACACTTAAGAGCAAGAATCAAGCATGGAAATCTCATTCCAACACTCACCCAATTCATTCTTCAACCCAAAAGCATGAAACAAGATGAAGATAGAAAGGATAAGAGTATAAAAGACTAAGTCCCCTACCTCAAAACCTTGTAGATGATGAAGCCTTAACTTAGCTATGGAAGATTCTCACTTGTCTTCCCTTCTCCTTCTCTCCCTTTTCTCTTTGTTTTCTTCCTTTCCCTGCTGCCTTGGTTGCAAGCCAAGAAAATGAATGAAAGAAAGAGTGAAATGATATATAAAATCTCATGAATTGGTCAACAAAAGAGGCTGCAACCGTGGGCCTCTCATTAACCTTTGATACTTTGTTGTATCAGATATATATGCTACGAACACTTAGATTTCTCCAAATCAAGTTTTCCAACTTCTAACAACTTTAGAATAACTCATAGGATTCATCTAAATTATTGTTTCACCATTTCTCTATTTTTCCATATTAGCTGCTAGTTAATTCGGCATCAAAACACATAACCAGTATGCTTAAAAATATCATACTAACTCTGATTGTTCTCAAATTTTAACTATAGCATAGTTTACACATTTGTGACCTAGAAACATACTCTCCACATTTATTTCCACTAATTAAGCAGTTTAAGCTAATTCTAGGGCTAATAACAACTATTTCTCACATATAGTGTTACAGTAAAATGACTAAACATGCTCAAAAAGCCACAAAATTCAACAGATTAAGCAAGTATTAGGCTACCTCTGTAATTATTTACAAGTCTAACATATTTATCTAGGGTGTTACACCCTGGAGTCCCTATTTTTCCTATCAGAGAAGACGTTCCCCAACAAGAATTGACAACCCTGACCCAGGCTCATCTCAGGCTAACGCCCATGATCAAGATAGAGCACTACCGAGGGACAACAACCAGGAGAACAATCGCCACCACGAAGTAAGCGACACGATCATGTAATGCCTTGTAATTATTACTTATGCTATGTAATGAATATCTTGGAACATCAGTAAATTGGCATTTCTTTATGACTATTGTTTTATCTCAAAGGCAGTACCTCAGCTGCAACCTTGGGTCCACGAGTACTCCAACTCATTAACACCTAAAGTCAATACCTCAACCGCGACCTCGGGTCCACGGGTACTTCGGCTCATCAACATCTACAATCAGCATCTTGGTAGTGACCTCAAGTCCATGGATACCTAGGCCTCTCGCAACCCACAAGGTCACTGCACCTTGATGAGGTCGAAGGAATACAAGGTCCAAAAGGATCAACTACTCCGACATCTTTACATGACGACCAAACTAGGAAATGCACTTGAACACCCTTCGGGGTCAAGCGGAGCATTCAAAGGTTTTCAACTGTACCCATTTGGCCTGACCTTAACCCATAAACCTACTATAATTTACATAGGTTAAGTGTATTTTTACTTGACAGTCAGGCAGGGGAATCCACTTGAACACCCTACGGGATCAAGTAGCATATTCAAGGGTTTTCACCTATACCCTCATGGCCTAACCTTAGCCCATAAACCTACCATAGTTTATAGAGGTTAAGCATATTCGACCATAGCCCAGGATCATGGACCGCAAACCAAGCGACTTTCGTGTCACAAACGACCCCAACCACTAATATTGAGCTATGGACTCATCTCGACTAGCAAAACGAGTGGTTGTCTAATTAAACAAACCCAACCACCGAGATTCGAGCTTTGGACTCATCCCAGCTCGCAAAATGAGTGTTCATCCAATTAAACGAACTCAACCACTGAGATTTGAGCCCTAGACTCATTTAGGCTAGAAAAATAAGTGTTCATCCAATTAAATGAACACAACCACTGAGATTTGAGCTTTTGATTTAGCTCGACTGGCAAAATGAGTGTTCGTCCAAATTAAACGAACCCAACCAATCAAGCTTTGGACTCATCTTAGCCAGCTAAAGTAAGTGTTCATGTTGGTTTGCTACCGCAAGTGCACAGGTCGCACAAGTAATATAGTGAAAAGTAGGATATCGTTCCCATGAAGAGATGGTCAATTTCTAAAACTAAATATCAATCAATAACTTATTTAAATCTATTCAAGAACATTCAAATTGGAAAGGGTTGTGTAAGTTAACTAAAAGACTTGAATGCAGTAAATCAGAATTAAAGATATTAATTAGAGAATAAGGAATCCTTCTTCACCCTCTACTTCAACCAATGATATACAATCTTCTTAAGCAACATAAATGAGATGAGATTTTTTAGCTTTAGAAACTAACTTAATTAAAAGCCTATGTCTAGGGCATTTAACTATGCTTCGTTTACCTAGTTCACTATATTTCCATGAGATCTAGTGCAAACTCCACTCATTAAGAATGATTCTCAATAATAGCTATACATGACTAATAGGTATATGTCTATCCCATTAGCTAATTAACTTATTCCACTATTAGAATGAAATTAAACATGCATTAACCATATCGATGATCTCAAACCTAAATCCCTATGTCTAGTTCAAATAATTTAATCCAAACACATTAAATGTTGGCCAAACACTCAAGAGCATAAAAGAGAAATATGATTAAATATCCAAATCATCTATATTAACTCAAAGGGTTACAAAATCATCAATATTCATAGAAGGATCCAAAGAAATCCCTATACACAGCTTAGCTACTTATGACATGTGAAAATCTATCACAAATAATCAATGTCATGGCAATAGAAGAGAGAAAGTGAAAGGAGTAAGAGATGGAAGCTCAATATAGTGATCTTTCATGCTTGAATCCTCTTTCTTGAAGAAGATGACCTCTAACTTTTGCCCCTTCAGCTTCCTTTCAACCTCAACAACAAACCCTAGCAGCTATGTTTGAGAGAGTGAACAAAACTCTCAGCTGAATTGCTTAAAATTAGTACTTATAGGCTAATTTTTCAATGTCACGTTGTGACATGAACCACCTTGCCCCGCGATACGTGTTTAATTTAGGTCACCACACTGCGACATGAACTCCTTTGTGCCACGGCATGAACTCCTTTACGTCGCGGTGTATTAGCTTCAGATTTCAGTATATTGTAGGCTGAATGCACCACGCAGTGGCATGAACATGCCTGCGCTGCGGCGTGAGATGCTGAAATCCACCTTGGCCTTCCTCTTCTAATACAGCTCCAAGTCTTCAACAATTCTACTTGTTTTGAGCCTTTCCTACGTTAGAGAAATCACCAAGTTAGTAACAGTTACAAATTCACATAATCACATGAAGAATTATACAAGATTTGCTCAAGATCATATAGGAAGATATCATAATTGAATTCGATGAATATAAGCTTGAAATCTTCCATATATGCATAATAACAAGGACTAAACATTCTATATAACACAGATATAGGGCATAAATAACTATATTCTATAGAGTTATCACACCTCCAAACCTAGGTATTTGCTAGTCCTTGAGCAAAACAAAGTATGATTAAGTAAACCTGCTTAACAACACATGCTACAACATTCATTCAACATTTATCATGAATTCTAATTTCACTAAAACCACAACTAGTTTATAATGATTGTTAAAGCGCTCAAAGAATACTAATGTCACACAATCAACTCCACACATATACAATCTTTAGCTTGCTAACATTCAAAATCTTTTTTCATGCAAATCACATCTCCCATAAGCATGCAAGCTAAACTTCTCTTAATCAAGTCACACTCATCTGGATGAGTTTATGAATATAAATGCATAGAAATCAAAAAATTCACAAAATTGTCTTTAAACTCTCTCACCACCAATGTAAATCATACACAATTGAGGATCAGAAGGGACTCCCGCAGCTTGTAATGTACAACCAATGGTTATGGGTAGAAGAACAACTTGGAAGGGATTTAATACAAACATTGAGAAATATAAACATGTTATTTCAATACATGAGTCACCAACTGAAACTATTTGGGTATTCAAAAATGAAAGATTAGAACTCTTTAGAACCATTCAATGTTTTTTGTATTTGACTTTTCTTATTTCATTCATTTGCTTTGCTTGTTTTTTCTTTTTTCTTTTATATACTTACACAAAGCAATTCCTTTTTTTTTTTTACTGTAGATGGTTCTTTCAAGTTCATTTTTGTAATTTGACATGCATAATATCCCTAATCACTGGACTCACTTCAAGAAATAATATGATATGTACTCAACAAACAGTGATGGTAGGATGGAAATGCAATGTTTTCACATGCATTAGAATGGTTAATGGTAAAGAATATGATGGTTGTTGAACAACCTAAAAGGCCAACATTAATAAAGCTTCAAAGGGGACCTATGGATTTGATTTCTATTAGGTTAAGCTTGAAAAGCTCAATCAGTCCAATCAATGCCTTAATCATTTCCTCAATCATGCATAATCTAAGATTTTGCTTTAAGAGAGTTTAAATACAATTTCAAGGATAATCAAAATTTCAACATGCACTATTCATAAACCTTCTCTAGAGTGAGATCTAAATCATGCATTAACAAACAACTAGATTGTTTCAACATGCTTCTTGATTACATATGGTTTCACTTAAAAGAGGACAATTCACAAGCAATAATATCATAGGACAACCAAAACTACACTAGTAATTGGCCCATTATGATGCATTTTAATATATTCAACTTTGCGTTGAATATTCAAAACTTGAATTCATTTGGCTCATGGGCATTAAAACATAAAAGCTATATACTCACTTAACATTAATAACCAAAACACTATATATAATCATAATAATATGTACAATATCCATTAAACATCAAATTTTTTTTAACATTATAATATGCTTTTCATTTATAAATATACAATCCCCAAAAATATCAAAACATGTTATAATGATCCCCCCAAACCTAAGGGAAACAATGTCCCCACTGTACAAAAAATATAACAAAAATAATATAAAAGAAAACTCGTTGTATGTAGTAGGGCTAATCATCATCCTCCTTGTCGGCCTGGTCAGCATCATTAGCTCTCCCTCTATCTCCACCTCCTCCAGCCTCGGGTGCCTGCTACTATGGGGGAGGGTCAACCACAACCTCGGGTGGGAACTCAGGCACTTGAAAGTCAGCCATAGGAAGTCCCAGTCGCTTTGCCATCCATCGTTGTGTCTAGATGGTATACTAATATTGGTAGGTCTGCAAGGCCGTGATACGTGCTATTTGATCCTCTATCTAGGCTCACTAGTTTGCATCAGGTGGTGGGGCTACTCTGGGCTCTTTGCGAGCCTATTAGTGTCCGGAAGGTGCTAGTGGTGGAGCTGCTCCCAACCACTTAATGATATAATCATTAAGAGGTTGTTTAACATCAGTGAGCTCCTTATGTGGCCCCCACTGTACATATTTCTTGTTGCACAGTGTGGAGATCAGGGAAGGGAAGAAGAGGGTCCTATACTCCCTTATTGACCTCCTGATTTGGTCCAATATGAGCTGAGTAACATCGATGGATCGGCGCTCGAGGATGTCATATATTAGAATAGCTCGGTTGCGTGTCACCTCGGATAAGTTTGCTGATTGGAGACTCTGGCCTCTGGCGTCAAGTAGGATCGGGGGAAGAACCTCACCCTCTACGTCTGCACACTCAAGGTCCAGATGACCGGTTGAGCCTCAGCGGTACAAATCCTAGCAGTGACTGTGTTAAGGTCGATGCCATCCTCTAGCTCCCATTGGAAGAATGCTGAGTACTCATAAATCTTAAGGGGTGGAGGCAAGCTTAGAGCCGCCCTGATAGATGTAGTAGAGTAGGAGACTATGCGTCCTTGAACTCTCACTGTAGTACTCCCCTCACCAGAAAAGGTCGCATTCACGTAGAACTCACGAACGAATGGTAGAACAGTCGCAGACTCCAGGTGTTGGGCAAATACACCCCAGTTGAGTTGGTTAAGGATCCCCTCAATCTCCTGGTATATGGCCCATGAAAAGGAGAAGCCTCGCTCTGGAATGATGGGCCTAGTAACCAGCAGCGTGTATCTTTGAGTTGCGGGAGTTGATATGAACTTCCTCTTGTTATACTCAGGAGGAAGAGGAGAAGGCTCCCTGTTGCACTGGCTGCTAGATCCTCTTTGGCGTTTAAGAGGCATGGTGTGAGAGGTATAGTGTACCTAACCTATCAAAAAATTCAAAATGTTAGAATTGAGTATTCAAAAGTATAAACAACATGTAAAACAAATCAATTCTGCATATATTGGGATTACACGTTGCGGCATTCACCCCTGCGCCACGACATTCATACCTATTCAAGCACATGTTGCGGCGCATAACACCCATGCCGCGACATTCAACCAAAAATCATACAATGTCGCGGCATGAATGTGTCACGCTGTGGCACTCAACCAAATTTTAACTTACGCTACGACATGAACAAGGCACGCTGCAACATTCATATAAAATCATCCTTATGTCGCGGCATGAAGGCTCCATGTCATGGCATCTATGAACATTTAAACACATGTCGCAGCATTACATGAGCCACATCGCGGCACAAGCACCAAAAATCCATGCAATTGCCTAACAACACATAGGGCAACACCTAAATACTATATATTATATACTATTATTGCAAAATAGGTAGAAATTCAATAGAAAGCAACCAAAAAAAGAAAAACAAACCAAAGACAAAAATAAAATAAACTACAACTCAAAATAACACCAAAATAACAACCAAATAGCAAAATAACTAAATTAAATCATCACTTACCTTGAGAAATGAAGGATTAAGGCTGAAAAAGGGTGTGAGGGTTGTAGGAAGCAAGAGAGAAAAGTAGAAAAACAGAGAATATGAGATGAAATGAGAGATAAACACGAAACGCCATGGCACTTAACCCTGTTTACCGCAGTGCGCCACGACGTGCACATACATATGTCACGGCGTGCATTCAATTCCCACCATATTATTTATTTAAATTTTAATATTTTTATTTTTATATTATTTATACTATATTTTTTTAAAAAACAAACACGCTGCTACGTCAAACATGGTGCGCCACGATGCCTTACTCACGGGTTTTTGGCCTGAGATGCACCAAAATGCACTTGCGTCGCAACGTGACAAGGCCAACGCATCGGCGTGAGGAGTCTATCTGCATAATTCTGCAAAAATATCCATCCTGCTGCTGTTTTTGCTTCATTCTGGCCTCCAGCACCTGCAAAACTTATCTAAAGGGTTAAATTATAGTTTGTACAACAAAAACATAATAAAACCACAAAATCAAAGTATTGACATATTTAAAGACTTTAAAACTAAGGAGGTTAAAGGATTTCCTTCCCAAAAAAGACCTTATTTATAGTCCCGACAGGACTTAGTTTTCTTTACATCATGGATCATTTAATGCTAGAAAAGACTTCCTCCTATCAACCTCTCCTCCATGATAAGGTTTTAGGCACTGGCCATTAACCTTAAAGCTTGACGAGCTATTCAGTGGAGCAATCTCTATGGCTCCATGAGGAAACACTTTTATCACCACAAATGGCCCTGACCACCTTGATTTGAGCTTTTTAGGAAACAATCTAAGTCTTGAGTTGTACAATAAGACTTGTTGCCATGGTTCAAACCTCTTATCAA
Source organism: Ormosia emarginata (assembly GCA_029884605.1). Lineage (NCBI taxonomy): Eukaryota > Viridiplantae > Streptophyta > Magnoliopsida > Fabales > Fabaceae > Ormosia > Ormosia emarginata. Next base: position 843,492 of record JAQQTP010000045.1, read on the forward strand.
TTATGAGCTTATCATGCCATCTCTTGACTTTCTCTTTATAAAGCTTGGCATTTTTATATACTCGCAAGCGAAATTCATCCAATTCATTTAACTAGAGCAGTCATTTCTCACTTGCCGCTTGAAGATCAAAATTGTGCTTTTTGATAACCCAATATGCATGATGTTCTAATTCAACCGGTAGGTGATAGGCTTTTCCAAATACAAGGTTGCAAGTAGGCATGCCAATCGAAGTCTTAAAAGCAGTGTGATAAGCCCATAATGCATTCTCCAACCTCCTTAACCAGTTCTTTCTTGAAGGACTTACCATTTTCTCTAGGATTCTCTTAATCTCACAGTTTGAGATTTCAGCCTGTCCACTTATTTGTGGGTGGTATGGTATGGCGACCCTATGCGAGACTCCGTACTTCCCTAAGAGCTCTTAAAAGCGTTTGTTGCAAAAGTGAGAACCTTCATCACTTATAATCGCTCTTGGGGTTCCAAAGTGGGTCAAAATATACTTCTTTAGAAATTGCACCACTACTTTTGAGTCATTTGTGGGAAAAGCTACTGCTTCAACCCACTTGGAGACATAATCAACTGCCATCAATATATACAGTAGACCAAAGGATGGTATGAATGGCCCCATGAAGTCAATTCCACAAACATCAAACAATTCAATCTCCAACATGATGTTCAATGGCATTTCATTCCTTCTTGATATGTTTCCTGTTCTTTGGCACCTATCACATCTGACCACAAAGGAAACAACATCCTTAAATAGAGATAACCAATAAAATCTCGCTTGCATTACTTTAGCGGCAGTTCTAATTCCTCCAAAATGGCCACCATAAGGGGATGCATGACATTGCTTGAGGATAGCCTCAGTCTCCTCCAAAGGCACACATCTTCTAATTAGATGATCAACATATTGCCTAAAGAGATATGACTCATCCCATTGATAAAACTTCACATCATATAGAAACTTTTTCCTTTGATGATGACTAAGATCAGGTGGTAAAACACCGCCCACCAAATAGTTGGCATAATCTGCATACCAAGGAAATTCATGGTATTTTACCATAAAAAGTTGTTCATCGGGGAATAACTCATTAATCAAGGTTGAATTACCTTGACTTGACTCACCTTCTAGTCTTGACAAGTGATCAACCACTTGATTTTCAACTCTCTTCCTATTATGGATTTCTGAATCAAATTCTTGAAGCAATAATATCCACTGAATCAATCTTCATTTTGCATCCTTCTTTCTGATTAGATACTTGATGGCAGAATGATTAGTATATATAACAACCTTGGTGCCAACAAGCTATGACCGAAACTTATCGAACGCAAAAATCACCGTTAGTAATTCCTTCTTGGTAGTTGTATAATTCAATTGGGCATTCGAGAGAGTCTTACTAGCATAGTAAATAGAATAAAAAATTATATCCTTCTTTTGACTCAGCACAGCACCAGTCGCATAATCACTAGCGTCACACATTAATACAAATAGTAAGGTCCAATCTGGGATAGTGATAATTAGTGTTGAAACAAGTCTTTCTTTTAACTTTACGAAGGCATCCATGCATGCCTCGTCAAACTTAAATGGCACATCCTTCTCCAATAAACTACACAATAGTTTGGCAAGCTTGGAGAAGTCTTTTATAAATCTTCGGTAGATTCCTGCATGCCCCAAGAAACTCTGGACTTCCTTCACCGAGATTAGTGGGGGAAGTTTCTTAACAACCTATTTCTTTGCTTTATCTATCTCCATCCCTTTCTAAGACACCCTATGGCCAAGAACTATGCCTTCCTGGACTAAGAAGTGACACTTCTCCCAGTTGTGCACCAAATTGGTCTCCTCACATCTTTGCAGGACCAAGGCCAAATTATTAAGGCAATCATCAAAGGAATCACAAAAGACTAAAAAGTCATCCATGAATACCTCCAGAAACTTCTCTACCATGTTAGTAAACATTGCCATCATGCACCTCTGGAAGTTTGTCGATGCATTGCACAGACTAAATGGCATCCTTCTAAAAGCATATGTTCCATAGGGGTAAGTGAAGGTTATTTTCTCTTGGTCATCAGGGGCAATCGTAATCTGATTGTACCCTGACTATCTATCCAGAAAATAGTAAAATGCACACATAGCCTACCTGTCCAGCATTTGATCAATAAATGGCAATGGGAAATGCTCATTTCTGACTGCAGTGTTTAGCTTCCTATAGTCCATGCATATAGGCCACCCTGTTACTGTCTTGGTGGGAATTAAGTCATTGTTTTCATTAATAAAAACGGTCATTCCACCCCTTTTGGGCATATATTGAACAAGACTTACTCATTTACTGCTAGAGATTAGGTATATGATACCCTCATCTAACCACTTGATGATATCTTTCTTGACCACTTCCTTTATAATGAGGTTAAAACGCCTCTGATACTCAATGGTTGGCTTGGCATCAGCTTCCATCAAGATTTTATGCATGCATATTGTATGACTAATGCCTTTTATGTCTGTAATCGTCCACCCTAGAGCTTTCTTGTACTCCCTGAGTACTCTCAATAACTTTGATTCTTGTTCTTTCGATAAAAATGAAGAAATGATAATAGGAAAAGTAGAAGCTTCCCTTAAGTATGAATACCTTAAATAATCAGGCAATGGTTTCAGTTCTAACTTAGGTGAGGTGACTGAGGAGGGTTGGAAAATGGGTTTATCAGTGGATATATTCAATGACTTAGAACTTGGTTTCCTACTATACCTGGAAGAGGAATTAAACAACTTAATGCATTCCCTAACGTCATCCCTATCTATATGTTCTTCATCAAAAATCAAGGATAGTGCAATGGAATCCTCAAGGAAACTAGCATGAAATGTAGTATTTACTACTTGATCCATTATACCAATGTATGAGCATTCTTCTTGGTCATTAGGGAACTTCATGGTCTTAAAAATGTTGAAGGTTACCTTCTCATCATTGACCTGCACAGTAAGGTCACATTTCTACACGTCAATCATTATCTTACCAGTTACTAAAAAAGGCCTCCCCAAAATCAATAGGACATTTCGGTCCACTTCTATATCTAGGATGACAAAATCAGTAGGGAAGATAAACTTATCCACTTTGACCAAAACATCCTCAATGACCCCCTTCGGATAAGTTAGGATTCGGTCTGCTAACTACAAGGTAACTGATGTTGGTTTCACCTCCCCCAAACCTAGCCTTTGGAAGATGGATAGACGCATTAGGTTAATGCTTGCCCCTAAGTCACACAAAGTTTTACCAAAGAATTGGCTTCTAATTGTACATGGTATGGTAAAGCTTCCTGGATCCTTCAGCTTGGAGGGTAACTTGTTTTGCAAAATGATACTACATTCTTCTATCAGTGTCACTGTTTCATAGTCCCCAAGTTGTCTTTTCTTGGACAAGATGTCCTTCATAAACTTTACATAGCTTGACGTCTGTTCCAAAGCCTCAGTAAATGGTATGTTTATGAGAAGTTTCTTAAAAGTTTCCAAAAATTTGTGAAATTGAGTTTCCAATTTTTGCTTAGCATGTCTGTTAAGGAAGGGTAAAGATGGTGTAAATGACTTGATCTCTTTTTTCTTGTCATCCACCTTTTTTTGGACAACTTCTTCTTTCTTCTTAACCTCTTCATTTACAACCTCCTAGTTCTTTGTCATCTCAAGATCTTCCTTAAGTATCTTTGTTTTAGGATTCATTTCTATATCCTTTCTACTCCTCAATAAGATGGCTTTGCAATGCTCATTGGAGCTATCTTTGGGATTGTTGACCATGTCACTTGAAAAGGTCCCTGGGGTCTATTATTTATGGCATTAGCCAACTGTCCCACCTGCATCTCCAATGATCTCATCAAAGTCGTTTGGCTCTGAATCATCGAATCATTCTTTACCAAATATGCATCAATCTTTGTCATAAAGGAATTAGTCTTAACCATCAGCTATATAAACATGTCTTCTAGATATGGTTTCTTTTCTTGCATAGGTTGTCTGGTTTGTGATGAGAAACCAAGAGGATAATTAGGTCTCTCATTTCCAGAAGCTGAGGAGGAGGCTCCTTGGTTGTCCCTCCAAGATAAGTTGGGATGATTCCTCCATCCAGGGTTGTACTGGTTTGAGTATAGGTTATTTTGTTGTGGGCGATAGTTCCCAACATATTGAGCAATTTCTAACATGGAAGGGCATTTATCACTTGCATGGTTATCGCTACACTTGTCGCAGAGAACAAATAGGCTCTAATGAGGGCTTTGTCCTAAATTGTCTAGCTTGTTTGCAATTGCTACCACTTGAGCTGATAATGTAGTAATAGCACTAACCTCATGAACTCCTGCGACCTTTCTTGTAGCATTTCTCGCTGAAGGTCATTGGTAGTTATTGGCTGCCAATTCCTCCAACAATTGAAATGCATTATCAAATGATTTGCTCAGTAATGAACCTCCAACAGCCGCATCCACTATAGGACGATGATGTGGTAGCAAGCCTTTATGAAATGAGTAAACATGATGCCAATGAGGTATCTCATGATGGGGGCATCTACGCAGAAGATCCTTGTACCTCTCCCAAGTTTCATACAAGGACTTAGATTCATATTAGGTGAATGATGTAATATCATTCACCATTTCAACAGTCTTGGCCGGTAAAAAATATTTATTTAGGAATTTACTGCAAACATCATTCCAAGTTGCTATTGATCCCGCCGGTAAAGATTGCAACCAACTATTGGCTCTATCTCTGAGAGAGAAAGGAAAGAGCCTTAGGTGAATGGCATCCTCGCATACTCCAATATGCCTAAAGGTGTCACAAATTTCCAGAAAATTGGATAAGTGAGCATCGGGATCTTTAATAGGCAAACCGCCAAATTGCACAGAAGTTTGTATCATTTGGATTATGACTGGTTTGATCTCAAAATTGTTTGCGCAGATGGGAGGTCGTCTTATACTAGACTGTAAATTCTCCATTTGAGGAGTTGCAAACTCCCTTAAAGGCCTCGTATGGTTGTGATCATTTATCATCTTAATAGTACCTATAACAAATAAAGAATGGAAATTTAAATTAATATGAACAAAAAGAACCTACTAAATAAGCTCATTGTTAATACTAGCACTATAGAAATTAAGTTATCTTCTCCCCAACAACGGCGCCAAAAACTAGTTGGTTTGCTACTGCAAGCGCATGGGTCGCACAAGTAATATAGTGAAAAGTAGGATATCGTTCCTAAGAGAAGATGGTCAATTTCTAAAACTAAATATCAACCAATAACTTACTTAAGTCTATTCAAGAACATTCAAATTGGAAAGGGTTGTGTAAGTTAACTAAAAGACTTAAATGCAGTAAAATTAAAGATATTAATTAGAGAAAAGTGAATTCTTCTTCATCCTCTACTTCAACCAATGATATGCAATCCTCTTAAGCAATATAAATAAGATATGATTTGTTAGCTTGAGAAACTAACTTAGTTAAAAGTCTATGTCTAGGTCATTTAACCATGCTTCAATTACCTAGTTCACTATATTTCCATGACATCTAGTGCAAACTCCACTCATTAAGAATGATTCTTAATAATAGCTATGCATGACCAATAGGTATATGTCTATCCCATTGGCTAATTAACTTATTCCACCATTAGAATGAAATTAAACATGCATTAACCATATACATGATCTCAAACCTAAATCCCTTTGTCTAGTTCAAATGATTTAATCCAAACATATTAAATGTTGGCCAAACACTCAAGAACATTAAGAGAAATATTATTAAACAAACTCAAATCATCTATATTAACTCAAAGGGTTACAAAATCATCAATATTCATAGAAGGATCCAAAGAAATCCCTATATACAACTTAGCTACTCATGACATATGAAAATCTATCACAAATAATCAATGTCATGGCAATAAAAGAGAGAAAGTGAAAAGAGTAAGAGATGGAAGCTCAATATAGTGACCTTTCATGCTTGAATCTTCTTTCTTGAAGAAGATAGCCTCCAACTTTGGCCCATTCAGCTTCCTTTCAACCACAACAACAAACCCTAGCAGTTGTGTTTGAGAGTGTAAAAAAGCTCTCTACTGAATTGCCTAAAATCAGTATTTATAGGCTAATTTTTCACTGTCATGTTGCGACATGAACCACCTTGCGCCGCGATGCGTGTTTAATTTAGGTCACCATATCACGGCATGAACTTCTTTGCACCGTGGCATGCTAGCCTCGGGTTTCAGTATACTGCAAGCTGAATGCACCATATTGTGCCATGAACATGCCTGCGCCGCATCATAAGATGCTGAAATTCTCCTTGGCCTTTTTCTTCCAATGCAACTTCAAGTTTTCAATAATTCTACTTGTTTTGAGCCCTTCCTGCATTAGAGAAATCACTAAGTTAGTAACAGTTACAAATTTATATAATCATATGAAGAATTATACTAGATTTGCTCAAGATCATATAAGAAGACATCACAATTGAATTCAATGAATATAAGCTTGAAATCTTCCATATATGCATAATAACAAGGACTAAGCATTCTATATAACACAGATATAGAGCATAAATAACTACATTCTATGGAGTTATCAGTTCATCAGAATAAATTATGAGATCCAGTATTGGGCCCATCTCTGAAACGTGAAAATAAAATAAAGATCTACCATGATCAAGACATGGAGTGAATACTCAAGAAAAACAAATTTTCATTTTTCAGATTCCAAACATCATCAACCTTACAAGGAGAGCCAATGAGTTGCCCTCGTGCAAAGACTACCCTTTTGAAGAAAGTTGAGAAGGTAGCCTAGTAAGATGATGGCGATGATCAAGCACCGACTATGATCACCTTGACGGTCCCTCAAGGTGCGAGTGAGCAGCCACCTCTTCGTTGATCAACAGAAGGGCAAGGTTCCATAACCCTACACTCCCCAAATGTCCCTGCACACCCACAGCATGGCAACAACCAAGGGAGCAAATAAGGAAGGTTGGTGAAACCCTTCATGCCTCTCAGGAACTACAAACAGAAGCCTCGAACCTTTCCAATAGAAGCAAGACCTCACTCCGCTGCTACATAGGACTAGAGAGAAGGGGCTTCTACTACCCAGATACATGTTGATCAAGTAGCATAAAGCAGTTACTTGACCCTCACTGGGCCATTACGCCTGGAAAGAAAAGCCTCCACCAAAAAGAATATGCAAGCAGAAGATGAACACCTTTAGACATTTGGGAAAGAAATAGAACATGATTCTAGAAAAAGATGTGACCTTTAACATGCTCATGAGGGCATAAAAGGGCCACCCTCTGGAAAAGGCAATCTCAAACAAAGCCAGAAAGTGAAAGAAGAGAACAAGTGATAAATCCACCACAAACATTCCCTATTTATAAAGGTAAACTAATTGTATATTCAAAGCTAGGCTTAATTGATTCACCTCTGTGATTGGCCACTGATGCAGTGGGCAAATGGTAAACAGGGTTGAAAACTGCTATCGTCTTTAAAGCGATTTTAATCCCAAACAAATTCAAAGCAACAATTCCCAAGTAAGCACAAACTGCTACAGGTCGCAGAATAAAGGCTACTAAATGGACATCAGATCCTAGGAGCAATAAAGTCTTACCACTGAGATCGAGCATTGATAACTCCATTAAATGTAGTTATTTGTGTCCTATATCTGTACTTTATTGATTGCTTAAGTCCTTATTATTATGCATATATGGAAGGTTTTTATGCTTATATTAGTCAAATTCAATCTTGATATCTTCCTATATGATCTTAAGCAAATTGTGCATACTCTTTAAGTGATTAAGTGGATTTGCAACTATTATTAATTTGGTGATTTCTCTATTATAGGAAGGGCTCCAAACAAGCTGATATATGAAACATTTGAGCCAAAACTATAAGAAAAACCCAACGAAACATTCTGGTAGATCACGCATATCAATGTCGCGGCGTAGTGCATCCCATGCTTCAGACAGAAAGACCCAAAGTTTACATGCTGCGGCGCAAGCATGTTAATGCCATAGCATAGGGCCCTAATTTACACACGCGCCGTGGCATGATGTGTGTAACGTCATGACGTGACTCTATTTTCTGAGCCTATAAATATTGTTTTATCAGATTTCTTAAGAGAACTTTCTAAGTTAGAGAAGCAGCTACTTGGTTTTCACGTTTGAGGTTGAGAGGAGGCTAGGGAAGCCATGGTTGGAGGCTATCTTATTAATGGAAGAAGATTCAAGCATCAAGGATCACATCTATGAGCTTCCTTCCTTCGCCTTTCACTTTCTTCTCTTCCTTATATCATGAACATGGTTTTCGATGTATGTTTTCGTGTTCAATGAGTAGTTAAGTTGTATTTAGGGATTACTTTGAGTTTATATTGATATTTGATTTTGTTCAGTCATATTGATCTTAATACTCTTAATAGTTTGATCAGCTTTTAAGTGATTTGTTGAAATCTGATGAACCTAGCCATAGGAATTTGAATTTGAGATCATATATATATAGTTGATGCATGTTTGATTACATTTAATTAGTTTGGTTGTGTTGATTCGCTAATGGGATAAAAATATACCTCTTAGTCATGCATAGCAAGTGTTTGAGAATAGACCTTAATGATTAGAGTTTGCACTAGTTCTTATAGAAACATAGTGAATTAGGTAAATGAAGCATAGTTGATTGACCTAGACATAGGCTTTTAACTAAAGTAGATTCTCAAGTTAACTTAACTCATTCAATAATGTTGCTTAACGGGTTGTATGTTATTAATTGAAGTAGGAGGTGAAGAAGGATTCCCTAATCTCTAACTATTATTTTTAATTTTCATTTATTGCTTTTCAGTCTTTAAATTAGTTTAAATGTACTTTTTCCTATTTTTATGTTCTTGAATAGAATTACTTAAGTTATTGGTTGATATTTAGCATTAGAAATTCTATTATCCTCGTGGGAATGATATCCTACTCTTTAACTGTATTACTTATTCGATCCGTGCACTTGCAACCTATAAAAGGACAAATAAGCATTGGACCCGTCTCAGTAAACTGCATGAGCAAATCGCTTAATTGTAAGGTCAATACCGGGAAACCCATCTCGTCGTCGCAAAGGCAAAATCTCAACAATTACAAAAGAGGTATCGAGATTAAGTGTTGAACTTATCCCGACAAATAAGAGTAGACATCGATGGGAATTTCAAATATCGGCTTAATAATGCCTGAGGTCGGGACTTGTCCAAATACAAAAACGAAGCCCCACACATGAAGTAAGAGAAAAATAAAAACTTGGATATCAGAAAAATGAGGCTTTGATCCTCCAAAGTCTCCACTGCTAACTCAGTCTGCACCCCCTCAATCTGAGCCACCTCAGTCTACACTACCCTAGCCATAAACACACTGGCCTCTTCTTGCCCAACTACTCATGACGTTTCCATTCTTTCCTAGTCTTCCACCGTAGAATTTGCTTGGTCATCTCGATGTGATTGGCAATGACTAAAACAATGGTTTTGATGATAACAAGTAAGAAAGGAATGGAAAGACAAAGGAAAAGTCCCAAGGAACTTCAAGATTAGCAAATATGTCTTAGATTTTGTGTAAAGGTATTTTAATCACACTTGGCTCATCTATTGGCTTCTTTACTCAAATTAAATAGGTTTACAAAATCATGATTTATACTTGTAAAAATGGTGTTTAAGTTTGTGCAAAATGTTTTTAGAAAGTTTGAAAAGTTTTGAAAACCTTTGGTTGAAAAACTCTTTAGAAATCTTGCCTTCTTGATAAACTAATAATAGGTTATTACTATTCACATAACTGGTTAGTTGCCAAAACAGAAATGTGTCAATTTGTTTTTAAAAGACCTAACTAATTAGGCAACTTATGTAACAGGTTAGCGACTTTGTTAGGAGCCAATCTTATGCTTTTTTAATGCTCCTAACCAGTTAGGACAATCTCCTAATTGGTTAGTTGATCAAACAGAGGCATTGCCTTGTTTTTTTTTTAAAAGAGCCTAATCAATTAGGCAAAAGAGGTAATCAGTTAGTAAAGTGATCAGAGGTATTTCTTATGTTTTAAAAGGACCACTAACCGATTAGGTACTTTGACCTAATTGGTTATTGAGGTATAACAGAGGCACCTTTAAAGTTTTCTAAAAGGGCTAATCGATTAGGCAATATATTCTAATTGGCTATTGAGTTAAAATTGTATGCAGGATTCACTTTCAACATTCAATAAACGATTATACATTTGCACCTAACCAATTAGGCTGAATTAAATAACCAGTTATTGAATAACCAATTATTGGAAATCAATAACTAGTTATCTAGAAAGGCTGAAAGCTCGTTCAACAGCTCTATTCAGAGCATTTAATGCTCCTATCTAACCCCAATGGCTCTTAATTGTCTTTGGTTATAAATTTAAGTTGTTGGGCATTTATGAAGGTTAGACAACCAATCTGAAAATCATTCTTAAGCATTGAATTCGTGTTTTCACTATCCTTTAAATCATACTCTATTTTTTAGCTTTAGAAGTGTGAATCCTTGATACCCATAAGCTTCAATTTGTATTATTCACTCTTGAGAGAATTTCTTATCATTCATGCTTTGTATAAATTGTAAAAGAGAAGGTGAGACATCCCTCCAATTTGTAAAGGGTGAGGTATCTCTTGAAAGAAGAGGCTCAAGCACAAGGGTGAGGTATCCCAAGGTGTTGAGTGCTCCAACTTGTAATGGTCATCTAGCACCTGTTGAAGCTTGAAGAATTAGTGAAAAATCTCAGGTGATTACTTGAGGACTGGACGTATGCCACAAGTGGATTGGTGGCTGAACCAGGATAAATCTTGCATTTGTTCTTCTAAACTCTACTCTTTATTATTGTGCACTATTTTATTGGATTTGTTTGAATACTATCTTGTTTGGTTGTGATATTTGTGAGTGAAAGCCTTATATCTTATTTGTCCATTCATCTCTATCACTCAATAGCTTTAACGAAAATTGGTAATCAAGTGTATTACAAGGGTTTTGCGAAAATATTTTATATACTCAATTCACCCCCCTCTTGAGTATTGATGCTACTTGGTAACAAGTGGTATTAGAGCTACACTCTTGTATAAAGAGCTTAGCAGCTTCAAGAGAAGAAATGACTTCAAATGATTTTTCTAACGAAAGTTCTTCTATAAATAGACCTCACTTTTTCAATGGGAATGGTTATGCCTATTGGAAAGAAAGGATGAAAATTTTTATTGAAGTTATTAACTTAGATGTGTGGGATGTCGTTGAAAATGGTAGTTTTGTTCCCACACGTACTATTGATGGTGTAAGAACTAATACACCAAGAAGTGAATGGACCTATGAGGATAAAAAGAATGTTTAATACAATTTGAGAGCTAAAAACAGCATCATCACATCCTTAGGGTATGTTGAATTCTTTAGAGTGTCAGATTGTAAGACTGCAAAAGAAATGTAGAATACTTTACAATTAACTTATGAGGGTTCAAGTGAAGTAAAATGATAAGAATAAACACTGTCACTCATGAATACGAATTGTTTAGAATGAATCAAGGAGAAAGTTTTCAAGAAATGAAAAAGAGATTCACACGCATTGTAAATCATTTTATCTCATTGGGAAAGATATTTCCTAATGAAGATCTTATTAACAAAGTTCTGAGATATGTAAGCAGGAATTAGCAACCCAAAATAATGACTATTGCGGAATCAAAGGATTTATCAACAATGTCTCTAGCCATTTTATTTGGGAAGCTCCATGAGCATGAATTGGAACTAAATAGGCTCAATCACAATGAGGAGCATGATAAGAAGAAGAAAAGGATTGCACCCAAAGTTACCTCCTCTACAATTGAAGATGATGATGAAGATGATGAAGATGGAATAAGAAATATTGAGCTATATGAAGAAAATCACAGTCTTCTCGTGAGGAAGTTTGGAAGATTCCTTAAGAAGAAAGGAACTCAAAGAAGAGTACATTTCCCTTCAAAAAAGGCCTATCATAAATGGGAAGGTACCTCATCAACTCCAACATGTTATGAATGCGAAAAATCGGGCATATAAAGATGGAATGTCCCGTGTATCTTAAGAAATCAGAGAAGTTTGAGAAGAGATCCTTTAAAGAAAAGAAAGGAAGAAAGGCTTACATTGCGTGAGAAGATAATGACATGGATTCTTTCAATAGCTCGGAGAATGAAGAAGCTCATCTATGTCTCATGGCTAGAGGAGAAGAAGAAGAAGAGAGTGACACCGAGGTAACTTCTTCCAACCTAGGTCCTTCACCCTCGTATAATGAATTACAAGATGCTTTTCAAGAATTGTGTAACACCCTACTGGGAATGTCACATTTCCGAATTATTATAATAAACATTACCCAAGTTATAAAACGTTTAGCACATATATAATAATATGAGTTGTAAAATTCTTCTTTTTATACATTATATCATTAAATAAAATAAACAGTACATTAAATAAAACAAACTAATAAATACACACCAGAATGTACATATGATTTTGTCTTAAGTATACAAATAATTTACACACTACGAATATTTAATAAAGCAGTAAAAAGTTTGATACCACTCTAAATACAAACTAGCCCAAGTACACATCTAGGAATTCTAATCCTCCTCTGATGGATCATCGGATGACAGAAATTCCGGATGTCTAGCAGCTCTATGGACAGGAGTCTGTGCTGTCAATACACTACTAATGTAACACCCTCCATAGGGCATCACATTTTCGACTAAAAACTTAAAATCTAAAAAAAACATTTCATAAAAGATTTGAGTTCTAAAATCTGGATTTTAAAATTTCTTTTTGCGGAAACATAAACTTACCGAAGTATAAGTAATACAGAAAATAAACTGAAAAGAGATTACACAGCTTTATTTATATCACATAATATCCAATAAAGAAATAAAACATATAACTTACAGACTCAGAGAAACAGTAGCAAACCCAATGACAGGTACTACTAATAGCACGGTAACAACACTAACGAGAAAAACCCAACATACATGTTCCATTTCTCCACCAAACTGCATCCTGTTGAAACTGAGAAGATCACTCCTCGACGCCGTCACCGATCACAGAACATTGCCTCCAATAAGTCTAAGAAATTCGTTTCTCCTACTATATGAATCAATATAAACACAACAAAGCAATACAGCAAAGAGGTGAGATCCCCTTTCACTAATACCAATACAGTAACAAAGAATGATACGAATGGCAAAGTCATTCCATACACACAGATATCACAAATATAATCATGTTATCAATTTACAAATAATTCTAATAAACATATATTGTAATAAAATGAACAGCAATATATTACCATAACAGATACAACAATTGATATAATTAACCATATAGTCACATCATGCATAATAACTCACATTAACACATCATACATAATATCTCAACATTGAATATAAATAACCACATAAAGATGCAGACCACATATACAAATGTGCACAGACTCATTCATACTCCATGGAGCTAGACACAGACATCAGAGAGAATGACCCGTAAAGAACTATAAGTACCTCAGGCTGCCCAACCAAACTATTGCACTGTCTTACGTTGTGTCTATAGCCCACTGTCCATTCATCGTGTAGTAGCACACAGTCCATACATCATGTAACTACAAGCATTGTACTAAAATAGTCTTTACAAGATCTTGATTAAGTATAGTGCGTGTCGAGATCACTAGTGTGTTGTCAGTTACCACGGCCAGAGGAGCGACCAACTGTCCCCATGTGGAATACTCCGCACAGTAATGCCTCCAAGTTCATACAAAGAAATGAACCACACTACGCTTATCACACCGACAACACGGTATAATTCGCCTCGTTAATCAAATTACCAATAATCAACCATATTGGCACAACTCAATGCATGAATAAAAATAATAATTACCAAATTACCCTTAGTCTAAAAAATATTCTCATATTTACGTAAATGCCCTCAATGGCAAAAATCTCAAATATACAGTACGTCCCACTTGACAATACCTGTATCTCGACATGTCCGGGTCCACCACTTTGGCCCGACAATAAAAACTCGTTGTTCCAATTAATCGCGTAGAAATTTTATCGCGTTTTTACAATTTCATCGTTTTTACAAATGTTTTTAAATTGCGTAAATATATTTTACTATTTTTTTAAAATCGCGTAGTATTTTAAAATCGTTTTCTCAATCGCGTAAGATTTTTAAATCATTTTCTTGATAAAAAAACTTTAAAGTCTCTATTTTAAAATTGCATACGCTATTTTCAATACTTTAAAATTACGTAGAATATTTTCCTTATGTCCAAATTTTATATTGAAACTTTCTCTATTATTAGTCCATTTCTAATTAATTTTTGGCGATATTTTATCTAGAAAATTTATTAAGTGATATTTTCTACGTTTCTATCAAAAATTTACTTTTCTTAATCATAATTAATAATTATATCTCGAAACTTGCTAACGCGTTTCAAAACTCAACGAGTGAACTATACGTTAGTACATTTCAAGTATTTACACCATTGCTTAAATTCATTGATTTAACTTTAAAAATTAAATTACTTTCCATTGTTTATCAAAAATCTATTCAATTAAGTTCTCATTAAATTAATTTCATAAGTCCACACTTTTAAAATAGTTTTGGATTAAAAACATCATAAGTAGGCATGTTGGCCCAAAATCATTCTATGCATAAAAATCGATTTAATTGTTTCTCATCATTTAATCTCTTATAAAAATTCTTAATCCAATTTATTATCATTAAAATCATACTATTTATATTTCTAAATTTATTAAATTGAGTTCCCATTAAATTACATAATCTACTCTTAGAAAATAATTTAGATCAAAAGTGTCTTAAATTGGCATGTTGGCCGAAATTCACTATGTTTAAATCATTTTTAAATTATCTTCTACTAACTAAGTTCTTGTAAAAATCATTACTAATTAAGTTTATTAATCCTTGCTTTAGAAAATAGTTGAGAACATTTTGGTTCTCTTTGGGCTAGTAAAAACCGGGAGCTATATGTGTTCTTTGGAACACTCATGCAATTTTTCAACATATTATTTATGTCCTACAATAACTATCATGCATCTATGAGCACATACCATATATTGAAGAAATCATAAAATACATACTATATATTTTAAAGCTATAGACATGCTTGCACACAAAATCAATCACAAATAGGAAAACTTTAAACAATCAAGTGAATGAATCCTTACGAATTCTTCACCACAAACACATCCATTCCTCACCACCAACACATGGCTGATGAGGGTAATCTCCCTCTTACCTCTTGAAGAAACCTCCAAAGTTCCTTGTATGTCCTCTTGTTGTTTCCTTCAAGATGAACTTCAACCATCAAGTGCTTCTTGAAAATCAAAGAAAACATGAAATATTAACATCTAAGGATTAAATAAGAAAAACCATGGATCAAAATATGGTTTAGAAGGAAAGAATGAAATCAATAGTGAAGATTTCATAAACTTCACCTTAAAACTCCAAACCTTGAGCTTGAAGAACAAAGATGAAGATGGATGATTTAGGGAAAATCTCCAACATGAAAGTTCCTTAGAATAGCATGGAGATTCAAGATCTAAGGTTGTTTAGAATTATTGAAGCTTGGAAGGTGATTTTGTGGGGTTGGCTGTGAGCTTCCATAGAGAAGAAAGGTGAGAGTTATGTGTTTGGTTTTGAAAAAAACTCCTTGAAGATAGGTGATTTTGATCAAGACTCCAACTACAAAGTGCCTTGAAACAAGGTAAGGATCCAAGATATATGGTTGGTGTAAATTATTAAAGAGTGATGGTAGAACCATGGCCTCTTGGTCGTGAGCTTGGAGAAGAGAAAAATAGGAGCTTTTGTGTTCTTTGCTTGATAGGAAGATGGAAATGAATAAATCTTGAGAAATTCCTAACATGAAAGTGTCTTGGATTGATGAAAGGATTCAAGAAATGATATTGGTAGGAATTATAGAACTTTGGAGAGTTGTTCTTGGTGCTTGGCCGAATCTATGGAGGAGAGAAAATGAGAGAGTTTTGGTTGCTTGTTCTTGGTTCTTTGGAGAAAAGGATGTGTAAGAGAGCAAGTGAGATGAATGGAAGAAAGTTGTCTTCCATTTGGGTGCTATGGTCGTGAAGTACAAGAAGAGAAAAGGGGTGAGAGCTTCTTGCCAAAGTTTGCAAATGAATCAAAGCCATCCTATTTATAGACTTCATGAAAAAGATGAAGACTTAAGATATTTTTCGGTATACAATAAGCAATAAACAATAATTATTGCTTATAAAGTCAGTGTTTATTGTCCAACGGATAATAAAATATACCTAGATTTTTCTCTTGTTCTAGCTGGGTAGCAACTATTGTTGATCATTTTCTACTGATTGCCCTTGATGAGTCACAGAGCGAGTCATCAAAGAGAAGTTTCTAGAACATGTGACTCACTATGATGAGTCAGCATGATGAATCAGCGTAGATATTTTCTAGAACATGTGAGTCAGCATCACGAGTCATCAGCTGAGTCACTACCTGAGTCAGCAATGGTGAGTCATAGCGCTGAGTCAGCATGGTGAGTCGTCAGGGAACCTTCTGGAACGTGTGACTCACTATAGCAAGTCACAGGGTGAGTCAGCGTTTCTACAACCTTCTAGAATGTGGCGAGTCACTGCTTTTGGAACATGACAAGTCACCGCTTCTGGAACATGGCGAGTCACAGCTTCTAGAAGCTTCCCGAAGATGCTGAGTCATAGGTGCTGAGGTGTCACGCCACATGTCGAGCTTCTATTGGTCCTTCGCTATAAGTCATAGCCACCAACTTTGACCGATTTCTTATTGGTCCACGTGTAAAGTGCTTGATGACTAGGCGCGTGACGATGCATTTTCTAGAGTCTTCTAGAACAGTCTAGAACATATGAGTCACTAGGCTAGTCACCTAGGTGAGTCACCAAACGATGAGTCATCATCTAGAACATTCTAGAGTGGGTGACTAGGCTTATGTCCAGAATCATCCACTAGATATTTTTCAAGAAAGATGTTATCCAATGGATAATAAAACACACCCCGACTTTATTTGTCAGATAAAATCGTAGGGAAACAAAATGTCAAAAATTGTTTCTGGTTTCGGGTTTAGTAAGATCACCCTGCTCCGAATCAACAGTACAAAGCATTCTAGCTAATAAAAATTTTTATTTTTTTTGGGCCGCCTTGGGACTCACATCTGACCCAAAATATCGAAATATATTAAATATTCAAAATATATCAAAATATCTTAAAATATCTTAAAATATCTCAAAATATCTAAAACATAATAAAATATTCAAAATATCTTAAAATATCTAAAATATATTAAAATATTCAAAATATCCGAAATATCACAAAAATTCACAAAAATCATAATAATTGTAAAACTCATGAAAATCAAATCAGATTAGTAAAAATAATTAAGGATTGAGAGAAAGAAATAAAATACGAAGGCTTATATGCACAACCCAAAAATAATATTAAAATAATAAAAAACGTAAAAACTCCCAAAAATTCTTAAAAATCACAAAAATCATAAAATTCACAGAAGTGGAGTTGAATTACTCAAAATAATTTTGAATCGACCAAAACAAATAAATTACGAATTCTTGGGGAGTTACAACTAATCTCACTAGGGGCATGAATACGTCCTCCCCAATAACACCTAATAGTCAAAGGCATCTCAAGATGTAAATAAAAAGTAGTAGTAAACATCGGTGCACCATCAGACTCTCTCTAAAGGGACACAGTCAGTCGTCCCACATAGACAACTGACCCCATTTCTTCTCGTAGACGCCAGGCCTTAGAGCCTTCGTGAAACTCAAGTCTCACGAATCCTAAAAACTCAGGCAAAGTCATAACCATTAAATCAATCCAAATGGTAAGGATGATCTAGAGACTCACCTTCCTCAAACTGATCGCTCGAATGCTGTTCCTCCAGATACTGACAATCTAGAGGCTGCTCCTCTTCCTCTTCCTCTTCCTCTTCCTCAAACTCTTTATGGAACATAAATAATAATACACAAAATACATACAAAGAGGTGAGACAATCTACATCATTACCAGCATGGCAGTACAGAAAACGACAGTACATACAGATATCACAGTTGATTAAAAAATCCATGTTATCACATTATGAATAATATCTCACATTAACACATCATACATAATATCTCAAATTAAATATAAATAATCACAAATAATTACATTATGATGCAGACCATATATATAAATGTACACAAACTCGTTCCTACTCCATGGAGCTAAACACAAAAACATCATAGAGAATGATTCGGAAAACCTATCCGTACCTCAGGCTACCTAACCAATTATTACACAGTCAAATGTCGTGTAAAAAGTATACAGTCAAATCGTCGTATAAATAGTACACAGTCAAAACATCGTGCACAACAGGCATTGTACTAGACAGTCTCCACAAGATCTTGATTAAGAATAATGCTTGTCGAGATCGTTAGTGTGTTGTCCGTTACCACAGCCCAGAGGAGCTACCAACTATCCACATGTGGAATCCTCCGCACACTAACGCCTCCAAGTTCATTCAAATGAACCATACTACGCCTATCACACCCACAACACGGTGTAATTTATCTCGTCAGTCAATCGCCAATATTTCCAAGTTCATGCATGTATATGAACCATAATTACACAAATACCCTTACTATCAATATGAACCATTATTACAAAAATACCCTTACTATCAATATTTTCAAATATAGTATGTCTCCGCTTGACAGTACTATTTCTCAACTTGTCTGGGTCCACCACTTTGGCCTGATAGTAAACTTACTGTTCCTTTTATCGCGTAAATATTTATCATATTTTCACAATCGCGTCACCTTTTTTAAACTTTTTCAAATCGCGCAAGTATTTTTCAACATTTTTAAAATCGCATAGTATTTTTAAATTATTTTCTCAATTGCGTAACGTTTCTAAATCGTTTTCTCAATCGCATAACTTAAAAATCATTATTTTAAATACGCGTAGGATATTTCTAATATTTTTTAATTACGTATAATATTTTCTTTACGTTCTAAATTATATTTTGAAACTTTCTCCATTATTTGGTTTTAATTAATTTTGACAACATTTCATCTAGAAAATCCATTAAATGATATTTTCTACGTTTTCCTTTAAAAATTACCTTTCTTATTCATAACCAATATTTACACCTTGAAACTTGCTAACGCGCTTCAAAACTCAAAGGGTGAGCTCTACATTAGTATTTCTCAAGTGTTCAATTTATTTCTCTTCCATACTTAATTTCTCTAATTAAGTTTCTAATAAAAGGTTCATTTATTTTGTTTTCCAAAATTCATTGAAATTGAGTTCTCTTTAGATTGATTCCTTAATCTACACTTAAAAAAATAATTTTGGATCAAGGTATAACAAATGACTTGTTGGCCAAAATTCAATATATCTTTTGTAAATCACCTTTAAATTATTTTCCATTCTCTAAGTCATTATAAAATTCATTAATCCAATCAAATCCATTAAATCATTCTTTTAGAAAATGGTTGAAACATTTTGGTTCTCTTGATTGTTGGTGAAGCCGTGAGCTTCCTTGTGTTCTTTGGAATATTCATGCAAATCCTCATATGTTATTCATGTAACATCCCAACTTTTGGGTAAAAGACCGTTGTGTCCCTATTTTACTGTTTCTTGTTTTTCTGTATGAAATACGAAAAAAATATCTTGTTTGTTATTTTATTTGGTAGTTTTACATAATTTGTTTTGATACTGAAAAATAAAAATTTTATCAAATTACTGTTTTAAATTTTTACGTATCAAAAACAGATGTATAATCTTGTCTAGTATTTTATATAATCGTTTTACGTATTTTTCTTCAAAGACAGTTGAAATAAAATTTTTCTTGAATCTATTTGTTTTAATTTTTTGGTTGATATACGGACAAATAATACGTCTGTAATTTTATTTGAACGTTTTGCATGATTAGCTACGTTGTGGGAAAAAATTGGGAAAATGACCGTTACGTCTCGAACGTGCTGTTTGTGCTGTTTTTAATTATTTTCTACATGATACAGTGCTCAATATTACTGTCTGTAATTTTATATGGACTTTTTGTGTGATTTGCTCCGGGGTAGGAAAATAATATTTTTCCGGTCCGGAAAAATCTATTTTTAATTATTCAGAGGCGGGGGATCTTACTAAACCCAATTTTGATTGAGCTTAAAATTTATCTTTTAATTTTTAGGATTTAACTGTCAAATAAAATAATTTTATATTATTATAATATTATTTTATTAGTCAGTACAAATAAGTGACGGCGGACCCGGAAACATTTTGCGGGACTCACGTTTAGTCATTAAGTGCTGTACACGTGGACCAATGAGGAGCTAGTCAAAATTGGTGGCTATGACTCATCGCAACGGGCCAATAGGATGATGACACGTGGCGTGACAACTCAGCAGTTCCAGAAGCTTCTTTGATGACTCGCCATGATGACACAGTCAGTGATGCAACCGTGACACAGATAGTGATGACTCGCCGTGCTGACTCAGCTGATGACTCGCCATGCTGATGCAGTCAGTGACGCAGCACTGTGACTCGCTATGCTGACTCATCTGCTCTAGAAAATATCTACGCTGACTCGCCATGCTGACTCACCCGTTCTAGAAAATTCCACGATGACTCATCATACTGACTCATTGTAGTGAGTCACATATTCTAGAAATTTCTCTGTGATGACTCGCTTTATGACTCATCAAGGGTAATCAGTAGAAGAAAAATAATCAATAATAATTTCTACTCTGTTAGTATAAAATAAAAATCTATGTGTATTTTATTATCCATTGGATAATAGATACTGACTTTTTAAATAATAAATATTATTCATTGGTTAAAGTATGCTATAACATATAGTGTGCACCAATAGGAAATTGGTCAACAAAAATAGCAACCAATAAGAATCAAGTTAGCAAATATTTAACCAATAGAAATTGGTCAAAATTAATGGCTTGAATTTTAAGAACCAATAGAAAGCAAGCTTTTAAACAAATGTTTGACTTCTTGAAATTGTTGGCTACGGTGGAAGAGATGAAATTTGCTATAATTAACCAATTCACAAAGTGAATTTACGTAGGAAGCTTTAGGAATTCATTTTGAAAGCCAAATTAACCAAATAAAGACTAGTCAACCTTGGTTTCTTCTCTTTGATTTCATTCTACGGCAATTGCAACTTTTGCAAAGCCAATATTACAATTTCATTCTTCTATCTTTCAACTAATTAACCAAGTCAATATTGATGGCTCTCTTTATTGAATGTCTACGGCCAAGCTAAATTTTGGAAGACCAAATATTGCAATTTAATTCTTTTCTACCTTTCATTTATTAATCAAGTATGACAAAGTCAATATAGATGGCTTCTTGTCATGAATACATTTACGGCAATTGAATGCCTTTAGGAAGGCAATTCCAACACTTCAATATATTCATGTTCTCCAAGCTTCTACGGCAAGTGCATGCTTTATGGAGACCATTATTACATTTCACTTCATGCTTACTTTCAATGCATTTGTGACCATGCAATTGAAGATAGCAAAACAAAATATAATTATCACCTTTTCTCAATGCTTTCACGGCAAATACACTTGACTTCCAAGGCTCTTCACATTTGGTGAAAGGCAATATACTATAGTTAGCCATCTCACCTCATTATTCATTCTTTCTCTCAAAGTCATTCACGGCCATGCATAGCCAAGTCTACCATCTTTCTCCAAATACATCAAATAAACCAAAAGCTCTCAACTTTTTTCTTCTTTTTTCTTCTCCAACCCTACGGTCTTCCACCATATCTCCATCATTTCTCTTCTATATCCTTTTCTATCTATATTCTTTTTCTCCAAAGAACCAAGGTCAAGCAACCAAATTTCTTTCCTTTTTCTCTCCCCCTTGAATTCGGCCAACTCACCAAAAATCCTCTTCCAAGCTTCTAAAAATTTAAATGACCATAGATCTTGAATCTCCATACCATTCTAAGGAACTTTCATGTTGGAAGTTTTTCCTAAATCATTCATTTTCACCCTTGTTCTTCAAGCTCAAGGTGTAGGGTTTTAAGGTGAAGTTTATGAAATCTTCACTATTAATTTTATTCTTTCCTTTTAAACCATATTTTGATTCATGGTTTTCCTTACTCAAGCCTTAGATATTAATATTGTATGTTTTCTTTGATTTTTCAAGTAGCTCTTGGTGGAGAGGAATTACTTGAAGGAGACATACAATGGCTTTGGAAGTTTCTACAAGAGGTAAGAGGGAGATTACCCTCATCAACCAAGTGTTGGTGGTGAGGAATATATGTGGTTGTGCTTGTAGAATCCATAAGGATTCGGTGGTGTGCTTGTTTTGATGTGTTAATTATTTGTGTGTTTGTTATTTGTGTGTTTGATAATTTGGTGCTTACTAGTAGGTTGTTGTGTATTTGTTAGTAGTCTTCTTATGTGATATTTGTAATAATTTGCATGTCTACAAGCTTTAATTTGCATGTCTACAAGCTTTGATAATATGGCATGTGTTAGAAATGCATGATAATATATAGGATGCAAATAATATGTCAAGGATTGCATGAGTGTTCCAAAGAACACATTAACAAGGCTCATGGCCATGATTTAAATGGTGAACCAAAATGTTTTCTTAATTTTCTTAAAAGGTGACCTAATTAACTTAAGAGAATTGGTAAGATATCCATTTGTTTAGATTAAGAAAAATGAATTTGGAAATTAAATGGCATAACCTTACATTTTCATCCAACATGTCTAACTTCAACACTTTGATTTCTAAAACTATTTTCTAGGGTAAGGATTAAATCAATGTAGACAATACAAGAGATTAAACATGTATTTAAAAGGTGAAAAATAATTTGGAAATCAAATGCAAAGTTTTTATCAAATTCAGCCAACATGCCAAATTAGACATTCATGATTTCTAAAATTAATTCCAAGCTATTTTCAATCAAGAAGAAGCAATACAAGTTAAAGTAAATTTTCTACAATGAGTTTTAAAGAAATAAAGTAGTTAGAATTAAGTTTAAGAGGTTAATACTAATGGTTTTTCTTGTAAGAAGAAATACAAGTAGCTTTATAAAATTTCTAATTATAGCTCATCGTGTGTTTTGAAGCACGTTAGGAATTTTCAAAAGTATAATTATTTGGTATTAATAAAAATGAAAAGGACTTTTAAATGGTAAATTTAGGAAACCATTATTATAATTTATTAAACAAAAAATCTTGTCAATTTTTAGTAAAAACGGATAAATAAGATAGAAAAGATGTCCAAAAGACAGTATACGCTATGAAAAATATTCTACGTAATTTGAAAGTACTAAATATTATTTCTGTTTGTTTTAAACAGTTATTTTAAGGAAGTTGGACAAGAAAACGATTTAAAAATCTTACGCGATTGAGAAAACGTATTAAAAATTCTACGCGATTTTGAAAACAGAAAAATATATTTACGCGTTTTGCAAACGTTTGTAAAAATGATGGAATTGTGAAAATACGATAAAATTTCTACGCGATTAAACGTTACTGTATTTATTTTCGCTGTCGGGAAAATGTGAACCCGTACTGAGGCTTTTGAGAATTTTCATTTGTCGGGAAAATGTGAACCCGTCTGAGCTTTTGAGGATTTATTGTCGGGAAAATGAGAACCCGTACAGGCTCTATATATTTTATCTCTTGAGGGTATTTTTGTAATTTTCTTATCTTTGGTTTGTGTGTTGAGTTTATGCCAAACTTTTGGTGGATTGATTGACGAGGTGAATCACATCGTATTGTCGGTGCGATAAGCGTAGTGTGGTTCGATCTTGAATGGACTTGGAGGCATTAGTGTGCATAAATCCATATGTGGACAGTTGGTTGCTCTTCTGGGCCGTGGTAAATGGCGACACACTAGTGGACTCGACACACACTATGTTTAATCGAGATCTGGTGAAGTCTAATAGTACATTGCCTGTAGTGCCACAACGTGAGGCCGTGAACTACACCACGCCGGGATGATGGATTCCTTGTGTCGTGGGGCTATAGACACAACGTAAGACAAAGCTGCAATAGTTTGGTTGGGCAGCCGTGGTACTAGAGGACTTTGCGGGTCGTTCCTCCGATGTCCGTGTTTGTGTGGTTTAGCTCCATGGAGTAGGATTGTGTCTTATTGTATATGTTGATATGTGGTGCATTATTATCTTCTATTTGTTATTTTTATCTATTATCTTTTATTTGTTATTTCTTTTATCTGTCATCTTTTATCTATGATATTTTTATTTGTGATTTTATTTGTGATTTCTATCTATGCTTTTTATCCGTGATTTTTATCTGTGACCTTCCATTTGTGATATTTATGTTGTTATGACATTTGATCTTTCTTTTATATTGTCTTGTTATGATATTTTATATGGTATGAATTGTTATATCTATCCCGATAATGTTATTACTTGTTTATTTTATTAGGTTATATGTATGTTAGAAATATTTGTAAATTGATAACATGACTATAATTGTGATTATCTGTGTGTATGGAATGACTTTGTCATTCGTATTATTCTTTACTATCTTTGATACTTGGTGAAAGGGATCTCACCTCTTTCTGTGTTGTTTTTGTTTGGTTTGTATTCTTCGAATTCGTATAGTAGGCGGAGCACATTCTTAACCCTAGGGAGACAATATTCGAAGATGGTGGCGGCGTCATTGAGTGGTCTTTCAAGTT
The DNA here is from genome assembly GCA_029884605.1 of Ormosia emarginata. Lineage (NCBI taxonomy): Eukaryota > Viridiplantae > Streptophyta > Magnoliopsida > Fabales > Fabaceae > Ormosia > Ormosia emarginata. The sequence goes on from JAQQTP010000045.1 coordinate 868,215, forward strand.
TCAACAAGATGCAGTTGGTGAAGAAACAGACTATGTAGGTTAAATTTTTCTCGTTAGTGTTGTTACCGTGCTATTGGTAGTACGCGTCTTTGGGTTGCTACTCTTGTTTCTCGAGTCAGTAAATATTACGTTTTAACTTATATGAAATGATTGGTGATGTGTATGTTAATCATTAAATTTAATTTCCATTTTACTTAAAATTTCCGGTAAGTTTGTATTTCCGCGACAAGAAATTTTAAAATCCATATTTTGAAACTCAAAGCTTTTATAAAATAATTTTAATTAGTTTTAAGATTTATTTATTTATTTTAAAATGTGACGCCCTACGGAGGGTGTTACAATTCACATCTTACACTAACTATCATACATCTATGAACACATACCATATATTTTAAAGCTATAGACATGCTTGCAAACAAAATCAATCACAAATAAGCAAAAACATTAAACAACCAAGTGAATAAATCCTTATGGATTCTTCACCACAAATACATCCATTTTCTCACCACCACACAAGGTTGATGAGATTAAATCTCTCTCTTACCTTAAGGGAAGACAAACTCCTTGTAAACTTCTCCTAAACTCCTCCTAGTGATTTTCGTGTGACTCCAAGAAAATCCCTAACAAACTCAAACAATTTTAACAAGTCATAACTATGGTTGAAAAAAATACAAACCATGGATCAATCATGGCTTAGGACTTCAAAAATCAAGTTAGAAATAAGAAATAAAGATTTTTACCTTATAGGAAAGAAATTTCAAGGTGGTTTTCCAAGCTTCAAATGAATTATTTTGAAGAAACTCTCAAGATGAAAGATGCTTAGAATGGTGTTTGGATTTGAGAAGTGGTGTTAGATGAAAATTTAGAAGAGTAGAGGTATAAGAAAAGGGTGTTGGCCATGAGCCTCTCAAGGAGCAACAATGGTGTTTTTGGTTCTTGGAAGAAAGAGAAAAGAGGTTTTAGGTGATAGTAAAGATGAAGATGAAGATGAAGATGAAAATGGCCTCCTAATCCTATGCATAGCTGTGGAGCTCAATGGAGGTGGCCACCTTTGTTGACCATCGAAGGACTCCTAATGGCCTTAAATGTGATCAAGGGTTGATATCCAAGGCTTTGTCTCCAAGCTTGCTTCTCATTGGTGTAGAAAATCAAGTCACCAAGTGACTTGGACCTTCTTGAAGATGCCATAACCGAATGGCCTAAAGAAGAGCAAACTAAGTTTTAGTTCACTTAGGCAATCTAGTTAGACTTAGGTGTACTTAGTTAGGTTTCTTAGTTACTTGTCTAACTATTTAGTTACTTAAGACAACTAGCCATCTTCTTGACTTTATTAGAACATTCTCTAACTAGGACTCTAATGAGTAGCTAACTAGGTTTGCTTCATTTAGTTACTATTTAGACACTTTAGATTAACTTAGTTAAATTTAAGCTAACTTAGTTAGGTTTTTTTAGTTACTTACTAACTAGTCCAACCACTTTTGTTGACTACCTCCTATTGGCTTAGAAACTTTCAAGCCTTTTATGTTGACTAACTCTCATTGGCTCAAAACAGTTTAAGCCAATTTCATTGACTGATTTACCAAATGTGGATCCCATAGACTTTTCTGGGTCCATGGTCCATTGGAGCAGAATCTACTATTTTTGAGACAGTAGGCACTGTCCAATAAAATAATATTATAAAAATATAAAATATTTTTATTACACAGTTAAATTCTAAAAATTAAAAGGTTGATACACGTATCACTCGGAATTGGATTTATTAAGATTCCCCAGCTCCGAATAATCAAATTAAGATTTCCCTGGCCCAAAAATTATTATTTTCTTGACTTGGAGTAAATCACACACGATGATCAAATACAGTCACGAAACAGTCAAATTAATTTTATAACATACAGAAAATGTAAAACAGCACATTGTGGACAATATCATAATTTAATCAAAAGTTGGGGTGTTACAAATTGCATGATGAATTTTTGAGGCTCATTAAAATGGTTTTGTCTTCAAATAAAACAATCTCCTTTTTGGTAAACAAAGTTTCTATTTTAAGCAAGGAGATTAAAGAACTCAAAGTTGAGAATGAGACTCTAGGATTAATTGATGCTAACTCATCATGCATAATTTGTTCCTCACATGACAATGCATCCATTCAATTACCTTGCTCATCATGTGAATCATTTGAAAAGGAAGTTGAGGATTTGAAAAATACTCTTGCCAAATTTACCTTGGGAAGGGATAATTTGAATGTGTTACTAGAAAAATAAAGATGTGTTTTTCAAAAAGTCGGGTTGGGGTATAATCCAAATAACCAACAAAAGTCTTATAAGAATTTCTTTGTTTCCTCAAGTACATCAAATAGTCCCTTTATCAAATATTTTCATTGTGGTAGGAAAGGACATAGTGCATCAACATGTAATGTAAGAAAGAATATCAACACCAAGGTTGGAACTAAGAGGGTTTGGGTCGCTAAAGGCACCTTGCCCAATGCTAACACACAAAGACCCAAGGGAATTTGGGTACCAAAGGTTAAAACTTGAATGTGTGTTGTAGGTATGCTTGAAGACCAAAAGTTCAATTTGGTATCTTGATAGTGGTTGCTCCAAGCACATGACGGGTGATGGATCCAAGTTCTCCTTCCTTGCACCAAAGAAGCATGGACATGTCATATATGAGGACAACAATAAAGGAAGGATCCTTGGTATTAGAAAAGTTGGTAAGGAATCCTCAACTTCAATTGATAATGTCTTGTATGTGGAAGGACTCAAACATAACTTGCTAAGCATTAGTCAATTATGTGATAAAGGTAATAGAGTTATATTTGATTCTAATTATTGCATAATTGAAGGTAAGGATAATAAGCAAGTTAAGTTTGTTGGTCATAGAATAGATAATATATATATGATTAACCTTGATGATATTACCTCTCAATATGCAAGATGTCTTATGAGTAAAGAGTGATTCATAGCTATGACATAGGAGAATTACTCATATTCATATAGATCACCTAAACAAACTTGTTTATAAGGATTTGGTGATTAGTCTTCCAAAGCTCAAATTTGAGAAAAACAAACTTTGTGATGTATGTCAAAAGGGTAAATAAGTAAAGGTTTCTTTCAAAGTTAAAAATGTTGTTTCCTCTACTAGACCTTTACAACTTTTGCAAATGGATCTTTTTGGACCATCAAGAACTATGAGCTTTGGAGGTAACTACTATGCTTTGGTAATTGTGGATGATTACTCTAGATATACTTTTCCTTGCTCATAAGAATGATGTCTTTCATGCATTTAGAAACTTTGCAAAGGTTATTCAAAATGAAAAGAATTGTAGCATTGCATCCATAAGAAGTGATCATGATGGGGAATTTGAAAATCATGATTTTGAAATGTTTTGTAATGAAAATGACATTGAGCATAATTTTTCTGCTCCTAGAACTCCACAACAAAATGGAGTGGTTGAAAAGAAAAATCAATCTTTAGAAGAGTTAACAAGAATTATGCTCAATGAAATAAGTCTTTCTAAGTATTTTTTGGTGGATGTGGTAAGTACTGCTTGTTATGTTATAAATAGGGTTCTAATAAGGCTCATTTTAAAGAAAACCCCTATGAATTATATAAAGGAAGGAAACCAAACATTTCTCACTTTTATGTCTTTGGTTGCAAATGCTTTGTTTTAAACAATGGAAAAGATAACCTAGGCAAGTTTGATGCTAAATCCGATGAGGGAATATTTCTTAGTTACTCACTTAGTAGCATTTAGTAGTAAGTCCTTTTGAATTTATAATAAGAGAACTATGACTATTGAATAATCAATACATGTTGCTTTTGATGAAACTAACCCAACACACATTTAGGGGACAAAGAAGAATAGCACAAGAGAGAAATCCAAAGAAAGGAAGCACTACCACAACAAGAGGAGGAAACTTCAAATGATCTTCCAAGAAAATGGAGAACTTCAAGATATTATCCTCTTGACAAGGTGATAGGTGATGTATCTAAAGGGGTGATCACTCGAAACTCTCCTAGAGATGCATGTAATCATTTGGCTTTTGTCTCACAAGTTGAACCGAAAGACATAAATGAAGCCATTAATGATGAACATTGAATCTTGTCCAAGCAAGATGAACTAAACCAATTTGAGAAAAATCAAGTTTGGGAATTAGTTCCAAGGCCCAATGAGCATCCTATAATTGGCACCAAATGGGTCTTTAGGAACAAACTTGATGAAACGAGCTTAATAATAAGAAACAAAATTAGGGCTATTGCTAAAGGTTATAATCAAGAAGAATGAATAGATTATGAGGAAACATATGCTCCTGTAGCTAGATTAGAGGCTATTAAAATGCTACTTGTATATGCATGCATCATGGATTTCATGCTTTATCAAATGGATGTTAAAAGTGCCTTTTTAAATGGTTTCATACAAGAAGAAGTGTATGTGGAACAACCTCTTGGTTTTGAAGATTTTGAAATGCCTAACCATGTTTTTAAATTGAAAAAGGCCTTGTATGGCTTGAAACAAGCTTCTAGAGCTTGGTATGAAATGTTGAACAAGTTTCTTTTAGAAAAAGACTTCTCTAGGAGAAAGGTTGACACCATTTTTTTCATCAAGCATAAAATGCAAGACATTCTTCTTATTCAAATATATGTTGATGATATAATATTCGGTGCAACTAATAATTCTCTCTGTAAAGAATTCACCAATATCATGCAAAATGAATTTGAGATGTCAATGATGGATGAGCTCAACTTCTTCCTTGGTCTCCAAATCAAGCAAATAAAGGATGAGACTTTTATAAGTCAATCCAAGTATTGCAAGGAGCTGATCAAAAAGTTTGGAATGGACAATGGCAGGCATATAGAAACATCATTGAGCACTTCCTGTTATTTGGATAAGGATGAATGAGGTAATCCTGTAGAAATTACAAAGTATAGAGGTATGATTAGTTCACTCCTTTATCTTACAGCAAGTAGGCCTAATATTATGTTTAGTGCGTGCATGTGTGCTAGATATCAAGCTAATCCTAAAGAATCACACTTATGTGCTGTAAAACGAATTATGAAATATCTAATGGCACTTCACAAATGGGTTTGTGGTACCCTAAGGGTGCCGTATGTAGCCTAATTAGTTATTCTGATTTTGATTTTACTAGATGCAAATTAGATAGGAAGAGCACTAGTGAGGCATGTCACTTGCTTAGAAGCTCACTAGTTTCTTGGCATAGCAAGAAACAAAATAGTGTAGCACTGTCAACGACTGAAGCTGAATATGCAGCTAGAAGTTGTTGTGCTCAAATCCTTTGGATGAAGCAATAACTTCTAGACTATGGTCTTGAGATGGATCATATTCCTATAAGGTATGATAACACAAGTGCAATTAATTTGTCTAAAAATCTCATTTTGCACTCTAGGACCAAGCATATTGAGATTAGGCATCATTTCATAGGGGATCATGTTCAAAAAGGTGATTGTTTGCTTAAATTTGTTGAAACCACTAAGCAACTAGCTGATATCTTCACTAAACCATGAAACAAAGAAGCATTCTTTAATATAAGAATAGAACTTTGTATATTGGATCAATCATGCATCTAATTTCGCTGCAAAATCCGTCATTTGCTGCATAATTTATCATTTGTTGCATAATGTGTTATTTGGTTGCACAATTATCTTGTTTTCAATCACATTGAATCTAATACTGACTTAAGCATTGATGCAAATCAAAAGATGCAAACCCAAATGCAGGTTGTCTCAAGTAATAAATTTCTCAGGAGTTGATAATCATATATTTTATTCATTAAGAAACCCTTATGTTTAGTCATTTACACTCTCCATATTCTTAATTGATTGAGTTTGGTATGATTTTGTGAGTTTGAGCTCAAATTGGTCCTAATTGAATATTTCCAGCATTATTGAGATTTGACACTGTTTCTGTATTTTGGCCATAACTTGAGTTCCTAATATCTTATGAACATGAATTTTACCTTGTAGTAAAGCTAAGAGGAAACTCTACAACTTTGATGAAGAGCTCGAAGTCTGATTCAGATGTCTAAGGGACCTAAGTTGACATGGAAGTCAGAATACGGGTTCTCTCAATTAGAATCCCATCAGTGTGCACTCAAAAAAATCATATCTCAAGATGTAATAATGGAGATGGGCTAAAATTTGGACATTGGATAGTCAAGATCCAAATAAACAACTTTCATGAAGAACACATTTTGAGAAAAAGAAGTCTAGTAGGTCATTTTGAGCTTGCAAGTCGGAACAGAGGTGCTGAAGTTGGGTTTGAGCAACCTACGGTATTTGGGACATATCTTAGGCTTAAGGAAGCCAAATTGGACGAACCAGCTATCCATTTTATAGCCAAGACAAGGATCTACAACTTTCATGAAGAACACTTTTCGTGGTTCTGAAGTATAGTGGGTCGTTTTTGGCTTCCAAGTCAGACACGAAATTTTCGTCCTCAACCATCCACTCATCCGTCTCAGGACGGGTGTGATAGGGGTGCAGTGGGATTAAGTTTCCACCCTTCCCTATCCATAACCGACTCCCGAATCCGATTTGGTTCCAAAGACCATTTTCTAAAAAGGTTTTCCAATTTTTCCTAAATTTAAATAAAATTGGTGGCGACTCCATATTTTTAATCATTTTTAAAAATCACTTGAGTTCTTTCTGATGAACATGATTTCGGCCGCTTGTAGGATGGCGACTAAGGGGATACTTGAGAGAGTCAAGCCTGTTATTTTTAGTTGTGCAATTTGTTAATAATCTCTATTTATTTATTTTGCCCTCTTTGTCCTTGTTTTTGTTTTCTTATTTGTTTGTAAATAGATTTTATTTTATTTTGTAAATATCGATATCATTATTATGTATATATTTTTTTACTTGTATATATTTTGTGATTAATTGTTGAAACCTTAGGATAGATAATTGATGGCTGGCTGTTGTATATATGCTTTTGCAAGTTAGGTAGTAGTTTTATCTTTTTAAGTTTTTGTATGAGTTTGTATGCTCCATCACACACGTCACTATCACTTACCTCACACATTTTAGGCTCTAAGACAAGGATCTGTGCAAACCCAGGAATAGGACACTTTTCGGGTCTGAGTTTTGTTATTGAGGGGCTTCATGCTCACTTGACATTGGTTGGGACACCACTCAGATTGTTACCGGTATCATGGACTAGTCATATTGAAGGGTTTATCCCTACTTGTGATTAATTCATGAATTGGATCCTTGTCTTTCGAGATATGGGCAATCATGGGGACCATGACTTTTAGAGGTCTAGATCTGTCCTAAAAACCTTGCACCGATAGATTGAACATACCATTGTCAAAATTAGAGTCGTGACTTTAAGGAAATCTAACCTTTAAGTTTCCGATTAGGACTCAAAAGGGAGCGTGCTTCTTCTTTATCTTTTCATTTCCATATCATTCATTCTTGCATTTAAAAAAATCATAAAAAAGGGGATGTTTCATCTTGCATTTTCATATCATTTGCGTAACATTCATAGTTTTTTTTTTTTTCAAACAAAAGAGAAATAAAAGAAAAGATATGCATCATCTTGCATTTGCATGACATTCATAGCATTTTTCAAGCAAAAGAGAAAATAAAAAAGACATGCATTATCTTGCATTTATGACATTCCCAAAAATATATCTCATCTTGCATTTTTTTTTTTGTCATTTCCTTGCATTCGAAAAAATAAAAAAATATACCTTGCATTTTCATAGCATTCTTAGTATTTAAAAATCATGCATTTTTCATGTCATTCATAATTTTTTGAGAAAAAAAAATAAAAAACATATACATCTTACATTTTCATGGCATTGATCGCATTTTTAAAAAAAAGAAAAGAAAAAAGAAAAAATGTCTTCTGAGTTCATTCATTTTACCTTATGCGTCTCATGCATCTCATTCCTTCCATTTCATTGCATCTCATTCATTTTACCTTATGCTTCTCATGCATCTCATTCATTTCATCTCAGTCTTTATTTTAATAAATCAAACTGGTTCAGGAACCTTTGTGCGATCTAGGAAAGAAGAGACCAATCAAACCTGAGTTCACGATACAAGATCTCGAACCAGAATGGCTGCAAATAATCCTGAGACGGGAAGAAACTTGAGCAAATAAATCGATGAAATGAAAGAAAGGATGAATGAGATATCTGAGAGTCAAGCAAGGATGGAAGCAATATTGCAAGATCTGAGGGAGTCCCTCCACTTAATCAGTGAAAGTAGAGGTACAAATGGGGTTGAAGCATATGTAAATGTGTCATCGATCCTGATGGACAATCGATTTTCTCGTTGTGTAACCTCGGGCATCGTTATGGGATACATAAGCAACTACCTCAAATGACATCAATGGGCATGCCTATTGGGGATGGGTATCGCACCTTGGAAGGAGTTCGCGGTGAAATTCCCGGTTACACGGTTTTTACTACGGGAACAACTTCATGTATTTTATTAGTAGGCAACAATGCCTTGCTGCGGAAATAGCCATGTCATTTTGAAAAAGCCGAGATGCAAGAAGAGTGGATGAAGAAAATGGAGGAACAAATCAAGACAATCAAAGGTTGCGCTTATGGACATCTTAGAATAGAAGAGTTGTGTCCTACCACGGATGTCTAATCCCTAAAGGTTTCAAGATTCCCGATTTTGCCAAGTATGACGGAAGTGGTAACCCTCGGTTTCATTTAATCAGTTATGGAACCACAATGGCTGTTTGGTCCAAGGATGAGAAGTTCCTCATTAGCTTTTTCCACGAGAGTCTTACAGGCCCTGCTTTAGAGTGGTATCTTCAATTAGACCATTGTAAGATTTCTCGTTGGATAGAGCTGGCTAATTTATTCATGGATCAATACAAGTTTAATCTGGATGCAGCTCCTACCTAAGAACAATTAAGCTCGATGCAGAAAGGTAATGAAGAACCGTTCAAGCAATACGCACAGAGGTGGAGAGCATTGGCGGCGCAAGTCCAGCCCCCATTAACATTGTCTGAGATGTGCTCGTATTTCTTGGGGACCCTAGGAAACCCTTTTATTGGGGCGATGGTGGGGTTGACCTATAAGGATTTTTGCAGATTTAATAACTTGCCGGAGAAAGAATTGAAATATTGGCCAAAAGCGGAAGGGAAACTTTGCCGATGAGTAGTACTGAGAAGAATACTACTTTCAAGAAAGGATTCCACCAAAGAAAAAGAACACGAAGTGAATTATATCCCCTCAACATGGTGAATTTCAGACCGCGATATAGCCTCAAGTCATCGACCATCATACAACCCCAACCCTCGCTTTTGATACCAAACATGGCGCCTCATTATTCACCCCACCAAATTACACCGCCACAAACTTCCCCCCAACACCACAATTCCAAGTTAACAATGTCCCCTCGCCACCGCCATATACACCAACTCGCCCAACCTATGCCCGATACCCATATGCACCTCCGCAAAATTACCTAAACCACTCACAACCTCGCCCGAACCCCCAAAACCAAAGCCACTTTCGTCCTCAAAACCTTCCCCCTTTTCCAAGGTTATCCATTCCGAATGCAGACCTATTCCAAAGGCTGTTTGATGCTCATCTTATTTCAGCAATCCCTGTGCGCCCATTAGAGCCACCATTTCCATCGTGGTACAACCCGAACTCAACCTGCAAGTATCACATGGATATCCCGGGGCATTCAATCCATTTTGCGAGTCCTTTAAGACTGAGTAAGAAAGTTAATTGCTTATGGGAAGCTTGATATCCAGGTCAAGAAGAGGCTGGACCCAAAGAATTGTTAACAACCCAATTCCTAATCATGGTGGAAGGAATGTGGTGAATGCTTTAGAGGTGGAAGGGTCATCCATAAGAAGTGTCATGAGCTTGCGTACACCGATGACAAGGATATTCGAAGACTTGAAGAAAGTTGGCTACAATATCGTCAATGCACCATCGCCACGATGAAAGAAGAGGAAAAATATGATGCAGAGTCGAATTGTGCTTATCATTGTGGGGGAGTAGGACATAATATTGAGAATTGTTGGGATTTTAAGGTTCGAGTCCAAGGGTTGCTTACTTTGGGAGTAATACATGCAAGGCAAGGGTTAGCCTCCTCCGAAGAGGTTAATGTGATCGAACGCTTTGTGCTTAAGGTGCCACCGCTCAACCAAGTCTCAACATCAGAGAAAGTAGTGGTAACAATCAAGAAGCCAGTGCCATTTGCTTATAATGACACTCATTCAGTGCCATGGAATTATGAAACCAAGGTAGAGACAAAAGGAGTTGGGGAAGAGATTACGAAGGCCGAATCAAAGTACACAAGGATGAGGAATCTGTGACTAATATAGTCGGGGTAGGAGGAATTACAAGGAGTGGGCGAATGCTACGGCCCAGGAGAGTTAGAAAAGGAGAAAATTGTTAAGGAAGGAAGCAGGGAGGAAATGTCAAAAGAAGACGAGAGAGAGAAAGAAGGGGAAGAAGAGTTCCTAAAGATAATGAAGCAGAGCAAATATGATGTGATGGAACAGTTAAAAAAGACTCCGGCCAGGATATCTCTTTTGTCGCTCATCTTAACATCAGAGATGCATTGGAAGGCGTTATTGAGAATCCTGAGTGAAGCTTATGTGAAGCCCGATGTTACTCCCGAAAGTGTGGTTAACATGGTGGACCCCGTGAAACGCATTAACATGATCACATTTACTGATGAAGAGATCATTTCTCAATCTGAGAAGAACCAGCGAGCCTTACATATAACCCTCAAATGCAAAGGGCACATAGTTGCAAAGGTTTTGATTGACGCCAAGTCTGCATTGAATATATTCCCTGTGTCACCCTAGCCTCATTATCAATAAGTGAGGATGAGTTGTCGCCACGAGAAATGGTGGTACGATTTTTGATGGAAATAGAAGAGGCATTATGGGAGAGATAGTGTTGATGCTAGAGATTGGTCCAAGCAATTTTCAAGTCTTGTTCCAAGTCATGGATATGGAGCTCGGCTACACCATGTTGTTAGGGAGATGTGGATCCATGCCGCATGTGTTGAGTTCCTTCCACCCGTTATAAGTGGTGCATCAAAGTGTTAAATATATTGAGAATGGGTGGTCATCACCATACATGGAGAGGAAGAGATTATCTTTGTCAAAACCAGTTTCGGTGCCATATGTGGAGAGTGCGAGAAAAGGAAGAGGAGAACACTGTGGCACGCCTTTGAAGTAGTTGAAACCGGACTCGGTAAAGATGAATCTCTCACACCAAGTGTGAATCGTGGTTGTTGCTCGGATCATGACTAGTAGTGGATACCAAGAAGGAAAGGGTTTGGGCTCAAGCCATCTGCAAGGTACTCGGATCTTCGCCGGTGTTACTCCCGGGAAAGTCATGACAAGTTTGGGAGAGAGGTACAAAACGAAGCATCCCGGAGGAGCATATGAGGAGCATGACTCTTGGAAGAAAGAATGACAAGGGCAAAATGAAGCATATTCCCCACCTAAGGGAAACATTCCCATACCGAGCCGAGGTGATTATGCCTGATGAGGTCATTCACCCTCGATACCGCCTCACTATCAATGCTTTGCATGAAGAAAGCCAAGAAGAGCACAAGGCAATCCGTCCTGTTGCTGATGAGGAGCCGCTAAAGAACTGGAAATCTGAACCAATTATTGATGTGATTGTTTCAAAGTAATTGTCCTATCATTTTGTGAAACAGATGTTTAAGTTGTTCTGAACTTATGGTTTATGTTATTTGAAACATTAATTAAATGAACTTGCATGAATATTACATTTCACTTCGTTGCACTTTCGACTTATCCTTTTGCATTTACCATTTTTCTTTTACATTTCGTACCATATCGTGTTCTTTCTTTGTCATTCCGCTTTATCTCGCTTTTCCAACTCCACACAAAATGGCTTTCCAGGGATCGAGTTTCGTAGAAAGTTTGCCTCATTCAAAGGGACTTCAAAAACTCGTCAATTGATTCCCCTGCAATGTTTGATGAAGAAGACCCTGGGTCTGGAGAAGATGAAGATGTTGTTGAAAATTTTTCGAAATTACTAGAGCACTCAGAGAAGGGATTTAACTTGAATGGAAGAGAAGCAGAGGTGGTCAACATGGGGACAGAGGAAGAGAAAAAGAATTGAAAGTAGTGGGAAACCCGGAGTTTGAAGAGATGATCATGTTATTCAAAGAGTATATGGATGTTTTTGCTTGGTCTTATCGGGATATGCCGGGGTTAGACCCAGAGATAGCATCGCACAAAATCCCACTATACCCGAATATTGAGGCAAAGAAACAAAAGTTGAGAAGGATGCATCCTGATATGTCTTTGAAGATCAAGGAAGAGGTGACTAAAGCAGTTAGAAGCGGGATTTGTGGAAGTGTCAAGGCACCCAGAGTGGGTAGCCAATATCGTGCTAGTGCCTAAGAAAGATGGAAAAGTCAGAATGTGTGTGGACTATAGAGATCTGAATAAGGCCAGCCCGAAGGATGATTTCCCACTCCCTCACATTGATGTTCTGGTTGATAACACTGCTAAGAATCACAGGTTCTCATTCATGGATGGATACTCAGGGTACAATCAAATTCCCATGGATGTCGATGACAAGGAAAAGACCACTTTCATTACTCCTTGGGGAACGTTTTGTTACACGGTGATGCCATTTGGATTAAGGAATCTTTGGGGCTACTTACCAACGTGCTATGGTGGCCTTTGTTTCATGACATGATGCACAAGGAGATTGAAGTGTACGTGGATGATATAGTAGCCAAGTCTAAAGAAGGAGAAAGTCATGTGGCAGTCCTGCGTAAGCTGTTTGAAAGACTCAGAAAGTACAAGTTGAGGTTGAATCCTGCCAAATGTGTTTTTGGAGCATCTACTGGGAAGTTACTTGGATTCATTGTTAGCAGAGAAGGAATAAAGGTGGATCCGGATAAAGCAAAAGCAATACAAGAGATGTCTGCCCTAAGACGGAGCGTGAAGTGCGAAGTTTTCTCGGGAGACTCAATTACATTGCCAGATTCATTGCTAACTTAACCAGCACCTGTGAGCCTATATTCAAGTTGTTGAAGAAGCATCAACCAGGCAAATGGGATGAAGAATGTCAGGAAGCTTTTGACAAGATAAAGGCTTATTTAATGAATCCTCCTATTTTGGTACCCCCTACACCGGGTCGTCCTTTAATTTTGTACCTAACTGTATTACCAACCTCAATGGGGGCAATGCTAGGACAACATGATGAATCGGGAAAGAAAGAGCAAGCAATTTACTATCTGAGTAAGAAGTTTAATGATTGTGAAGCTCGTTACATGGCTATTGAGAAGACTTGTTGTGCTTGGTATGGACCTCAAAGCGGCTACGACAATACATGCTCTATTACACCACGTGGTTGATCTCCGAATAGATCCTCATAAAGTACATATTTGAAAGTCCTCATGTTTCATTAAGGGTTTCAAAGTGGCAAGTGATGCTATCAGAATTTGATATCAAGTACATGACTCGAAAATCCATCAAAGGAAGTGTGATTGCGGATCATTTGGCTGAAAACCCCCTTTGAGGGTGGACAACTATTAACACGAGTTCCCCACGATGGAGAAATACCGATGGCGGAGGAAGGAAGAAGAAGAAGAAGAACCATTTGGAAGATGTATTTTGATGGAGCGGTTAACATGCATGGCAATGGCATAGGAGCCGTGGTTGTTTCACCAACCGGAAAGCAATACCCGGTCGCTATCAAGTTGGAATTTGAGTGCACCAATAATGTTGCGAGAATATGAGGCCTGTGCTAATGGTTTACAAGTTGCAATTGACTTGGGGATCAAACGGTTAAAGGTATTTGGAGACTCAGACTCATCATTTATCGGTGAATGGTGAATGGCAAACCAAGGATCCGAAGTTGATACCTTATCAAAAGTATTTAATCCAGTTGGTTGAGAAGTTTGAGGAGGTGACCTTCTCCCATTTGACCCGAGACCAGAATCAGTTTGCAGATGCCTTGGCCACTTTAGCTGTAATGACCAAGTTGGATATTCATAATAATGTTCAACCCATCCAAGTGAAGATGCACAGTGAGCCTGCGTATTGTGCTAATGTTGAAAGCGAGCCAGATGGTAAACCTTGGTATCATGATATCAAACAGTATATTCAGCATAGAGAATACCCAACGGGAGCAAGTGAGGTGAATAAGAAGACTATCCGTCGGTTGGTGATAACCTTTTTCTTGAATGGAGAGGTTTTGTATAAAAGGAGTCACGATGGTACTTTACTTAGATGCGTGGATGCTTGTGAAGCTCGTCTAATAATGACTGAGGTTCATGAAGGAATCTGTGGAACTCATGCCAATGGTCATATGATGGCTCGAAAAATTCTAAGGAGTGGTTATTATTGGTCCACAATGGAAACAGACTGCATAGATTATGTACGGAAGTGTCAAAAATGCCAGATGTATGCAGATCGAGTCAACACACCTCCTTTCCCTTTGCATAATTTGGTATCTCCATGGCCTTTCTCAATGTGGGGAATAGATGTCATCGGACCCATTAATCCTAAAGCCTCCAATGGTCATCGCTTCATCCTAGTGGCGATTGACTATTTCACCAAGTGGGTAGAAGCTTCTTCTTATGCCAGCATTACTCAAAAAGTGTTTTTGAGATTCCTCAAAAGGGATATTGTCTGCAGATATGGAATTCCAGAAAGGATAATCACAGATAATGGTACCAATCTCAATGGTGCTGAGATTAAAAAGTTCGTGAGAATTTCAAAATCAAGCATCATAATTCAGCTCCTTACAGGCCTCAGATGAACGGAGCGCAGTTGAAGCAAACAAATAAGAATGTTAAGAAAATTGTTGCTAAGATGGTGGTGAACTACAAAGACTGGCATGAAATGTTACCCTATGCTCTGCATGCATATCGTACAAATATACGATCAAGCACTGGGGCAACGCCTTTCTCTTTGGTATATGGGATGGAGGCTATCTCTCCAATAGAAATCGAGATCCCTTCTCTAAGAGTTCTAATGGAAGCAGAATTAGAAGAATCTGAATGGGTGAAGACTCGGTATGAGCAATTGAATATGATAGAAGAGAAGAGATTGGCAGCTATTTGTCATGGGCAATTGTATCAAAGCAGAATGGCTAGAACCTTCAATAAGAAAGTTCGTCCCAGGGAATTCCATTCAGGGGATTTGGTTTTGAAAAAGATTCTCCCTAACCAAGAGGACGCCAGAGGAAAATGGGCTCCGAATTATGAAGGCCCGTACATAGTCAAGCAGGCATTTTCTGGAGGAGCGTTAATTTTGCAGAATATGGATGGAGAAGAACTGCCAAGGCCCGTGAATACTGATGTTGTCAAGAAATTCTATGCCTAAAAAAAAAAAAAAAAAACGAAAAAGCTCGTTAGGTTGAAAACCCGAAAAGGCGACCTAAGCAAAAGTTAGAGCAATTGAAAAAAAAACAAAAAAAAAGAAAAGTCGTTAGAAATTTGAAAACCCGAAAAAGGCAGTCTAAGCAAAAGTTAGGACAAATAATTAGGCAAAATTTCAAAGAAAATGGGCCTGAAACTCTTCGAGGGATTCACCAAACTGGGGCAATTTTTGATGTGTGTCCAATCAATTACACGGGGCAAGTTGTTCGCATTGAATTGGCCATACTAGGGCAAATTTTTGAGGAATTAAAGAGAATGCATGTTGAAGGAGGTATCAGCAGAGGCAGCGATGGAGTTGTCAAGCATTTGCGGTGAATCAATTGAATGAGAAACAAGGAACTAATACTGGGGCAAAGTTTTTATTTTTCTTGCAACCTTTCTTTTGTCTTTCAAGTACGTGTCTTGTCAAAAGTCATGTACGATTACATTACCAAAATAATAAAAGGGAAGTTTGTTCATTCAACAAATTTCTGTCCATTCATGAATGCATGCTTACTCATTAATTTATGTCTCAAATAAAATAAACTTAAGGTCAACAATTTGATCTGACAATTTTGCAGCAATCCATCAATGATTAATTTAGATTAAAAGATCTCAGTAATTCAAGATACAGGTTGTGATGTGTTGCCAAGGAGAACAAGGTGGTCAGAAAAATGAAAAAGAAATGAGAAAATCTAAGGGAGTCTCAGCCGACAAAGGATCTGATGAAGAAAAGCATGTGGACAAAGGGTTTGATTGGTCAAAGCTTTCCATGGCCGCTGTTGGTTCATATTGGTTTTCGAAGAAAAGGGAAGAGAAAAAAAAAGAGAGAAAAAATTTTAATTCCATATTTCTTTGAGCGCATCGGCTCCATGCATTTTTAAATTCCTGTCATTAATTTTGAGCGCATCGGCTCCTGTCATTTATTCTTTGAGCGCATCGGCTCCATGCATTTTAGTTTTCTGTTGAGCGCATCGGCTCCATGCATTTCATTTTTTCTGTTGAGCGCATCGGCTCATTGCATTTTAATTTCTGTTGAGCGCATCGGCTCCATGCATTTAAATTTTTCGTTTAGCGACACGGTTTGCCCATTGCATTTTAATTTTTATTTAAATTTTGAGCGCATCGGCTCCATGCATTTTTATTTTAAATTTGAGCGCATCGGCTCCATGCATTTATTTTTCGTTGACACGCAGTTTGCCCATGTCATTTTTTAAATTTTCGTTGAGCGCATCGGCTGCCCTTGCATTTTAATTTCATTGAGCGCATCGGTTTGCCCATGCATTTAATTTTTCGTTGAGCACATCGGTTTCCTTGCATTTAAATTTTTGTTGAGCGCATCGGCTCCATGCATTTAATTTTCATTGAGCAGTTCGGCTCCATTGTTTTAATTTTAATTGACGCAGGTTTGTACATTTTTAATTTTTCAGTTGAGTGTCGGCTCCTATTTCATTTTTAATTTTGAGCGCATCGGTTCATGAATTTTAATTTACATTGAGCGCATTGGCTCCATTCTTTTTTTTAATTTTTGTTGATTGCATCAACTCCATGCATTTCAATTTCTTGCCTTGTTTTGCATTATTGCGACAAAATTGAAGTTCATATCTTTACTCATTTTTTACGACGATAATTTGAAAAACTACGGTTATTTTATTATCTAATAAGAAACAAGTAAAGAGGGCAAGAATGAACATTTCAATTTTGAGGACTTTAAAATAAAATGAGAGGAAAATTAATTAAAAAGAAAAAAAAAATCAAAAAAATTATGGCCCACTTTTAGCCAGCCCATTTTTTAGCCTTTTTTTAGCCTAAGCCATGCATTAAGCTCATCTTTAGTGCGTAAAAAATTGAATAATCTTTAATAATAATATAAAAAAAACAAAAATAAATTAAAAATAAAAAATAAAAAAATATAATATAAAAAAAAAGGCAATCACAATCCACTCACGTAGCACACAACACTTTCTTTTACAACACACAAGAAACTCTTTTTTTGATTTCTTTTAAAAAAATCCACTCACTAAACTCCCACTCACTCACCTAAACTCCCACTCACCAAATTGCACAATCCACTTAGGGCACAAAAAAAACTCACCAAATTGCATTCTCACACACTCAATAAACAGCCCTCTTCATTCTTATTCGGACAAAAAAAAACAGCCCCTCTTCATTTTTTTTTTTTTCCACTCACTCTCATCCCATACCCACCATTATTCTCTAATCACCAAGCTTCCATATCACTCTCACAACCGAGAGGACTCCACCATTTTCTTTCATAAACTACCATCCTACCTCACTTCATCCATTTCACTTCCATTTCCATAACCAACACCATATATCTCCTCTCAACCATAGCACGTCTCACGTGAAAAAACTCTACACCTCCATCAAGCTTCCTTCATCATTTTCATTCTTCATCACAAACCACTTCATCCATTTCACTTCCATTTTTTCCATAACCCTTCAACCATCATCACCAATCTTTGGCTCACTCCCATCATCTCACTTACGTAACCAAGCTTCAATATCTCTTCCACCATTCCCTTCTCCAACAAATAACCAACAACCATATACATCAAGCTCACCATTTTCTTCTAGAAAAACCACCATCCTCCTTCACCTTCCCCTCCCTCAAGCCTCTAGCATCACCACTCCTCTCCTCCATCTTCATCTCCCTCCATCCCGTGAAACAACATCCCCCTCCACTCTTTTTCATTTACGTGAAACTCAGAGAGAACCATAGAAAAAGGGGGGGATCTTTTTTTAACCATCTTCATCTCCTCCATACCTTTGAACCATCTTCACTTCCCCACCAAACAGCCCTCCACTGTGACCCACTACCATCCATAACCACCATCACCTACACCAGCTTCACCACCCACCAACTCAAGTAGCCACCCTCTACGTGACTCAGCACCTTCACCCTCACGGCCTTAATCAACTTCACCCTTCCACCATCATCTCCAAACTCCACCACTAACAAACTTTCCACTTGCACCGTAGCCTCCCACAGTAAGATCATCTTCAACCTCTCCATGGCTTCCTAAACTCCTTCACCTTGCACTCATTCTCGTTCCTCCACGCGACCAAGGCAGCACCACGGCTGGTCGTCCCTAAGCCACCCACTTCACCACCCTCGTTCAAACGAAAAAGCCCATCATCACCCTTCTTCTCCAACCGTGTCCACTACAAACAACCTCCATCAACATCCATCACCCACCATCCATCACCCATCCCTCCATCAACTCATCCACTAACTCCTCTCCACCCCCATAACCTTCACCTAGACCACAAAACAACCATCCCGCACACCCTCCATATCCTCACAACCTTCACTTGAACCATCCCACCATCTCCCTCATCTCCACCCGTAACCAACCAAGCTCCTCTCCAAACTCATCCACGTAAAACCTTCACTTCCATAAACTCTCAACCTCTCCTCCCAACTCCATTCACTTCCTCCCTCAACAGCCCCTCAGCCGTGAAACCGGAGAGGACCCCGAGAAACTCCACAGGGGGGACTTTTTCTTTTTCTTCTTCATTTCGCACCACACCACCACTCCACTTTCTTTCCATCTTCATCTTCCATAATTCACCATTCTTTCATCTTCACCTTCCTCACGCCAAACCATCACCCTACAAACCGTGACCACCTCAAAACCACAGCGCCACCAACCTTCACTTCAGTTTTGATACCTTGCCTCATCCCCACGAGTTGACTCAGCTACCTTATCACCAAGCCCCCCACACGACCACCATCACCTCCGACGACCTTCTCTCCACACCATCCACTCTCATCTCTCCTTCCAAACACCCTTCACAACCTTGCACCACCAACTCCTCTCACCTCTCCTTCCCACCACCCCTCACGTAAGCCCAGTGTGTTTCCCGCTTTCCTTGCTTCTTCCGTTTCATGGTTTTCATGCGGATTCTACGTTTCCTTTCTCTTATTTCTTATGTTGTCCAAGGGCTTTATTAATTGTTTCTTTTATTTTATGTAATATATATATATACATGTGTTTAGATTCCTTTTGTTTTTACGTAGTTGTTTACGTAAGAAATAGATATATGTGTATAGATTTTTTTTTAGTGTGTGTGTGTGTGTGTGTGTTCAATTTCCTTTGGTTTTTACCGTGTTGTGTTATATGTTTAGTTCTTGTTTGATGTTTTTATTTATTTATTTATTTGATAGTATGTTTTAAGTTGTGTATTATGCCTAAAATAAAAAAAAAATGTGAAGTTAGAAGATCTAAAAAAATAATAATAAAATCAAGCATAGTGGTGTTTATATAAAAATAAATATAAAAAAATAGTAAAAAAAAATAAAATAAAATAAAATAAAATAAAAAAATAAAAAAAAATAAAAATTCTTTTAATCAATGCAATGACCGACGATGATGATTGAATAGCGAATGCTATCTTCAATGTCGTTTGAATCATAAGGGTTTATTGAGTAGCCTAGTGCTAACTTGAACCCTGTGCAAGAATGTTTTTTAGTTTCAAACAATAAAATTTTCTTTTCAAAAATCTTTTAATTAAAATCAATCAACTCACTTATTTTCTACGGAACTACGTGACTTTGAGTTCCTCATTGCACCTGAGGGTACGTAGGAGCAGAATTTTTATTCTGTCAAGTTCAAAATTAAATTTTTTACAATTTGGTTTTTCTTTTCTTTTAAAATAAATAAATAAATAAATAACAAAAAAAAATAAAATAAAATAATTACAAAGTTTTTTTTAAGAAGGGTAAAATAGATAAATTCGAGATTATTAATTTTTTGCACAATTGACTTAAGGTACCGTCTCAAGACGGGTGTGATAGAAGGTGCGGTGGGATTAAGTTTCCACCCTTCCCTATCCATAACCGACTCCCGAATCCGATTTGGTTCCAAAGACCATTTTCTAAAAAGGTTTTTCAATTTTTCCTAAATTTAAATAAAATTGGTGGCGACTCCATATTTTTAATCATTTATTTTTAAAATCAACGCGAGTTTGCTATATCCCGCCGCGATCCCGGTCGCGACAGATGGCGACTTGAATAACATGATCATTTCTTCAAACTCTGGGTTTTCCACTATTTTCAATTCCTTTTTCTCTTCCTCTGTCCCCATGTTGACCACCTCTGCTTCCTCACCATTCAAGACAAATCCCTTCTTTGAGTACTCCAGTAATTTTGCAAAATTTTCAACAACTTCCTCCTCTTCTCCAGATTCAGGGTCTTCTTCATCAAACATCGCAAGAGAATCAATTGATGAGTTTCCGAGGTCCCTTTCCTGAAGCGAACTTTCTGCGAAACTCGGATCCCTGGAAAGCAATTGGGTGTGGAGTTGGAAAAGCAGAATAAAGTAGGAATGACAAGGGAAGAACAAGATATGGTAAAAAAAGAAAATTGCAAAAAGAAAGTGTAACGAAGAGAAATGCTGAATATTCATGCAAATTCATTTAATTAATGTCTCAAATAACATAAACCACAAGCCCAAAATAACTTCAACATTTGCTCAACAATTACTTTGAAACAATCACATCAATAATTGGTTCGGATTTCCAGTTCTTCAGCGGCTCCTCATTAGCGAAAGGACGGATTGCCTTGTACTCTTCTTGGCTCTCTTCATGCAAAGCATTGATAGTGAGGCGGTATCGAGGGTGAATGACCTCATCAGGCATAATCACCTCGGCCGGTGCTGGGAATGTTTCCCTTAGGTGGGGAATATACTTCGCTTTGCCCTTGTCATTCTTTCTTCCAAGAGTCATGCTCCTCATATGCTCCTCCAGAGATACTTCGTACCCTATCCCAAACTTGTCTGACTGTCCATCTCCATTATTACATCTTGAGATATGATTTTTTTGAGTGCACACTGTTCGGATTCTACCAAATTGTGAGGAACCCGTATTCTGACTTCCATGTCAACTTAGGTCCCTTAGACATCTGAATCAGACTTCGAGCTCTTCATCAAAGTTGTAGAGCTTCCTCTTAGCTTTCCTACAAGGTAAAATTCATGTTCATCAGATATTAGGAACTCAAGTTATGGCCAAAATATAGATACAGTGTCAAATCTCAATAATGCTGGAAATATTCAATTAGGACCAATTTGAGCTCAAACTCACAAAATCATACCAAACTCAATCAATTAAGAATATGGAGAGTGTAAATGACTAAACATAAGGGTTTCTTAATGAATAAAATATGTGATTATCAAATTCCCCCACACTTAGCTTTTTGCACTCTTGGGCAAAACTCAAGACCAAAATTTTACAATCAAGAAGAACAACCAAAGGTTCAAGGGATCAAAACATTCATGATTTAACAATTCTCCACATCTCAAACCAACAAGCAAGGTATCTTCAACATGAATCGAGAATGATAGATCTTCACAAGATTCCCTCTCAATCTCTCAAGTGTTTAAAGGGTAGGTATTTCACATTCATGCATTCAACCCATGAAAATTGCACTTACCATAAGCTTGCTTATCTTCTACTTCTCCACTACTCAAAACACATGCACACACAAATCATGAGGACTTTATTCAAGGTTGTAGTGAGGTCAAGGTAACAGGAGAGGATAAAATGGATATGAGAAGATAAATACTAAAGAGAATAAAAGCAAATGAGATCTGAGTTCAAATAACAAGCATAAAAGTTCATCCCAACTCTAGTGTATAACCGAAGTTATTACCTAAGCTTGTAGCACAGTGACAACACCGAATCGTCTCCTCAAGGATCGTAAATGCAATTTGATCAAATCAAGTGAAAGTTAGCAAAAAGGGGGGTTTGACAGTTTAAGATCGCACTTAACAAAATTAAAAGGAGAAATAACAATTAAAGAGCAGTCAATTTAGAAACCTATCCAAGATTGGGTGGATTCAATCATAGACCCTTCATAGAACACTTGAAGCGCAATTGAATTCTTAATTTGGATCTAACCGAGATCTCTGCATCAAATCCAGAATTCATACTAGACGATCGTCTAGAATTCAATTAACAAGTGATAAACACAAATCCGCAATCGCACCATTCATGAAAATCTATGTTAATTTCAAGTACCGAATTCAATTAACTTAGGCACAAATCAATAACCTAACCTCTTCAATTCTGTGATTAATTTAGATCAATCAGTTCTAAGTTTCATCACAAATCTCAATCTTCATTTATGTGATTAGTTTAGATCAATTAGTTCTAAGTTTCATCACAAATCTCAATCTTAAACTAAGATCAAATTAGATCAACATAAATAGAATCACCATTCATGCATTCAAGATCAAGAAGAAGAAGAAAAAGAAGAAAAGAAGAAGAAAAGAGGAATTCAATTACAAATCAAATACAATGCATAACCAAGGTCTCAAGAATCCAAATCACAATCTCTTCAAGAGTTCTAAATTGACCCAAAGTAGCTTAGCCCTCCATTACCATGAAAGGGAGCATCAAAATATACAAAACTATGAGAAACTATGAAGAAGCAAGAAGAAACTTAGAGAGAAATGAAGGAGAATTACATCTTGTTCATGATAAATGGTGCCTTTTATAGAAGTCTAAGGTAACAAAATGACAAAGGGAAGTGGGTGGATGAGTGGGTGAGTGAGTGGAGTGTTTGAGTGGATGGATTAGTGGGTTGGTTTAGTGGATTGGTTTAGTGGATGAGTGAGTGGAATGGTTGAGTGGTTGAATTAGTGAAAAATGCCAAAGGACTTTTGGTGAGTGGGAAATTATGGACATGAATGGGTGAGTGGATGGATGAGTGGATGGATTAGTGGATGAGTGGGTGGAGTGGTTAAGTGGTTGGATTAGTGTATGAGTGGATGAGTGGGTGAGTTAGTGGATGAGTGGATGAGTGGATGAGTGGATTAGTGGATGGATGAGTGGATTAGTGGATGGATGAGTTGATGGTTGAGGACGAAAATTTCGTGTCTGACTTGGAAGCCAAAAACGACCCACTATACTTCAGAACCACGAAAAGTGTTCTTCATTAAAGTTGTATATCCTTGTCTTGGCTATAAAATGGATAGCTGGTTCGTCCAATTTGGCTTCCTTAAGCCCAAGATATGTCCCAAATACCGTAGGTTACTCAAACCCAACTTCTGCACCTCTGTTCCGACTTGCAAGCTCAAAATGACCTACTAGACTTCTTTTTCTCAAAATGTGTTCTTCATGAAAGTTGTTTATTTGGATCTTGACTATCCAATGTCCAAATTTCAGCCCATCTCCATTATTACATCTTGAGATATGATTTTTTTGAGTGCACACTGTTCGGATTCTACTGACAGAACCCATATTCTGACTTCCATGTCAACTTAGGTCCCTTAGACATCTGAATCAGACTTCGAGCTCTTCATCAAAGTTGTAGAGATTCCTCTTAGCTTTCCTACAAGGTAAAATTCATGTTCATCAGATATTAGGAACTCAAGTTATGGCCAAAATACAGAAACAGTGTCAAATCTCAATAATGCTGAAAATATTCAATTAGGACCAATTTGAGCTCAAACTCACAAAATCATACCAAACTCAATCAATTAAGAATATGGAGAGTGTAAATGACTAAACATAAGGGTTTCTTAATGAATAAAATATGTGATTATCAAATTCCCCCACACTTAGCTTTTTGCACTCCTGGGCAAAACTCAAGACCAAAATTTTACAATCAAGAAGAACAACCAAAGGTTCAAGGGATCAAAACATTCATGAGTTAACAATTCTCCAAATCTCAAACCAACAAGCAAGGTATCTTCAACATGAATCGAGAATGATAGATCTTCACAAGATTCCCTCTCAATCTCTCAAGTGTTTAAAGGGTAGGTATTTCACTCAATTCAACCCATAAAAATTGCACTACCATAAGCTTGCTTATCTTCTACTTCTCCACTACTCAAAACACATGCACACACAAATCATGAGGAATTTATTCAAGGTTGTAGTGAGGTCAAGGTAACAGGAGAGGATAAAATGGATATGAGAAGATAAATACTAAAGAGAATAAAAGCAAATGAGAGTGAGTTCAAATAACAAGCATAAAAGTTCATCCCAACTCTAGTGTATATCCCTTTACATATTCATTTCCCAATCCTTTTTTTTTTTTAAACACTTGGTTTTTTTTTTTCTCTTTTTTTTTTTTTTTTTTTTTTTTCTTTTTCTTTTATATATATGAACATAACTATATACATACATTTTTTTTTCTTTTTGGGCACTCTTTTCTTTTTCAACAACCATTTTGTACACACACCCCCACACTTGTTCAAAAACTCATCCATTAACCAAGCTAATGTTCTTTTATTCCCTAAGGTAAAGTAAGAACACGATTTCTCATTTAAGGCACATAATGAGCTAGAAACAAGGAATGGTCAAATAAGCTCAAAGGGGTTAAGCAAAGGAAAATATACAAGGTTGGCAGGAATCAGAGAATTTTTAAGAAGTCAAAAGAGTGCTTGATATCATATTGAAAACAAGGTTGGCTATTTGGTTAAACTAGCTAATTAAGAAAGAGGGCCTCAATCATGTTCATGCATGCAAGTGAAATGTAGCCTCAAAAAGAATCAAAGCAAGTTCTAGAGTGGTCATTAACATGAGTGAAAATCACACAAGAAAGAAGAGAATGGCATAAATGTTAAATCCATCCATTAGGCTCAAAATCTCACAAGGTATGCATCCATCAAACTCAATTCATCAATTCAATCATCCATCTCCAAGCATATCAGTTCAAGAAGGGAGAAAAGTTATTCAATCATGCAATGAACCCTTTCTTTTTTTTTTTTTTTAACAAAAAAAAAACTTGCTAAAATCTCTCCCCCACACTTAATATAGACATTGTCCTCAATGTGAAAGTGATAAATAAAATGGAAAGAAAAAAGCAACACAACGATGAGGAGTGAATCAACGCCAAGCGAGAAAAAGAAGCACCTTTGTCGATTCGCATCGGACCGAAAAGAAATCAAACAAGAAAACGTTAGTACTTCCACAATTTAATACTAATTAATTACTACCTAAAAAAACTCCTTACTCGCCACCAATTAAGATGCGTCTCAAGAGTAAAATTACTCCTTACTCTGCCATCACTAATTGGTTTAATAAGTCCATGATAATCATATCATACTTTCCAAACAAAACAACAAATTTTTTTTTTTAATAAAATCAAACCCATTAAAGAGAAAGTGTCAGATCTGGCTTTTGTTTCTTGTTACTTCTTTTGCTTCCTGTTGACCAATCTATCGAGCTAATACCTTATCGTGTACATACTCAAAAGCTTCTAATTTATCAATGAGCTCATCAATAGTGGAGGCGAGAGATAAGAAGTTGTCTTCGAAGGAGTGATAAATTTGTTCCACAACTTTGTCAAGAAAAAATAACAAAAGATCAAAGAAATTATTAACATTCAACAAACCAATGGGTTTATGGTGGATGTTCGATTCAATCCAAGAGACAATTTGAAAAATCTCTTCCAAAGTACCAAAACCACTTGGTAAGGCAATGAATGCATCGAGTTTTCAAGCATTATCTTCATGCGTTCATGCATTGATGATACTTTAAGTTCCTCTCCAATTGTCTTTCCATTGATGTTACGTTGAGCTAAAGGTTCGGGAATGACACCTAAAACCTCGATTGTCTCTTACATATGCAGCAAGTGATATAGCCCCATTAACCCACGACAACCTCCCCATATACAAGATGAATATTCCTCGCAGCAAGTGATCGACCAAGAGTGCTAGCTGCATTTACAAACTCTAATCCCTTCCCATAACTCGACCCACAAAAAACACAGACATTTTTGAGGTTACGAATAGAAGCCCCATTCTATACTCTTCCTCCCCTTTGAGTGTCTCTACGAGTTGAAGGAAAATGGAGTGTTTAAATAAGAAAAAGAATGGAAAGGGGAATAATTGGACCTATAAGGGTAGGTTGGATGTTGTCGAGAAAAGGTTGAAATTAAGAAACACGAGAATCTTTTTTTTTTTTTTTTTTTTTTTTTTTTGACTTCAAGAAAACCATCAAGGTAAAGAAGTCTAGAAGCCCCTAAAGGACCCCTGCTCAAAGGATCGTACGTACAAAAATCAAAATACAATAAAATGATACAAAGATAAAAGAAATAGAAAATGATGACATACTGTATGTACGGTTTCCATGGCGTATCTTTATCTTTTGCGCGTCATGAGTGCGGTAGACATCACGTCCTTTTTTTTTTTTTCTTTTTTGAAATTGTTAGAAAAACTTGATGAAAGATGAGTGTATACTTACTTAAGATTGGGATGGAGGTAGTCGCTCTTTCGGCTTTGTGCCAAAGCATTGTTGACCAAGTATTCGATCCATTCAAGACCGGCGTAACATAGGGCTCCCAAAAGGGACAAGTGGCCATAATACTATTGTTTGCCTCACATGTGGAATACAATCTACCTTCTTTGTTTTTCAATTAAGAATTTGGATCGGGATGCATGCATTTCCCCATTCACGGTGTGTGTTACCAAAGCCAACCCTAAGAAGTATACATTTTTTTATTTTGTTTTTTTTTTTTTTGTTTTTGTTTTTTTTTTTTTTTTTTTTTTTTTTTTTTGTTTTTTTTTTTTTGTTTTGTTTTGTTTTTTTTTTGAGAGATGACATGAAGAAGAAGAAGAAGAAGAAGATATGTACAGATTGTTTGTGGATATGGCTCACATGCGCCTCTGGTTAAACGTCCGATGCTTGGCTTAAACATCTTCTATGAGTCGAGGATAAGCTTCCCATCCAATTTTCTTATAAATTGGCAAACAGGGTCTTTTAGAGTCAGATTCCCAAGGCTGTAGCGTTGTTCTTCATCCTTGAAGAGATTCCATAAATTAAGAATTTCACAATGCACCAATCCACAAGAATGCGTCTCAAGAGTCAATAAGATATCATCTAATGACTCCTTACTCAGTCCATTCTTAATGAAGAAAATTTTATCTTCTCTATTTGCGAAAACCATCCCCTTAGTACGACATCACTTATTACATTTCCATCGTCCACATTTGTGACAGACTTGTAACCTTTTTGCTCTTCTCCTTTTAGAATATGAACTTCTTCCAAGACCGGGCATATATGAATCAAATGAAATTGAGGACTCACCTGCTAATCGGACCTTCGCTTCAATTATCCATCGTACATCTTCTGGCATACCTTTGTGCATTAACAGTCTCAATCTTTCACATCGAACTTTGTAGATTTTTCTCAGAGCATTTTGAGGAAGAGAAGGAAAATGTTTTCTCAAGTTTGAAAGAATGACATCCATTTTGAAGGAGAAGAAGGATTCGGTTATTTTGGGAAGCGAAAAATAAACCGACTTAAGAGTCACGAAGTGCACCGTATCCGCCACTTAACCAAGCAACACAAAGAACTCAAGAACTTGGTTTTCCGGGAATGGTTGAGTCTTTGTCCATTAACTTTAAGCGCATTACCATTCCTAGGATCCTCAATATCTTCGGCCCCGAGAGGATACACGTGTTTTGACAAAAGAGCCGCGCCACCTAGATCTCAATTTTTCAAGGAGTAGGTGCGGATGATAATCTCAAAGCCAGAACCTTTTTGACCAATTTCCGCAACTTTTGCAAAAGGTGTAACAGACCTTGAATAAAGTGGGTCAATAAAATCCATCTTGCAAGATTTTACATTTGTTGTTGTCGTTGAAGAAAAAGTGACCTCCACTTGCTTAGAGTGACAAAATTGAATGGCACTACCTTCCTCATTGTCGGGCATACTTTTTTTTTTTTTCTTTTTTTTTTTTTTTTTTTTTTTTTTTTTTCTTTTTTTTTTTTTTTTTTTTTTTTTTTTTTTTTTATTCATAATGCGGATGGAGAAGGTTCATCACCTCCACTTCTGCATTCTCGGAAGTTCATGATACTGTTTGAGGCGGTGTCCATTTACGATGAAAGCTTTGGCAGTGACCTCACTTTTAATCTGAACAGCACCAGAAGGAAAAACCTTAGTAACAATAAATGGTCCATCCCATCTAGACCTTAATTTGCCAGGCATGAATCGGAGGCGGGAGTTATAGAGGAGAACTTTTTGACCAATCTCAAATGTTTTCCTCAGAATCAACTTATCATGGAAGGCTTTGGTCTTCTCCTTATAAAGTTTGGAACTTTCATAAGCCTCCAAGCGGATCTCCTCCAATTCTTTGCGGTGCACTTCCTCTCCATACACTGCTTGATCTAGGTCCAAGTTGCACCTTTTCACCGCCAAAATGCATGATGCTCAATTTCCACCGGTAGGTGGCAGGCTTTTCAAAAACAATCCGATACGGAGACATCCCGATTGGTGTCTTATAAGCGTCGGTAAGCCCATAAAGCATCCTCGAGCCTCTTGCTCCAGTCCTTTCTGTTAGGTTGAGCTGTCTTACGGAGTATATGCTTGATCTCACTGTTGGAAATCTCGGCTTGCCCATTAGTTTGGGGATGGTAAGGTGTAGAAACTCTGTGCAAGACCCCATACTTTTTCATCAAAGCTTCCATGCTTCGATTACAAAAATGTGAACCACGATCACCGATGATGGCCTTTGGAACTCCAAACTGCAGAAAATCGTGATCTAACAAAATCCACAACAACTTTGGAATCATCGGTCGAGTAGCTTTCGCCTCCACCCACTTGGATACATAATCAACGACTAGCAAAATGTAAACAAAACCAAAAGAAACGAGGAAAGGGTCCCATAAAATCAATACCCCATACATCAAAAATCTCATGGAACAATAAGGATTTCTCGGGCATCTCATTCCTTCGAGAAGTGTTTCTGTTTTTTGGCATTGATCACAAGATTTACAAAACACATATGCATCATGAAATAGAGTGGGCCAATATAATCCAGATTCCAAAACTTTCCTAGAGTCCTTTGGGGACCAAAATGACCGCCACATGCAAGTGTATGACAAAAGCTAAGAATAGAATGGAATTCATTATCGGCACACATCTCCTAATGACTTGGTCACTACAAAATTTCCACGAGATAAGGGTCATCCCACACATAATATTTTGACTCACTTTTCAATTTATCAATCGAGCCCTAATAAAATGTGCGGGGAAAACAAGTGCAACTAAGAAATTTATCAAATCAAACCAACCAAGGAGTGTTACCTTGCGGCTTGAAAAGCTGCTCATCGAGAAGACATCATGGATAGGTAAAGTATCTGCCTCCTTTTCAATACGACTTAGGTGATCACCACTAAATTCTCGCTCCACTTTTATCACGGATTTCAATATCGAACTCTTGGAGGAGCAAAATCCACCTAATCAATCTAGGCTTTGCATCAAGCTTCTTCGGGAGAAACTTGGTTATGATCTGAAAACACAACCACTCTAGAACCAAGCAAATATGATCGAAATTTGTCTAAAGCAAAAACAATTGCTAAAAGTTCCTTTTCGGTGGTGGTGTAGTTGACTTGTGCGAGGATCTAAAGTTCTTGAAGCATAAGAGATGACATGAGATATTTTACCGACCATTTGTGCAAGAACAGCTCCCAAAGCATAATTAGAGGCATCACACATGAGCTCAAATGGAAGTGTCCAATCGGTGGTGGATGATAGGTGTCTTGGTCAATGCTTGCTTCAAGTGTTTGAAGGCATTCTTGCATTTTCGGTCAAAATGGAACTCCACTTCTTTTTGTAGCAAGTTGGATTGTGGAAGAGCAATTTTCTTTGAAATCTTTTATGAACCGCCTATAGAAACTGCATGACCAAGGAAAGAAGCGAACCTTCCGCACGCATGTGGGGTAAGATAAGCATGAAATAACATTTATTTTTGCGGGATCTACCTCGATACCCTTGCTAGATATTACATGTCCTAAAACTATACCTTGTTCTACCATGAAATGACATTTCTCAAAATTGAGAACAAGGTTAGTTTCAATGCATCTATGTAAAAACTGAGGACTATCCAAGCATGCATCAAAGGAAGAACCATAGACAGTAAAATCATCCATAAACACATCCATGCAATTCTCTAAAAAGTCGGAAAAGATACTTACCATACACCTTTGAAAGGTGCAGGAGCATTGCACGGACCAAACGGCATCCTCGTATGCAAATGTGCCAAATGGACAAGTGAAAGTAGTCTTCTCTTGGTCTTACGGGGCTATATGAATCTGAAAATAACACGAATATCCATCCGAGAAAACAATAATGTGACTTGCCGACTAGCCTCTCCAACATCGATCAATGAAAGGTAGCGGAAAATGATCTTTTCTTGTAGCCTGGTTAAGCGCCTATAATCAATGCAAACCGCCAAGCCCATTCGAACTCTTGTGGGTAGAAGTTCATTATTCTCATTCTCAACTACTTGTGACCCCAGATTTCTTGGGAACAACCTCGCACGGGGCTCACCCATTCTTGTCGATATGGGATAAATAATGCCGGCTTGAAGTAGCTTGGTCACTTCCCGCTTCACCACATCTAGAATCAAGGGGTTCGGTCTCCTTTGGGGTTGCCTTCTTGGTTTCGTATCCTCTTCCAATAAAATCCTATGCATGCATGTGGAGGGACTAATACCGGGAAGATCGCAAGTGTCCATCCGATGGCTTGCTTATTACGCCTCAAAACACACGGCAATTTTTCTTCTTGTTCGGGTTGCGAGATTCTTAGCAACAATCATTGGCGACTTCTCACCATCTCCTAAATATGCATATTTAAGATGGTGCGGCAAAGTCTTCAACTCTAAGGATGGATCTTTGTACAATGGAAGGCGGCAAGCTATTTGAAACAACTAATTCGGCAACATTAAATTGACATAGTTCGACTTCTATTTTCACATGCGGTATCATTCAAGTCGCGGTTGCATCGTCACTCATAGAAAGCATAAATCTCGGCACATGCGACACATGGCTCAACATCACAAGCAACACATGTACCACAAGAAACGAGAATCCGAGAAAGTCAGCAATATCGGGTAATTCGGCATATAAATCGGTATAAACATCATCAACCGGACATCTCAATCACATCAATATGAAAAACGAGAATGCTCCTCTAGGGGATGTCTCATGGCATCAAAAATTTTAAAGCTGTACCAAATCATCGCCAAACTCCATAGAAAGGGTGCCGGCATGCACATCTATCTTGGTCTTGGCGGTCTTGAGAATGGTGCGCCTAGAATTAATGGAGCATGGGTTCTTTGAAGACTCATCTTCCATGTCCAAGACGTAGAAGTCATTTGGAAAAATTAAATCATTCACCGAACTAACACATCTTCTAGTACTCTGCCGGGATAGCGGTGGTCCTATTTACCAATTGAATCACTATACCGGTGGGTTGTAAAGTGCCAATGTTCGGCCGATAAATTGACATAGGCATGACATTAATCGAAGCACCCAAATCTAGCATTGCATGTTCAAATTTGGAGTTACCTATCGTGCAAGGAATTGTGAAAGTTCCGGGATCTTTGCATTTTTGTGGCATGCTTAGTAGAATCATTGCGAAACATTTACGCCCATGCTTATTTTCTCGGTACCCTTAAGTCTTCTCTTGTGAGTACACAACTCTTTGAGGAATTTGGCATACTTGGGAATCGCTTGATTGCATCAAGGAGGGAATATTGATTTCCACCTTCCTGAATGTGTCCATGACTTCTCTTTCTATTTTTTTTTGCGGTATGCTTGGATTGTGTGACTCGTGTGGAAAAGGTAGTGGAATAGCCGATTTGAATTCTCTGCACATTTCTTACGTATCACAGATTTTTGGTGAGCTATCCACTTTCTTTTGTTTGGTCACCTTGGTTGATGCACTTGTAGTTCGGGTTGTGGTGGAGTAGGGACCGTCAACTTCTTTGCCACTTCTCAAGCTAATGGCACTTACATTGCCTCTTGGGTTGTTGATATTTGTGAAGGCAATTGGTTCGACCCTTGACTTTTCGACTCACTCGAGTGGTTGCCATCTACCCGATTTGAGTTTGTAAATTCGGATGGTGGCATTGACATTCTGCTGAAAGCTGTTTCATCAAGTCTTCGAAAGGTGGCTGAGATTTGGAGTGGGCTGCTGGAGCAAGTGATTGGAGGGGCTTTCTTGTATGGGTGGCATAAATGAGTTGTGCTTGCCTAAATGCGAGGTGGTTGGTACTTGTTGCTAGGGCATGTAGCTTGGTATCTAAAGCGTGGTTCTTCTTGTTGGTAGATTTGTTGTTGTTGACGAGAATTTCCATATCTTAGGTTGGGATGGTCCCTCCGGCCCGGGGTTATAGGTATTAGAAAATGGATCATATCGAACTGCCGCTTCTTTGTGATTGCGATATTGGGGTCTACCGGGAAAAATACCATTGGCTTTGCATGATTGTTCGGGAATAATAGAACCACCATCCTGAAGTGTAGGGCATGCATCGGTAGGATGAGATGAACAAGAGCAAATGCCACACACGGTTGCGGCAATCTGCATTGGTACTTGTTGTGCCATGCTAACTGCCTCACCAAAGAAGTTAATTCATCAAGTATGTGTTCCATTCTCTGTTGGTCTACATGAGACGATTGAATTTCATTGACTCCTCTAGTTGAGGTAATAATTCGTGTGCCAAATTGTTGGGTGTTGGCTGCCATGTTTGCTATCAAATCTCTCGTTCTTTGCGGGGGTCTTGTCTACTAAGGCTCCTCCAGAGGCAAAGCATCCACCATGCTTGTCATTTGGCAGCAAGCCTTCATAGAAATATTGAATTAAGAGCTGATCGGTGATTTGGTGGTGGGGACAGCTCGAGCACAGCTTCTTGAATCTTTCCCAATATTCATGCAAAGTCTCCCCTGTCATTTGTCTTATGCCACATATATCTTTTCTAATGGCAGCAGCTCTAGAGGCAGGGAAAAATTTCTCTAAGAACAACCGCTTCATGTCAGTCCAACTTGTTACTGAACCTGGTGAAAGATAAAATAACCAATCCTTGGCTGTATCAGCAAGTGAGAAAGGAAATGCCCTCAGCTTGATGTGCTCTTCTGAGATCCCATGTGGCTTCATGGTTGAACAAACCACATGGAACTCCTTTAGATGCTTATGGGGATCCTCACTGCAAAACCGTGAAACTTGGGCAACAAATGTATCAATCCAGATTTTAACTCAAAATCAGCATCAAGATCTAGGTATTGAATACACAAAGACTGGTTAGTTATATCAGGAGCAGCAAGTTCCTTAAGAGTTCTATTTTGCATGTTATCAGCCATGGTTACCTTGCAGCTTGAAAAGCTGCTCATCAGGGAAGACATCATGGATAGGTAAAGTAGAACTCTTAAGGTAACCATGGCTGATAACATGCAAAATAGAACTCTTAAGGAACTTGCTGCTCCTGATATAACTAACCAGTCTTTGTGTATTCAATACCCAGATCTTGATGCTGATTTTGAGTTAAAATCTGGATTGATACATTTGTTGCCCAAGTTTCACGGTTTTGCAGGTGAGGATCCCCATAAGCATCTAAAGGAGTTCCATGTGGTTTGTTCAACCATGAAGCCACATGGGATCTCGAAGAGCACATCAAGCTGAGGGCATTTCCTTTCTCACTTGTTGATACGACCAAGGATTGGTTATTTTATCTTTCACCGGTTCAAGTAACAAGTTGGACCGTGACATGAAGTGGTTGTTCTTAGAGAAATTTTTCCTCCTCTAGAGCTGCGCCATTAGAAAAGATATATGTGGCATAAGACAAATGACAAGGGAGACTTTGCATGAATATTGGGAAAGATTCAAGAAGCCGTGCTCGAGTCGTCCCCACCACCAAATCACCGATCGCCTCTTAATTCAATATTTCTATGAAGGCTTGCCGCCAAATGACAAGCATGGTGGATCTTTGCCTCCTGGAGGAGCCTTAGTAGACAAGACCCTCAGCGGCGAAATGAGAGATTTGATAGCAAACATGGCAGCCAACACCCAACAATTTGGCACACGAATTATTACCTCAACTAGAGGAGTCAATGAAATTCAATCGTCTCATGTAGACCAACAGAGAATGGAACACAGACTTGATGAATTAACTTCTTTGGTGAGGCAGTTAGCAATGGCACAACAAGCACCAATGCAGATTGTCGCAACCGTGTGTGGCATTTGCTCTTGTTCATCTCATCCTACCGATGCATGCCCTACACTTCAGGATGGTGGTTCTATTATTCCGAGAACAATGCTGCAAAGAAATGGTATTTTTCCTGGTAGACCCCAATATCGCAATCACAAAGCAGAAATTTCGTATATGATCCATTTTCTAATACCTATAACCCTGGTGGAGGGACCATCCCAACCCGAGATATGGAAATTTCCGGTCAACAACAACAAATTTCTACCAACAAGAAGAACTACGCTTAGATACCAAGCTACATGCCCTAGCAACAAGTACCAACCACCCGCATTTAGGCAAGCACAACTCCGCTCCGCCACCCATACAAAGAAGCCCTCCAACTACCTGCTCCAAAGAAAGCCACTCCACCGAGCCACCTTTCGAAGACTTGATGAAACAGCTTTCAGCAGAATGTCAATGCCACCATCCATAATTTACAAACTCAAATGGGCAGATGGCAACCACTCTGAGTGAGCTGAAAAGTCAAGGGTCGAACCAATTGCCTTCACAAACAGTCAACAACCCAAGAGGCAATGTAAGTGCCATTAGCTTGAGAAGTGGCAGAGAAGTTGACGGTCCTACTCCACCACAACCTGAACTACAAGTGCATCAACCAGAAGGTGACCAGAAACAAAAGAAAGTGGATAGCTCAGTCCAAAAATCTGTGATACAGAAGAAATGTGCAGAGAATTCAAATCTGGCTATTCCACTACCTTTTCCACACAGAGTCACACAGTCCAAGCATACTGCGCAAAACAGAAATAGAAAGAGAAGTCATGGACACATTCAGAAGGTGGAAATCAATATTCCCCTCCTTGATGCAATCAAGCAGATTCCCAAGTATGCCAAATTCCTCAAAGAGTTGTGTACTCACAAGAGAAGACTTAAGGGTACTGAGAAAATAAGCATGGGCGTAAATGTTTCGCAATGATTCTACTAAGCATGCCACAAAAATGCAAAGATCCTGGAACTTTCACAATTCCTTGCACGATAGGTAACTCCAAATTTGAACATGCAATGCTAGATTTGGGTGCTTCGATTAATGTCATGCCTATGTCAATTTATCATCCTTGAACATTGGCACTTTACAACCCACCGGTATAGTGATTCAATTGGCAAATAGGACCACCGCTATCCTGCGCAGAGTACTAGAAGATGTGTTAGTTCTGGGTGAATGATTTAATTTTTCCAGCGGACTTCTACGTCTTGGACATGGAAGATGAGTCTTCAAAGAACCCATGCTCCATTAATTCTAGGTGACCATTCTCAAGACCGCCAAGACCAAGATAGATGTGCATCGGCACCCTTTCTATGGAGTTTGGCGATGATTTGGTACAGCTTTAACATTTTTGATGCCATGAGACATCCCCTAGAGGAGCATTCTGCTTTTTCCATATTGATGTGATTGAGATCTTTGGTTGATGATGTTTATACTGATTTATATGCTGAATTCCTTGATATTGCTGACTTTCTGGATTCTGTTTCTTGCGGTACATGTGTTGCTTGTGATGTTGAGCCATGTGCTGCATGTGCTGAGATTTATGCTGGTATAAGTGACGATGCAACTGCTGACTTGAATGATACCGCATGTGAAAATAGAAGTCAGAACTATGCTGAATTTAATGTTGCTGAATTAGTTGTTTCAAATAGCTTGCTACCTTCCATTGTACAACCTCCATCCTTAGAGTTGAAGACTTTGCCAGACCATCTTAAATATGCATATTTAGGAGATGGTGAGAAGCTGCCAGTGATTGTTGCTAAGAATCTGCAACCCGAACAAGAAGAAAAATTGTCTTGTGTTTTGAGGCATAATAAGCAAGCCATCGGATGGACACTTGCAGATCTTCCCGGTATTAGTCCCTCCACATGCATGCATAGGATTTTATTGGAAGAGGATACGAAACCAAGAAGGCAACCCCAAAGGAGACCGAACCCCTTGATTCTAGATGTGGTGAAGAAGGAAGTGACCAAGCTACTTCAAGCCGGCATTATTTATCCCATATCGACAAGAAATGGGTGAGCCCGTGCAAGTTGTTCCCAAGAAATATGGGGTCACGTAGTTGAGAATGAGAATAATGAACTTCTACCCACAAGAGTTAGAACGTTGGCGGGTTTGCATTGATTATAGGCGCTTAACCTGTGCTACCATAAAAGATCATTTTCCGCTACCTTTCATTGATCAGATGTTGGAGAGGCTAGCTGGCAAGTCACATTATTATTTTCTGGATGGATATTCAGGTTATTTTCAGATTCATATAGCCCCAGAAGACCAAGAGAAGACTACTTTCACTTGTCCATTTGGCACATTTGCATACAGGAGGATGCCGTTTGGTCTGTGCAATGCTCCGGCACCTTTCAAAGGTGTATGGTAAGTATCTTTTTTGACTTTTTAGAGAATTGCATGGATGTGTTTATGGATGATTTTACTGTCTATGGTTCTTCCTTTGATGCATGCTTGGATAGTCTGGCTCAGGTTTTACATAGATGCATTGAAACTAACCTTGTTCTGAATTTTGAGAAATGTCATTTCATGGTAGAACAAGGTATAGTTTTAGGACATGTAATATCTAGCAAGGGTATCGAGGTAGATCCTGCAAAAATAAATGTTATTTCATGCTTATCTTACCCCACATGCGTGCGGAGGTTCGCTCTTTCCTTGGTCATGCAGGTTTCTATAGGCGGTTCATAAAAGATTTCAAGAAAATTGCTCTTCCACTATCCAACTTGCTACAAAAAGAAGTGGAGTTCCATTTTGACCAGAAATGCAAGGATGCCTTCAATCACTTGAAGCAAGCATTGACCAAGACACCTATCATCCAGCCACCGATTGGACACTTCCATTTGAGCTCATGTGTGATGCCTCTAATTATGCTTTGGGAGTCGTTCTTGCACAAATGGTCGGTAAAATATCTCATGTCATCTCTTATGCTTCAAGAACTTTAGATCCGCACAAGTCAACTACACCACCACCGAAAAGGAACTTTTAGCAATTGTTTTTGCTTTAGACAAATTTCGATCATATTTGCTTGGTTCTAGAGTGGTTGTGTTTTCAGATCATACACCAAGTTTCTCCGAAGAAGCTTGATGCAAAGCCTAGATTGATTAGGTGGATTTTGCTCCTCCAAGAGTTCGATATTGAAATCCGTGATAAAAGTGGAGCTGAGAATTTAGTGGCCGATCACCTAAGTCGTATTGAAAAGGAGGCAGATACTTTACCTATCCATGATGTCTTCTCGATGAGCAAAGCCTTTTCAAGTCGCAAGGTAACACTCCTTGGTTTGTCGATTTGATAAATTTCTTAGTTGCCGTGTGTTTTCCTACACATTTTATTAGGGCTCGATTGATAAATTGAAAAGTGAGTCAAAATATTATGTGTGGGATGACCCTTATCTCTGTGGAAATTTTGTAGTGACCAAGTCATTAGGAGATGTGTGCCTCGATAATGAATTCCATTCTATTCTTAGCTTTTGTCATACACTTGCATGTGGCGGTCATTTTGGTCCCCAAAGGACTACTAGGAAAGTTTTGGAATCTGGATTATATTGGCCCACTCTATTTCATGATGCATATGTGTTTTGTAAATCTTGTGATCAATGCCAAAAAACAGAAACACTTCTCGAAGGAATGAGATGCCCCGTAAATCCTTATTGTTCTCGTGAGATTTTTGATGTATGGGGTATTGATTTTATGGGACCCTTTCCTGTTTCTTTTGGTTTTGTTTACATTTTGCTAGTCTGTTGATTATGTATCCAAGTGGGTGGAGGCGAAAGCTACCTGACCGATGATTCCAAAGTTGTTGTGGATTTTGTTAGATCACGCATTTTCTCGCAGTTTGGAGTTCCAAAGGCCATCATCGTGATCGTGGTTCACATTTTTGTAATCGAAGCATGGAAGCTTTGATGAAAAAGTATGGGGTCTTGCACGAGTTTCTACACCTTACCATCCCCAAACTAATGGGCAAGCCGAGATTTCCAACAGGAGATCAAGCGATACTCCGTAAGGCACGTTCAACCTAACAGAAAGGACTGGAGCAAGAGGCTCGAGGATGCTTTATGGGCTTACCGGATCGCTTATAAGACACCAATCGGGATGTCTCCGTATCGGATTGTTTTTGAAAAGCCTGCCACCTACCGGTGGAAATTGAGCATCATGCATTTTGGGCGTGAAAAGGTGCAACTTGGACCTAGATCAAGCTGTGTATGGAGAGGAAGGCTGCGCAGCTGCACCGCAAAGAATTGGAGGAGATCCGCTTGGAGGCTTATGAAAGTTCCAAACTTTATAAGGAGAAGACCAAAGCCTTCCATGATAAGTTGATTCTGAGGAAAACATTTGAGATTGGTCAAAAAGTTCTCCTCTATAACTCCCGCCTCCGATTCATGCCTGGCAAATTAAGGTCTAGATGGGATGGACCATTTATTGTTACTAAGGTTTTTCCTTCTGGTGTTGTTTAGATTAAAAGTGAGGTCACTGCCAAAGCTTTCATCGTAAATGGACACCGCCTCAAACAGTATCATGAACTTCCAGAGAATGCAGAAGTGGAGGTGATGAACCTTCTCCATCCGCATTATGAATAAAAAAAAAAGAAAAAAAAAAAAAAAAAAAAAAAAAAGAAAAAAAAAAAAAAAAAAAAAAAAAAAAAAAACAGTTGTATGCCCGACAATGAGGAAGGTAGTGCCATTCAATTTTGTCACTCGGAAGCAAGTGGAGGTCACTTTTTCTTCAACGACAACAATGCGAAAATCTTGCAAAGTATGGATTTTATTGACCCACTTTATTCAAGGTCCGTTACACCTTTGCAAAAGTTACGGAAATTGGTCAAAAAATTCTCGCTTTGAGATTATCATCCGCACCTACTCCTTGAAAATTGAGATCTAGGTGGCGCGGTTCTTTTGTCGTGTCAAACACGTGTATCCTCCGGGGCCGAAGATATTGAGGATCCTAGGAATGGTAATGCGCTTAAAGTTAATGGACAAAGACTCAACCATTCCCGGAAAACCAAGTTCTTGAGTTCTTTGTGTTGCCGGTTAAGTGGCGGATACGGACTCGTGACTCTTAAGTCGGTTTATTTTTCGTTTCCCAAAATAACCGAATCCTTCTTCTCCTTCAAAATGGATGTCATTCTTTCAAACCTGAGAAAACATTTTCCTTCTCTTCCTCAAAATGCTCTGAGAAAAATCTACAAAGTTCGATGTGAAAGATTGAGACTGTTAATGCACAAAGGTATGCCAGAAGATGTACGATGGATAATTGAAGCGAAGGTCCGATTAGCAGTGAGTCCTCAATTTCATTTGACTCATATATGCCCGGTCTTGGAAGAAGTTCATATTCTAAAAGGAGAAGAGCAAAAAGGTTACAAGTCTGTCACAAATGTGGACGATGGAACTGTAACAAGCGATGTCGTACTAAGGGGATGGTTTCCGCAAATAGAGAAGATAAAATTTTCTTCATTAAGAATGGACTGAGTAAGGAGTCATTAAATGATATCTTATTGACTCTTGAGACGCATTCTTGTGGATTGGTGCATCGTGAAATTCTTAATTTGTGGAATCTCTTCAAGGATGAAGAACAACGCTACAGTCTTGGGAATCTGACTCTAAAAGACCCTGTTTGCCAATTTATAAGAAAATTGGATGGGAAGCTTATCCTCGACTCATAGAAGATGTTTAAGCCGTTACTGGACGTTTAACCAGAGGCAGATGTGAGCCATATCCACAAACAATCTGTACATATCTTCTTCTTCTTCTTCTTCTTCATGTCATCTCTCAAAAAAAAAAAAACAAAACAAAACAAAAAAAAAAAAAAAAAAAAAAAAAAAAAAAAAAAAAAAACAAAAACAAAACAAAAAAAAAAAAACAAAAAAATGTATACTTCTTAGGGTTGGCTTTGGTAACACACACCGTGAATGGGAAATGCATGCATCCCGATCCAGCCTTCTTAATTGAAAAACAAAGAAGGTAGATTGTATTCCACATGTGAGGCAGCCAGTCGTATTATGGCCACTTGTCCCTTTTGGGAGCCCTATGTTACGCTTGTCTTGAATGGATCGAATACTGGTCAACAATGCTTTGGCACAAAGCCGAAAGAGTAGACTACCTCCTTCCCAATCTTAAGTAAGTATACACTCATCTTTCATCAAGTTTTTCTAACAATTTCAAAAAAGAAAAAAAAAGGACGTGATGTCTACTGCACTCATGACGCGCAGTATAAAAATACGCCATGGAAACTGTACATACAGGTATGTCATCATTTTCTATTTCTTTTATCTTTGTATCATTTTGTTGTATTTTGATTTTTGTACAGACGATCCTTTGAGCAGTGGTCCTTCGTGGGTTTCTAGACTTCTTTACCTTGATGGTTTTCTTGAAGTCAAAAAAAAAAAAAAAAAAAAAAAAAAAAAAAAAGATTCTCGTGTTTCTTAATTTCAACCTTTTCTCGACAACATCCAACCTACCCTTATAGGTGCAATTATTCCCTTTCCATTCTTTTTCTTATTTAAACACTCCATTTTCCTTCAACTCAGAGACACTCAAAGGGAGGAAGAGTATAGAATGGGGCTTCTATTCGTAACCCTAAAAAAATGTCTCGTGTTTTTGTGGGTCGAGTTATGGGAAGGGATTAGAGTTTGTAAATGCAGCTAGCACTCTTGGTCGATCACTTGCCGCGAGGAATATTCATCTTGTATATGGGGAGGTTGTTGTGGGTTAATGGGGCTATATCACTTGTTGCATATGTAAGAGACAACATGGTTTTAGGTGTCATTCCCGAACCTTTAGCTCAATGTACACATCAATGGAAAGACAATTGGAGAGGAACTTAAAGTATCATCAATGCATGAACGCATGAAGATAATGCTTGAAAACTCGATGCATTCATTGCCTTACCAGGTGGTTTTGGTACTTTGGAAGAGATTTTTCAAATTGTCTCTTGGGGTGAACCGAACATCCACCATAAACCCATTGGTTTGTTGAATGTTAATAATTTCTTTGATCTTTTGTTATTTTTTCTTGACAAAGTCGTGGAACGTAAATTTATCACTCCTTCGGCAAGACAACTTCTTATCTCTGCCTCCACTATTGATGAGCTCATTGATAAATTAGAAGCTTTTGAGTATGTACCTGATAAGGTATTAGCTCAGATAGATTGGTCAACAGGAAGCAGCGAAGGAAGTAACAAGAAACAAAAGCCCGATCTGACACTTTCTCTTTAATGGGTTTGATTTTATTAAAAAAAAAAAAATTGTTGTTTTGTTTGGAAAGTATGATATGATTGTCATGGACTTATTAAACCAATTAGTGATGGCAGAGTAAGGAGTAATTTTACTCTTGAGACGCATCTTAATTGGTGGCAGAGTAAGGAGTTTTTTTAGGTAGTAATTAATTAGTATTAAATTGTGGAAGTACTAACGTTTTCTTGTTTGATTTCTTTTCAGTGGTCGATGCGAATCGA
The DNA here is from genome assembly GCA_029884605.1 of Ormosia emarginata. NCBI lineage: Eukaryota > Viridiplantae > Streptophyta > Magnoliopsida > Fabales > Fabaceae > Ormosia > Ormosia emarginata. Next base: position 910,030 of record JAQQTP010000045.1, read on the forward strand.
CAAAGGTGCTTCTTTTTCTCGCTTGGCATTGATTCACTCCTCATCAGTGTTGTGTTGCTCTTTTCTTTCCGTTTTATTTATCACTTTCACATTGAGGACAATGTCTATATTAAGTGTGGGGGAGAGATTTTAGCAAGTTTCTTTTTGTTAAAAAAAAAAAAAAAAGAAAGGGTTCATTGCATGATTGAATAACTTTTCTCCCTTCTTGAACTGATATGCTTGGAGATGGATGATTGAATTGATGAATTGAGTTTGATGGATGCATACCTTGTGAGATTTTGAGCCTAATGGATGGATTTAACATTTATGTCATTCTCTTCTTTCTTGTGTGATTTTCACTCATGTTAATGACCACTCTAGAACTTGCTTTGATTCTTTTGAGGCTACATTTCACTTGCATGCATGAACATGATTGAGGCCCTCTTTCTTAATTAGCTAGTTTAACCAAATAGCCAACCTTGTTTTCAATATGATATCAAGCACTCTTTTGACTTCTTGAAAATTCTCGATTCTTGCCAACCTTGTATATTTTCCTTTGCTTAACCCCTTTGAGCTTATTTGACCATTCCTTGTTTCTAGCTCATTATGTGCCTTAAATGAGAAATCGTGTTCTTACTTTACCTTAGGGAATAAAAGAACATTAGCTTGGTTAATGGATGAGTTTTTGAACAAGTGTGTGGGTGTGTGTACAAAATGGTTGTTGAAAAAGAAAAGAGTGCCCAAAAAGAAAAAAAAATGTATGTATATAGTTATGTTCATATATATAAAAGAAAAAGAAAAAAAAAAAAAAAAAGAAAAAAAAAACCAAGTGTTTAAAAAAAAAAAAGGATTGGGAAATGAATATGTAAAGGGATATACACTAGAGTTGGGATGAACTTTTATGCTTGTTATTTGAACTCAGCTCTCATTTGCTTTTATTCTCTTTAGTATTTATCTTCTCATATCCATTTTATCCTCTCCTCGTTACCTTGACCTCACTACAACCTTGAATAAAGTCCTCATGATTTGTGTGTGCATGTGTTTTGAGTAGTGGAGAAGTAGAAGATAAGCAAGCTTATGGTAGTGCAATTTTCATGGGTTGAATTGAGTGAAATACCTACCCTTTAAACACTTGAGAGATTGAGAGGAATCTTGTGAAGATCTATCATTCTCGATTCATGTTGAAGATACCTTGATTGTTGGTTTGAGATGTGGAGAATTGTTAACTCATGAATGTTTTGATCCTTGAACCTTTGGTTGTTCTTCTTGATTGTAAAATTTTGGTCTTGAGTTTTGCCCAGGAGTGCAAAAAGCTAAGTGTGGGGAATTTGATAATCACATATTTTATTCATTAAGAAACCCTATGTTTAGTCATTTACACTCTCCATATTCTTAATTGATTGAGTTTGGTATGATTTTGTGAGTTTGAGCTCAAATTGGTCCTAATTGAATATTTTCAGCATTATTAAGATTTGACACTGTTTCTGTATTTTGGCCATAACTTGAGTTCCTAATATCTGATGAACATGAATTTTACCTTGTAGGAAAGCTAAGAGGAATCTCTACAACTTTGATGAAGAGCTCGAAGTCTGATTCAGATGTCTAAGGGACCTAAGTTGACATGGAAGTCAGAATACGGGTTCTGTCAGTAGAATCCAAACAGTGTGCACTCAAAAAAATCATATCTCAAGATGTAATAATGGAGATGGGCTGAAATTTGAACATTGGATATTCAAGATCCAAATAAACAACTTTCATGAAGAACACATTTTGAGAAAAAGAAGTCTAGTAGGTCATTTTGAGCTTGCAAGTCGGAACAGAGGTGCTGAAGTTGGGTTTGAGCAACCTACGGTATTTGGGACATATCTTGGGCTTAAGGAAGCCAAATTGGACGAACCAGCTATCCATTTTATAGCCAAGACAAGGATCTACAACTTTCATGAAGAACACTTTTCATGGTTCTGAATTATAGTGGGTCGTTTTTGGCTTCCAAGTCAGACACGAAATTTTCGTCCTCAACCATCCACTCATCCATCCACTAATCCACTCATCCATCCACTAATCCACTAATCCACTCATCCACTCATCCACTCATCCACTAACTCATCCACTCATACACTAATCCAACCACTTAACCACTCCACCCACTCATCCACTAATCCATCCACTCATCCATCCACTCACCCATTCATGTCCATAATTTCCCACTCACCAAAAGTCCTTTGGCATTTTTCACTAATTCAACCACTCAACCATTCCACTCACTCATCCACTAAACCAATCCACTAAACCAACCCACTAATCCATCCACTCAAACACTCCACTCACTCACCCACTCATCCACTCACTTCCCTTTGTCATTTTGTTACCTTAGACTTCTATAAAAGGCACCATTTATCATGAACAAGATGTAATTCTCCTTCATTTCTCTCTAAGTTTCTTCTTGCTTCTTCATAGTTTCTCATAGTTTTGTATATTTTGATGCTCCCTTTCATGGTAATGGAGGGCTAAGCTACTTTGGGTCAATTTAGAACTCTTGAAGAGATTGTGGTTTGGATTCTTGAGACCTTGGTTATGCATTGTATTTGATTTGTAATTGAATTCCTCTTTTTTCTTCTTCTTTCTTCTTCTTCTTGATCTTGAATGCATGAATGGTGATTCTATTTATGTTGATCTAATTTGATCTTAGTTTAAGATTGAGATTTGTGATGAAACTTAGAACTAATTGATCTAAACTAATCACATAAATGAAGATTGAGATTTGTGATGAAACTTAGAACCGATTGATCTAAATTAATCACGAGAATTGAAGAGGTTAGGTTACTGATTTGTGCCTAAGTTAATTGAATTCGGTACTTGAAATTAACATAGATTTTCATGAATGGTGCGATTGCGGATTTGTGTTTATCACTTGTTAATTGAATTCTAGACGATCGTCTAGTATGAATTCTGGATTTGATGCAGAGATCTCGGTTAGATCCAAATTAACAATTCAATTGCGCTTCAAGTGTTCTATGAAGGGTCTATGATTGAATCCACCCAATCTTGGATAGGTTTCTAAATTGACTGCTCTTTAATTGTTATTTCTTCTTTTAATTTTGTTAAGTGCGATCTTAAACTGTCAAACCCCCCTTTTTGCTAACTTTCACTTGATTTGATCAAATTGCATTTACGATCCTTGAGGAGACGATCCGGTGTTGTCACTGTGCTACAAGCTTAGGTAATAACTTCGGTTATAATTTTGACTGAGTTCGACGCTTGTCAGGAGTCCAAGGTCGATCTACAGGGAATTGATGAAGAAAAATTATTTGAGGTAAGGAAAGGATTTGTCATAACAATAAAGATAATAAAACTTGTTCACAATAAAAAAAGAACTTGTTTGGGTTAGGAGATTCACTTTTGGTAATACATTAAGCACAAGATTTTTTTTTATATATAACTCAATTGAAATTCACGCATAACAGAGGTTCCAATCAAAAAATAAAACATTCGAAGTCCATTTAGAATTATATACGTAGTTATATTATGGTTCTTTTAATTATTTACCAACACTAATACTTATAAATGGGTTCAAGCATTCATTGTGTCAACCACTTGTCTACAATATATCAAGAACTCCACTTTACAAGGAGGGTTTATAAATTAATTGGAAATAAAATACAACACATATAATGACTACTTGATAATATATCATTTAAGTACAAGAAAGAAATTAATCTAACCTTATTTTATTATCAAAAGTTTCACCCATTCACCTAAACAAGATGAAAATTAGTTATTCATAAGCAAGAAGAAAGAAAGAAAGAAGAAGAAGAAGATGAACATGACTTCTATTTAGAACAAAAGAAAATTATAACAAGAAAATCAAATAACATAATAGCATGATCTTCATCTAAAAACCAGATACCCAAGATGATTAGCCAATGCTCCCTTTTATAGAGCTTGAGGAGTACAAAATGATAACAAAGTTATTTAATGAGTGGGTAGATGATTAATGAGTAGGTGGATGATTATTTAGTAGGTAGATGATTAATGAGTGAGTGAATGATTAATGAGTGGGTGAATGATTATTGAGTGGGTGGATGATTATCATGCTTGTCTCTCGACTTGTACCAACTAATTTAACTATCTTCACATGATTATAACTCTATTAAAATGTCATTTTCTAGGAACGTGGTCTTATGAAAGTTGAAGGGTTTTGTCTTAGCTTTCCAATGCCACCGGTTTCAGCTCAATGTAACACCTATATCCCAAGTTATGTCCTAATTAGTGCACCATGCTCGGGTTCTTGTGACAGAACCCGTTTTCTAACTTCCAAGCCCAATTAGCTCCACTATATGTCTGATTGAGACTTCGAGCTCTATACCAAAGTTATAGAGCTTTCTCTCAGCTTTTCTACATAGTAAAATTCATATTTTTAGATATTTAGAACTCAAGATATGGGCGAAATATAGAAACAATGTAAAATCTCAATAATGTTGGAAAAGATCAATTAAATCTAATTTGAACCCAAACTTACAAAACATGACCAAGGTCAATCAATTAAGTACATGGAGAATGTAAATAATTAAAAATGAGGGTTTATTAATGTATAAAATATGTAATTATCAAATTCCTTTACACTTAGCTTTTTGCACTCCTAGGCAAAACACATAAGACCAAGGCTAGGAAACAAAGAAAAACGACACAAATTCAAAAGTTAAAAACACTAAAAGACTCAATTTCTAATGATATTCAAGAATGCAAAAAGTTTATAAACAAGAAAAGCAATCAAATATTCAAGGGATCAAAACATTCATGAGGTAACATTTCTTTGCATATCAAATCAACAAGGAAGGAAACTTCAGTTGAAAAGCAAAAATCAAGAATGATAGATCCTCACAGAATTCACTCTCAATCCCTCTAGTATTTAAAGGTAAGTATTTCACTCTATTCAACCCATGAACAATTGCACTACCATAAGCTGCTTATCTTCTACTTCTCCACTACTCAAAAACATATGCACACAAAAATCTAGACGACTTTATTCAAGCTTGTAATGGGGCCATGGTAAAGGAGAAGGGGTAATATGAATATGACAAGTTAAAATACTAAAGAGAATAGAAGAGCATTAGGGTACAGTGAGAGTGGAGAAGATGTTTGAGAACATTCAGTTTAAATCTCATAAAGAATAGTGACCAATATTTGACTAATGTTTGTTGAAGATCAATCCCAAATTGGTGGGTTGAATTCATTGTTAGGCCTGAACCTTCTCCTTTTCTTCCTATTGTTTCCAAGCATCCACCCTTATTCTAGGTATGGATATATCACATGGTGTATCAGGAGATTCTGATAATCTTTTGATTGCAACAGTGGTCAGCTCTCTTTTGTTTTTCAGCATTTTGCACACACACCCCCACACATGTTCAAGAACTCATCCAATAACAAAGTCAATGCTCTCTTATTCCCTAAGATTGGGTAAAAACATATTTTTTTAAGGCACGTAATGAGTTAAAAACAACAAATGGTCAAATAAGGTCAAAGGAGTTACACAAGGGAAAATATGCAAGGTTAGCTATTTGGTCAAAGTAGCTATTTCAAAATGCCTCAATCATATTTATGTATGCATGTGAAAATGTAACCTCAAAAAGAATCAAAGCAAGTTCTAGAGTAACAATTTCATAAGTGAAAAATCACACAAGAAAGAAGAGAATGTTACAGATATTCAATCCATTCATCAATAGACTCAAAATCTCATAAGACATATTTCTATCATTCTCAATCTATCAATTCACCATCCATAACCAAGCATGTGAAATTTAAGAAAGAAGATAATATGTTCAACCATGCTATGATCCTTGAATTTCAATTGCTTTAAAGGATGTGAGAGTTCATTCACTTGAATCATTCAAAGGAAATCAAACAATAAAACATTATTACTTCCACAAATCAACACAGAATAGTTACTTCCCCAATCTAGATGCGTCTCAAGAGTAATTTACTTTAAGAGTAAAATTACTCCTTACTTTGCCATCCCTAATTGATTTTGTTGTAGGTTTCTAACAATCATATCAATAAACATACTTTTCTAATTTAGATGCATCTCAAGAGTAAAATTTACTCCTTACTCTGTCATCCTTAATTGGTTTAGTAAGTTGCTGACAATCATATCATACTTCCCATTTTTTTAATGTCAATTATCCTTCCCCCCAACCAGATCACAACATTATCCGCAATGTTAAAATATAGATGAGTAAAGGATAGAAGATATTATCTGTTACGGCAATTACTGAAAAAAGAAATCTGACTCAAATTTAAATAGAAACAAAGTACGATAAATAAAATCAAAGGTAAAGGAAAGTTATGAATGAAGTGTCAGATCTGGCTTGCGTTTCATGTTGCTTCCTGTAACATCTCAAAAATTAATAGTTTTAGGATAAATAGTAGTTTTATAATAGTTGTGATTTTTGGGAATTTTTCTGTATTTTTTTGAGAACGTGGAATATTTTAATATTATTTCTCATTTTACGTGCTCACTGAGCGGAGTCGGGATAATATCCCAAAAATTAATAATTTCATGATAAATGATCATTTTATAATATTTGGGGTTTTTGTGAATTTTTTTGTATTTTTCTGTGAACGTGGAATATTTTAATATTATTTCTCGTTTTGCGTGCGCATTGAGCAGAGTTGGGAAAATGAGATATTTTTTTCGAGAATCTTGAACCGTGAAAACGTTGAAGGGGGATCTTACTAAACCTGAGGCTAGACACGATTTACGAGATTTTACATTTTTCGAGATTTTTATTTGATAAATAAAAATCGCATAATAATTTTACTATCCATTAGACAATAAATATCAATTTTTGTTAACTGTAATTTCTGTCCGCTGATAATAAATCTGATACAGCGTTAGTCACATTTTAGAAAACACTTTAATGACATCACCATGGTGACATCATCACCATGATATCACTTTGACTTTTCAAAGGAAGGAAGTTTCCTACCACCTTCCTTTTGGCTTGTTGGAGAAGCTAGGAGGAAGCTTCCTTGCACCTTCCTATTGGCTTCTTCAAGAAGCCAATTCTTTTTTCCTCTTCTCCACCACACATTTTTTAGATCTCTTTGTAGCCACACAATTTAATTCATACACTTACACAAAATACACCTAATTACACATTTCACTTCAAATCACTTTACTATCACTTTCTCTCTCTAACCTTTATTTTCATTTTTCTCTAACTTCTCTCTATCTTCTTCTCTTCTCCTCCTTCTCTCTAACTCCACGGCACCCACCACCACTCCACACTCCATGGATGCTTGATTCAAGCTTCAATCTTCCTTGAATCTTCACTTCCATTGAAGATCTTCCTTTCCTATTGGATCTTTTTCTTTCACAAAAGAAAGTCACCACCTTTCTCTCCTCCTCCTCTCATTTTCGGCCAAGACACCATTTTTGGAGTCTTCAAGCTTTTCTTCCAAACAACCACTTTTCCTTGATCTCCATTACATTCTAAACACTTTTCTAGTTGGAGTCATCTTCAAAAACTCAACATTTCCTCTCCATTTTCTCACCCTCTTCCACGGCCAACACCACCATTTTTTTCCATCCAAGGTTTTTCATCAAACCAACCCTAGATCTTGAATCTAGACACCTTTCTAAGCAACTTTCATGTTGTGACCATCACCAAAATCATCCATTTTCGTTTTGGATCTATCAAGCTTCAAAGTTAGAAACTTTAAGGTAAAGTTCATGACTTTTCTACCTTTTCTCCTCATTTTCGTAATCCTTGATCTCTTAGGTGATCAAGGGTTCCTTTTCTAAGCTTTGATGAGTTTTGATGTCCTTAGGATTTCCTTGAAGGTGTAGTACAAAAATCCCTACAAGGAACCAAGAGGCTTGCTTCCTTGTGCTGTCTTCAAGAGGTAAGAGGGAGATGATCCTCTTCAACCTATCTTGGTAGTAAGGAAACCTTTGTGTGATTGATGATGGAGAAATCCATGTTTATATGTTTACTTTGTTTGGTGATTTTGCATGTTTAAGTATTCTTGAATTGGATTAATGCTTGAATGGTGATCTTAAATATATTGGATATGTTGAAATTGCTTGATCATGTTAGGGTTGTTAAATGGAAAATTTGGAGTTTCCTACCCTAATGTGAGTCTACAGTTTTGGCTAGGATTTTGGGGGTATAAATTGGTTTTTGTACACAAATAAAATGAAGTTTATGTAATTAAAGGTTGAATGATAATGTTGGAATTAATGGATGGGAATTTTTGGAGGGTTTGCTAACCTAAGGTGAGGCCACGGTTTTGGCTTGAAATTTAGGGAAATAGGAATGATTTTGTGTGAACTAAAATTTGAGTGATTATATATCAAGAAATTAATGCATAAAATGGAAGAAATTGATGTTAGTAATGAACTTTGGAGGCTCACGGATTTTTAAGATGAAATGCCACAAAATGTAGTGCAAGAATGGAGACCTAGATGATTGGAAAATTTTAGATCCCTTAAGAACTCATAAAATGGAAAGAATAAAGAACAAGACTTTATCTTGTGGATTTGAATGATTTTGAACACAAAGGAAGAACAAGAGAGTTTGTGAGACTTGCAAAATCCTTAGATAAATTGTATGTGAGCAACAATCGATTAGATTAAGGAACTTGATCAATTTAAAAGAATGAAGCTTGAATGAGGACTTCAAGAGAAATCTCTCTGGAAAATGAATTTATAAGAGATGATAATTTAAGTGGAACTTTGTAATGATCTCATAAGACTTGTTAAGCTAGGGTGAAACCCCGAAATGAACTTCTAAAAGTGTGCTATCACTCTTGAGAAATTAACACTATGCTATTGTGGGTCCGTGCTTGGGACTAAAATTCTGTTAATACTTGAATTGGCCAAATTGTGGCATATTATGGAAAATGTGTATTGTGAAATATATGTGAATATGTTGAATATACATGATTGTGCATGAAGTTAACATGCATTAGACATTTGCTCAGTCGATGACTGTTAAAAGGCTGGATTAGCCTAGGATCATGCAATGAGTCACATGTATTGAATAAATTGCTTAGTCGATGACTGTTAAAAGGCTGAATGAGCCTATGATTACGATTTGAGTTAACGTATTGAACAATTTGCTCAGTCGATGACTGTTAAAAGGCTGGATGAGCCTATGATTATGCATTGAATCAGTATGCACTGAACAAATTGCTCAGTCGATGACTATTAAAAGGCTGGATGAGCCTATGAGTATGCATTGAGTTAACATGCATTAAATATTTGCTCAGTCGATGACTATTAAAATGTTGTATGAGCCTATGAATGAGAATTGGATAGTGTGGTCTATGATGGATCTCTAGGTGCGTCAGGGCGCGGTGATCCCTCTAGTGATGATGTTATCACATTGTAAAACATCTCTAGCCAGAACGCCGATTGTAATGCACTGACAAGGAACCGACAAGCACTATTATTTTCATGGTCTAGCATAGACTGTTTAAGGGGGCGAAGACTACCGGAATGTTCATCTTTGAAATGGAATAGAAAATCTTGGTACCAAGTGCACATGCATTGTGAGTTGGCATATCATTTGGCACTCATTTGTGTGATGATTATACTGTGGTGTTATTGATGCCATGATTATTTGAGATGTTTTAATTGTTCATTATCTGAGACTCTATTGATTGCTTGGGGTATTATTGATGTTTACCTGTTATTGTTGATTCTTACTGCTATGTATTGTTATCCTGCTCTTACTGTTCATTCTATTGTCACTATTGATTAATATATGTGCTGAAATGCTATGTGGGCGCTCTGCGCCATTCTGTTTCTTTACTTGCCATAATTGGTAATGTAAGTTAGATGTCTCACATCTTTCTTGTATTCTTATACTTCATTATATATATATATATATATATATATATATATATATGATAAAAGATCGTGAGGAAGAAGATAAGGGACCACACCTTTACTGATTAGGTTGGGACGATTCATTATTCTCGATTTGGCATCTGGACGAGATCTCTTCGGTTACGTATGATTGCAACTTCGTGGGGGCACTGATGCCTGTCGTGTCGACTGGGACACCGAGTGTCACGTACATATGGGGTTGCGGCTTTGTCTGCTAGTAGTGCCTACCCCACGGATTACTACTTTTCCTTTTTAGTGCTTTGTTCCCGCTGTATTCTATTTGACTATGTAAGTACTATACCTTGTGTTTTCAGTGATTGTGTTAAGGATGACTATAATGTACATATGGAATATGTCTTTATTTCAGTGGTTGTGTATAAAATGGCTGGGTACTAATTATGTTCCATTCGAGACTCCTATTTTCTATTCATGTATAATGGAAATTTTTGAAATTACTGTAATTGGAACTGTGACATGCTTGGATTTAGTAACTGTGATGTAGTGACAATTGCACTGCGGTTACTATATCAAGGGGTGTTACACTTCCCTCACTGCTTCCTTCTGACTAATCTATCTGATCTATTGTTGGATCAGGTTTATAAACAAAAACTTCTAATCTATCAATTAACTCTTCAACAATGGAAGCAGAGATAAGTAGTCTTGCCGAAGGTGTGATAAATTTCTATTCTACAGCATGGTCAAGAAAAGATAACAAACCAAAAAAAATTATTAACATTCAACAAACCTATGGGTTTATGGTGGATGTTCAGTTGGGCCTAAGAGACATTTTAAAAAACTTCTTCCAAAGTACCAAAACCACCTGGTAAGGCAATGAATGTATCAGAGTTTTCAAGCATTGTCTTCATTCGTTCATGCATAGATGATACTTGAAGTTCCTCTCCAATTGTCTTTCTAGTGATGTTCTTTTGAGTCAAAGCTCTAGGAATGATACATAAAACCTGACTGCCTCTTAGAAATGCAGAGAGTGATACAACTTCTATTAACCCACAGCAACCTCCCCCATATACAAGATGAATATTTCTTGCAGCAAGTGTTCGACCAAGAGTGCTTGCTGCATTTACAAACTCTAAACCCTTCCCATACCTAGACCCACAAAATACACAGATATTTTTAAGTCAATGAACAGAAACTCTTTCCATTTCTATATTCAACTTCTCTTTGAATGATTATGAGTTAGAGGAAAGTGAAGAAAATGGAGTGTTTAAATAGCGAAAAGAATGGAAAAGGTAATGATAGCACCTATAAGGGTAGGTTGATTGTTGTCAGAAAAGTTTGAAATTAAGAAACACTTTTTTTTTAATTTTATTTTTAGACTTCAAGAAAACTATCAAGGTAAAGAAGTCTAGAAACTCCTGAAGGATCCTGCTCAAAGGATCGTCTGTCCAAAACCAAAATACAATAAAATTATACAAATATAAAAGAAATATAATAACAAATGGTGGCATATCTTTATACTGTGTGTCATCAATGCAGTAATACCAAGACAGCTCAACCAATCTTGGAATTCTTCTCCCTCTCGCTTGTGGGATATTTTAGATTGAGCTATGACGCATCTAACTAAAATGCATAAATCTGACAGCTATCACCAACGACCACAGCCAGTGAGAGGTCACTGGAGAGCCCATGGCATTAAATCACAAGATCTACCTTAGTTGCATAGTCACGCGAGTATGCTAACACGGGACGCTTCTATCTACCCATCATCTTAGCTTGCTTAAAAGGTAAACTTTGGGACACTAAGAACAGCTCTCTATAGAGCATGGCACACTATCCTTATTTAAAGACCAGAATATGAAGGTCTAAACCTAAGTCAATGATGGGTCAGCCAAGGCTGGGGTTCCACAACTAATTAAAGTCATGGTACTCTTTCCGGACTAACCTTTTTTCAAAATTTTTTAAAGAAGAAGAAAAACAAGATAATATATACATGTTGTTGTGATTATGGCTCACATCTTCCTCTGGTTTTACGTCCAGTAACGGCTTAAATGCCTTCTATGAGTCTAGGATAAGCTTTCTATCCCATTTTCTTATAAATTGGAAAACAGGGTCTTTTAGAGTCAGATTCCTAAGATTGTAATGTTTTTGTTCGTCCTTGAAGAGATTCCACAAATTGAGATTTTCACGATGAACAAATCCACAAGAATGCGTCTCAAAAGTCAATAAGATATCATCTATTGACTCCTTACTCAGTCCATTCTTAATGAAAAATATTTGATCTTCTCAGTTTGTGAAAACTATTCCCAAAGAACGACATCACTTGTTACAATTCCATCGAGCACATTTGTGACAGACTTGTAACATTTTTGCTCTTCTTCTTTTAGAATACGAACTTCTACCAAGACCTAGCATATATGAGTCAAATGACATTGAAGACTCACCTGCTAGATGGACCTTTGCTTCGATTATCCAACATACATCTTCTGGCATACCCTTGTGTATTAACAGTCTCAATCTTTCACATCTAGCTTTGTAGAGTTTTGTTAGAGCATTTTAAGGAAGAGAAGGAAAATGTTTTCTTAAATTTGAGAAAATGACATCCATTTTAAAGGAGAATGATTCATTTATTATGGGAAACTGAAAAATAAACTGACTCGAGAGCCAGGAGTACCGTTATCCATCACTTAACCGAGAACACAAAGAACTACAAAAAAGAAGGCAACAAAATTAGAAAAATTCTATTCATAACAAGGATTAGAAAGAAAGATGAATTCTACCTCATCAACTTAGTTTTTCAGAAATGGTTTGAGTCTTTATCCATTGACTTTAAATACATTATCATTCTTAGGATTCTCAATATCTGTGGCCCCATAAGGATACACATGTTTGACAACAAAGGACCACTCCACCTAGATCTCAATATTCCATGGAATAGGTGCAGACGAGAATTATAAAGCAGAACTTTTTGACCAATTTCAAAAGATTTTCTCAAAATTGACTTGTCATGAAAAGCTTTTGTTCTAGCTTTGTAAATTTTTGAGTTTCCATGTACATCATTTCTCAATTCCTCAAGTTCATTTAATTGCAATTTGCGTATCTTGCAAGCATCATCAAGGTTTAGGTTGAAAGCTTTAATGGCCCAAAATGCTTTATGTTCCAAATCTACAGGCAAGTGACAAGGTTTTCTATAGACTAACCGATAGGGTGATATACCCAAAGATGTTTTAAAAGCAGTATGGTAAGCCCAAAGTGCATCGTTTAGCCTTAAAGACTAATCTTTACGATTTGGGTTAACCATTTTTTCCAAAATTTGTTTAATCTCCCTATTTACTAATTCAACTTGTCCCCTTGTCTAAGGGTGATAATGGGTGGCAATTTTGTGTGTAATGTCATATTTCTTCATTAAAGATTCAAATGGTTAATTGCAAAAATGTGTTCCCCCATCACTGATGATAGCTCGAGGGATTCCAACTCGACACAAGACATTTTCTTTTAAAATTTTGAAAACAGTTTTATGATCATTCTATCAGTATGGAATTGCCTCAATAAGATCGAAATTTGTTCAATGCAAATATTACATCAAGTAGTTCTTTTCAATAGTTGTATAATTCATTTGTGCACTATTTAAAGTTCTACTTGCGTAACAAATCACATGAGGCTTAACTTCCTTTCTTTGGCCTAAAACAGTGCTAACAACAAAATCACTAGCATCATACATCAACTCAAAAGGCAAAGACCAGTCAGGAGATTGCATGATAGGAGCAGATGTTAGAAGATCGATTAATTTTTCAAAAGATTTTTGACATTCTTGAGTCCAATCAAATGGTGCATCTTTCATCAAAAGATTATATAATGGTCTAGATATGGTACTAAAGTCCTTAATAAATATTCTATAGAATCCAGCATGTCCTAAAAAGGAACGAACTTCTTTGACTATTTTTGGGGAAGGCAAATAAGCAATTAATTCAACTTTGGCCTTATCAATTTCAATTCCTTTAGAAGATATCACATGACCTAACATGATTCCTGAGGTAATCACGTAATGTCATTTTTCCCAATTTAGCACAAATCATTTTTCTTCGCATTTTTTAAGAACTTTTTCTAAATTATCAAGATAATTTTCAAATGAATTTCCAAAAACTGTCAGGTCATCCATGAAAACTTTTAAATAATGCTCAATTATGTCACTAAAAATACTTAGCATGCATCTTTGGAATGTTGCCGGAGCATTCCAAAAGCCAAAAGGCATTCTTCTATATGCAAAAGTATCAAAAGGGCATGTAAAAGTAGTCTTTTTATGATCATCTAATGCAATTGATATTTGATTATAACCTAAATAATCATCAAGAAAATAGTAGTATGGATGTCCTGCTACCCTTTCCAGAATTTGATTAAGAAATGGCCAGGGAAAATGATCTTTCCTAGTAGCAGCATTTAATTTACTAAAATCAATACATATACGCCAACTAGATGAGACTCGCGTAGGTATTAATTCACCTTTTTCATTTTCAACCACTATTATTCTAGATTTGTTAGGCACAACTTGTGTAGGGCTTACCCACTGGCCATCAGAGATAGGATAGATAATTCCAACATTAAGTAATTTAAGAACTTCAGCTCTAACTAACTCTTTCATGTGTGGATTTAATCTTCTTTGAGGTTGTTGAGATGTTTTAGCATTATCCTCTAAATGTATTCTATGTGTACATATTAATGGATTAATGTCTTTTATGTCATTTAATGTCTATCCAATTGTACTTTTATACCTTTTAAGTACTTCTGTTAATATACCTTCTTGTTCTCCAGTAAGGGAAGAGGAAATTACCATTGGAAAGCTTTGCTCTTCTCCCAAAAATATGTACTTCAACCCAACAGGAAATGGCTTTAGTTCCAGTGTGGGTACTTCTTCATGGGTATTATTATTCATGAGTTTTAGCTCTTCAAATCTTGGCTTTCATCCTTTGTACTCAATTACCTGTGTACAATCAAGCAAAGAGCATATTTCAGAAATATCATCATCTAATTGTATGTCTAAATCAAATGAATTGATTAAACAAATTTCTAATGGGTCAGAAGAACTCCTTGTTTGAAGATGGTCATCTACAATGGCTTCAATCCCCTCAACTTCTTTCTTTTCATCAAGGACTTCCTGCGGTTGCTTGCATATGTTAAAAACATTGAGTTCCAGTGTCATATTTCCAAATGTTAGCTTCACCACTATATTTCTACAATTTATCAAAGCATTAGATGTTGCTAAAAATGGATTACTTAAAATAATAGGAATTGACTTGCAACTATCAACCATAGGTTCAGTATCCAAGACAATAAAACCCATAGGATATATGAATTTATCAACTTGTACTAACACATCTTCCACTATTCCTCTTGGAATTTTAATTGAACTATCGACAAGTAGAAGAGTTACAGAAGTTAGTTTTAACTCACCCAAGTTGAGACGTTGATAAACTGAATATAGAAGCAAATTAACACTAGCACCAAGATCAAGTAAAGCTTTTTCAATTTTATGTTCTCCAATAATACATGAAACTGCAAGACAACCAGGGTCTTTATATTTCAAGGCATTTTTATTTTGAAGAATGGAACTTACCTGTTCGGCCAAAAAAGCTTTCTATTTCACATTTAGTTTCCTTTTAACAGTGCACAAGTCCTTCAAATAATTAGCATAAGAAGGAATCTGTTTAACAGCATCTAACAGAGAAATATTGACCTTTACTTGTTTTAAAATTTCAAAAGTTTTAGGGTTATAGTTAAATTTCTTAAATTGTTTAATGCTTGAGGAAATGGGGGTGAAAGCGAGAGTTTGGTCTCTTTTTGGTTAACTTCTTCATTTTCTTGGGAAATTGGTTCATCATCTTTCTCACAAGGTTCGAGAATTTGTTTTTCAACAACCCTTCCACTCCTAATAGTTATCACTGACTTGACTTGATCTATTTGTTGGTTTTCTGAACTACCCTCATTTAGACTGTACTGACCCTTGGGATTTGGTTGAGGTTGAGAATGAAATTTTCTTTTCTCACGAATGGTGAGTGCAGAAGAAAGTTTAGCAAGAGTATCTTTTATATCAATCATGGCTTGAGTATTTTGGTTGTTAATGGCCTCTTACTTTTTCATGAATGAATGCAATATTTCTTCAAGGTTTTTCCTATATGGTGGGACATAAAATACATATCATTGAGAATTTTGAGAGCCTTGTTATGCCTGAGGAGGTGGTGGTTGCACGAATTGTGATTGATTATTATTCCTCCAGCTGAAGTTCGGGTGATTTCTCTATCCCGGATTGTATGAATCTAAAAAAGAAGAAGTAAATGATTTTTTAAAATTATTCATTACATTTACTTGTTCATGTACAATTTCTTTAAAAATAAGAATTTTTGGACATTCATTTGTTGAGTGTCCTAATTCATCGCAAATGTCACAAATTTCTTCATTTTGCACATATTTAATTTCTTTTACTTTCCCTGATTCCATAGCTTCAATCTTTCTAGTCAAACTGGTAAACCTTGCATTTAGATCTTCTTCTTGACTAAGGTGATATTTTTCTTTATTAGCACTTGCAAGGTTAGATCTAATTGAATTTTCAGAAGGGTTAGTACCATGCCAAGATTGAGAATTTTCAGTCAACTAGTTTAAATAGTCTAAAGCTTCTTCAGGTTCTTTATCAAGAAACTCGCCATTGCACATTGTTTTCACAAATTGTTTAGTTTCATGTGTTAAATATTCATAAAAGAAGCTTATAGTGTGCCATTTTTCAAAATCTTGATGTGGGCAAGAATTTAACAAATCTTTAAAATGTTCCCAACATTAAAAATATGCTTTATTTGAATTTTGGTAAAAAATTTGGATTTGTCTTTTCAAAGCATTGATTTTATGTGTTGGAAAAAATTTCTTTAAAAACTTACCTTGCATTTCTTGCCATGTGCCAATTGATCTTGGTTTCAAATGTTAAGCTAAGTTTTTGCTTTATCTTTTAAAGAAAAAAGAAACTATTTAAGCTTAACAATTTCTTCAGTGTAATTTTGGTCATTGAAAGCGATACATACTTCCTCAAATTCTTTTAGATGTAAATATAAACTTTCATATTCTAAACTATGGAAATTAGGAACTAAGGAAATCATACCTAACTCAAATCTAAAATTGCTGGCATTAAGTGAAAAGATAAAACATGATGAACTAGAATTTCAAGGTGGTTGCAAATATTTACGTATGGTTTGCAACAGTTTATTTTCATGCTCATCATGTACACTTTCATTTTTAGTCATTGTATCAATTGTGTGTGATTGTGATTCAAACAAATTAATATATAAAGTACCAAGATTAATTTTAACTAAACAGCCAGAATTTGAATCACGATACTAATTAAGTATAAATAAATGACTTAAAATATAAAAATAAAAATGTACAAGTTAGTGGTATAAACTAGCCATTAAATATTAAGCATAAATAAATTAGTAAGTTAGAAAGTATAAATAAGTGACATAAATAGGTTAGAAAATTAGAAGGTTAGAAAGCTAGTAAGTTAGAAGGTTAGAAAGTTAAAAAATTAAAAGAGTAAAGAAAGAATATACCAAATAATGAAGTTTACTTAAAGAAAGAGAACATCAATAAATTAAAACTTCAAATCAAGTCCCCAGAAACGACGCCAAAAACTTGAAGCAAATTAAAAGATGAAAACCCAAATGTAGGTTGTCTCAAGTAATAAATTTCTCAAGAGTCCGAGGTCGATCCATGGGGAATTGATGAAAAAAAATTCTTTGAGGTAAGGAAAGGATTTGTCATAATAATAAAGATAATAAAATTTGTTCACAATAAAAAAAGAACTTGCTTGGGCTAGGAGATCTACTTTTAGTAATAAATTAAGAACAAGATTACTTTTTTTATTACTCAATTGAAATTCACGCACAACGGAGGTTCTAATAAGAAAATAAAATATTAAAAGTCTATTTAGAATTATATACGTAGTTATATTATGGTTCTTTTAATTATTTACCAACACCAATACTTGCAAATGGGTTCAAGCATTCATTGTGCCAACCACTTGTCTATAATGAATCAAGAACTCCACTTTACAAGGAGGGTTTTTAAATTAATTGGAAACAAAATATAACACATATAATGACCACTTGATAATATATTATTTAAGCACAAGAAAGAAATTAATTTAACCTTATTTTATTATCAAAAGCTTCACCCCTTTCACCCAAGCAAGATGAAAATTAGTTATTCATGAGCACGAAGAAAGAAAAAGAGAAGAAAAAGATGATGAACATAACTTCTATTTAGAACAAAAGAAAATTACAACAAGAAAATCAAATAACATAATAGCATGATCTTCATCTAAAAACCAGATGCCCAAGATGATCAGGCATTGCTCCCTTTTATAGAGCTCGAGGAGTACAAAATGACAATGAAGTTATTTAATGAGTAGGTATATGATTAATGAGTAGGTGGATGATTAATAAGTAGGTGAATGACTATTTAGTGGGTAGATGATTATTTAGTGGGTGGATGATTAATGAGTGGGTGGATGATTATTTAGTGGGTGGATGATTATCATACTTGTCTCTCCATTTGTACCAACTAATTCAACTATCTTCACACGATTATAACTCTATTAAAACATCATTTTCTAGAAAGTGGTCTTCATGAGAGTTAAAGGGTTTTGTCTTAGCTTTCCAATGCCACCGATTTTAGCTGAATGCAACTCCTACAACCCAAGTTATGTCCTGATTAGTGAACACTTTTCGGGTTCTAGTGACAGAATCCATTTTCTGACTTCCAGGCCCAATTAGCTTCACTAATGTCTAATTGAGACTTCGAGCTCTGCATCAAAGTTATAGAGCTTTCTCTCAACTTTCCTACAAGGTAAAATTCATAATTTTTAGATATCTAGAACTCAAGATATACAGAAACAGTGTAAAATCTCAATAATGCTGGAAAAGATCAATTAAGCCTAATTTGAACGTAAACTTACAAAACATGACCAAGCTCAATTAATTAAGTACATGGAGAGTGTAAATAATTAAAAATAAGAGTTTATTAATGTATAAAATATGTGATTATCAAGCGTCGGAGTTTTCCCCAAGTTTGTTTTGCAGGTGCTTGATCCATGCTTAAGTCCCCCAAATTTCCTTTAATCCTATTCTTGCAGAATAAAATTGCATTATGGTTCTCTTGAAGAAGAAAATTGTGTTTGGAATGCTTTTATAGTGCTTAGAGTTGATAAAAATGGAACCAAGTTATCATGGCACAAGTTGGTGGTTTAAGGACTGAATTCTTGAAGAATTTGTTTTTAGTTTTGGAAGTGCAATTGGAGCATCCTGATTCTCTCTGGAACAAAACAATCTTGGTGCTTTTGAAGAAGAAAAATCAATTTTTGAATTGCATATATGGTGGTTTAAGGAATGAAAGTAAAACCAACCTTAAGCTAGCATGAATCAGTAATTTTTAGTAACTTTGGATTAGACAAATCAGATTTGAGATGTATTTATGGTGCCTAGAGTGGATAAAAGTAAAGTAAAGATAAGATAAATCTCAAAGATGGCTTATGGTAGCATTTTTAAAGATATGGTTGTTTGAGGATTCCTTGTTCTGGCAAAGCATAACTTGTTAGGAGGAGCAAATAATTGGTTATTTGGCCTTTGGAATAAGTTTGGCACGTTGAACTACTCTCTACCAAGATAAAATAACAGATTATGAGAGACTTTTAATCGATTATTAAGCATTTGGAGTGTTATAGTGGTCTCTGGAACAAAAGAATAGCTAATTATGGACAGTTTATAATCAGTTATTCAGTCACACAAAGGCTATAATTCACTCAAATAACCAATTACACCTTTTCACTTAACCAATTATATAGCTCCACCTAACCGGTTATCTCACCTGGCCGAGACTTATCATTTTTCTCATATACTCCAATAACCAGTTACTAAATACACCTAACCGGTTATTGACCTCCTTAAAACAACAACTCGTGACTTTCTCTCCTCATTCATGACCCCCTTCCTCCATTGTCATCCTCTTCCTCTTCTTCTCTCAAACGCCCACTCACACGCATTCACTCAAATGCCTCTACCACTCCAGATCCAACCAAAATCCACCACTAAATCTCACCTTCATCACTTTCCATCAATTTCTACCAATCAAAACCTCCATTTTCTTCCAATTTTTTTTATCTCCCCTCTATTTTCTCTCTCCTAAACCGAGCCCTAGCCTCCATTAACAACCATGGCAAATAGTTTATCTCACCCCAAGGGTTCTCACACCAAAAGTCCTAATGTACCCTTGCCAACACCCATTTCACCCACTGACCAAGACTTCTCCATCAGTCTAAATATTGGAAGGTATTTCTCTCACAAAAATTAGATGAAAACATACACACTGCAGTTTCATGCGCGATGCCTCATTCAGCCTAAGTACATGGACTGGGACTTCTTCATCAGAGAAGGATTCATATCCCTTACAGAACTCTTAGAATTCCACAGGTTGAAAACTCTTATTACCACCAACCCTGGGTACTTCTATCTTGAACCCACAAAAGTTTATTTCTATAATTTAAACATTGTTGGTGGAAATCAGGTTTTTGAATTTAAGAGGCATAGAATCATTGTGACACCAGGTCAGTGGACTCCTCTATTTAGCCTCGCTAACTCTGGAGCAAGACTTACTATGGATAATCATAATTCATGGGAGGAATTTGATAGAGACCAAGCTGTAGAGGGCATGCTTCAACTAAACATTCAAGTGTCAAAGGGGTGTTTCACTACTGGCTTTCTAAATTTAGAGGATCGTTTTCTTCACTTTGTGGTAGTTCATATCTTAGTACCAAGGGTGAGCAACTACGCCTTGGTTGAAGAAGAAGACATATTTGTAATGTGGGCTCTCAAAAGGAGCATGCAAATCAATTGGCCACATTACATCATGCACTATATGATGAAAGCTAAGGAAAAGGCAATGATGGATCTACCTTACGCCTTCATAGTGGCTAAGATTTTGGATCAATATAAGGTCAACTTAGAGGACAATGGAGTCATTTACACTACCAATTCCCACAAGTTTGGAAAAGCCTCTCTAAACTGCATGCACGTGAAGAAAGTCAATGGTGAATGGATCTACGGTCGTGGACATGAGGCAGCAGCATAGCAAGGAGGAATTCTCGCTGCCCCTACTGATGTGCCTATGGAAGAGGCCCCTGCAACCCATGATGATCGCATCCTGGAAGCCATTGCCAACATGCAGGTTAATATTGAAGCCCGGATTGCGGATCTTAAGGCTTATTAAGAACATAGCAACCCAGCTATCTATGATCGCTTAATGTTTATGGTCTACCCAACCTTGAATTGGTGGATAGTCCCTTTTGCTAACCACAAGTGCATAGGTCGCTCAAGTAATAAAAATGATGAGTAGAGATCGTTCCCATGAGGAATATGGTTACTTTCTAATGCTAAATATTGAGCTACAGCTTAACTAATTCTATTCAAGCAAATGTAAATTAGAAACGAGGTTGATTAATTAAAAAATCAAAGCATAAAGAAAAGATAAAGATATGGTTGAGAACATAGGGAATCCTTTTTCACCCCCTACTTCAATTGATAACATGCAATCCATTCAAGCAATACAAACGATTAGATTAGGTTAGCCTAAGAAACTAACTTAGTTAAAAGCCTATATCTAGGTCGATTAACCTTATGTCATTTACTTAGTTCACTATGTGTCCATGAGAACTAGAGCAAACAACAAGCATTAAGATTGATTCTCAACTATGACTATGCATGGCTAAGAGGTATATGTCTATCCTATTACTGAATCAATCTATCCTGCTATTGGAATGAAATGGAACATGCATTTGCCATATGTATGATCTAAAACCCAAAGTCTTATGTCTAGGTCCATTAGATTTCATCAAATCACCTAAATGCTAATCAAATAAGTAAGAGCATTAGGCACATTATGATAAAACAAAACCCAAATCATTCAAATAAACTCAAAAGAGTACAAATAAATCAATATTCATAGGGGGATCCAAAGAATACCCTATACACAGCTTAGCTACTCATTGAATACGAAAATGTATTACAAAAATTCATATTCAAGATAAAGAGAAGAGAGAAAGAAGAAAGAACAGAATATGAAGCCCAATGGGATGAGCCTTCAAGCTTGAATCTTCCTTCAAGATGAAAAGAGCCTCCAATCTAGGCTCCTTCAACTCTCTTTCAGCCCATAAATGAAGATCTAGCTGTTGGGTTCCCCAAAAGATCTAAGCTAAAAGAGTAAAATGAAAGTTTTCTAAGAGAAAAGAAGAGAAACCTGAGAGAGAGCCTGAAATCTATGTAAAAGGTATTTATAAGCCCACAAATTTCGCCCTTCACGCCGTGGAGTTACACAACATGCGCTGCGACACGTAAAAATTAAGGCACTAGCGCTGCGGTATTCACTTCCTTGGGTCGTAGCGTTAAAGTCTCTGGTTCTCAGGGTGCACTGGTAAAGAGTAGGATGCTGCGACATAATCATGCTAGCGTCGTGGCGTGATGTACTGAAGAATGTCTTGTGATTTCTCTTCTAATATAGGGTCTTTGCTTGCACCAAGTTGGTTCTTTTGGGTTCAACCTGTAGTTGAGAAATCACCCAGTCAAGTACAAATGTAATCAAGCTCAATCAAATCAAAGATTAGGAAGAATTTCAACAAGATTAGACAGAAGATCTCAATATAGATTTCACATGAAAATGAGGCCAAAGCCTTCCAATAATGCATAACAACAAAGACAAAGCCATCAATAATGCATAGAGATAGGGCACAAATAGCTACATTCTGTGGAGTTATCACACTTCTAAACCTAAGTTTTTGCTAGTCCTCGAGCAAAACAAAGTCAGACTATACTTGCAAAGACAACCTCAACTTCAACTCTAGTGTATGATGATTGCAAAATAAGAATACGCATGCTTCAAAATCTGGTCTACACATACACAATCCTTATCATACCAACAATCAAAGTTTTGAATCATGCATGGTCTATTTCCCACAAACATGCAAGTCAAACCTCTTCATTTCAAATCATACTCAACCAGATTAACTTATGAGCAAACACATGAATATAAATCAAAGAATCCACAAAATTGTAATGCAACTCTCTCTCTACTAATGTAAATGACATATCAATAAGGATCAAAAGGGTCTTTATCAACTTGTAATGTAAGGTTGTGGTTATGAGGTGAAGAAGAAAGGGGAAAGGATAACAAACAAATATTAAGAAACAAAAATATGTAATTTCAAGACTTGAGAACAAGTGAAAATAGTAGGGTATTCAACATCGAAAGATCAAAACTCGCCAGAACCATGCAATGCTTTTTATTTTTAACTTTTCCTCTTTCTTTATTTGTTTTGCTTGTCTCTTTTCTCTTTTTTCCTTTTTTATATACTTATACAAAGCAATCTTTTTCTTTTTCTTTTATTGCATTTGGTTCTTTCATGCTCATTTTTGTATTTAAAAATATTAATACCCTTAATCACTGAACTCACTTCAAGAAATAATATACCATGCACTCAACAGACATTGATAGTAGGAAGAAAATGTAATGCTTTCACATGCATTAGAATGGTTAACATGGTAACGAACACAATGGTAATGAAAAACAAATAAGGCCAACAATTAACAAGCTTCAAAGGGGACCCATGGATGTCATCCTTAAAAGGGTAAGTTTGAAAGGCTCAATCGATCCAAAGAATGCCCTAATTATTTCCTCAATCATGCACAATTTAGGATTTCAATTCAAGATAGTTGCAAAATAATTTTAGAGATAGATTGACAGTGAAAGCATGTACTAACCAAAAGTATTCTCTAGAAAAGCACTCAAATCCAATCTGAAGCCAAACAAGCATAGGAATAGGAAATTTGTCATGCATAAAAAAAAATCTAGATTGATCGGCATGCTCCAAAGATAGTATAAGGATTCAAAGAAAATGTTGAGGTTAATTTATATCCTTAATTATTATTTGGCAATCATTACACTAGCTAATGGCATCATGTTAAGGATTCAAATAATTTCACAATATCAAACATGCAAATCAGCCATTATGTGCACCAAATAATATAATAAACAACAAAAAATAATACTAAAAATATAAAAAATTAAACTAATAATATTTAAATACTAATAAAAAATGTATATAACTGAATAAAACACTAAGACACCCCCCAAACCTGAGAGAAAGCAAGTGTCCTCACTGTACATCATACTATACAAGTATGCATGAAGGATCCAAAACTTGGTCTTTACTATACAGGTACAATATATGTCTGACAAACACGTTTATACAAAACAAGCCACAGGGGGATATATACAAAACCATAAAACTAAGTACAACATTAATATATACAAGAACAACTATACCAGGTCTTCAATGCTTTGCCTTACTCATGCATTGATCCTTCGCTAGATTTATCATGGAAATAGGAAAATGGGGTGAGAATTTACAAATTCTCAGTAGTAAGTTTAAAACATGATATCACGATAAATCTAGCTACTTCGGGGAAAAATAAGTTTCTCATAAGCATTTGGAAAGGTTGCAGCCAAAAACTAATCTTTTCCTTTCTCGAGGCAGACAATTTATTTCTTTGCAAATATGGTGTAATTATCACATTATAAACTAATATAAGTAAATATATTCATTCACATCAGAATATGGCTACAACAAATATATAAAGCACCTCTTATCACACTAGGAATAATAACAATCTCTCTCTACGTATTACTCTTAAACCAACCATTATTCTTAGTCCTCATTGTTCAATAAAACAAGATAATCGCCCATACAATTGTCATTTTATGCTATGCATTATGTCATATGATTATGCCTAAGAAATGTCCTAAGCGTATGCTTGTGTAAAGTTTTATTTTAGAAAACACATCATACTTGCTTATTCCCAAGAACTCAATTCCTTGTATTTTCTAGGTATGAAGGGGTACATAACCTCCTTACACTACGTGGTAATGAATGGCCGCCTTCACCTCACATGCAAAGTTATTTTCAACATCATTCATTTACTTTTCATACTAAGCATCACAAGGTTCATACTTAACCAAGTGCAAGTGGAAAATTAGCAAACATTTAAATTTAGCTCTACTTATTATATAAGGAACCAAATATCATGTTCTAGTACCTTTTCTAACTCTATCTTGAATAACAAGAGAGTAATCTAGCTCTACCTTGGATAACAAGGAAGCAAAATCTCATACCTTTATAGGTATGCTAAGTGGTTATTCCTTTCTTAGAATACCTCTACTAGTATCTCAACACATTTTAGAAAGTATGCATGAAGGATCCGAAAAAGTAGGGGCCTCCATTACATCAAAACAAAAGTCCTAACACATTTTGGACCTGGTGCCTAGGCGCCCACTATGGTGCTTAGGCGCCCATGACTAGCGCTCAAGCACCCTTGATTGGTGCTTAGGAGTTCTGCTCATGCATCAAGCTGAAAAAATTTTGGGCATTGGGCACCTAGGTGCTAGTGCACCAGAACGCCTCCCCTGTATTTCTAGTCATTGGGCGCCTAACTCTGGCGCCTAGGTGCTAGTGCACCAGGAAACAAGTTTCCCTGTTCTATTGATGTATAACCAGATTCCACCCCTTTTAACACAGGTTCTAGTAATTTCTAACATCAACCATGATCTCTAATCTTGTTGTAACCCTCAATCACTTTACTTAAAACACAAACATGATTAAAATGAATCAAAAGCTCATCTTTCATACCCATTTTTTTAACTCAAAATTCATGGAAGAACAAGGACATACACAAGTCTTAAATCACAACCATGCTTCAAACAAGCTAAGAACAAACCATCTTCAAGCTTAAAAACAAGAATCAAGCATGGAAACCACAAACTAACGCTCAAACCCATTTTTGTTCAACAAACAAACATCATGCAATAAGCTGAAGAAATGGAAGGATAGAGTTATGGTACCTCACTTTGTGTAGATGAAGCTCAAACCTTGGCCTTGCCTTACTTCTTCTTGCTCATTTCCTCTTCCTCTTTCCCTTCTTTCTTTCCTTTCCTTTTCTCTTTTGTTTTCTCTCGTCCTGTCTCTATTTTTCTGCTGTAATTTTCGTGTGTGAGAAGTGAAAGAAGCATAGAAAGTCAAAAGAAACAAGATAAGATCATTTGAAAACAAAGGCCACTTGAGTTATGTACTGAAACTTTATATCTGTTAGGAATAATTTGATCTTACTATATCAAATTTTCTAACTTTCAAAAATGTTAAAATAAATCCTAGGATTCACCTAAATCCTAGTTTCACCATTTCTATAACTTTCCAAATATCTAACTCATCAATCCGGTATTAAAACACTCATGCAGTGTACTTAAAAAATACCAAACTGATTTAGTTGATTCTCAAAAATTAACTACACCATATTCCACCTATTTGTGACCTAGAAATAAATTTTTCATATTTATTTCCCTTATCTAAGCAATTTATAATATTATTTGAGTCATTATAAGCTACTTTACACATTCTGTATTGCAGCAAAGTGCCAAAATTAACTCAGAATGTCAGAAAATTAAAAAGGCATGTCTTGCAAGTATTATGGTACCTTTATATCCATAACCAATACTAACATGCTAAGGAGGATGTTACACTCAACTTTTGTTATAGAAAATATGATGAAGCTTTTGTTGGATAATAAAGCAAAGAAAATAGACTTCAGAAAGAGAAAATAAGAACTTGTAGCACGTTTAAGAGGATATGAAGATGATGATATTGAAGGTTTTCTTGATGAAGACAACACTATAAGGTAACCTACTAAAGAAAGCATTGTATCATAGAGACAATGGGAAGACAGGCAAAGATTTAGACAACAAACTTGAAGATTGGATTCTATATATAAAGGTGGAGGCAACTTTCATGCCAGTGGCAGTAGCAGAGCTTCTTGTCAACATCAACCAAGCTATCTTGAACGCAGATTGAGGTCAGTGGATATTGATTTGGCTAAAAGTAAAAGTATGAAACAGACCAAAATTACTACAAAAATGATGAAAACACTAAGAAATAAGTTAGCAGAAGCAATCTCTAAATTTATAATATATGAGCGTCTTCCTATGAACTTATGCAATTCTCCATGGCTACACATTTTACTCACTGAAGTTGTAGAGTTAGGACTAGGAATTAAATTCCCTACTTTTTATGAGGTTTTAGAGGTGTACTTGAAAAATGAATACTAGTCTATGAAACAATATATAAATGATGAGCTTAAACCAACATGGAAGGAAATGGGGGTGACAATAATGTATAATGGCTAGACAAATAGTATAAATCACATGCACATTATGAATTTCCTAGTGTATTGCAGCAATGGAACAATGTTCTTAAAATCTATTGATACTCCTAATGTTCCCAGTAGAAACACTGATTATTACTTTAAGCTTCTTGATAAAGTTGTGGAAGAAGTTGGAGAAGATAATGTTGTCTAAGTGGTCACTGATAATGAGAAGCCACTAAAAGCCTCTGGTTTAAAATTGATGGACAAAAGACCATGTAACACCTTCCTTAAGATGTCACATTTACGACTAATTATAATAAAACCTTACCCAAATTATAAATCATTTATTAACATATAATAATATAAGTTGTAAAAATTTTCTTTTTGTACATTATATCATTAAATAAAATAAAAGAACATGAAATAAAACACTATTAAATACACACCATAATTATGCATATGATTTTGTTTTTAAAGATATAAATAATTACATACTACAAACTATTTAACAAAGCAGTAAATTGTTTAACTCATAATAAACCATAAACTAGCCCAAGTACACATCTAAAAGTTCTAATCCTCCGAAGGATCCTCCTCTGGGAGATCATCGAAAGACAGAAACCCCAGATGTCGTGTAGTCCTACGAACAAGAGTCTGTGCTATCGACACACTACTAAGCTCACTAGGGGCATGGAAACGACCACCCCAATAGCACCTAATAGACAAGGGCAACTCCAAATGTACATAAACAGTCGTAGAAAACATAGGGACTCCATCATATTCCCTACTGAGGGACACAGTCAAACGTCCCACATAAACCACAGTCTCTCTATCAGCTTGTAGACGCCAGGCTTCGAAACCCCCATGAAACTCCAATTTCACGAACTCCAGAAAACTCGGTAGCGCCATAATGCATCAGAATCAATCCAAATGATAAGGATGATCTAGAGGTTCACCCTCTTCGCACTGATCACCAGACTATTGTTCCTCCTCATACTGACAACCTAAAGGTTGCTTCTCTTCTCCTTTCTCAAAGTCTTTACCGAACATAAATAATAATATAGAAATGCATACAAAGAGGTGAGACAATCTACATCACTACTAACATGGCAGTATAGAAAATGATAGTACATATAGATACAACATTTAATACATCAAATCATGTTATCACAATATACATAATATCTCAGATCAATATAAATATCACATCATGATGCAGACCACATATGCAGATGTACATAGACTCGTTCCTACTCCATGGAGCTAACCACAAACGTTAGAGAGAATGATCTAGTAGATCTATCTGTAACTTCGGCTGCCCCAGCCAAGTACTACACAATCTAAACATCATGTACAATGGGCATTGTACCGGACAGTCTACGCTAGATTGTGATTAAGAATAGTGCTTTTTTGAGATCTCTAGTGTGTTACCTGGTACCACGGCCCAGAGGAGCTACCAACTGTCCACATGTGGAATTCTCTGCACCCAATGCCTCCAAGTTCACTCAATGAATACTATGCCTATCGAACTCGTACTACAGTGTAATTCATCTCTTAGGCAACTTGCCAATATCAACCAAATTGACACATTTCTCTATGCATGGTGCATGAGCCAAAATACACAAATCACAATACTATGATTTCTCATAAACACACGTCATCACTTGACAGTACCATTTTTCAACATAACTGGGTCCACCACTTTAACCTGACAGTAAACTGTTGTTATTCTCAATCGCGTAAATATTTTATCGCATTTTCACAATCACGCAACCTTTTTCTAACATTTTCAAATCGCGTAAATATTTTTCGATGTTTTTGAAATCGCGTAACGTTTTTAAATCATTTTCTCAATCGCGTAACGTTTTTAAATTGTTTTCTTAATCTTGTAGTTTGAAAATCATTATTTTAAATACGCGTAAGGTTTTTCTAATATTTTTCAACTACGTAAAATATTTCTTTACTTTCTAAATTAAATTTTGAAACTTTCTCCATTATATATTTATTTTTAGCTTTATTTACAACATTTCCCCTTGAAAATCCTTTAAGTAGTATTTTCTATCTTGTTTCCTTTAAAAATTACCATTTATGGATTTAATCAATATTTACAATTTCGAAACTTGCTAATGCGCTTCAAAACCCAAAGGGTGAGCTATACGTTAATACTTTTCAAGTATTTATTTTATTTCTCATCCTTACTTAATTTCTCTAATTAAGCTCTAAAATAAATTCATTCATTTTATTCTCTATAATCCATTTAAATTGAGTTCTCTTTGATTTACATATCCTATGCTAGGGAAATAATTTTGGATTAAAAACATCATAAGTAGGCATGTTGGCCAAAAATTATTCTATGCTTTATAAACATATTTAATTACTTCCCATCATCTAATCTCTTGTAAAAATTCTTAATCCAATTTATTATTGTTAAATCACTTAATCCATGATTAGGAAAATAATTTAGGACATCTTGGTCGTCTTGGTGGTGGTGAAGTCGTGAGCTTCATAGGTTCTTTGGAACCCTCATGCAATTCTTTTTCATGTTATTCACATCCTACTACATACAATAACTATCATGCCTTCATACATACATATTAAAACATATATCAAAGCTATAGACATGCTTGCATAGAAAATCATCACAAATGGGAAAAACTTTAAACAATCAAGTGAATGAATCCTTATGGATTCTTCACCACAAACACATCCATTTTCTCACCACCAATACATGGTTGATGAGATTAAATCTCCCTCTTACCTTTAAGGAAGATAAAAACCCTTCTTGCTTGATCCTATGGATTTCGTGTAGCCTCCAAGAGACTCCTAACAAACTTAAACAAATTACAAAATCATAAACTAAGCTTTGAAAAAGGAAAACCATGGATCAATCATGGCTTAGGACTTCAAAAATGAATTTCGAAACAAGAAACAAGGATTTTTACCTTGTATAGAAGAAACTTCAAACTTGTTTTCCAAGCACTAGATGGCTGATTTTGATGAAACTTACAACATGAAAAGTGTTTAGAATGGTGTTTAGGTTTAAGAAGTGGTGTTGGATGAAATTATAGAAGAGTAGAAGTATGAAGATGGTGTGAAGACCGTGAGGTGCTCAAGAGAGAAAAGGAGAGAATTTCGGTGAAACTTGCTTTAGGAAATGGATGAAGATGAAATGAACTAACTAAGTGTCATCCTTAGCTCCTCCTAGAGCCTTATGGCCGTGGAGCTCCCAAAGGAGGTGGCCATTTTGGTTGACCACTCAAGACCTCCTAATGACCTTAGATGAAATCAATGGTTGATCTTCAAAGCCTTTGCCTCCAAGCTTATTTACTATAGGCTTAGATACTTGAGTCATCTAGTTCTTGAAGCTTCTTGTAGGTGCCTTGACCGAATTGCTCAATCGAAGAGAAAACCAAGTTTTGGTTCATTTGGTTTCCTAGTTAGGTTAAGGTAAATCTAGTTTCTAATTCCTTTGCTTCTTAATGAAACCAAGCTAACCTAGTTTGATCTCCTAGTTACTTAGGTGTGAATCATCAATGTCTAGAAGAATGGTGAAGCTTCCTAACTATGGGTACAAAGGAAAAGCTAACCAAGTTTCATTCCATTTAGTTACTACATAGAATATAGACTAACTTAGTTAGGTTTTCTAGCTACTAATCTAACTAGTCCAACCGCTTTTGTTGACTACTAACCATTGGCTTAGGAAATTCAAGCCAATTTCGTTGACTGATTCCTATTGGTTCACTTAACTATAAGTTACAAAAACTTTTTTGGTTTCTATTGTCTAGTGGGTAGAAGCTACTGCTTTTAAGTCAGTAGGTACTATCCAACAGATAATAAAATAATATTAAAATATAAAATAGTTTTATTTCGCAGATAAATTCTAAAAAATAAAAGATTGATACACGTATCACTCGGATTTGGGTTTAGTAAGATCCCTCAACTTCGAATAATCAGATAAAGATTTTTCCCGGCCCGAAAATTATTATTTTCCTAACTTAGATTAAATCACACACAACAATCAAATACAGTCACGAAATAGTCAAAATAAATTTACAACACACAGAAATCACAAAACAGTACATTTTAGACATTACTGTAAAATAGCAAAATTTGGGGTATTACAACTCTCCCCTAATAAAAAAATTTTGTCCCCAAAATTTAACGTACCTTAGAAAAAATGTGGGTATTGCTCCTTCATTTTATTTTCTAACTCCCATGTAGCATCTCTCGTCACTTCGTTCCAGATTAACTTCACTAATATAATTCTTTTCCCTCGAAACTATTTCACTCTCCTGTCCTCAATCTTAACAGGAAGCGTCTCATACCTCAAATTTTCTTTCAGTTGTACTTCATCAGGTTGAATGACATGAGTTGGATCGGGAATATATTTTCTCACATGAGACACATGTAATACATTATGAAGATTGGAAAGAAAGGGTGGTAAAGCTATTTGGTAAGTTACTGGACCTATTTGATGAATAATTTGATAAGGTCCAATGAATTTAGGAGTGAGTTTTTTGGATTTGATAACCTTTCTGACACTAGTCATAGGTGTCACTCACAAAAACACATGCTCACCTTCCTCAAATTCAAGAGGCCTCCTTCTCTTATCTGCATAGCTTTTCTACCGACTCTGAGTCGTTCTCATTTTCTCCTGAATCATCTTCACCTTTTTCGTCGTTTGTTACACAAGATCAGGTCCTACGGTCATACTTTCCCTATCCTGATACCAACACAAAGGTGTTCGGCATCGTCGCCCATATAGTGCTTCATAGGGTGTCATCCCTATACTTGAGTTAAAACTATTGTTGTAGGTGAATTCTATCAGAGACAAGAATTCATCCCAACTCCCTTGTCGTTTGACGAGCGCCGAACTCAGTCAAAATTATAACCGAAGTTATTACCTAAGCTTGTAGCACAGTGACAACACTGGATCGTCTCCTCAAGGATCGTAAATGCAATTTAATCAAATCAAATGAAAGTTAGCAAAAAGGGGGGTTTGACAGTTTAAGATCGCACTTAACAAAATTAAAGGAAGAAATAACAATTAAAGAGTAGTCAATTTAGAAACCTATCCAAGATTGCGTGGATTCAATCATAGACCCTTCATAAAACACTTGAAGCGCAATTGAATTGTTAATTTGGATCTAACCGAGATCTCTACATCAAATCCAGAATTCATACTAGACGATCGTCTAGAATTCAATTAACAAGTGATAAACACAAATCTGCAATCGCACCATTCATGAAAATCTATGTTAATTTCAAGTACCGAATTCAATTAACTTAGGCACAAATCAGTAACCTAACCTCTTCAATTCTGTGATTAATTTAGATCAATCAGTTCTAAGTTTCATCACAAATCTCAATCTTCATTTATGTGATTAGTTTAGATTAATTAGTTCTAAGTTTCATCACAAATCTCAATCTTAAACCAAGATCAAATCAGATCAACATAAATAGAATCACCATTCATGCATTCAAGATCAAGAAGAAGAAGAAAGAAGAAGAAAAGAGGAATTCAATTACAAATCAAATACAATGCATAACCAAGGTCTCAAGAATCCAAACCACAATCTCTTCAAGAGTTCTAAATTAACCCAAAGTAGCTTAGCCCTCCATTACCATGAAGGGGAGCATCAAAATATACAAAACTATGAGAAACTATAAAGAAACAAGAAGAAACTTAGAGAGAAATGAAGGAGAATACATGTTGTTCATGATAAATGGTGCCTTTTATAGAAGTCTAAGGTAACAAAATGACAAAGGGAAGTGGGTGGATGAGTGGATGAGTGAGTGGAGTGTTTGAGTGGATGGATTAGTGGGTTGGTTTGGTGGATTGGTTTAGTGGTTGAATTAGTGAAAAAATGCCAAAGGACTTTTGGTGAGTGGGAAATAATGGACATGAATGGGTGAGTGGATGGATGAGTGGATGGATTAGTGGATGAGTGGGTGGAGTGGTTAAGTGGTTGGATTAGTGTATGAGTGGATGAGTGGGTGAGTGGATGAGTGGATTAGTGGATGGATGAGTGGATTAGTGGATGAATGAGTGGGTGGTTGAGGACGAAAATTTCGTGTCTGACTTGGAAGCCAAAACGACCCACTATAATTCAGAACCACGAAAAGTGTTCTTCATGAAAGTTGTAGATCCTTGTCTTGGCTATAAAATGGATAGCTGGTTCGTCCAATTTGGCTTCCTTAAGCCTAAGATATGTCCCAAATACCGTAGATTGCTCAAACCTAACTTCAGCTCCTCTGTTCCGACTTGCAAGCTCAAAATGACCTACTAGACTTCTTTTTCTCAAAATGTGTTCTTCATGAAAGTTGTTTATTTGGTTCTTGACTATCCACTGTCCAAATTTCAGCCCATCTCCATTATTACATTTTGAGATATGATTTTATGAGTGCACACTGTTCGGATTCTACTGACAGAACCCGTATTCTGACTTCCATGTAAACTTAGGTCCCTTAGATATCTGAATCGGACTTCGAGCTCTTCATCAAAGTTGTAGAGCTTTCTCTTAGATTTCCTACAAGGTAAAATTCATGTTCATCAGATATTAGGAACTCAAGTTATGGCCAAAATACAGAAACAGTGTCAAATCTCAATAATGCTGAAAATATTCAATTAGGACCAATTTGCGCTCAAACTCACAAAATCATACCAAACTCAATCAATTAAGAATATGGAGAGTGTAAATGACTAAACATAAGGGTTTATTAATGAATAAAATATGTGATTATCAAATTCTCCCACACTTAGCTTTTTGCACTCCTGGGCAAGACTCAAGACCAAAACAAGGACATAAGAGATTAACAAAAATTTAAATTCCAACGACATTCAAGAACCCAAAATTTTACAATCAAGAAGAACAACCAAAGGTTCAAGGGATCAAAACATTCATGAGTTAACAATTCTCTACATCTCAAACCATCAAGCAAGGTATCTTCAACATGAATCGAGAATGATAGATCTTCACAAGATCCCCTCTCAATCTCTCAAGTGTTTAAAAGGTAGGTATTTTACTCAATTCAACCCATGAAAATTGCACTACCATAAGCTTACTTATCTTCTACTTCTCCACTACTCAAAACACTTGCACACACAAATCATGAGGACTTTATTCAAGGTTGTAGTGAGGTCAAGGTAACAGGAGAGGATAAAATGGATATGAGAAGATAAATACTAAAGAGAATAAAAGCAAATGAGAGCTGAGTTCAAATAACAAGCATAAAAGTTCATCCCAACTCTAGTGTATATCCCTTTACATATTCATTTCCCAATCCTTTTCTTTTTTTAAACACTTGGTTTTTTTTTTTTTTTTTTTTTTGCTCTTTTTTTTTTTTTTTTTTTTTTTTTTTTTTTTTTTTATATATATGAACATAACTATATACATACATTTTTTTTTTTTTGGGCACTCTTTTCTTTTTCAACAACCATTTTGTACACGCACCCCACACTTATTCAAAAACTCATCCATTAACCAAGCTAATGTTCTTTTATTCCCTAAGGTAAAGTAAGAACACGATTTCTCATTTAAGGCACATAATGAGCTAGAAACAAGGAATGGTCAAATAAGCTCAAAGGGGTTAAGCAAAGGAAAATATACAAGGTTGGCGGGAATCGAGAATTTTCAAGAAGTCAAAAGAGTGCTTGATATCATATTGAAAACAAGGTTGGCTATTTGGTTAAACTAGCTAATTAAGAAAGAGGGCCTCAATCATGTTCATGCATGCAAGTGAAATGTAGCCTCAAAAAGAATCAAAGCAAGTTCTAGAGTGGTCATTAACATGAGTGAAAATCACACAAGAAAGAAGAAAATGGCATAAATGTTAAATCCATCCATTAGGCTCAAAATCTCACAAGGTATGCATCCATCAAACTCAATTCATCAATTCAATCATCCATCTCCAAGCATATCAGTTCAAGAAGGGAGAAAAGTTATTCAATCATGCAATGAACCCTTTTTTGTGTTTTTTTTAACAACCAAAAGAAACATGCTAAAATCTCTCCCTCACACTTAATATAACATTGCCCTCAATGTGAAAGAGAGATATAGAAAAGAGCAACACAACCTGATAAGAAGTGAATCAACGCAAAGCAGAAAAGAAGCACACTGTCAATTACGCATCAGACCCCATTAAAGAGAAAGTGTCAGATCTGGCTTTTTTTTCTTGTTACTTCCTTCACTGCTTCTTGACCAATCTATCTGAGCTAATACCTTATCAGGCACATACTCAAAAGCTTCTAATTTATCAATGAGCTCATCAATAGTGGAGGCAGAGATAAGAAGTTGTCTTGCCAAAGGAGTGATAAATTTCTGTTCCACAGCTTTGTCAAGAAAAAATAACAAAAGATCAAAGAAATTATTAACATTCAGCAAACCAATGGGTTTATGGTGGATGTTCAGTTCAGCCTAAGAGACAATTTGAAAAATCTCTTCCAAAGTACCAAAACCACCTGGTAAAGCAATGAATGCATCAGAGTTTTCAAGCATTATCTTCATTCGTTCATGCATTGATGATACTTTAAGTTCCTCTCCAATTGTCTTTCCATTGATGTTTGTTGAGCTAAAGGTTCAGGAATGACACCTAAAACCCGTTGTCTCTTACATATGCAGCAAGTGATATAGCCCCATTAACCACGGCAACCTCCCCCATATACAAGATGAATATTCCTCGCAGCAAGTGATCGACCAAGAGTGCTAGCTGCGTTTACAAACTCTAATCCCTTCCCATAACTTGACCCACAAAAAACACAGACATTTTTTAGGTTACGAATAGAAGCCCCCATTCTATACTCTTCCTCCCTTTGAGTGTTTCTGAGTTGAAGGAAAATGGAGAAAATGGAGTGTTTAAATAAGAAAAAGAATGGAAAGGGAAATAATTGCACCTATAAGGGTAGGTTGGCTGTTGTCAGAAAATGGGGGGAAGAGTATAGAATGGGAGCTTCTATTCGTAACCTCAAAAATGTATGTGCTTTTTGTGGGTCGAGTTATGGGAAGGGATTAGAGTTTGTAAACGCGCAGCTAGCACTCTTGGTCGATCACTTGCTGCGAGGAATATTCATCTTGTATATGGGGAGGTTGTCGTGGGTTAATGGGGTTGTATCACTTCTTTGCCTTTTTAGGAGGCAATCGAGGTTTTAGGAGTTATTCCTAAACCTTTAGCTGAAAATAACATCACTGGAAGGACAATTGGAGAAGAAATTCAGGTAACATCTATGCATGGACGAATGAAAACAATGGTTGACAATTCTGATGCATTTCTTGTCTTACCTGGTGGTTTTGGTACTTTGGAAGAGATTTTTCAAATTGTCTCTTGGGCTGAACTGAACATCCACTATAAACCCATTGGTTTGTTGAATGTTAATAATTTCTTTGATCTTTTTTATTTTTCTTGACAAAGTTATGGAAGAAATTTATCACTCCTTCTAAGCAAGACAACTTCTTATCTCTGCCTCCACTATTGATGAGCTCATTGATAAATTAGAAGCTTTTGAGTATGTGCCTGATAAGGTATTAGCTCAGATAGATTGGTCAACAGGAAGCAGCGAAGGAAGTAACAAGAAAAAAAAGCCAGATCTGACACTTTCTCTTTAATGGGTTTGATTTTATTAAAAAA
This sequence comes from Ormosia emarginata, assembly GCA_029884605.1. Classification (NCBI taxonomy): domain Eukaryota; kingdom Viridiplantae; phylum Streptophyta; class Magnoliopsida; order Fabales; family Fabaceae; genus Ormosia; species Ormosia emarginata. The sequence goes on from JAQQTP010000045.1 coordinate 946,759, forward strand.
CAAAAAAAAAATTGTTATTTTGTTTGGAAAGTATGATATGATTGTCATGGACTTATTAAACCAATTAGTGATGGCAGAGTAAGGAGAATTTTACTCTTGAGACGCATCTTAATTGGTGGCAGAGTAAGGAGTTTTTTTAGGTAGTAATTAATTAGTAATAAATTGTGGAAGTACTAACATTTTCTTGTTTGATTTCTTTTCAGGGTCTGATGCGTAATTGACAGTGCGCTTCTTTTCTGCTTGGCGTTGATTCACTTCTTATCAGGTTGTGTTGCTCTTTTCTATATCTCTCTTTCACATTGAGGGCAATGTTATATTAAGTGTGGGGGAGAGATTTTAGCATGTTTCTTTTGGTTGTTAAAAAAAAGAAAAAAAAAGAAAAAGAAAACAAAAAAAAGGGATCATTGCATGATTGAATAACTTTTCTCCCTTCTTGAACTGATATGCTTGGAGATGGATGATTGAATTGATGAATTGAGTTTGATGGATGCATACCTTGTGAGATTTTGAGCCTAATGGAAGGATTTAACATTTACGTCATTCTCTTCTTTCTTGTGTGATTTTCACTCATGTTAATGACCACTCTAGAACTTGCTTTGATTGTTTTTGAGGCTACATTTCACTTGCATGCATGAACATGATTGAGGCCCTCTTTCTTAATTAGCTAGTTTAACCAAATAGCCAACCTTGTTTTCAATATGATATCAAGCACTCTTTTGACTTCTTGAAAATTCTCTGATTCCTGCCAACCTTGTATATTTTCCTTTGCTTAACCCCTTTGAGCTTATTTGACCATTCCTTGTTTCTAGCTCATTATGTGCCTTAAATGAGAAATCGTGTTCTTACTTTACCTTATGGAATAAAAGAACATTAGCTTGGTTAATGGATGAGTTTTTGAACAAGTGTGGGGGTGTGTATACAAAATGGTTGTTGAAAAAGAAAAAAGTACCCAAAAAGAAAAAAATGTATGTATATAGTTATGTTCATATATATAAAAAAAGAAAAAAAAAAGAAAAAAAAAACCAAGTGTTTAAAAAAAAAAAGAAAAGGATTGGGAAATGAATATGTAAAGGGATATACACTAGAATTGGGATGAACTTTTATGCTTGTTATTTGAACTCAGCTCTCATTTACTTTTATTCTCTTTGGTATTTATCTTCTCATATCCATTTTATCCTCTCCTGTTACCTTGACCTCACTACAACCTTGAATAAAGTCCTCATGATTTGTGTGTGCATGTGTTTTGAGTAGTGGAGAAGTAGAAGATAAGCAAGCTTACGGTAGTGCAATTTTCATGGGTTGAATTGAGTGAAATACCTACCTTTTAAACACTTGAGAGATTGAGAGGGGATCTTGTGAAGATCTATCATTCTCGATTCATGTTGAAGATACCTTGCTTGTTAGTTTGAGATGTGGAGAATTGTTAACTCACGAATGTTTTGATCCCTTGAACCTTTGGTTGTTCTTCTTGATTGTAAAATTTTGGGTTCTTGAATGTCGTTGGAATTTAAATTTTTGTTAATCTCTTATGTCCTTGTTTTGGTCTTGAGTCTTGCCCAGGAGTGCAAAAAGCTAAGTGTGGGGGAATTTGATAATCACATATTTTATTCATTAAGAAACCCTTATGTTTAGACATTTACACTCTCCATATTCTTAATTAATTGAGTTTGGTATGATTTTGTGAGTTTGAGCTCAAATTGGTCCTAATTGAATATTTTCAGCATTATTGAGATTTGATACTGTTTCTGTATTTTGGCCATAACTTGAGTTCCTAATATCTGATGAACATGAATTTTACCTTGTAGGAAAGCTAAGAGGAATCTCTACAACTTTGATGAAGAGCTCGAAGACCGATTCAGATGTCTAAGGGACCTAAGTTTACATGGAAGTTAGAATACGGGTTCTGTCAGTAGAATCCGAACAGTGTGCACTCATAAAATCATATCTCAAGATGTAATAATGGAGATGGGCTGAAATTTGGATAGTGGATCGTCAAGATCCAAATAAACAACTTTCATGAAGAACACATTTTGAGAAAAAGAAGTCTAGTAGGTCATTTTGAGCTTGCAAGTCGGAACAGAGGTGCTGAAGTTGGGTTTGAACAACCTACGGTATTTGGGACATATCTTGGGCTTAAGGAAGCCAAATTGGATGAACCAGCTATCCATTTTATAGCCAAGACAAGGATATACAACTTTCATGAAGAACACTTTTTGTGGTTCTGAAGTATAGTGGGTCGTTTTTGGCTTCCAAGTCAGACACGAAATTTTCGTCCTCAACCACCCACTCATCCATCCACTAATCCACTCATCCACTCATCCACTAACTCACCCACTCATCCACTCATACACTAATCCAACCACTTAACCACTCCACCCACTCATCCACTAATCCATCCACTCACCCATTCATGTCCATAATTTCCCACTCACCAAAAGTCCTTTGGCATTTTTTCACTAATTCAACCACTAAACCAATCCACCAAACCAACCCACTAATCCATCCACTCAAACACTCCACTCACTCATCCACTCATCCACCCACTTCCCTTTGTCATTTTGTTACCTTAGACTTCTATAAAAGGCACCATTTATCATGAACAACATGTATTCTCCTTCATTTCTCTCTAAGTTTCTTCTTGTTTCTTTATAGTTTCTCATAGTTTTGTATATTTTGATGCTCCCCTTCATGGTAATGGAGGGCTAAGCTACTTTGGGTCAATTTAGAACTCTTGAAGAGATTGTGGTTTGGATTCTTGAGACCTTGGTTATGTATTGTATTTGATTTGTAATTGAATTCCTCTTTCTTCTTCTTTTTCTTCTTCTTGATCTTGAATGCATGAATGGTGATTCTATTTATGTTGATCTGATTGATCTTGGTTTAAGATTGAGATTTGTGATGAAACTTAGAACTGATTGATCTAAACTAATCACATAAATGAAAATTGAGATTTGTGATGAAACTTAAAACTGATTGATCTAAATTAATCACAGAATTGAAGAGGTTAGGTTACTGATTTGTGCCTAAGTTAATTGAATTCTTGAAATTAACATAGATTTTCATGAATGGTGCGATTGCGGATTTGTGTTTATCACTTGTTAATTGAATTCTAGACGATCGTCTAGTATGAATTCTGGATTTGATGCAGAGATCTCGGTTAGATCCAAATTAACAATTCAATTGCGCTTCAAGTGTTCTATGAAGGGTCTATGATTGAATCTACCCAATCTTGGATAGGTTTCTAAATTGATCGCTTCTTTAATTGTTATTTCTTCCTTTAATTTTGTTAAGTGCGATCTTAAACTGTCAAACCCCCCTTTTTGCTAACTTTCACTTGATTTGATTAAATTGCATTTACAATCCTTGAGGAGACGATCCGGTGTTGTTCACTATACTACAAGTTTAGGTAATAACTTCGGTTATAATTTTGACTGAGTTCGGCGCTCGTCAGATACCACAGAAACATTGTTGCTATTACGGTGTTGATGATTTACCTCGCTTGTGTTCATCACGCTTCAAGAGGTAAACTTTTAAAACTCGGATTATGGACTTTTCGCATGGATCCTGTGAGGGAATTCTATTATTCTGCTGCGAGATATTTTGATCCGCAATTCCCTACAAGAGGTTTAGTGTGTAAGTTAGTTTAAAGGAATTAGTCTGAAATTAGTAAAGAAAATCCAAATGAGCTAGAAAAATAGCCAAAATTTATAATTAGGTTAAAAATAAATAAATAAAATTATGGTAAATTTCTGAGATAAAAAATAATATTGTTTGATAATTTTCATGCTTTTTGGTGATTTTAATTGCTTAAAAGTAGTGTAGAAATAAAAATAAATAGGAGAAAGTTATAAAAATAATTTCAAAAATTAAGAATTAGATTTATATGATAATAATGACCCTAGAAATCTATTTTGACTCAATAAAATGCACTAGAATAAATTAAAATGCTTTTATAGGATTAAAGCCCTAATAAAATTAAACTAAGGCAAAGTAATGATTGTTTTCTAACCAATGGAAATGCATGCATGGCTAGAGAGAAAGAAGCAAGCTCATTCTATCGGCTTAATGTAAAATTGAAAATGGATAGGTTTGGGTTTGATTAGACTTAAACCTATAGGAATGCATACATGTAGGTTACTTGAGCACCAAGTTAACAACACATTGGTAAGAATTAGAACCTAATTAAAATTTATATGCTTAGACTAAAATTTTAAATGATTACTATGAGTTCTTAAAACATAATTAGTGGTGAAAAACATAAGTTTTAGTATCAAATTGGTTTCAAGAGCATCAAAGCTCCCTTAGTAGCCAATGCACCATGAAGACTTAGTGCCTAAGCACTTAAACCCCCCTCTCTCTCTTAACCCGCGTCCCACCCCATTTTGCTTAGCCAAAACCATTTCCTTTCTTCATTTTCTCTACCTCACAACCAATGAACATGGCAACACCAAAGAGGAGGCTTCAAAGGCTTGCATGGTGGTCTAGAAGTGTACAACTCGAAGAGTTCAAGAAGACAATCTTCTTCCTTATCTCCTTCTCTTCATTTTGAGCCAAATAGCAAGTGGATTGAAGCTTTCTTGCCTTTGTTTTCTCACCCTTACCGCGAGCTAAGGAGACCAAGTAGGGGCTTGCATGATTCTTTCTCTTCTTCCTCATGCTTCCTTTGCTTCTCTAATGGTGTTGCATGTGTTTTTGAGTTGAAATTTCTGGTTATTTCTCATAAGGGTGCGAGGGATTGGTGAGTAAGGGTTGAATTTTTGTTGTTTTATTTCATGGATGAAATGATTTCGTGATGATTGGCCATGGATGAATGTTGTTGTTTGGTTGCATGTTGGATTGAAACTTGAATTCCCACCTTGGCTGAGCCATGTCTATGGCGGTTTGATGAGGGTTTGTGCACCAAATGAGTAATTATCTTGATATGATGTTAATCTTGTTGAGTTGAATGAATTAAAGTGTTTATTATGAAATTTGAATGAGAAAATTTGTTGGTGAACCTAGGTGTTGGTCGCGAGTTCTATGAACCTAGTGATTAGGAGGAGTTTTAATTAACTTAGCTAATTGATCTAGGTTAGCTTAGGTTAATTAAGGTTTAATTGATGAGAATTGAGTTAATTACGTTGGTGTAACTTGGTATAAGTTGTGAGTTGATTAGATTATACGTGATTTGGAAGTTAATTTTAATCAATCTTAGGTTAATCATACTCTAATTAACTTAATTAAGAAGAACTACAAGTTAATTTGATTCCTAAAAGACTAATTAAATTGTTAATCCCAAGCTTAAAGGTTTGTTTTTCATAAATCTCTAGGGGTTAGACTAAGTAACTATGTGAGATGATTAATTAAATTCCTAGAAGTCTAATTACACTAGATTATATTCTAATTACCTAGATTAATATATGATTAATGTAATTTTATTCCTTTTCCTAAGACTAGCAAATAAGGGAATAAGTTAGTGAAGGTTCAAATTAACTCATAATTGAGTAATTTGATATCTCATAATTGTGTTTAAGCCATCTCATAAGCAATTGATAGATATCTCATATTAGAATAATAAGAAAATTTGTATTTGATTGACAACTATTGTGATAAGATATTGTGAAGTGATATTATTGTCTGATTATTACTCTTTGAGAATATGAAATTATTTTGCGTTACCTGCATTGTTCATTCTGCATGAAATTGTGAAATCTAAAATTTGCTATAAAATGTGAAAAGTAAGCATGCACATAGAATAATGAAAGAAAAGATAATGTAAACTAAGTGCTCAAAAATTATGAGAAGGTGGACATGATCCTTGAAGATAGGGATGATCCTAGAAATGCTATTCCCAGACTACAGATGAGGCCTTAGTTATAGGGGATAAAACTATGTGACAAAGTACTATCATGTATAAGATGAAAATGTAGGTTGAGCAGAAACTCCCTACTTATGAGAAAAGGATTGGATCCTTGGGAATTAGCAACTAGCCGGAAGAAATGAAACTTAAATAAGCACTGCAAAGAAATAAAGAATATAAAGCATTGCGTGACATTAATTAAAAGAATAATGTATTACATTGGCATGACATTATACATGGTGATTGGTGTTATGATTAATTTATTACTTATAAATTGTTATCTGTGAACTTTCTGGAATATGTGGTTTATTTCTGGATATTATATATTATCTCTGTGTGGTTCCTATATATGCTGATTGAAATTTTGAAATTAACTGCAAGTAAGATTGGTTGAATAAAATGAACATCTGTCTCGAGAATAATTAAAGAGTTTTGGCTAAGGCTACTAAATTATTTACTATAAATGTTACGAAAACCTCGAAGCAACTAAAACTATCATAATGACAATTGGATGCTAGAATTATTGGGAATTCTTAGAATTTTCACTCCATGCATATTTTTCATGATATTCCAGCCCTGGACTCAGCAACTGAATAACTAATGATGCCTCTACTTACTATCTACCAGGAGCCTTCAAAGAGTTATTGGATCTACGACCCAGCGACTAACACGTATATCGTTTATATGCATATTAGACTGTATATGAGTTATTCGCCTGGGGTCGTCATTCTGTTCCCACACATTTGACAAGACCGTGGAGCTGCAGTAAGACTAACTTGTTTTGTGATAAGAAGTAGTTAGATGTGGTTCTTTTTGCTGATTTTGTTTTACCTTATCTTAGTTTGGCTATATATCTGTATTGTACATGCCTATCAGGATAGTAGTAGGAATCATTTTGACTTGGACATAGATTCCTAATTATATTTGTTGTTGTGTAGTAGGTACTAATGCCCAATGGCTTACTTTTATTCTGTTGATACCGTATAGTGTGCAACACCCTAACCCTAAAACAGTAGTATATTCGTAATATACCATAGTAAAGAGAGTTAAGCATGTCACTTCCACTTTAACAACATAATAAAGAAATCTATAATAACCACGCATGCTATTATAGAGAGCCAAGTGGGAAGAAAAGTTATATATATATATATATATATATATATATATATATATATATATAGGTAAAGGATCCACTTACACGTAGTGTAAGTAAAAAAGACTTACACTCAATCTTACACCTTTCATTTTATTGTGATCTTGTGGCTACGATAGGAGATAAATGGTAGCCACAAGATCACAATAAAATGAAGGGTATAAGATTAGGTGTAAGTCTTTTTTACTTACACTAGGTGTAAGTAGATCCCCTTTTCTCTCTCTCTTTCTCTCTCTCTCTCTATATATATATATATACCATTGGCCACCAACAGGCTCATTGTTATATACAAACTTTACACAGACTCAAAGTGATATAAATAAATGCATGCTTTGTGCCAAAAGAAACAAAATAAACTACTCTAAGTCTTTTGCTTCTTCTTCTTCCTCTTGGAAGATTTTTGACCTAGATTTATCACAGAAATAAGTAAATGGGGGTAAGAATTCGTAATTCTTAGTAATCAGTTTGAAACATACCATCATAATAAATCTCAATAATCAGTTTGAAACATACCATCATAATAAATCCAACTGATTCATGGAAAAACAAGTTATACACAAATAACTAGAAAGGTGGCATAAGCTAAAAATAGTCATTTCTCTTCCCAAGGCAGTAAGTTCATTCATTTATAAAATAAGGTTTAATCATCACACAATTAACAAAATTCTATGAATCGAATTAACAACAACAACAGATTATGTTTACAATAGATAAATGAGACTTTACTCATTACTATAAGAATATATACATAATCAATATGTATTACTCATAAAGCAAAACATAACCCTATCGCATTTCAATACCAACAAGAAAGACAAATGCCTATACAATTGTCGAATAATGAAATGTATAATATGTCATATGATTATGCCTAAGAAATGTCCTAAGAGTATGCTTGTGCAATGCTTGTCAAGGTTTTTGTTTTAGAAAACCATGATACTTGCTTAATCCTAGGAACCGTATTCCCTTGTATTTGTCTAAGTAGGATAGGCAAAAGAGCCCTTACACTACTGGGTCATTGGTGGATTCCTTCCCCTCACAAAAGTAAAAGTACTGCTACCACCTCGTGTACTGATAACCTTGACCATAATAGCTTTCCAGCTACGAGAATTTAGGACTAGTCCTTATTCTCTTGCCAAATGGCTATGCATACCATATAAGGTCATAATACGTACGAATAACAAGTTTAAAAACATGCAAAGATATTTTCAAATCACATTTGAAAACATCACAATTCAAAAGGTTCACAACAACTAAGTGAAAAAGCAATACTAGTAACTTAAGACTCTAGCTTATCTTATCACACAAGGTAGCAAGATCTATGTCACTAGCATTCTTGCATCTAGTACCTCACATCATCACTTCTCAAGTGATTTCAAGACAAACTCATGTTGCTCAAGGTTCTAGACACTACCATATGGCGTTCCACAACACTTGGATGCCTAAGGTTTCACAAAAATCTCATATATGCAAGGTAGTTATTTTCTCAATGAAATACTCCTAATAGTGTCTCAACACACTTTAAAAGGCATATATAAGAGATCCCAACAAATAGAGAAGTCCATTTCCTCAAAATAAACATCCTAAGAAAATTGGGTCCTGGCGCCTAGGTACCCACCCTTCAGCGCTTGGGCGTTGGCATGGCAAAACACTGCCCTGTTTCTCCCAGCCGCTGGAGCCTAAGCGGGGAACACTAGGCGCTCAGGCACCCAGTCACTAGAAATTCCTCCCTGGTTCCCTTGGTCACTGGTGCTCAGGCGCCCCATGCCAAGCGCCAAGGAGCTCCATGCACAGCACCAAGCTGTGTTGTTTTTAGGCAGTGGGCGCTTGGGCACCCAGCTCTGATGCCTAAGCGCCAGTGCACCAAAAACAAGTTTTTCCTGTTTCATTGATTTCCAAACCAGAAACCAACTCCCAAAAACAAGTTCTAAGTGGTCCTCAACCTCAATCGTGATCTCTAAGCATGTTGTAGCTGTTAAACACAACTCAAAAACACCAATACATGATTTCATGAACAAAGAATTAAACACCCAAAACCCATTTGTCATCTTCCTCCATGAAGAGCCATATGGACTTCTCTAAGTTCAAATTCACAATCATGCAATGGCTGAGCCACAAACACACTATATCTATTCATTAGAGGTAGAAACCAAACCAGAAAAACCACACAAACTCTCAAACCCATTTCTACTCATCAAGCATGGACCAAGCAACAAAGATGAAAAAAAATAAGAAGAAAGAGTTAAGAACATCAATCATGTAGCATTGTCTTTGCCTTAATGGTTTAATATGTTAAGTTTTGATGATGACAAATACAAGATAAAAAGAATAATGCTTATGCTTCATAGATGTGTTTAATGAGATATATTATATCATGCATATGAAGATATTGAGTTATGAATTTGGACTAACTATACTTGTGTTAAGTGAGTAATACTTTGTAGGATAGTCCAAGTATCAAGAGTGAACATTGCAACAAGAAAGCAAAAGATCATAATCATGCTTAACTTAAGAAGAATGAGAATGATAAGATGTTCCAAGCATTTGCAAGATTTGAAGAAAAGAAATTTTTGGAAGCTTAGATTACATCAAGAATTGATGATGGCAAAAGATCAAGTCCCAAGGTTCTTCAACAATAACTTATAGGACTTAGATCTTGTGTAAAGGTAAAGAGAAATCACACTAAGCTCAAATATGTTTTAACATCTTTAAAGATTATTTCTTACATGTTTTAATGTCCAACAAACTGATTTTGGAAAGTTAGTCTTGGTGGTAGTTCAAACCTTTGAAAAATAACCAAGTTTGTGTTTTGCAAAACTGATATTCTGTTACTATTTTCATCATAACTTTTAAAATACTTTGATTTTGGTTATGAAACTTATTTCATATGAAAATAGACTCAAATATCTTTCCAATGAGTGGTCATTTACTTTAAATGGATAAGAAATGAAGAAGTTATGACCATTTGCTTTAAACTATAAAATATAGTCAAATTTGAGTTTTGAAAAATTGACCTTTAGTTAATATTTTGATCATAACTATCAAAATAATTTGAGTTTTGTGGTGAAACTTATTTCATTTGAAAATAAACTCAAAGATCTTTCCAATGACTGGTAATTTGCTTTAATCGGATGAGAAATGAAGTAGTTATGACCTTTTAAAGCCAGTTTTCAAAACTAGAAATACTGTAATCGATTACAACGTTGACATAAGCCATGTAATCGATTACCAGAAGTGTGTAATCGATTACCAAGTGTGCAAAAATGTTTCTAACGACTATAAACGGCTAGTTTTCATAAAAAAATTATTTCTAAATACTACCAATGGCTATTTTATCACTTGGGCTCTATATATAAGTCATATTTGAAGCATTTACATCCTAAGAAACACAAGAACACTATACTTTATCCTTGAATCATTAAAATCATATTTTGAGCTTTAAAGTGTGAATCATTGATATCTATAGAGCTTCAAGTTGTATTATCCACTCTTGAGAGAGTTTCTTATCATCCATACTTTGTTCTTCAAGTTGTATATCTACTCTTATGAGAGTTTCTAATCTTTCTCTTCATCTTGAAATCATTGTAAGAAGGTGAGGTATCCCTCTAGAGAAAAGGGTGAGGTATCCCTTGTTTGTAAAAAGGGTGAGGTATCCTTCCAAATTGTAAAGGGTGAGGCATCCCTTGTTGGTAAATAGGGTGAGGTATCCTTCCAAATTGTAAAGGGTGAGGCATCCATTTGTTTGAAAAGGCTCAAGCTCAAGGGTGAGGCATCCTAAGGAGTTGAGTGTTCAAGTTTGTAAAGGTTGTCAAGCACCTGTTGAAACTTGAAGATATAGTAGAAAATCTCAAGTGATTGCTTGAGGACTGGACGTAGGCCACAAGTGGATTGATGGCTGAACCAAGATAAATCTTATGTTTAATCTTCTCAACTCTATCTCTTTACATTTGTGCCTTAATTATATATGCTTGAGTTGAATTTGATATCTAACTTATTTACTTGATTTATCTTATAGCCTAAGTAGTATTTGTGAAATCTCTAATAGTTACACCTTTGTTAAACTTATTCTGCTACATTTATTAATTAAGTTATTCAAAAAGCTTAATTTCTCAAAGGTGTTTTAAAATTTGTAATCACCCAATTCACCCGCCTCTTGGGTGATGGTTACCATGGCTAACAAGTGGTATCAGAGCTTCGTGCTTTGTTGAAAGCTTAACTGCTTAGAGTTAAAGATTCTTGTTTATTGGCAACCATTAAAAAGCTTTTCAAAATGAAAGGTTTTGAATTTGATAAACCACCATTCTTTGATGGTGTGCATTTTGTTTATTGGAAAGCTAGAATAGAGATTTATATGCAATTTATTGATATTGATTTGTGGGATATTGTGCTTGATGGATTTACTTGCAAATCAAAACAAACTTGGAATGATTATGACAAGAAATATTTTTCCTTGAACATTAGAGCAATGCAAATCTTGAGAAGTAGTTTGAATGATGATGCTTATGCTAAAATTAAGAGTTGCTCTAGTGCTAAAGATATATAGGATGCTCTTGATTCTATTTACCTTGCTAACAATGATTTTGTGTATAAAGTTGTATATAGAAAGCAAGAAGAGCAAACGTCATTGAAGGAAGCTTGTCATGAAAAATGTCCTCAAGAAGATGTTCTTGAATCCATGATGGATAACAATGAAGAAGATGATTATTCCCTTAAAGAGTGAAGCATGCTAGAAAGTGAGACTACTTCTTATATGGCTAAAAGGGACTTTGAGGTAAATATTACTAAACTAGATTATAGTCCTTCCTATGATATCCTAAAATGTGCATATGATGAAATATATGATGGCTTGTTGATTTTAGAAAATAAAAACTTATCTTGTTTGCAAAACATTTCTTCCATTGAAAATGATATTGAGACTTTGAAAAATGAATATGCTTTTCTTGATGAGAAAATGCCTTTGAAATGTGAAACCTCAACTTCTTGTGAAAAGTGTAATGATTTAGAAAATCATGTTGATGACTTATATTCCGAATTTGTCAAAGCTAATAATTCTAATTGCTTACAATCCATGATTGTTAATAAGAATGAAATTGATGTTATTTCACATAGAAATTCAAGTAAGGCTTATGGCAAAAATGACAAAGAATATCAAAACAGCAAAAGGCTTATGTTTTTCAAAAATGATCTTCAAAGGACCAAGTCATCATTAAATTCAATTGTTTGTAATTTTTGTGGTCATCTAGGACATATTTCTCATTTGTGCAATTATAGAAGAAATCATTATATGAGAAATAACTTAGTTTGGCTTCCGAAAAGTCTTAAAGGTTCTAGTACTAACATTTAAGGACCCAAGATGAAGTGGGTACCAAAATGTCCTCCTAGTGTCTCAATTATGCAGAAAGTGTAACATTCCGAAAAATACATATTTGATCATGAATCATCGTTTTATAATATTCTTGATTTTTAGGAATTTTTTCTGGAATTTTTCGGAAACGACGAATATTTTAATATATTCCTCGTTTTTACGTGCACAAATTTGAGAATTGTTGAGACCAGTGTAACACCCAGGAAATTGATTATTTCACCATGAATAGTCATTTTCCAATATTTGTGATTTATGTGAATTTTTCTGGAATTTTTTCGGAAGCGACGAATATTTTAATATATTCCTCGCTGCGTGAAACTCGAAAGCAGTCGTGAAAACGACTGTAGTGCTTCAAAAATTGGAAAATTATATGACGGATAGTCGTTTTATAATATTTGCAATTTTTGAGAATTTTCTGGGAATTTTTGAACCGTCGAATATTTTAATATATTCTCGTTTTGCGTGCGCATTCTGTGAGAATCGGGGAAACGCGATGTTTTCTCTCGAGAACCTTGGACTATGGATAAGTCGACGGGGGATCTTACTAAACCCGAGACTTGACACGATTTACGAGGTTTCGCAATTTTGGGAAATCTCTACTGATACAATTAAATCAATACAACGAAAAAATTCATCTGTCAGCTTAATTAAATACTGACTCCTGTCAACTGTAACTATTATCTATTGGATAATAGTGTGTAATAAAAATACTATCACATTATCTTAATGTAATCCACTTTATGTCAAATCTACCTACTTTAATTCAAATTTAATGGTTAAATATTCAAGCTTCCTTAAGAAGCTTTGACCCTAAACTTTGACCACTTGTGTAGCTTCCAAAGGAAGCCAATTTTTGTCACTCATTTCTCCCTCTCTCACTTACGTATCTGCAGCCCATGAAGGAGAAAAGAATTGGTTTTAATTGTCCAAATAATTCATTTAACTCTTTATCACCAAAACACATTTTTCCTTCTTCATTTACGTTTCTTCTTCTTTCTTCTTCTTCAAACATTTCTTTCTTCTCTTCCAGACACCACACGTCCAGCCACCCTCCAAGACCCCAACCTTCATAAAAATTTACTTCAACCATATTTTCTTAATCTCCTACTCCTTCTCATCATCTTTTGTGCTTGGAGTTTTCAAGAAAGCTTCCATCTTCAACCATTTCTCAAGCTTTGAAGGTGAGCTCCCATGGCTGAAAATTTTCAGATTTCCACTCCATTTTCAAGTTTTGGTTTTCATCTTGATTTAATGGTCATTTCCTTCTTCTTTTTCACACCATTACATTGTTCTAACTTGGACCACATTTTCTAGGGTTTTTGGAGCTTCAAATCCGAAAATCAAGTGCTTCTTGGAATTTTTCTTGGTTCTTCATCTTGGTAAGAGGAAGATTAATCCTCCTCAACCTCTTTAGCAACTAGGAATCTCGTATTTGATTTTTGGAAGAAAAACCACATGGTGGTTGTTCTTGAAAATTGCTTGAAATTGGTTTCTTGAATGCTATTTTAATCTAGCTTTGAGTAGTTGATTGAGTGGTTAATTATTCATGTAATTTTGTGGTTGATATCCATGCTTGCTTGCTGAAAATTCTGGTCTTTGGAACCCCTGAATGTGCCACGGTTTTGACTCTGTTTTGGGGCTGTTTTTGGGCTGGAAATTGAATGGAAATGATGCTTAAATTTTGATCAATGTAAGGCTAATTAAATCAAGTAGTTAAGGGTGATTAAAGTGGACAAAATTCTGGTTGCTGGACCATTACAAGTGTCACGGTTTTGACTCTATTTTGGGGCTGTTTTAGGCTGGAAATTGAATGGAAATGATGCTTAAACTTTGATCAATGTAAGGCTAATTAAATCAAGTAGTTAAGGGTGATCAAAGTGGATAAAATTCTGGTTGTTGGAACTCTTGAGTGCCACGGTTTTGAGAGCTTGAATGAGGGGAAAAGATAGCAAAAATTTGAGACATCAAGACTTGAATTAATCAAGCAATTAAAAACGTAGATTAATAGTAGGAAACTTGCAACGATAAATTTTATGATGATTTGTGGTTAAGGCTTAGGAAATAAGCTAAGTTGGAAGGTAATTGTAAGAATCAAATAGCTTGGATCAAAACAACAAGTAAATGGACCTAATGATGTGAACATGATTTATTTGAAACCTTGGGAAGACCATGACCTCTAGGTGAAAATTTGAGTTAAGATTTCATAACCCAATACTAGGATTACAAGTAATCAAAGAATACAAGAGCTTAAGGACTTCATAAACCTTAATGAACCAATGAGATAATTTTCATAAGACTTAGAGATTTTAGAAATCCATAATGGACCTAAATTATGTTCCTTGAATTATAAATTGATATTATGTTGATATTGGGTTCTTTTTGGATGCAAATTTGCTTATCGCACTCTCTTGATCAAATATGGTATATTATGAATTTGTATGAGATTGTGGATCATACATGAGCATGCATAGTGTCTTATGCGGTGTGGTGTCCTTGTGGACTGTTGTAAGGCCAAGTTGCTAGGAGATTGAACACACCTTAGTGCGGGTGCGAGTAGACAAGTGTGGGTCTTGTTATGACCTTGGGGCGTCGGGGTGCGGGTCCTCCACAATGGGTAGTTGGTAGCTCCTTTGCCCGTGGGGCAAACCGATGCAAACGCACCGACGATCCGGACTTGACACCTTTGTCCTATATCGTGATCTAGTGTAGAATGTTCCGTGCAATGCCATGATTGTGCACGAGAAAAATTATTGATAGCACCGGCCTCTTAGTGAGTCGTGAGACATGTCTCCCGATCTTTCTCTCCGATTGTTTGAGTCTAGCTCCATGGAGTAGGAAATTGAATATTGTGTCCATGCATCGTGGAATATTTTGTCATCCGAAAATTATTGTTTACATGATCTTTGATCGAATTTAAGCGCTGGATGTTATGAATTATTCATTACCTTTAACGACCGGTTATCGTTTAAAAGCTTATTTATTGCCTTTACATGCTACGTGGGCGTTATGCGCCGTTCGGTTCTTGGTTCTTTGTATTGGTATTGAGTGTAGGATATCTTACCTCTTTCCCCGTGCTTCTATTACTTTTGTTTATGTGCACCTTGTCTTTGATCAAAGACGACGGTGAAGAGACAGAAGAGCCTCGCCTTCCCGCTTCGGCGCCGCACAGATTGACTTTGATCTGCGACGATGTCCGCACGCATGCGCGGATTTTTGGGAGATATGCGTCGACCTTCCTTGGAGGGCCGGAGTGCTGGCACATCAACCTAAACTCCGACCGCTGTGTGTATGTGGGAGACGTGTCGGTATCACTTGCCTGGAGACGCCATGAAGCACCGGTCCTCACTTGCTACCTTAGCTTACGCTTGGAGTTTTACCTGCCTATCAGGGAGATGTGGGGTCCCCGTTATTACACCCCGCAGGAGAATTCGTTTGATTCCACCGCTCGGGCTCCGTCCCGCGCCTCCGTGGTTCCTATGGATGAGTCCTCGGATGAGGAAGATCCTGATGAGGGTCCTCCTGATGATCCTGAATCGGTCCCTTTTTATTTGAGGGGTCGATGATCATTGGTGGCTACTGATGGCCCAGTGTTTTTGTTTTTGGGGGCCCGATGTATCTTTCTTTTGATTTGGGGTGTATATTTTGTATATGCATGAGGGTATATATGCATGTTTCCCTTGGGGTGGGTATAGTTTTGCTTTTTGATGATGGCCAGGCTTGTATTTATGAAACGATTGTATTAAACTCTAGATATATATATGCATGCTATTCAGGTGCAAATCTCTATGTATTGTTTTATTCGTTACTTTTATCCGCACTCCGTAGTATCCTTATTATTATTATATAAAAAAAAAATATTGTCAAGTTTGCTCACATGGTTAAACATTAATTAATTAAAATGAACCGGGTCTTAATCGTTAATTATTTAATTTCCGCATTTTACTTTGTTTGACAATGTGACGTTCCCTCCCAAAAAGGGGCGTTACAGAAAGTTTCTCAAAAGGATGGATTAATTGGTCAAAAGAAAGAGGAATCATCAAGAAGAATGCTTCCAAAGCCCATTGGTAGAAGTTTTGGTCAAAGAAAATAGATGGCTTCAACCAAAGCTTCTCAAGTACAAAATGTGAAAGTTGCAAAGTTCAAAACACCAAAAGAGAAGCATGGGTAAGGAAAAGAGTTTCCTTGACTACCAAGGCCAAGGTATCAAAAGTTTCTACCTCTTATGCACATTCACTTGTAAAGTCAATGAATTTTAGATATATTCCTTGTAGGCCTTAAGTGATTAATTGAATCATGTGTACTTGGTAAAATTTGAATATTATATGTAGCACATAATTATATTCTTGTTACACCCTTTACTCACTAACTTGTATATTTCTTGATAATAGGGTATTCTATGACTATGGATGCTTTCTATGCTTTAAATTTTCTATATATCTCTATATGTGATAATATGCTAGATAAGTTCACTTCTTGTTTGAAATAACACATTTGATGAAAACATCTTAGAACTTGGCATATTGGATAAATCATAAATCTAACTCTTACTAAAAATCATAATTGCTGCATAAAGTTATAATCTTCTGCATAATTTGTAGTTTTGCATAAACATGTGTTTTGGATCAAGAACTGGTCAGTTTTTATGCTTACAAGATGTTTGGAATTGTTTTGAAAAGTTTTTGAACTAATTTGAAAGCTTTGAGTTCGGTCATTTACTGTTTGAAGTGTAGAAACTGAATTCAGCAAGCTTGTAATCGATTACAAGACCTTTGTAATCGATTATAGAGGCTCTGCCAAGCGTTCCAAGCAAAGTAAGAGAGCTTGTAATCGATGACACATATTATGTAATCGATTACAACGTTTCCAGAACTCATGTAATCGATTACACCAACCCTGTAATCGATTACAAGGTTCCCAGAAAGTTGGTAATCGATTACACCAAACATGTAATCGATTACATGGATTCCAGAGGACTGGTAATCGATTACACACACATTATAATCGATTACACAGGCTTTAAAAATGAGTTTTAGTGCGCAAAAAGCCATATTTCTTTTGTTACTCACATTTTCTCTTGGTATGTGCTTAATGATCAATGAAATGAAATATCTTTTACCCTTGTGAACTCATTTGTTTTTTAATGCTTATTTGCTCATGAGTTTGGTATAATGACTAACCTCTATGGATCCAAAATTGGTGGATACCAAATAAAGTTCTTTGAATTATGTTGTAGGGTGACTATTTACTCAAGCATGCATTGAAGTGAAATACAACTATGCCACTTGAGGTTGAAGAAATTTGAAATGGTCCAAGTTCTCCAAGAGTAATGAAAACATAAAAGGATGGCATGGAGAACTACAACATTCTTAAGGAACCTTGAAGCATATAAGTTGGAATCACCTACAAAAACTCAAAGAGTACACTTTTGGTGACATCAATCTCTTATCCTCATCTATGCTTTAAATTGAATATCATGTGATATTTGGAGAAATAGAGAGTTGTTTTTACATGCCTTACATGATCATTGTTTGCCCTAAAACATTTATATATGTTTTGATGATGATCATGTCTTTCTTGACAAACTTGAATCTTGCTTTGAAAAGGCTTAAACTATGCTTTTGAATTCAAGTGCATATGTTCTTCCTTTATTCTTGTAAGAGCTAACATTGCATGGTTGATAATGTAGTACATGTTTTACATTGTATATCAACCTGAATTATGCTTGTAAATAAGTTTAAATGATATTTGATGCTAACCCATGTTTTAGAGAACTTTTGAAATATAGTCATCAAATATTGAAATGTCAAGCATATGTGGATAAATGAGAAATGTTGAAGGAAGAGGAATATGAGGAGACTTTCTTCAAGTGAAATGGAATGAATTACTCAATGGAAGAAAGTACAAACTCAAAGGACCTATAAATGAAGAACATTCTAAAGGAGCATCACTTTCTATCTAACCCAATAAGTACCTCTATCCCTCAACTATTATGGTATTCTATATGCCATGGATTATACGATACTTGTTGATAAATTGATTTTAAAAGATTAGATGTTTTCCTTACATGAGAAGTATGCTTAGCATTGACAAAGTGTCTAATTGGATATTAAATTGCTAGTTTTATCATTGCATATGGGGTGGATGACATTAGTTCTATACATATAGCATATTTCATCATGATGAATGTATGATATCTATGATTCTCTTGATCTATGGTTTCTTAGTAGTATAGCACTTATGAGAATCATGCTCTTTTTTAAAAGAATTTATTATTCGATTAAAAAGTTTTTTTAAGGCAAAATCTCTTATCATATTTGAAAGAAACTTTTAAAGTTCCATATCCTTGAGAATCCTTTGAACTTGTCTTAAGACCTTGAAAGTATTATCACCTCCTAATTGTCTTGAAAAATTGGAAATCATTCGATTTGTGCTATAAATGTAGTACTCTCTTCATTGCTTTGAAATGTTTTATTAAATCTTTATAGAGTATTTAAGAAAGTTTCCAAATAAATCTTTTGAAATGTTCTATGGAGACCATCTTAATACTTCAAAAGATAAGCCTTGTTCTGCAAAAGTGTTTTATCTTTCCAAGGCTCTTGTTTAAAGAGAAAGAGAGGAGATGTACTTTCAGATGTTCCTTTGACTTGGATTTGTTCACTCTCAAGGAATATGTGGTTTCAATATAAAACCCTTATACCCTTCTAAATGCTTTTGGAAATGTAATGTGTTATTATAAAATTCTTTTTGAAAGGGGGAGAAGTTTTAAGATGGTTTGTGATTTATGGATTAAGAATATATATCTCTGCCTTGCTTCTCTTTATGGTAATATGCTTACATGGTCTTGGCATACATATTTCCCTTTATTTATCTTGTGCTTCAATAAGGGGGAGCTTATCTTACATATCCTTCTTCCATATCCTTGTTGACTAAGAACGTATGCATAACTATGTTAAACTATTGTGTTTGATATTTTGATAATATGCATATTTTGAGGGGGAGCCTAGTTCTTAAATTATTGTTTATATCTCTTGGCTTACATCTTTACTTGACATGAAGTGTTTTATTATTAATACTATCAACATGTCAACAAAGATCATCTTTTATTGTCTTTTCCTCCATCAATGAAAGAAGGTAAACATTCTTAAACTTTATATCTTTTGATTCTTTCATTGAGAAATGCTTGATATGTGACAAGTTGTATGATCTTTCATTTGAAAACCTCAAATCCATGATCTTACACGAATATTTTGTAACTCCTAACAAGTGATATCAAATGGTACTTATTTATCATGTGATATGCAAGATA
Organism: Ormosia emarginata; assembly: GCA_029884605.1. Lineage (NCBI taxonomy): Eukaryota > Viridiplantae > Streptophyta > Magnoliopsida > Fabales > Fabaceae > Ormosia > Ormosia emarginata. The sequence goes on from JAQQTP010000045.1 coordinate 966,422, forward strand.
TTATATGCTAGACATAATTTCTTAAGCTCATTACTATCATGTGCTAAATGTTGATGTACAAAAATGTGACAAGCACTACATGAATAATCTTTTATATCTTGAAAGCATATTTGTTTCATTTCTCTTTTCTTGAATCATGTGTAGAATTAAATAAAGGGAGATAGTTATGATTTGAATAACTTGAAGAAGTTTCTGAGTTTTGATGATCCTACTCTTTTTGACAACACGAGTTTTATTTATAAAGGGAGTGAAAATATTATCTTTCCTTCCTAAGCCTTTTTGTTGATGTCAAATAGGGGGAGTGAAAACTGGAAAAAAATATGTATGTTCTTGTACTTATTATTGAAATGCTTACATGAATATCTATTCTTCTATATTGCATATTTTTCTTTGGTGATTTGTCATCATCAAAAAGGGGGAGATTGTAGCATTGTCTTTGCCTCAATGGTTTAATATGTTAAGTTTTGATAATGACAAATACAAGATAAAAAGAATGATGCTTATGCTTCATAGATGTGCTTAATGAGATATATTGTATCATGCATATGAAGATATTGAGTTATAAATTTGGACTAACTATGCTTGTGTTAAGTGAGTAATACTTTGTAGGATAGTCCAAGTATCAAGAGTGAGCATTGCAACAAGAAAGCAAAAGATCACAATCATGCTCAACTCAAGAAGAATGAGAATGATAAGATGTTCCAAGCATTTGCAAGATTTGAAGAGAAGAAATTTTGGAAGCTTGGATTACATCAAGAATTGATGATGGCAAAAGATCAAGTCCCAAGGTTCTTCAAGAATAGCTTATAGGACTTAGATCTTGTGTAAAGGTAAAGAGGGATCACACTAAGCTCAAATATGTTTTAACATCTTTAAAAAGTGTTTCTTACATGTTTTAATGCCCAACAAATTGAGTTTGAAAAGTTAATCTTGGTGGTAGTTCAAACATTTGAAAAATAGCCAAGTTTGTGTTTTGCAAAACTGACATTCTATTACTATTTTGATCATAACTTTTAAAATACTTTGAGTTTTGTTATGAAACTTATTTCATATGAAAATAGACTCAAATATCTTTCCAATGAGTGGTCATTTACTTTAAACAGATAAGAAATGAAGATGTTATAACCATTTGTTTTAAACTATAAAATATAGTCAAGTTTGAGTTTTAAAAAATTGACCTTTAGTCAATCTTTTGATCATAACTCTCAAAATACTTTGAGTTTTTTTGTGAAACTTATTTCATTTGAAAATAGACTCAAAGATCTTTCCAATGACTAGTCATTTGCTTTAATCGGATAAGAAATGAAGTAGTTATGACCTTTTAAAGTCAGTTTTCAAAATCAGAAATGTTGTAATCGATTACACAAGTCCTGTAATTGATTACAACGTTGACAGAAGCCATGTAATCTATTACCAGAAGTGTGTAATCGATTACCAAGTACGCAGAAACATTTCTAACAACTATAAACAGCTAGTTTTCATAAAAAAAATTATTTCTAAACACTACCAACGACTATTTTATCACTTGGGCTTTATATATAAGTCATATTTGAAGCATTTACATCCTAAGAAACATAAAAACACTATACTTGATCCTTGAATCATCAAAATCATATTTTGAGCTTTAAAATGTGAATCATTGATACTCATAGAGCTTCAAGTTGTATTATTCACTCTTGAGAGAGTTTCTTATCATCCATACTTTGTTCTTCAAGTTGTATATGTACTCTTATGAGAGTTTCTAATCTTTCTCTTCATCTTGAAATCATTGTAAGAGGGTAAGGTATCCTTCTAGAGAAAAGAGTGAGGTATCCCTTGTTTGTAAAGAATGTGAGATATCCCTCAAAGTTGTAAGGGTGAGGCATCCCTTTGTTTGAAAAGGCTCAAGCTCAAGGGTGAGGCATCCCAAGGAGTTGAGTGCTTAAGTTTATAAAGGTTGTCAAGCACCTGTTGAAACTTGAAGTTATAGTGGAAAATCTCAAGTGATTGTTTGAGGACTGGACGTAGGGCACAAGTGGATTGGTAGCTGAACCAAGATAAATCTTGTATTTGATCTTCTTAACTCTATCTTTTTACATTTGTGCCTTAATTATATATGCTTGAGTTGAATTTGATATCTAGCTTATTTACTTGATTTATCTTATAGCCCAAGTAGTATTTGTAAAATCTCTTATAGTTGCACCTTTGTTAAACTTATTCCACTGCATTTATTAATTAAGTTATTCAAAATGTTTAATTTCTCAAAGGTGTTTTAAAATTTGTAATCACCCAATTCACCCTCCCTCTTGGGTGATGGTTGCCATGGCTAACAAATCACCCCTACCTCTTGTAGCAAAGATAAACTTCAAGCTTTTGATTTGCCTTTAACTTTCCTCTTCTTCCTTCTCCTTTTCCTCCTTTCTTTTCCCATTCTCTGCTTTCTCTCTTATGTTTTCTATTTCACAAAGGAGAGAATGAGAGAGTGGGTGAGATGAGAGAAATATCCAAGGGAGAGTCAAAGAAAGAGGGCTGGAACACTGTGGAAGCTTAAGGCCTTTTGAGATATTTTGTAGAAACATTATATCTCTTAAGAATACTTTAATCTACCAGAAACAAGTTTCCTAACTTCCATAGGTTTTATAATAAATCCTAAGATTTATCTCAACCCTAGTTTTATAAATACCATAAAATTCCATATCTCAATAAAATCAATCCAGAATTAAAACATTCACTCACTGTACTTAAAAATGTCAAACTAACTCAGTTAACTCTGCAAAATTAACCACATGAGATTTCACACATTTGTGATAAAAACAAAATCTTCATATTTATTTTTATTAACTAAACAATTTATGTCATTTTCTGAACTAATAACAGTTATTTTTCACATATAGTGCTACAACAAAGTGACTAAACTCATTAAGAAAGTCACAAAATTAAATAGGCATGCTAAGCAAATATTATGCTACTTCTGTGACTATATATAAATCTAACATGTTTTAAAAGATGTTACATGGCGGACCTGATTGAATGGATTTTGACTTAATGTATGTACACATTGCATATTAGCCTTTTTGATAATTATTGAGAAGCATATTAGATTAACGACAATGTTATGCGTAGAATTAATTTACTATACTTCTCCAAAGAGAACCTCTAAAATTAATTGAAATTAATAAAGGTCATGGTATTTATATTTAAGTTATAATATTGATAGCTTTCGGCCATGCTCATCCAATGTGAGCTAAAGTACCCTTACAAGGCTTACTAAATAATTAGAACAATGAAACATATTTGTTGTATAAAAAAAAAATGTGTGTAGTTAAAGAATATGTAACTAGTCTGACTTAAGTTGTCTCTTTAGAAACCCAAAAAGTAGTGGGGTAATTTGACTTGGAACGTTGTAAGCAACCTTATCATCGTGCTAAGATTCACCTTCTTAAATATTTTGAAAATATCACCACAAAATTATCGTTCTCAATACGAAGACCACACAATGAAAACATTGCCTTCTAAACAAAGATAGGACAGTAGTCAGGAGAAGGTTTCAATGGAGACACAACTATTGCCCTTGACTTATTGAGATAAAGCAAGCATATTCTTAATCATGAAATTAACAGAAGTCAACCCAATAATTCCTGCCAGAGAAACTTCCATTACCTCAAATCTTAATAAATTTCATCACATTATTAGATTTATAAATGTGTTAAACACAAATTTGTTAAAAAAAGTTGAGTAAAAAAAAACTAGTGTCACAAGGAATGTTGTTAAATGGTAAAAGAAGAAAACAAATCAAAATTCGGTTAGCTCATGCAACCAGAAATGTCTTTAACTGTATAATCCTCTAGATAACTGCAAGCTCAAAACGATTTACTTGATGGACAATACCCTCAGGCTCCTCTCATAAAACAAGTTTAACAGCATTCTGATAGCCAAAAGCCAGTATCCAAGCTCTCTATTTTCTCACCAACTAGAAATGCATGCACTTGGTCTCCAATTTGAACCCAACTGCAACCAGGATTTTTCTTAGCTCCCCTTGACTTCATCAATTCCCTGATCCTGTTTGCCTCATCCCATCTTTCAGCTTCTGCATACATATTTGAAAGGAGAATATAGTACCCGCAGTGCTGAGGCTTTAATTTAAACAGATGCTCAGCTGCCCAGCGCCCCAATTCTACATTCCCATATATCCGGCATGCTCCAAGCAGTGCACCCCATATATTAGCATCTGGTACAGTAGAGAGGCCTCTAATAAGGTCTGCAGCTTCTTCCATTAGACCAGCCCTTCCAAGGAGATCAACCATACAGGCATAGTGCATATGTGTTGGCTCAATATTAAGATCTTGCATCTTCTTAATGTATTTCCTCCCCTTCTCAATTAGCCCTCCATGACTACACGCTGACAAAGCTGCAATAAATGAAACAGAATCGTATTCCACACCATCTTCCTTCATTGCTTCAAAAAGGTTTATTGCAGTGTCCAATTCACCTAGCATGCCATAGCCCAAAATCATAGTATTCCAAGAGGCCACATCCTTGTCTTGAATATGGTCAAATACCTTGGTAGCAAGATCTATTCGACCACATTTGGTATAAAAATCCAAGAGTGAATTTGCTGCAAAAAGATGAGTGTGAAAATGCTTTCTTACCAGCAACCCATGGATCTCTTTGCCTTGCTTTATGGAAGCCAGATTTGCACAAGCAGATATAACACCCATGAATGAAACAATATCAGGCATCATGCCAGAGAGTCTCATTTCTGAAAACAAATTTAGAGACTCTGAGCAGTCACTTGTTTGAGAATAGCCTATAATTAGTATATTGTACGAAACTTCATCCCTGACAGAAATATTAAAGACATTTTGGGCAAGATTTAAGCATCCACATTTTGAATACATGTCTGTCAGAGCATTAGAGACGAACAAATCAAGGGCACATCCCACCCGAATTATCCTGGCATGAATTTCTTTTCCAACATGCGGGAAACCTAATCTTGCACAAGCTGGAAGAACATTTGTGAAGGTTACAGAGTTGGGGGTTTCTCCATGAGCTTGCATTTGCCTCACTAATTCTACTGCTGCAAACTCAAGCCTGTTCTGAGCAAAATTTGCAACCATGGCATTCCAAGATACAACGTTTCTATCTCCCATTTTGTTGAATATAGTGGATGCTATACATGAAGATCCTGATTTTGCATACATATCTATCAATGAGTTAGCAATAAAAATATCAGACTCAATGCACATCCTTAAACTAAACCCATGGACTTCCATTCCCAACCTAAAAAGTCCTAATTCTCCAAATACAGGTAGCATACTAGAAATGGTGACAGAGTTTGGTTTCATTCCTGCATCAATCATCAACCTAAATACATCCAAAGCATCCATGTAGAGACCTCTAAAAGAAAAACTAGTGATAATAGCATTCCAGGAAACCACATTTCTCTCATCCATTTCATCAAAAACTTGCTTGGAAGCCATCTCATTCCCACATTTCCCATAAACATCAACCAACGCATTTCCAGTCTTCACATGGCCCAACAAACCAACCTTCAAAGCAAAACAGTGTACAATTCTCGCCATCACCTCGTCCTCAGTGTCTGAACACACTGGCAACACACTAACAATGGTAACCAAATCTGGTTTAAACCCCAGCACCGCCACCGCAATCATCTCTCTGAAAAAACCAAGTGCCTCCTCATAAAACCCGTGAAGAGAGCACAACCCAATAATGGTATTCCATGAAACCTTATCCCTCTTACGCATTTCATCAAACACCTTCTTTGCATCGTTAAAAAGCCCACAATTACCATAAAACAGCAAAAGGGTATTCCCAACAAAGACATCCCCATCAAAACCAAGCTTAAACACAACCCCATGAACCTCCCTACCCTTCTCAACCTCCCGGAAATCAGAACACCCCTTTAGGACAAAAGGGTAGGTGTGATCGTCAGGCATAACACCTGCACGAACCATGCGGTTATAGGTGCTGAACCCATCAAAGACTCCTGCAATGGAGTTGGCACGGATGAGGGTGTTCCACAAGAAGGCACTGCGGGAATATGTAATGCTGTGTTGGAAGAGAAGAAGGGAAGTGGTGGGTCGCCCAAAGGTGGCGTATTGAAGGATGAGGGAGGCACAGAGAGAGACAGTGCGGGGGAGGAAGCCATGGAGGAGGGCAAAGGCGTGGACTTGCTTGGTTTGGGAAAGGGTGTGGGAAAGGGTAGAGAGTTGGAGAAGATTTGGGTGGGTGTGACCGTGAGTGTTGGAAGAGGAAGAGGAAGAGAGTGAAGAGAAGTGGGATTTTCTGATGAGTGCTGTTGGGGGTAGTTTGAGTTTCAGAGGGTGTCTCTTGAGAACACGGGAATGGAATATCATGGGACAATGGCAAGTTTGATGTTTGCCTGACCAAATACCAAGGAAGTTGTGTTTGTGTCTGATTCTGTAACATAGTCTGTTTGCTGTTTGAGAGACCGGGTGAGTTTGAGCTCAGTTTAGATTGTGTGGCGAAAATTTTTGGTCACGAAATGCTAGTTAATGTTCCATTTGGTATTATAAAAGGAAAAAAAAATATGATATCAGAAAAAAGAAAAAGGAAGAGAAAAATAAAAGAATTATCACTCTTTTATTTAGTATTATTCAACGAAAAAGAATGAAAATATATATAAATAAATATTAAATTATTTTAATACATTTTATTTAATAAAATTAATTTTCATGAAAAACTACAAGAATGGGTAAAGTAAAAAAAAAAAAGACATTGTGGGATCTATAAAAATGCAAACCTTCACTTCTTTTCCCTTCCTTTCCATCTAAGAAGGGAAGGATGTAAAAAAAGTGGGCCTCATGGAAATTCACACCTTCATCTTCCTTTTCTTTCCTCCCTTAAGTTAATACCAAACAAGGGATTACTTGTTTCCTTCTCCATCTTCCTTTCTTTTCCATCCAACATATGCATACCAAACATAGCATAAAGTACTGGGTTGGGTTGGAAGAGCTTTTCCTTTAACCCGACTCGACCCAACCTGCTTATGAGTGAGTTGGGTTAAGATTCAACCCATGGGTCCAATTTACGAAAAAAAAACCACTTGTTAAAATGAATGTTGGAATACAAAATCAAAAATTTATTATACATACCAAGTCTAAACTAAATTAACATGTCTAGAATAAACATAAGCCTTAAATAAATATATATAAGTTTTAACAAATATAACAAGTCTTAACAAACATATGTAAGTCTTAAATACCATAGCAAGTCACATAAGTCAATTGATATCAGTGTCATCACAAATATCATTGATTTCATTGTCAATATTTTTAAGAAATTGATTCTCATCCAAGATCCATCACTTTCTCAACACAATGGTCCGTAAAATGCTTTATCAGTTTCTCGTCTCTATTTTCTTTTTTCATATTGAAAGACCATAATACTTACATTTGAACCTAATTGATAACAATGCCATCATAGATATCATTCTCTCTCTTTTTTTTTTATTTATTTTATTAGGTCATTTAGTCATGGTTTCTTAGAAAAATCATGGCTAAACAACCCATATATTTTTGGGTTAGAGATTTTTCAACATAACACAACCCGTAGACCCAACTTAACCACTCATTTAGTGGGTTGGGTAGGGTCAAAATCCATGAGTTGACCTAACCCACTAGCACCCCTACTCACTTCTTGAGTTTTCATCTTAGGACTGATAATCCATTGATGGTTAGTCAAAATATCTTCATTTAAGGTAATGTTTTAGGGTTAAAGGTAATGAATAAGGATTGAGAAAGTTATTAAATAGTTTCAATTTTAAGAAAATATAACCACATTTAACTAATGGAGTTTGCTAGTGTTACTCAAGTGGCTTCATTACTCAAGAGGGGGGTGAATTGAGTAATTAAAAAACTTTTCCGCAAAACCCTTTTTAATACAAATTTCTTGAAGCAATATAATGAATATATAAAGATGATGAAATGCCTTAAGAATAGTAAATAAACAATTAAGCAATAATAAATAAATTGCTGAAAATAAAGAGATAAAGGAGAGAAGAGCAGGCACGATATTTATCCTGGTTCGACCACCAACCACTTGTGGCTACGTCCAGTCCCCGAAACACAGTTCGAGATTTTTTACTATTCAATACAAGCTTAAAACAGGTGCTTGCAACCTTTACACAACAGGGATACCTCACCCTATTTACTAGAAGGATACCTCACCCCCTATGAAGGATACCTCACCTTCTTTACAACAAGGGATACCTCACCTTTTTACTGAGAGATACCTCACCCTCACAATTTCACTAAGGGATACCTCACCCTTTTACAAAAGCCTTCGAGGGATACCTCACCCTCTCAGAAATACAACAGAGAATAAATGAAAAATAAACTCTCACAAAGAGTAAATATCACAAGTTGAAGCACTATGGAGCTCTCTAAGGATATCTCAAAGTTTTAGCGAAAAGAGCACAGAAAATATGAGAAAAATAATGAATCACATTTTTGGCACAAGCAAAAATTATTCAAGTGGTTAGGCAACATTTAGAAGAGACCCAAGGTCTCTATTTATAGAGCATTTGACAAAAAGAGCCGTTTGGATCATTGAATGTATATTAAATTTGAAATATGTCTGTTAGTTTCTAAACCAGGATTCCTGTGGTATTCGAATACCATCAGGGGGTATTCGAATACCGTATTCGAATACCATCAGAGGTATTTGAATACTTCTGTTTCAAAAGCTTTGTAAAAACGGTTTAGAAGGATGTTATTCGAATACCACCACTTGTTGCCCAAGTTCATATATTTATTAAAACAGTAGCCAATTACATTAAGTATTTACCTTACAAAGAATTTAAATGTACATCATATTCTTGAGAAAAAGAAGGAGCCAGAACAAGCTAAGAAATATGCATTTAAGAACATCATGTAATTTTCATTTAAGGCATAAATTTAGGCTCAAAAGAAATAAGATATATTTTATCAAAAGCATGTCATCCAGAGAGTCAAATATTTTTACATTGCATTTGCATAAAAAAGAATAGAAACAGAACAGAGATCGTCTTGTAAATTTGGCTTTCAGCCATGTGGTATTCGAATACCTCTTGATGTATTCGAATACCCACCACAAAAAAGAAGACAAGGCAGGTGCAAGTATTCGAATGCCTTGGAAGGTATTCGAATGCTCTAGAGGCATGTGAGAAATATTGATATGATAAGTCTCTGGCTATTCGAATAGCTATATTAGTTATTCGAATACTCTAGCTTTATGGGGACATAATATTGATGTACTGATGTATGGTATTTGAATACCTTATGATGGTATTCGAATAGACCTATCAGAAAAACATAGATTTTCACGTACAGATGCAATGGTATTCGAATACCATAGGGAGGTATTCGAATAACTTTATTAGAAAAACAAGATTAACACGTACTGAAGTGCATTCTGGGAGAGGGAAACTTATTACCTAATGATGAAGAGCTTATTTCATGATTGCAACTTTAAGCTTCACGAGAATAAGAAAGAGAGCTTGAAAATATTTCTGGTTTTGTGCTTGCAGTAACCACTTTCAAAATGCCATCGTTAGCTCTTGGCCTTCAAGCACACCTATAACACATTTCAATTTATGGCTTTTGGTACCCAAATTTTATTGGGTCCTTGAATGTCAGTTTTGGATATAGTACCCTTAGGAACCCATACCATTTTAGTTCTAATTTTTTTATTAATGTTTTTCCTTACATTGCATGTTGATGCACTATGACCCTTTTTCCCACAATAAAAATATTTAGTAAATGGGCTACTAGAAGTACTTGAATAAATAAAGAAATTTTTATATGGTTTGTGCTAATTTTTCGGGTTATAACCAATTCTAGCTTTTTCAAAAACAACCCTTTGTTTTCCTAATATGATATTTAAATTATCTCTTCCGAGAGTGAATTTAGCAAGAATGTTATTTAAATTTTCAATTTCTTTTTCAAGCAAATGACATGAAGAACAAGGCGAAGAAGTAGAAGCATGTGAGGAATGAAATGAGCATGCATCAATTAATCCTAATGTCTCATTTTAATTTTTAATTTTTTAATTTCTTCATTTAAAATAGAATTTGATTTTCCAAAAAGAAATAGTTTTCTTAGATGAAGAAATTAATTTTGTGAGCCTTATCGATTCGTCATGCAATTCTTCGAAAGCTTCTTGAAGTTCATCATAAGAAGGAGATAAGTCAAAGTTAGAAATTACCTCAGTGTCGCTTTCTTCTTCTTCTTCTCCTTTGGCCATAAAGCATAGATGGGCTTCCTCACTATCTGAGCTGTCAGATGAGTCCATGTCGTTGTCATCCCAAGCTATGTAGACTCTTTTTCTTTCCTTTGAAGGCTTCTTTTCAAATTTCTTTGGAGAAAGAGGCAGTCTTCTTTGAGTTCCTTTCTTTTTTAGAAACTTTCCGAATTTCTTCACTAGAAGACTGAGGTTTTCTTCATTTAACTCAATGTTGTCCATGTCATCTCCATCGTCTTCTTCTTCATTATTGACAGTGGAGGTGGTGGCTTTAAGTGCAATCCCTTTATTTTTCTTATCGTGTTTCTCACTTTGGTCAAGCCTGTTGAGTTCTAATTCGTGTTCTTGAAGTTTGCCAAATAGGGTAGCTAAGGACATGGTTGTCAAGTCCTTTGATTCTGAAATTGCTGTTACCTTTGGTTGCTAAATCCTGATTAAACATCTCAATACTTTGTTAATTAAATCTTCGTTAGAAAATTTCTTTCCTAATAATGCAAGATGATTTATTATGTGGGTGAATCTCTTTTGCATTTCCTGAATGCTTTTAGCATGGTTCATTCTAAATAATTCATATTCACGAGTTAGAGAATTAATTCTCGACCTCTTAACTTCACTAGTACCCTCATGGGTAACTTGTAAAGTGTCCCACATTTCTTTAGCAGTTTTGTAATTTGAAATTCTAAAAAATTCATCATGCCCCAAAGCTGCGGTAATGATGTTTTTGGCTACCAAGTTATTTTGAACTTTTCTTTTATCATCTTTAGACCAATCATTTCTAGGTGTCTCGGTTTTTATACCATCAACAACTCGTGTAGGTATAAATGCGCCATTTTTGACAGCATCCCACACATCTAGATCAATAGCCTCGATAAAGATTTTCATTCTTTCCTTCCAATATGCATAACCATCCCCATTGAAAAAGGGTGGTCGATTTATGGAAGTTGCTTCTGAAAAATCATTTGATGAAGCCATGTACTCTTGAAGCGGCTAAGCTCTTTATACAAGAGTCTAGCTCTGATACCACTTGTTACCCAAGTGGCTTCAGTACTTAAGAGGGGGTGAATTGAGTAATTAAAAAACTTTTTCGTAAAACCCTTTTTAATACAAATTTCTTGAAGCAATATAATGAATATATAAAGATGATGAAATGCCTTAAGAATAGTAAATAAATAATTAAGCAATAATAAATAAATTGCTGAAAATAAAGAAATAAAGGAGAGAAGAAGCGGACACACGATATTTATCCTGGTTCGACCACCAACCACTTGTGGCCTACGTCCAGTCCCCGAAACATAGTTCGAGATTTTTTACTATTCAATACAAGCTTAAAATAGGTGCTTGCAACCTTTACATAACAGGAATACCTCACCCCCTATGAAGGATACCTCACCTTCTTTACAACAAGGGATACCTCACCCTTTTACTGAGGGATACCTCACCCTCACAATTTCACTAAGGGATACCTCACCCTTTTACAAAAGCCTTCGAGGGATACCTCACCCTCTCAGAAATACAGCAGAGAATAGATGAAAAATAAACTCTCACAAAGAGTAAATATCACAAGTTGAAGCACTATGGAGCTCTCTAAGGATATCTCAAAGTTTTGGCGAAAAGAGCACAGAAAATATGAGAAAAATAGTTAATCACATTTTTGGCACAAGCAAAAATTATTCAAGTGGTTGGGCAACATTTAGAAGAGACCCAAGGTCTCTATTTATAGAGCATTTGACAAAAAGGGCCGTTTGGATCATTGAATGTATATTAAATTTGAAATATGTCTGTTAGTTTCTAAACCAGGATTCCTGTGGTATTCGAATACCATCAGGGGGTATTCGAATACCGTATTCGAATACCATCAGAGGTATTCGAATACCTCTGTTTCAAAAGCTTTGTAAAAATGGTTTAGAAGGATGTTATTCGAATACCTCCAAATGGTATTCGAATACCTCTGTTAAAAAATAGCTTTTAACACTTTTAAATGCTTTCAAAAACCATGATTTGAATTTTGGGATATTTAATTTAAAACCATTTTCATCTTTTCATGCAAAAACAATAAGATATCCAGAAAGGCTCCGTACATAAGATCCTAAGTCCTAAAGCTATTCTTGAAAGTCTTGGACTTGGTCTTGCCATCATCTTCGTTATGTTTGTTATCATCAAAATCATTATCCATGATAACTAGCCAATTACATTCTCCCCTTTTTTGATGATGACAAACTAACATTTGAGAAAAGCATTAGTTCATATAAATTGGAATTCACAATGTTGTTTAGAGATACTTACTCCCCCTCTTTTTCATAAGAGGTGATTTATATCAGAGATGTGCACAACAACTCCTCCTTACTTTTGGAATCCAATTTTCATTTTTGTCTTACCGAACTTTTACTTTTTCTCCCTCTGACTTTTTTCAAACAAATAATTCAAGCTTTTTCTCCCCCTTTTGTCATGATCAAAAAGATGGGGCAAGATAAAGCATAAGGCTAAACAGAGTATATTCCAGTCCAACAAGATATGTTCATTCATAACATACAAGAATAGCAACAGAGTTTAATTTTATAAATTTAGCAATATAAGCATAATATTCAGCACATGAGCAAAGATATATTTATTCATAAATCAACTAATTGCATTGTATTATCATAAAAAACAGTCATTATATTTACCAAGAGAATTATTTATATTTGATACCACTTGTTATCAAAATGTAAAACATTTGCCACTTGTTATCAAAATATAAAACATTTACCACTTGTTATCAAATATAACCACTTGTTGTCAATTTCTTATAAATCTGCCATATATCAAGAGAATCATAGATATTAAATATTTTGTTTGATGAAATATGCTATAGGGATCAGAGCAATGTATAGAACTAGCATTATTTACCCTATATGCAATGACAAAAAAAAAATCCAATTTGACACTTTTGTCAATGCTAAGTATGCTACTCATGTAAAAAAATATATAGTCATTTACGATAGTCTTGAGCTTTCTTCCATTGAGTATTTCATTTCAATGTGCTTGAAGAAAGTCTCTTCATGTCCTCTTCATCCATTTTCCCTCAAGTTGAATAATTTTCATTTAAAATTTTGCTTGAGGTAGTTATAACCCTACAAAACAATTCAAAGCATTTTCTTTGGTATCCATTAATTTTTTGGATCAATAGAAGTTAGCCAAACTCATAAGCAAATAATCATTCAAAATAATAAGGCAAAATAACAAATGAGTTCACAAGGGCAAAAGATATTGCATTGATTAATTTGGCCAATTAACTACTTGTTTGTTACCACTTGTTATTATGCTCATACCACTTTGTTTGATAGCACTTGTTGCACTTGTTCATATATTTATTTAAAACAGTAGCCAATTATATTAAGCATTTACCTTACAAAGAATTTAAATATGCAGCATATTCTTGAGAAAAAGAAGGTACAAAAACAAGCTAAGAAATATGCATCATGTAATTTTCATTTAGGCTCAAAAGAAATAAGATATATTTCATCAAAAACATGTCATACAGAGAGTCAAATATTTTTTACATTGCATTTGCATAAAAAAGAATAGAAACAGAACAGAGATCATGCTGTAAATTTGGCTTTCAGCCATGTGGTATTCAAATACCTCTTGTTGTATTCGAATACCCACCACAGAAAAGAAGACAAGGCAGGTGCAAGTATTCGAATGCCTTAGAAGGTATTCGAATGCTCTAGAGGCATGTGAGAAACACTGATATGATAAGTTTATGGGTATTCGAATAGCTATATTAGTTATTCGAATACTCTAGCTTATAAAACTATAAGAACGTTGTACTGATGTATGGTATTCGAATACCTTATGATGGTATTCGAATAGACCTATCAGAAAAAACATAGATTTTCACATTCAAAGCAATGGTATTCGAATACCATATGGAGGTATTCGAATAATGTTATCAGAAAAACAAATTTAACACGTACAGAAGTGCATTATAAGAGAGGAAAACTTACCCGATGATGAAAATACTTATTAAAAAAAATTACAAATCCAAGCTTCATAAAGACAAGGAGGAGAGCTTGGAATTATTTCCAGTCTTGTACTTGTAGTAGCCACTTTCAAAATGCCAAAGTCAGCTCTTGGCTTTCAAGCACACCTGCAACACAATTCAATTTTTGGCTTTTGGTACCTAAATTTTTTTGGGTCCTTGAATGTCAGTTTTGAGTATAATACCCTTAGGAACCCTGATAATCATATATTTTATTCATTAAGAAACCCTTATATTTAGTCATTTACACTCTCCATATTCTTAATTGATTGAGTTTAGTATGATTTTGTGAGTTTAAGCTCAAATTGGTCCTAATTGAATATTTTCAGCATTATTGAGACTTGACACTGTTTCTGTATTTTGGCCATAACTTGAGTTCCTAATATCTGATAAACATGAATTTTACCTTGTAGGAAAGCTAAGAGGAAGCTCTACAACTTTGATGAAGAGCTCGAAGTCCCAAACAGATGTCTAAAGGACCTAAGTTTACATGGAAATCAGAATACGGGTTCTGTCACTAGAATCCAAATGGTGTGCACTCATAAAATCATATCTCAAGATGTAATAATGGAGATGGGCTGAAATTTGGACAGTTGATAGTCAAGATCCAAATAAACAACTTTCATGAAGAACACTTTTTGAAAAAATGAAGTCTAGTAGGTCAGTTTGAGCTTGCAAGTCGGAACAGAGGTGCTGAAGTTGGGTTTGAGCAACCTACGGTATTTGGGACATATCTTGGGCTGAAGGAAGCCAAATTGGACGAACCAGATATGCATTTTATAGCCAAGACAAAGATCTACAACTTTCATGAAGAGTACTTTTCATGGATCTACAGTATAGTGGGTCGTTTTTGGCTTCCAAGTCAGACACGAAATTTTCGTCCTCAACCACCCACTCATCCATCCACTAATCCACTCATCCACTCATCCACTAATCCAACCACTCAACCACTCCACCCACTTATCCACTAATCCACCCACTCATCCATCCACTCACCCATTCATCTCCATAATTTCCCACTCACCAAAAGTCCTTTGGCATTTTCCACTCAACCAACCCACTCAACCATTCCGTTCACTCATCCACTAAACCAATCCACTAAACCAACCCACTCAACCACTCCACTCAAACACTCCACTCACTCACCCACTCATCCACCCACTCCCCTTTGTCATTTTGTTACCCTAGACTTCTATAAAAGGCACCATTGGTTATCATGAATAAGTGGTATTCTCCTTCATTTCTCTCATAGTTTCTTCTTGTTTCTTCATAGTTTCTCATAGCTTTTGTATATTTTGATGCTCTCCTTCATGGTAATGGAGGGCTAAGCTACTTTTGGTCAATTTAGAACTCTTGAAGAGATTGTGGTTTGGATTCTTGAGACCTTGGTTAAGTATTGTATTTGATTTGTAATTGAATTTCTCCTTTCTTCTTCTTTTTCTTCTTCTTGATCTTGAATGCATGAATGGTGATTCTATTTATGTTGATCTGATTGATCTTGGTTTAAGATTGAGATTTGTGATGAAACTTAGAACTGATTGATCTAAACTAATCACATAAATGAAGATTGAGATTTGTGATGAAACTTAGAACTGATTGATCTAAATTAATCACAGAATTGAAAAGGTTAGGTTACTGATTTGTGCCTAAGTTAATTGAATTCGGTACTTGAAATTAACATAGATCTTCATGAATGGTGCGATTGCAGATTTGTGTTTATCACTTGTTAATTGAATTCTAGATGATCGTCTAGTATGAATTCTTGATTTGATGCAGAGATCTCGGTTAGATCCAAATTAACAATTCAATTGCGCTTCAAGTGTTCTATGAAGGGTCTATGATTGAATCCACCCAATCTTGGATAGGTTTCTAAATTGACTGCTCTTTAATTGTTATTTCTTCCTTTAATTTTGTTAAGTGCGATCTTAAATTGTCAAACCCCCCTTTGCTAATTTTCACTTGATTTGATTAAATTGCATCTACAATCCTCGTGGAGATGATCCGGTGTTGTCACTGTGCTACAAGCTTAGGTAATAACTTCGGTTATAATTTTGATCCGAGTTAGTGCGCTCGTCAAAATTTTGGTCGCGATATGGTGTCAAGTCGGGATTAGTAAGTGTAATCTTTTCATTTTAAGTGTTTTTACTAACTTTTGCTTTTTATTAACTTTTCTAACATTTTTATCCATTATCTAGTATTGTTCATACTACACTAACAATTTTTTTCTTAGATTTCTGAATTTTTCTAGTGAAGGAAAGACGGAAAATAGTGATTATGGGTAGTTGATACAATTTTCGAACCTAAACGTGCCCGAGAAAAATATGAAACTTAGTCCTATTTGATTCAATTTCAAGGAAAACTACATCATTCCCTTAATCATTTGATAAACAAGACTCATAGTAAAAGCTGTGAGGTCAATCCTGGTTTTTCAAAATTCTATCATTTAGACCATAAATTTTTTTAATTTTTTATTATTTTTTATTGCATTTTCTAGTTTTATTTTTATGTAGATTTTGTCTGTGTTGCTCTCATAAATTTTAAAAATGTTTAGATACATTAACTAGATTTATTTTTGCATATTTTGAGTGTTGATCCCATACTAACTCTTTCTTTTTAATTTTTTCTTTTTCTTTCATTATCATTTTGTTGCATTCTTGGAAAATCAACCATTTGCATTTTAAGGATACAATGGACCATGCATAATGGAGTCAAAACTTGAGGAGTTGTTGTACATATAGAGGGCTGGCCGTAGCCCTTGTAGAGAGAAGGAAGAGAGAAAAAATGGAGGAGAAGGAAGAAGGAAGGAAGAGAGAGAAAGTGTCTTGGAAATTAATGAATTAAAGTGATTGCAAAGAGAGAGAAGTGGGTGGGGAATTTGGCTTCCTTTGGAAGCTAAAGCACATGGGTGACATTAGATATAAAGTAGATTGCATTAGGATAATGTGATAGTATTTTTATTACACACTATTATCCAATGGATAATAGTTACAGATTGACAGTGTCGTGTTTGGTGTCGACGGAGTTGGTAAGACATATCGCGTTTCTCTGGTTACAGTCGTATTCGGCACCTTTAGTAGTGAGACAACAATCACCAGAAAAGTCCAAAAATTGCAAAGGAAGCTAACTTGTGTGTAACATTTGTTTTTGTTCATCTCACCCCACATATGCATGCCCTACACTTCATATGGTAGTTCTATTTTTCCAGATCAATTTGTTGCGTCATTTTAAGTGTTTTTAACTGGTTATTTTTTCCCGATGAACTAACACGGTTCAGTGCGGAAAAGAAGAACAGAGTTATGACCCCTTCTTCAACACATACAACCCTAGCCTGGGAATACTATCCGGATCCTGGGATATGGCAATGCGGCATCACGCACAAAGAACAATCATTTCAATATGAGCATTCCTTGTGTGTAACATTTGATAACAAGTCCATTACACAACCACAGTTAATTTCACTTGCCACTTATGGGAGAGGATTTAACAACCCAAATTGAATTCAAAAGAACCTGCCACTATTCAGGATTTAACAACCCAAATTGACCAGTTGACAACCACTGTTAATGAACTGAGATGTCAAGAGTCAGGCCAACTCTTTCCCCAAACAATTCCCAACTCCCTGCATTCTAATTGTCATATTGATTTACATGCATACTTAGTTGAGGAAACTCATGATGAGTTGTGTGCTGAATTTCCTGATTTAATTAGTTTTGATAATTCTATCAATTGCAACTCATGTGCTGATCATGATGGTGATATAAAATGTGTTGTGTGTGCTGAAATTTCTGCATATTTGAAAACTAATGATTCTGTTTATGCAGGATCTAATGATATAGAATGGTCTATCAACAATGTAGTTGCAGAATCTGAAACATATAGGGAGGTGGAGTTGAAGGTCATTGAGGAATTTTCAAAGAAAGAGGAAAGTCAGCAGATGCTAGTAACTACTGAAGTGGATTTTGTTTTTAGGCCATGGTCCAGCATTATCAATGAAAGCAGGATTGCAAAATTACACGTATTGCATGCCATTGGTGAAGTCAAGGAAGACCAATGGGACCCCAATGTGAACCCTCATGCTTCAAGCTTCACTTGGTCGTTACACTTCAACCAATGGGACCGTAGTGGAAGCTATCATGTTGTGTCAACCATAACCTGGTCATCACGTTTCAACCAATGGGATCCTGGTGGAGTCTTTTCACCAACCTCACTTAATAAGACCAATGGACACCGCCTCAAACAGTATCATGAACTTCCAGAGAATGCAGAAATGAAGGTGATGAACTTTCTCCATCTGCATTATGAATAAAAAAAATAGAAAAAAAAGAAAAGAAAAAAAAAATAGCTGTGTGCCCGACAATGAGGTAGGTAGTGCCATTAAATTTTGTCACTCGGAAGCATGTGGAGGTCATTTTTTTTTCTTCAGCGACAACAACTGTGAAAATCTTATAGTATGGATTTTATTGGCCTACTTTATTCAAGGTCTGTTACACCTTTTGCAAAAGCTGCAGAAATTGGTCAAAAAAGTTCTGCTTTGAGATTATCATCTGTACCTACTCCTTGGGAAATTGAGATCTAGGTGGCGCGATTCTTTTGTTGTCAAACACGTGTATCTTCTGGGGCCGTAGATATTGAGGATCCTAGGAATGGTAATGTACTCAAAGTTAATGGACAGAGACTCAACCATTCCTGAAAAACCAAGTTCTTGAGTTCTTTGTGTTGCCGGTTAAGTGGCGGATACGGTACTCCGTGACTCTCAAGTCGGTTTATTTTTCAGTTTTTCAAAATAACTGAACCCTTCTTCTCCTTCAAAATGGATGTCATTCTTTCAAACCTGAGAAAACATTTTCTTTCTCTTCCTCAAAATGCTCGAGAAAGATCTACAAAGTTCGATGTGAAAGATTGAGGCGTTAATGCACAAAGGTATGCCGAGAAGATGTCTACATTTGGATAATTGAAGCAAAGGTCCGATTAGCAGGTGAGTCTTCAATTTCATTTGACTCATATATGCCCAGTCTTGGAAGAAGTTCATATTCTAAAAGGAGAAAAGCAAAAAGGTTACAAGTCTATCACAAATGTGGACGATGGAACTGTAACAAGCGATGTCGTACTTTGGGGATGGTTTCCGCAAATAGAGAAGATAAAATTTTCTTCATTAAGAATGGACTGAGTAAGGAGTCATTAGATGATATCTTATTGACTCTTGAGATGCATTCTTGTGGATTGGTGCATCGTGAAATTCTTAAATTGTGGAATCTCTTCAAGGATGAAGAAAAACGCTACGATCTTGGGAATCGACTCTAAAAAAGACTACTGTTTGCCAATTTATAAGAAAATTGGATGGGAAGCTTATCCTCGACTCATAGAAGACGTTAAGCCATTACTGGACGTTAAACCAGAGGCAGATGTAAGCCATATCCACAAATAATCTGTATATATCATCTTCATCTTCTTCTTCTTCATGTCATCTTTCAAAAAAAAAAAAAAAAAAAAAAAAAAAAAAAAAAAAAAACAAAAAAAAATTATGTATACGTCTTAGGGTTGGCTTTGGTAACACAAACCGTGAATGGGGAAATACATGCATCCTGATCCACCCTTCTTAATTGAAAAACAAAGAAGGTAGATTGTATCCCACATGTGAGGCAGCCAGTCGTATTATGGCCACTTGTCCCTTTTGGGAGCCCTATGTTGCGTTGGTCTTGAATGGGTCGAATACTGGTCAACAATGCTTTGGCACAAAGCCGAAAGAGCAAACTACCTCCATCCCAATCTTAAGTAAGTATACACTTATCTTTCATCAAGTTTTTCTAACAATTTCAAAAAAAAAAAATGGACGTGATGTCTACTGCACTCATGACGTGCAGTATAAAAATACGCCATGGAAACTGTACATACAGGTATGTCATCATTTTCTATTTCTTTTATCTTTGTATCATTTTGTTGTATTTTGATTTTTGTACAGACGATCCTTTGAGCAGGGTCCTTCAGGGGTTTCTAGACTTCTTTACCTTGATGGTTTTCTTGAAGTCAAAAAAAAAAAAAAGATTCTGTGTTTCTTAATTTCAACCTTTTCTGACAACAGCCAACCTACCCTTATAGGTGCAATTATTTCCCTTTCCATTCTTTTTCTTATTTAAACACTCCATTTTCTCCATTTTCCTTCAACTCAGAAACACTCAAAGGGAGGAAAAGTATAGAATGGGGCCTCCTATTCATAACCTAAAAAATGTCTGTGTTTTTTATGGGTCAAGTTATGGGAAGGGATTAGAGTTTGTAAACGCAGCTAGCACTCTTGGTCAATCACTTGCTGTGAGGAATATTCATCTTGTATATGGGGGAGGTTGTCATGGGTTAATGGGGGTTGTATCACATGCAGCTTTTATAGGAGGCAGTCAGGTTTTAGGTGTTATTCCTAAACCTTTAGGCTGAAAATAACATCCTTTGGAAGGACAGTTGGAGAAGAAATTCAGGTAACATCCATGCATGGACGAATGAAAACAATGGTTGACAATTCTGATGCATTTATTGTCTTACCCGGTGGTTTTGGTACTTTGGAAGAAATTTTTCAAATCGTCTCTTGGGTGAACCGAACATCCACCATAGACCCATTGGTTTGTTGAATGTTAATAATTTCTTTGATCTTTTTGTTATTTTTTCTTGACAAAAGTGTGGAACGTAAATTTATCACTCCTTCGGCAAGACAACTTCTTATCTCTGCCTCCACTATTGATGAGCTCATTGATAAATTAGAAGCTTTTGAGTATGTACCTGATAAGGTATTAGCTCAGATAGATTGGTCAACAGGAAGCAGCGAAGGAAGTAACAAGAAAAAAAAGCCAGATCTGAAACTTTCTCTTTAATGGGTTTGATTTTATTAAAAAAAAAAATTTGTTTTGTTTGGAAAGTATGATATGATTGTCATGGACTTATTAAACTAATTAGTGATGGCAGAGTAAGGAGTAATTTTACTCTTGAGACGCATCTTAATTGGTGGCAGAGTAAGGAGTTTTTTAGGTAGTAATTAATTAGTATTAAATTGTGGAAGTACTAAAGTTTTATTGTTTGATTTCTTTTCAGGATCTGATGCGGCACTAACAGTGTGCTTCTTTTCTGCTAAGCATTGATTCACTTCTTATCAAGTTGTGTTGCTCTTTTCTATATCTCTCTTTCACATTAAGGGCAATGTTATATTAAGTGTGGGGGAGAGATTTTAGCATGTTTCTGTTTCTTTTGGTTTGTTAAAAAAAAATCAATAAAAAAAATAAAAAAAAAAAAAAAAAAAAAAAAAAAAAAAGGTTCATTGCATGATTGAATAACTTTTCTCCCTTCTTGAACTGATATGCTTGGTGATGGATGATTGAACTAATGAATTGAGTTTGATGGATGCATACCTTGTGAGATTTTGAGCCTAATGGATGGATTCAACATTTATGCCAGTCTCTTCTTTCTTGTGTGATTTTCACTCATATTAATGACCACTCTAGAACTTGCTTTGATTCTTTTTTAGGCTACATTTCACTTGCATGCATGAACATGATTGAGGCCCTCTTTCTTAATTAGCTAGTTTAACCAAATAGCCAACCTTGTTTTCAATATGATATCAAGCACTCTTTTGACTTCTTGAAAATTTTCTGATTCCTGCCAACCTTGTATATTTTCCTTTACTTAACCCCTTTGAGCTTATTTGACCATTCCTTGTTTCTAGCTCATTATGTGCCTTAAATGAAAAATCGTGTTCTTACTTTACCTTAGGGAATAAAAGAACATTAGCTTGGTTAATGGATGAGTTTTTGAACAAGTGTGGGGGTGTGTACAAAATGGTTGTTGAAAAAGGAAAGAGTGCCTAAAAAAAAATGTATGTATATAGTTATGTTCATATTAAAAAAAAAAGGATTGGGAAATGAATATGTAAAGGGATATACATTAGAGTTGGGATGAACTTTTATGCTTGTTATTTGAACTCAGCTCTCATTTGCTTTTATTCTCTTTGGTATTTATCTTCTCATATCCATTTTATCCTCTTCTGTTACCTTGACCTCACTACAACCTTGAATAAAGTCCTCATGATTTGTGTGTGCATGTGTTTTGAGTAGTGGAGAAGTAGAAGATAAGCAAGCTTATGGTAGTGCAATTTTCATGGGTTGAATTGAGTGAAATACCTACCTTTTAAACACTTGAGAGATTGAGAGGGAATCTTGTGAAGATCTATCATTCTCGATTCATGTTGAAGATACCTTGCTTGTTGGTTTGAGATGTGGAGAATTATTAACTCATGAATGTTTTGATCCCTTGAACCTTTGGTTGTTCTTCTTGATTGTAAAATTTTGGTCTTGAGTTTTGCACAGGAGTGCAAAAAGCTAAGTGTGGGGGAATTTGATAATCACATATTTTATTCATTAAGAAACCCTTATGTTTAGTCATTTACACTCTCCATATTCTTAATTGATTGAGTTTGGTATGATTTTGTGAGTTTAAGCTCAAATTGGTCCTAATTGAATATTTTCAGCATTATTGAGACTTGACATTGTTTCTGTATTTAGCCATAACTTGAGTTCCTAATATCTGATAAACATGAATTTTACCTTGTAGGAAAGCTAAGAGGAAGCTCTACAACTTTGATGAAGAGCTCAAAGTCCCAAACAGATGTCTAGAGGACCTAAGTTTACATGGAAGTCAGAATACGGGTTCTGTCACTAGACTCCGAACGGTGTGCACTCATAAAATCATATCTCAAGATGTAATAATGGAGATGGGATGAAATTTGGAAAGTTGATATTCAAGATCCAAATAAACAACTTTCATGAAGAACACTTTTTGAAAAAATGAATTCTAGTAGGTCAGTTTGAGCTTGCAAGTCGGAACAGAGGTGCTGAAGTTGGGTTTGAGCAACTTGCGATATTTGGGACATATCTTGGGCTGAAGGAAGCCAAATTGGACGAACCAGATATGCATTTTATATCCAAGGCAAAGATCTACAACTTTTATGAAGAGTACTTTTCATGGATCTGCAGTATAATGGGTCGTTTTTGGCTTCCAAGTCAGACACGAAATTTTCGTCCTCAACCACCCACTCATCCACCCACTAATCCACTCATCCATCCACTAATCCACTCATCAACTCATCCAACCACTCAACCACTCCACCCACTTATCCACTAATCCACCCACTCATCCATCCACTCACCCATTCATCTCCATAATTTCCCACTCACCAAAAGTCCTTTGGCATTTTCCACTCAACCAACCCACTCAACCATTCCATTCACTCATCCACTAAACCAATCCACTAAACCAACCCACTCAACCACTCCACTCAAACACTCCACTCACTCACCCACTCATCCACCCACTCCCCTTTGTCATTTTGTTACCCTAGACTTCTATAAAAGGCACCATTGGTTATCATGAATAAGTGGTATTCTCCTTCATTTCTCTCATAGTTTCTTCCTGTTTCTTCATAGTTTCTCATAGCTTTTATATATTTTGATGCTCTCCTTCATGGTAATGGAGGGCTAAGCTATTTTGGTCAATTTAGAACTCTTGAAGAGATTGTGGTTTGGATTCTTGAGACCTTGGTTAAGTATTGTATTTGATTTGTA
Organism: Ormosia emarginata; assembly: GCA_029884605.1. Classification (NCBI taxonomy): domain Eukaryota; kingdom Viridiplantae; phylum Streptophyta; class Magnoliopsida; order Fabales; family Fabaceae; genus Ormosia; species Ormosia emarginata. The sequence goes on from JAQQTP010000045.1 coordinate 990,281, forward strand.
ATTGAATTCCTCCTTTCTTCTTCTTTTTCTTCTTCTTGATCTTGAATGCATGAATGGTGATTCTATTTATGTTGATCAGATTGATCTTGGTTTAAGATTGAGATTTGTGATGAAACTTAGAACTGATTGATCTAAACTAATCACATAAATGAAGATTGAGATTTGTGATGAAACTTAGAACTGATTGATCTAAATTAATCACAAAATTGAAAAGGTTAGGTTACTGATTTGTGCCTAAGTTAATTGAATTCGGTACTTGAAATTAACATAGATCTTCATGAATGGTGTGATTGCGGATTTGTGTTTATCACTTGTTAATTGAATTCTAGACGATCGTCTAGTATGAATTCTAGATTTGATGCAGAGATCTCGGTTAGATCCAAATTAACAATTCAATTGCGCTTCAAGTGTTTTATGAAGGGTCTATGATTGAATCCACCCAATCTTGGATAGGTTTCTAAATTGACTGCTCTTTAATTGTTATTTCTTCCTTTAATTTTGTTAAGTGCGATCTTAAACTGTCAAACCCCCATTTGCTAATTTTCACTTGATTTGATTAAATTGCATCTACAATCCTCGTGGAGATGATCCGGTGTTGTCACTGTGCTACAAGCTTAGGTAATAACTTCGGTTATAATTTTGACTGAGTTCGGCGCTCGTCAAACCCATGCCATTTTAGTTCCAATTTTTGTATTAATATTTTTCTTTGCATTGCATGTTGATGCACTATGACCCTTTTTCCCACAATAGAAACATTTCATAAATGGGCTACTAGAAGTACTTGCATAAATAAAGAAATTTTTATACGGTTTGTGCTAATTTTTCGGGTTATAACCAATTCCAGCTTTTTCAAAAACAACCCTTTGTTTTCCTAATATGATATTTAAATTATCTCTTCCGAGAGTGAATGTAGCAAGAATGTTATTTAAATTTTCAATTTCTTTTTCAAGCAAATGACATGAAGAACAAGGACGAAGAAGTAGAAGCATGTGAGGAATGAAATGAGCATGCATCAATTAATCCTAATGTCTCATTTTCAATTTTTAATTCTTTAATTTCTTCATTTAAAATTAGAATTTGATTTTCCAAAGAAGAAATAGTTTTCTTAGATGAAGAAATTAATTTTGTGAGCCTTATCGATTCGTCATGCAATTCTTCGAAAGCTTCTTGAAGTTCATCATAAGAAGGAGATAAGTCAAAGTTAGAAATTACCTCAGTGTCGCTTTCTTCTTCTTCTTCTTCTTCTCCTTTGGCCATAAAGCATAGATGGACTTCCTCACTATCTGAGCTGTCAGATGAGTCCATATCGTTGTCATCCCAAGCTATGTAGACTCTTTTTCTTTCCTTTGAAGGCTTCTTTTCAAATTTCTTTGGGGAAAGAGACAGTCTTCTTTGAGTTCCTTTCTTTTTGAGAAACTTTCCGAATTTCTTCACTAGAAGACTAAGGTTTTCTTCATTTAACTCAATGTTGTCCATGTCATCTCCATCGTCTTCTTCTTCATTATTGACAGTGGAGGTGGTGGCTTTAAGTGCAATCCTTTTATTTTCCTTATCATGTTCCTCACTTTGGTCAAGCCTGTTGAGTTCTAATTCGTGCTCTTGAAGTTTGCCAAATAGGGTAGCTAAAGATATGGTTGTCAAGTCCTTTGATTCTGAAATTGCTGTTACCTTTGGTTGCCAAATCTTGCTTAAACATCTCAACACTTTGTTAATTAAATCTTCGTTAGAAAAATTCTTTCTTAATGATGCAAGATTATTTATTATGTGGGTGAATCTCTTTTGTATTTCCTGAATGCTTACAGCATGGTTCATTCTAAATAATTCATATTCACGAGTTAGAGAATTAATTCTTGACCTCTTAACTTCACTAGTACCCTCATGGGTAACTTGTAAAGTGTCCCACATTTCTTTAGCAGTTTTGCAATTTGAAATTCTAAAAAATTCATCATGCCCCAAAGCTGCGGTAATGATGTTTTTGGCTACCAAGTTATTTTGAACTTTTCTTTTATCATCTTTAGACCAATCATTTCTAGGTGTCTCAATTTTTATACCATCAACAACTTGTGTAGGTATAAATGCATCATTTTCGACAGCATCCCACACATCTAGATCAATAGCCTCAATAAAGATTTTTATTCTTTCCTTCCAATATGCATAACCATCCCCATTGAAAAAGGGTGGTCGATTTATGAAAGTTACTTCTGAAAAACCATTTGATGAAGCCATGTACTCTTGAAGCGACTAAGCTCTTTATACAAGAGTCTAGCTCTGATACCACTTGTTACCCAAGTGGCTTCAGTACTCAAGAGGGGGGTGAATTGAGTAATTAAAAAACTTTTTCGCAAAACCCTTTTTAATACAAATTTCTTGAAGCAATATAATGAATATATAAAGATGATGAAATGCCTTAAGAATAGTAAATAAACAATTAAGCAATAATAAATAAATTGCTGAAAATAAAGAGATAAAGGAGAGAAGAGCAGGCACGATATTTATCTAGTTCGACCACCAACCACTTGTGGCCTACGTCCAGTCCCCGAAACATAGTTCGAGATTGTTTACTATTCAATACAAGCTTAAAATAGGTGCTTGCAAGCTTTACACAACAAGGATACCTCACCCTATTTACTAGAGGGATACCTCACCCCCTATGAAGGATACCTCACCTTCTTTACAACAAGGGATACCTCACCCTTTTACTGAGGGATGCCTCACCCTCACAATTTCACTAAGTGATACCTCACCCTCTCATAAATACAGCAGAGAATAGATGAAAAATAAACTCTCACAAAGAGTAAATATCACAAGTTGAAGCACTATGGAGCTCTCTAAGGATATCTCAAAGTTTTGGCAAAAAGAGCACAGAAAATATGAGAAAAATAGTGAATCACATTTTTGGCATAAACAAAAATAATTTAAGTGGTTGGGCAACATTTAGAAGAGACCCAAGGTCTCTGTTTATAGAGCATTTGACAAAAAGAGCCATTTGGATCATTGAATGTATGTTAAATTTGAAATATGTCTGTTAGTTTCTTAACCAGGATTCCTGTGGTATTCGAATACCATTAGGGGGTATTCAAATACCGTGTTCGAATACCATCAGAGGTATTCGAATACCATCAGAGGTATTCGAATACCTCTGTTTTAAAAGCTTTGTAAAAATGGTTTAGAAGGATGTTATTCGAATACCTCTAAATGGTATTCGAATACCTCTGTTGAAAAATAACTTTTAACACTTTTAAATGCTTTCAAAAACCATGATTTGAATTTTGGGATATTTAATTTAAAACCATTTTCATCTTTTCATGCAAAAACAATGAGATATCCAGAAAGGCTCTGTACATAAGATCCTAAGTCCTAAAGCTATTCTTAAAAGTCTTGGACTTGGTCTTGCCATCATCTTCATTATGCTTGTTATCATCAAAACCATTATCCATGATAACTAGCCAATTACAGCTACCAAACTATCGAACTTTAAACACTCACTAGTTTCATCCACTAGATGATTTTCTTTTTCTCTCCCACTTTAAGATCAACATAAACTTTTTATTCAAATTTTGATATTTACATTTTCATTTTCATAAATCACTCACGCATCTGGACACTGAGTGTTCACTAGCATTCCCCTTAGCTAAATCACATTTCTTTAAAATTATCACTATATTAATGGTTTATCTCATTCTACATGTGTAGATACCAAGAGAGAATGATAAAGTTGGGAAAAAATAATTAATACTTTATTGATTTTATAAAGTGACAAATAAATAGAGATAAAACATTTTTTCTCAAATGACAAATATTTTGAAACAGATGAAATATTTTTCAATAAACACCTATTTACATATGAAATCATTTTGTATCTCAAAAGAAAGTTAACATCAATTTCATCTCTTAATCATAGAAAGTAAAATCAATTTAGTTTTCTGAAAAAGTTGACATCAATTAAGTCTCTTTATCATATAATGATATTAATTTAGTCTACCAATTGTTAAAAGTCGACACTAATTTAATCCTTAATCTCGTGGTTCCTACATATAGAGTGCGTTTGTTTGTTCTTTTTTTTTTTTACAAGAAAAGTACTTTTTCATTTAAAAAAAAGTAATTATGAAACATGAACATATATTTGGATAAGATTTTGAGAAAAAGGAGAATCTAATTTTAAAAAGCAAGAATAAGTTACTTCTCAAAATAACCAATTATGAAGAGATGCAATAGAAGAGAGACAAAGTAAAAAGCAATTTTTATAATTGTATAAAAAAGTAAAACAATTTATACTTTTCATAAAAATCTCTCAATAAAAGTCAATTATTTATACTATCTTATAATTACTTTTTTTAAAATCTTACTCAAATGCACCTATAATGGCTATTTTGATCAATGTTTTTAAAACCGAACCGGTCATTGAATCGGTGAAGATACTGCTTCATGATTCATTAGTTCGACTGTGATCAAATCGTGGTTTGCGTTCAATATTGAACGCAAATGAACAATTTGGAGGACAAAAAATTTTCTTCTCTTAAACACTAGAAAGCATGAAAAATGCTTTTAAAAGTATGAATACAACATTGAAAACAATCCAAAACAACACATGCTCTAAATTGATGCTAAAATTTTTTGGAAGAACAAAGTAATAACACTTATATACTTAAAAGAAAAAAAAGGGAGTTTAGTGTTAGTTTTTTAATTTAGTGAAGGATCAAACATCTAACATAATCATCACACACTTCAATTTTAGAGACTCATGTTAGTACTAATCGAACTTTATGCTCGTTGGCATAAAAGAGAAAAAAATCTCATGCATTTTAACAAATTTGTTAAAAACTACAACATTTTATAATTATTTTGATATAAATTTGCTCAAATATGATTAGATGTGAAAGAATTTGCTTTGATTCTAGTTTTAATTATTTGAGTTAAGGATTTTACATTTGTAAGGATTTAAATTTTGATTCATTTATCCGTATAAAACTTGTTCATAAAATCATTAAATTGTATTTTTTCATATAAAAAAGCTTGACTAGAATAACAACTAGTTGAGATGTCAGACAATACTCCCCTAAATTATGTTTGTCTTTAAAGTCAGCAAGTAGGAGTATATTCACTTATACTGAATGGGTCAGATGGGTTTTACCTAAAAGGATTTCTGGTGGCTGGATAGTGGTGTTTTCCTCCTTGGTGCAACGGTCAAAGCGATGGAGCAGAGGAGTGGTATACTTGCAAAAGGCACTCCGACACTCAAGTCAAGCTATGCACTAGGAGAGAGTGTTTTGGGTTCAGATCTACACCTAAGTCATTTAACCTGGTATTTACAGAGGAGTATTGCATAGTGGTTAAGCATGATAGGAGGGATATTCTAATTTGAATTGCCATTGATGGGTAGTTATGACTAGTAAAAAACATTACAATCACTCATATTTGCGCAGGATTTGTTGGGAGTGATTGCCTCCTGATTATATAATGACCATTGGTGGCGTGGTGCTAACTCAAGCCGTGCTTTTTGATGCGCGTGGCTAGGATGCTTATGTTGACCGGGTTGCCCCCAAGGGCATAGGGGCCAGATCCTGGACCAGAACACCTGCCCTAGCTTGGCGCTTCACTATAAGTGGACTGTCAAGGTATTTCAGACGAAGGCAACAGGAGCATTAGTTGCCCCCAGATGATAGTGTTGGCCAAGAGGTGTTGATGCTAGGTGAAGTTAGCAGTAACATAAGAAGTGAGGTTGAATTGTGTTCCATTTTTTTTTTGAAAAATTTAATCTTTTCATAGTTTTCTCAAGTTGTTCAGACTTGGAGGTAAAAAAGTTACACTAAGAAACAATAGGCATGTGAGAAGGTTCAACTTATCTTAATAGAATGTGGTGAGAAAGTTTACTGGTTAAGTCAAAAGAACTTTCTCACTATTGTATCAGAATCAATATAATCTTTTCAAAGCTGTATTTTAGTAAATCAAATTGCTTTCTTTTGAAAACACTTTCAACAATAGATAAAGGCTTAATAATCAAAGAATTAAACTTATGTTGAGGAAGTTAAACTTTAAGTTCACTTGATAAAAAATTCAACAGTATTTTGTCAAAACTCAGTTTTTGCTCTTTGAAGGACTATTAAATGAACCAAATAAATAAGAGTAAGGGAAGAAGAGTTGAACACCAAGGTTTATACTAGTTCACCCCTAAACCACATGGGGCTATGTCCAGTACCTAGCAAATACTAGGATTTTCTACTATCAAGAGTATTCTTTAACCAACTAGCCTCTCTAGGCTTTACAAATAGTATTCTTTTACGGTCAAGCCTCTCCTATTTCTAAACAAGTATTCTTTTACAGTCAAGCCTCTCCAGGCTCTATCTCAACTAAGCTTCAAGTGGCTTGCACAACCTACAAGCTCACTGCCAATACTCAAAGATTAATATCAACAAAGAGGTGTTTGTAACAACTGGGTAGCTCTCAAAAACACTCATAGAGTGGATTAACACATTATAGAAGAGCTCACAATACACCTACTAATGATTTAACAGAATGAAGGTCAAGTAGGTAGAGATGAGAAGGTTCAACTATGTGTTCACTATGCTCTTAAGGCTCAAGCTTCTAACCTTTAAATCTTCATACGTAGACTCTCTAATCATTCAAGGAGTGTATTTCATTTTTAAGCTCAGTAACCCTTTGCTTCTAAGATGTAAACAAGAATTCTTCTATCAAGAAGAGCATAAAACAGGGCAAGAACTCAAATCTAACTTTTTGGCTTTTTCTGATGTTAATCCATGCAAAGCTCTCGTTAATCTTCAAGAGTAGGTCGTATTTATACTTGGGAATATGTTTCTAGCGGTTATGATCAAGTCCCAAGTGATTTCACATGGAAAATAGTCATTACTAGCCATTGGAACACCTTTTTGTACTAGTTGTAATTTTCTTATGTAGGTGAGAAGGTTGCTGTTGCTAAACCTTCTCAACTCGAACTTTCTCAGTTCAAACCTTCTCAACTCAAACTTTCTCAACTTTAGCTTAGCTTAACTTTGACTATTGGATGGAATCTTCCAAACTTATCCTTTTGAACTTGATTTCTTCAAAGTATGACTTTACACATTTTGTCTCGTTTAGGCTTGTAATCTTGTTCAAAAAGGCTTCAAACTCTTTCTTCTAGCATTTGACCTTTCTTAGCTTTTAAGCACTTGTTCAAATCTTCCATTAGGATGCTTCTCATCTATTGCTGACTATTTTGAGCTTCAACTTTCACCTTTGGTAGCTCGATTAAAAATTCATCTTATTAGCTTTGCTTTTTAGATTTGTTCTTTAAAGACTTTAAGAAAGGTTCTTCATGACTATTCTCAGCTTGAATGTTCTCAACTAACATTCTCAAGTCTTCAGTCTTCTCAAGTAGATTTCTTCTCACTTTGATGATATGATCTTGAAATTGTAGGTAAGAAATCATGCTCTTCTAAGATTGTTTATTTTTCAAATATATTTTGAGAGAGTTGTTCGTTCTTTATTCAACTTAATATGAACTTTCTCAGATCTTGCACTTGGACCAACCTTCTCAGGTTCTTCAGGAACTTTCTCATGTTGCTTAGGAACTTTCTCACGATGTCCAGGAACTTTTTCATGAGCAATCTTCTCACCGATCGTTCTTAGCCAACTCTCTCATCCAACTTTCTCACGCTTGAATTTCTCCAATCTTCTCATCCTTTGATTTTATAATCAAACACTTGTTTCTTCTTCATAACTTGGAAGGTTTGAGCTTTATTCTAATCTTTGAATTGCTCTTTATATTACTTCTTGTGGAAATTCTTCATTTTTTTGAATTTTCTCATACACTTCTCAAGACTTTCTCATGTTCTTCAAGAATCTTCTCAGGTCATGTAACACCCTTATGGGGATGTCACATTTAAAAAGAAAATAAAAGAAAAATAAATAAAATCTACTTAAGTTGTAAAACATTTGTTACATAATAATACGGGTTGTAAAATTCTTCCTGTTAAACAGAATATTATTAAATAAAATAACGCGGAAATACAAAATCAACAGAGTAACATCACACATAATATACATAGGGTTTTAGTCATAAGTTATACAAATAATTTACAACTAAAAATATTTAAACTGAAACAGTAAACAAAAGCAATAACAGTCTATATATACAAACGCAGACGCGCCCAAGTACACATCATAAACATTTAACCCTCTGAAGGATCACTCTCAGGAAGATCATCAGAAGATAAATATCCAGGATGCCTCGACTCTCGGCGGAAACGAGACCGCGCAGTCGACACGCTGCTAATCTCACTAGGCGCAGTGAACATACCACCCCAATAACGCCTAAGAGATAACGGTAACTCCAAATGCAAAAACACCGTAGTCGTCATGACTGGTTCTCCATCAAACTCATTACGTAGGGACACAGTCAACCGTCCCACGTAAGTCACCGAGTCTCTGTCTTCACGCAGACGCCAGGCTGTCGATCCACCATGAAACTCGAGTCGTACAAAACCCAGAAATCCTGGCACCGCCATACTCAAGCAATCAATCCAATGGATATGGATGATCAGATGGTTCTTGATCGTAGAACTGATCTTCGGCTAGCTGATCTTCCTCCTCCTCGGGATACTCACACTCAAGAGGTTGTTCCTCTTCCTCAAACTCTTTACCATATAATTTAAAATACAAAAGCACATACAATAAAGAGGTAAGACAATCTATATCACCACCAACATGGTAAATAAGAAAACGATAATACAACAAGTATAACAATTCATATAATATAGCATTCTATAATACAAGGTAGCACATATGTAATATGATACAGAACTCAAAGTAACAACCTATAGTGATACAAACAAACAGAATAACACAGATAAATAATGGTACAAATAAATAAAAAATTATAGACAAATAGTATTAAAATGTATGAGATAAGAAATATATGAAATGTAACTCAACCCTACTCCATGGAGCTAAAACAAAACACAGACATCAGAGAGAATGACCCGCAAAATCTATTAGTACCGTCGACCACCCAATAACTATTCGGCTGTCTCACGTTGCGTCTATAGCCCACTGAAATAGCATAGTGGTGTAGCACACTGTCATACGTCGTGTCACTACAGGCTTGCACTAATAGATTTCACAAGATCTTGATTAAGGATAGTGTGTGTCGAGTCCATTAGTGTGTTACCAGTTACCACGGCCCAGAGGAGCGACCAACTGTCCACAAATGGAATAATCTGCACACTAATGTCTCCAAGTTCATTCAAGTTGAACAACACTAAGCTTATCACATCGACAACACGATGTTATTCACCTCGTCAATCAATCCACCAAGATCGGCATGACTCCATGCATGATAAAAATTCCAAATATATACAAAAAAGACGCACCCATATATATACTGGCAATACGCAACAAAATTTCAAATATGCCCCCATTGGCAAAAATTATGAATATGCCCTCACTAGCAAATCGCATAAATATACAGTACGCACCCACCTGGCAATACTGTTTCACCATTTGTCCGGGTCCACCACTTTGGCCCGACAGTAAAAACTTGCTGTTTTTGTCAATCGCGTAGAAATTTTATCGCGTTTTCAAAATTAAGTCATTTTTACAAATATTTTTAAATCGCGTAAATATATTTTGCTGTTTTTAAAATCACGTAAAGTTTTTCAAACGTTTTCTCAATCGCGTAAGATTTTTAAATCATTTTCTTGTCCGACTTCCTTAAAATTACTGTTTAAATAAATAGAAATAATATTTAGTACGTTTAAACTACGTAGAATAATTTTTCATACCGTATACTGTCATTTGGACATCTTTTCTATTTTATTTGTCCATTTTTAATAAAAATTGACAGTATTTTGTTTAGAAAATTATAATAGTGGTTTCCTAATTTTTCCGTAAAAATTCTGTTTACTTAATTTTTTAACCATATAATTTAACCCTTTTGAAAACCACTAACATGCTTCAAAATATAAGATGAGCCATATGTTAGGAATTTACAAAAGTTACTGTATTTCATTTCTAATAATAAAATCATTAGTTTTAATTTCTTAAACTTAGTTCTAATCAATTGGTTTCTTCAAAACTCATTGTAGAAAATTTCCCTTGAACATATATTACATCTCTTTAATTGAAACTAGTTTGGAATTGATTTTAGAAATCATGGATACTTGGTTTGGCATGTTGGCCGAAACTTATACTTGTGCTATTTGATCTCTAAATTCATTTTCCTTAATCTAAACAATTTTATATCTCATTAATTTTCCTAGGTTAATTAAATCACACTTAAAAAAAATAATGAGAACATTTTGGTTCCCCATTTTGGTTAATGGCCGTGAGCCTCATTGGTGTGTTCTTTGGAACACTCGTGCAATCCTTGACATGTTGTTCACATCCTATAAATTATCATGCATTTCTAACACATACAATATTATCAAAGCTTGTAGACATGCAAATTAATACAAACATCAAATAGGAAAGCTATTAACAAACACACAAATGAATCCTTATGGATTCTACAATCACAAACAAATCTCCATCTTCTTACCACCCACCCAAGGATGATAAGATTTAGTCTTCCTCTTACCTTAAATGAAGACAAAATATTCTTTCACTTCCTTCTAAGGTGTTCGGTTTTCACTCCTCCAAAACCTAACAAACTTAAACAAAATTCTACAAGTTACTAACATTAAAGAGAGCTTAAACCATGGATAATCATGGCTTAAAACTTTGAAAAAGAGTTTAGAAATGGGAAACAAGAAATTTCACCTTCTAGGTAAAATCTCCCAAGTAGGTTTTCAAGCTCCAAATGAAGGATTTTGCAAGAGCTCACAACTAGAGATGTTCTTAGGATTGTGTTTAGATTTAGAAAACTTGGTTGGATGAAATTTTGAGTGATTGGATAGTGAGCTAGGGTTTTTGGCCGAATAGCTTGAAAGAAAAACAACAATGGAAGTTGGTGTTCTTGGAAGAGAGAGAATAGAGAAATTGCATGAAAAACCAAGTGAAGAATGGTCCTCCAAAGCCAAATGGCCATAGACTTCAATGGGAAAGGAGGTGTCCATTTATGTTGGCTCCATCCAAGCCTTAGAATAGATCAATGGTGAGGATTAAGCCTTGTTCTCCAAGCTTTGCTCTCATTGGTTCATGCTAGCCTTGTCACTTAACCTAGTCACCATGCTTAGTCACTAATCAAGCTTAGTCATCTAGCTTAGTCACTAACCTAGTCACTAGCCTTGTCATTAGCTCTCTGTTCTAGCTCAAAACATTTACTGCTTTGCTAAACGTGGGTCCCGCAAAACATTTTCGGGTCCATTACCGCTTATTGGTACTGACTAATAAAATAACATTATAATATTATAAAATTATTTTATTTGACAGTTAAATCCTAAAAATTAAAAGATTAACTACTGTCTCATTCAGAATTGGGTTTAGTAAGATCTCCCAGCTCTGAATAATTAAAAATAAGATTTCCCCGGCCCGAAAAATATTATTTTCCTGTCCCAAAGCAAATCACACAAAAAGTCCAAATAAAATCACAGACAGTAATATTAAACACTGTATCATATAGAAAAATTAAAAACAGTACATTCGGGACGTAATGATCATTTTTCCATTTTTTCCCACGACGAAGCAAATCATTCAAAACACTCAAATAAAATTATAGACAGTAAAATATATTAGTATATCTCATAGAAAAATTTAAAACAGTAGTTTGATAAAATTTTTATTTTACGGTCTCGAAGCTAAATATGTAAAACGACCAAATAAAATCATAGACTGTAATATATTTTTATATTTCATACAGAAAAATAAGAAACAGCAAAACAGGGATACAACGGTCTTTCATCCAAAAGTTTGAAAAACAGCAAACAGAACATTCGGGACATTTTTTCAAAAATTGGGGTGTTACAACTCTCCCCAACAAATAAAAATTTCGTCCTCGAAATTCGCTGCTTATCAAAACAAATGAGGATACTGATCCCTCATTTTACTTTCCAACTCCCAGGTAGCATCACCTGTTACATCATTCCATATGACCTTCACCAGCTCGATCATTTTCCCTCGAAGCTGCTTTACCTTTCTGTCCTCTATTCTAATAGGTAAAGTCTCATAAGTCAGATTCTCCTTCAGCTGCACTTTGTCAGGTTGTATAACATGCGTCGGATCTGGTACATACTTCCGTAACTGAGATACATGAAATACATCATGCAGATTTGATAAAAAAGGCGGCAAAGCAATCTGATACGCCACAGGACCTATCCGTCGGATAATCTGATACGGTCCAATGAACTTAGGAGTAAGCTTCTTGGATTTAATAACTCTTCCGACACCAGTCGTAGGAGTCACTCTTAGAAACACATGCTCACCCTCCTCAAATTCAAGAGGTCGTCTTCGTTTATCCGCATAACTTTTCTGTCTACTTTGCGTCGTCTTCATCTTTTCTTGTATCATCTTTACTTTCTTCGTAGTCTGTTGTACAAGATATGGTCCAATAGTCATATTTTCCCCATCTTGATACCAACATAACGGCGTTCGACATCGTCTCCCATACAATGCCTCATAGGGTGCCATTCCTATACTTGAGTGAAAACTATTGTTGTAGGTGAATTCCATCAAAGATAAAAATTCATCACAACTTCCTCGTTGTTCCAAAACACAAGCACGCAACAGGTCTTCCAAAGATTGTATAGTTCTCTCTGTCTGACCATCAGTCTGCGGATGATACGCCAAACTTAGTCGCAACTTAGTTCCCATTGCTTCTTACAGACTTCGCCAGAATCTTGACGTAAACCTCGGATCTCTATCAGAAACTATACATGTAGACACACCATGCAGTCTGACAATCTCACCGATGTACAACTGGGTTAATCTTTCCAACGAATACTTGATATTGATTGATAAGAAATGAGCCGACTTTGTAAGCCTATCGACTATAACCTATATCGAATCATGACCCTTTCTTGTCTTCGGCAACCCAGTAACAAAATCCATAGAGATACTATCCTATTTTCATTCTGGAATAGCTAACGGTTGCAACATTCCAGCTGGTCTCTGATGTTCCACTTCACTTTCTGACAAACCAGACAAGACTCCACATATTCTACTACGTCTCTTTTCATCCTTGGCCACCAAAACAACCTTTTCAAGTCTTGGTACATTTTGGTCATCCCCGGATGTAAACTCAAATCACTAGTATGAGCTTCATCTAGTATCGACTTCAATTCAGAATCATCAGGCATACAAATTCTTCCCTTAAACCTTAAGATTCCATCTGCTCCTTCTTCTACCGTCGCCTTATGACCTTGCTTTAACAATTCCCTCTCATTTTGCAAAAACACATCTTCCTTTTGTTTATCTCGAACTATGTCGAGAAAATCATTTATGATCACGACCTTATATGGACAAACTCTTTCAGGAAGAAACTCCACAGACAACCATAGATCTCGGAACTTGTTAATCAATTCCTCCTCCATTATCATCATTGCCGAGACACTAAGCACCTTTCTACTTAAGGCATCAACTACCACATTAGCTTTTCCTGGGTGGTATTGGAGTTGAAAATCATAATCCTTTAAGAATTCCAACCATCGCCTCTGTCTCATATTCAATTCTTTCTGATCAAACAAGTACTTTAGACTTTTGTGATCACTAAAGACATTGAACATTGCTCCATACAGAAAATGCCTCCACACTTTCAGAGCAAAAACCACCGCAGCCAATTCCAAATCATGCGTTGGATAATTCTTCTCATGAACCTTCAACTGTCGAGAAGCATATGCCACCACATTCCGATTTTGCATCAATACGCATCCTAACCCTTGGTAAGAAGCGTCACAATACACATCAAAAGTTCCCTTAGAATCCGGTAAAATCAACACCGGTGCAGTTGTTAACCTCCTCTTCAATTCTTGGAAACTGGCTTCACGTTCTTTCGTCCACTCAAAAGCTTGATTTTTCCTTGTGAGCTGTGTAAGCGGTCCAGCAATCTTGGAAAAACCCTCGATAAATCTCCGGTAATATCCAGCAAGTCCAACAAAACTTCGAACTTCTGTCACCGTCTTAGGTCTTTCCCATTGTAAAACTGTCTCCACCTTCGATGGGTCTACCGCAATACCTTCTTTTGAAATTACGTGACCTAGAAATTGGACTTCTTCCAACCAGAACTCACACTTGGCCAATTTCGCATATAACTGCTTTTCCTTCAAAATCTGAAGAACAATACCCAAATGTTCAACATGCTCTTCCTTAGATTGAGAATAGATCAGAATGTCATCGATAAAGACAACGACAAATCTGTCTAGATACGGACGAAAAATCCTGTTCATATAATCCATAAATATGGTAAGAGCATTCGTCACCCCGAATGGCATTACCTGATACTCATAATGTCCATAACGAGTTCGAAAAGTTGTTTTTGGTACATCCTCCCCCTTAACACGAATCGGTGATAACCCGATCTCGATCTATCTTGGAGAATACCACTGCTCTCTTTAACTGATCCATCAGGTCGTCAATTCTTGGAAGCGGATATTTATTCTTGATAGTCACCTTGTTCAGCTGACGATAATCCACACAAAGTCGAGAACTTCCATCCTTCTTCTTGACCAAAAGCACTGGCGCTCCCCATGGTGAAACACTAGGTCGCACAAACTGTTTCTCGAACAGTTCCACCAATTGCTCTTTCAACTCTACCAACTCTGCTGGTGACATACGATAAGGTGCAATTGAGATAGGACCTGCTCCTGGTACTAAATCAATTGAAAACTCGATCTCCCTCTCAGGTGGTAAACCAGGTACGTCATCAGGAAAAATCTCTAGAAACTCATTGACAACAGGAATAGTATTCACATCCTTCTCATTCTTAATTTCTAGAGAAGACAATACCACATATCCCTGCGCTCCCTCTCTCAACAAAGATTTGACTTTAACCGCAGTCAAGAATCCAGACTCTTCTTCCTTAGGAAAAACTATGGTTTTGCTTGCACAGTCTATAAGGATATGGTTAGAAGATAACCAATCCATCCCTAATATCACATCTATCTCAACAAGAGGCAAACAAATCAAATTGACCAAAAACTTACGGTCCTTCACAACAATAAGACAATCCAAACATATCTTTGATGCAACTACAGGTTTAGCAGTTGGCGTAGAAACACTCAACTTAACATTCAAAGAAGACACAGGCAACTTCAATCTTTCCACATAATCATATGCAATAAATGAATGTGTTGCACCAGAGTCATATAACACAGTCAGAAGATTACCTTCAATAGCACCTTCTCCCTGAATAAGATCATCAGATTGAGAAATTTCTGTTCCAGTCATAGTATATACTCACCCTCCAGATCTCGGTTGAATACTTCCTGACCTCGGCTGATTAGCACGAACATTTCTCATAGCTGGCTTTTTCTCTGGCTGAGTACAATCTCTAGATATATGTCCAAGCTGTTTGCAATTAAAACAAATTGTTCCTCTGATAGGGCATTCACTAGAAAGATGGCCTTTCTTTCCACACTTAAAACATATTGGCGTAAACGCCACTCTTTGTCCAGCTCCACTACCACTTGCACTTCCCCCAACTAGTGGTCATTGAGATTGATTCCCTAGTGGTCTAGAATATGGTTTACGCTGAAACCGAGTAGTATTACTGCCACCACCTCTCTGAAACCTTATTGGCCCAAAGTTACGATTTCTCTGATCTCGCGACGGCTCCAACTCTTCGAGTCGTGCACATGCATCAACTAAAGCATGAAACTGATTCATTCTCAAGGATATCACTCCTCGCTTCAGTTCCACTCTTAACCCTGCTTCAAACTTCCGACATCTCCATCCATCATCTGGTCGAGTTTGAGCATAATCTGAGAATTGAGATAAACTCTCAAATTTTGTAGCATACTCATTCACCGTCATATTACCCAAGCATAAACCAACAAACTCCATTTCCTTGGCATGTCTAGCACTTGCAGGAAAATATTTCTCTAGAAAAGCATTAGAAAATTCCTCCCATGTAATTTCTACTCCCTCAGCTAACAATGATCGGCGGGTTACTCTCCACCAATGTTCACCATCTCCCCTCAACATAAAGGCTGCATATGTCACCTTCTTCTCATTAGAGCATCTCATTCCTTCAAATATTCTCTCCAAGTCTTGTATCCATTGACTTGCTTTCTCAGGGTCAACCTCGCCTCTAAACTGTGGCGGATTGTGGCGCCTAAATTCAGATAAATTTAGGGCATCGCGAGTAGCATCTTCTTTGTTGAGTCGCTCTCAAATTTTGTCGCATAATTACTTCACCATCCGCCGCATAGCTTCAAGAAATCGCAATCATTGGATCCACTTCTCGATTCACGTTCGCACGTCCTCTACCTCTACAGACATCTTCTTTCTTCAAACATAACAAAACAAAGTCGAAACATCCTTTCGGAAGTAAATCACAGAGAATCACACAAAGACAAACAAAAATAGACCCAACCACAACCCCAAAAGACTCTAACTTGGGCTCTGATACCAACTAATGTAACACCCTTATGGGGATGTCATATTTAAAAAGAAAATAAAAGAAAAATAAATAAAATCTACTTAAGTTATAAAACATTTGTTACATAATAATACGGGTTATAAAATTCTTCTTGTTAAACAGAATATTATTAAATAAAATAACCCGAAAATACAAAATCAGCAGCGTAACATCACACATAATATACATAGGGTTTTAGTCATAAGTTATTCAAATAATTTACAACTAAAAATATTTAAACTAAAACAGTAAACAAAAGCAATAACAGTCTATATATACAAACGCAGACGCGCCCAAGTACACATCATAAACATTTAACCCTTTGAAGGATCACTCTTAGGAAGATCATCAAAAGATAAATATCCAGGATGCCTCGACTCTCCGCGGAAACGAGACCGCGCAGTCGACACGCTGCTAATCTCACTAGGCGCAGTGAACATACCACCTCAATAACGCCTAAGAGATAACGGTAACTCCAAATGCAAAAATACCGTAGTCGTCATGACTGGTTCTCCATCAAACTCATTACGTAGGGACACAGTCAACCGTCCCACGTAAGTCACCGAGTCTCTGTCTTCACGCAGACGCCAGGCTATCGATCCACCATGAAACTCGAGTCGTACAAAACCTAGAAATCCTGGCACCACCATACTCAAGCAATCAATCCAACGGATATGGATGATCAGATGGTTCTTGATCGTAGAACCGATCTTCTAGCTAGCCGATCTTCCTCCTCCTCGGGTACTCACACTCAAGAGGTTGTTCCTCTTCCCCAAACTCTTTACCATATAATTTAAAATGCAAAAGCACATACAATAAAGAGGTAAGACAATCTATATCACCACCAACATGGTAAATAAGAAAACGATAATACAACAAGTATAACAATTCATATAATATAGCATTCTATAATACAAGATAGCACATATGTAATATCATACAGAACTCAAAGTAACAACCTATAGTGATACAGACAAACAGAATAACACAAATAAATAATGGTACAAATAAATAGAAAGTTATAGACAAATAGTATTAAAATGTATGAGATAAGAAATATATGAAATGTAACACAACCCTACTCCATGGAGCTAAAAAAAAACACAGACATCAGAGAGAATGATCCGCAAAATCTATTAGTACCGTCGACCGCCCAATAACTATTCCGCTGTCTCATGTTGCGTCTATAGCCCACTGAAATAGCATAGTGGTGTAGCACACTGTCATACGTCATGTCACTACAGGCTTGCACTAATAGATTTCACAAGATCTTGATTAAGGATAGTGTGTGTTGAGTCCATTAGTGTGTTACCAGTTACCACGGCCCAGAGGAGCGACCAACTGTCCACAAATGGAATAATCTGCACACTAATGTCTCCAAGTTCATTCAAGTTGAACAACACTAAGCTTATCACATCGACAACACGATGTTATTCACCTCGTCAATCAATCCACCAAGATCGGCATGACTCCATGCATGATAAAAAAAAAAAATTCCAAATATATCACATATATATATACGAAGACGCACCAACCCGGCAATCGCAACAAAATTTCAAATATGCCCCCATTGGCAAAATTATGAATATGCCCTCACCGGCAAATCGCATAAATATACAAAAACGCACCCACTTGGCAATATCATATATATACTGACGCACCCACCATATTGTCCGGTCCACCACTTTGGCCCGACAAAAAACTTTCTTTGTTTTTGTCAATCGCGTAGAAATTTTATCGCGTTTTCCAAATTTCATCGTTTTTACAAACGTTTTTAAATCGCAAAAATATATTTTGCTGTTTTTAAAATC
Organism: Ormosia emarginata; assembly: GCA_029884605.1. Taxonomy (NCBI): domain Eukaryota; kingdom Viridiplantae; phylum Streptophyta; class Magnoliopsida; order Fabales; family Fabaceae; genus Ormosia; species Ormosia emarginata. Next base: position 1,008,596 of record JAQQTP010000045.1, read on the forward strand.
GCATAAAGTTTTTCAAACGTTTTCTCAATCGCGTAAGATTTTTAAATCATTTTCTTGTCTGACTTCCTTAAAATTATTGTTTAAATCAACAGAAATAATATTTAGTACGTTTAAACTGCGTAGAATAATTTTTCATACCGTATACTGTCATTTGGACATCTTTTCTATCTTATTTGTCCATTTTTAATAAAAATTGACAGTATTTTGTTTAGAAAATTATAATAGTGGTTTCCTAATTTTTTCGTAAAAATTCTATTTATTTAATTTTTTAACCATATAATTTAACCCTTTTGAAAACCACTAACATGCTTCAAAATATAAGATGAGCCATATGTTAGAATTTACAAAAGTTACTGTATTTCATTTCTAATAATAAAATCATTAGTTTTAATTTCTTAAACTTAGTTCTAATCAATTGGTTTCTTCAAAACTCATTGTAGAAAATTTCCTTTGAACATATATTACATCTCTTTAATTGAAACTAGTTTGGAATTGATTTTAGAAATCATGGATACTTGGTTTGGCATGTTGGCCGAAACTTATACTTGTGCTATTTGATCTCTAAATTCATTTTCCTTAATCTAAACAATTTTATATCTCATTAATTTTCCTAGGTTAATTAAATCACACTTAAAAAAAAAATAATGAGAACATTTTGGTTCCCCATTTTGGTTAATGGTCGTGAGCCTCATTGGTGTGTTCTTTGGAACACTCATGCAATCCTTGACATGTTGTTCACATCCTATAAATTATCATGCATTTCTAACATATACAATATTATCAAAGCTTGTAGACATGCAAATTAATACAAATATCAAATAGGAAAGCTATTAACAAACACACAAATGAATCCTTATGGATTCTACAATCACAAACAAATCTCCATCTTCTTACCACCACCCAAGGATGATAAGATTTAGTCTTCCTCTTACCTTAAATGAAGACAAAATATTCTGTCACTTCCTTCTAAGGTGTTCGGTTTTCACTCCTCCAAAACCTAACAAACTTAAACAAAATTCTACAAGTTACTAACATTAAAGAGAGCTTAAACCATGGATAATCATGGCTTAAAACTTTGAAAAAGAGTTTAGAAATGGGAAACAAGAAATTTCACCTTCTAGGTAAAATCTCCCAAGTAGGTTTTCAAGCTCCAAATGAAGGATTTTGCAAGAACTCACAACTAGAGATGTTCTTAGGATTGTGTTTAGGTTTAGAAAACTTGGTTGGATGAAATTTTGAGTGATTGGATAGTGAGCTAGGGTGTTTGGCCGAATAGCTTGAAAGAAAAACAACAATGGAGGTTGGTGTTCTTGGAAGAGAGAGAATAGAGAAATTGCATGAAAAACCAAGTGAAGAATGGTCCTCCAAAGCCAAATGGCCATAGACTTCAATGGGCAAGGAGGTGTCCATTTGTGTTGGCTCCATCCAAGCCTTAGAATAGATCAATGGTGAGGATTAAGCCTTGTTCTCCAAGCTTTGCTCTCATTGGTTCATGCTAGCCTTGTCACTTAACCTAGTCACCATGCTTAGTCACTAATCAAGCTTAGTCACTAGCCTTGTCATTTGCTCTCTATTCTAGCTCAAAACGTTTACTGCTTTGCTAAACGTGGGTCTCGCAAAACATTTTCGGATCCATTACCGCTTTTTGGTACTGACTAATAAAATAACATTATAATATTATAAAATTATTTTATTTGACAGTTAAATCCTAAAAATTAAAAGATTAACTACCGTCTCATTCAGAATTGGGTTTAGTAAGATCCCCATTTCTGAATAATTAAAAATAAGATTTCCTACCGAAAAATATTATTTTCTGTCCCCGAGCAAATCACACAAAAAGTCCAAATAAAATCACAGACAGTAATATTAAACACTGTATCATATAGAAAAATTAAAAACAGTACATTCGGGACGTAATGGTCATTTTTTCATTTTTCCCCACAACGAAGCAAATCATTCAAAACACTCAAATAAAATTATAGACAGTAAAATATATTAGTATATCACATAGAAAAATTTAAAACAGTAGTTTGATAAAATTTTTATTTTACGGTCTCGAAGCTAAATATGTAAAACGACCAAAAAAAATCATAGACTGTAATATATTTTTGTATTTCATACAGAAAAAACAAGAAACAGCAAAACAGGGACACAACGATCTTTCACCCAAAAGTTTGAAAAACAGCAAACAGAACATTCGGGACATTTTTCCAAAAATTGGGGTGTTACAACTCTCCCCAACAAATAAAAATTCCGTCCTCGAAATTCGCTGCTTATCAAAACAAATGAGGATACTGATCCCTCATTTTACTTTCCAACTCCCAAGTAGCATCACCTGTTACATCATTCCATATGACCTTCACCAGCTCGATCATTTTCCCTCGAAGCTGCTTTACCTTTCTGTCCTCTATTCTAATAGGTAAAGTCTCATAAGTCAGATTCTCCTTTAGCTGCACTTTGTCAGGTTGTATAACATGCGTCGGATCCGGTACATACTTCCGTAACTGAGATACATGAAATACATCATGCAGATTTGATAAAAAAGGCGGCAAAGCAATCTGATACGCCACAGGACCTATCCATCGGATAATCTGATACGGTCCAATGAACTTAGGAGTAAGCTTCTTGGATTTAATAACTCTCCCGACACCAGTCGTAGGAGTCACTCTTAGAAACACATGCTCACCCTCCTCAAATTCAAGAGGTCATCTTCGTTTATCCGCATAACTTTTCTGTCAGCTTTGCGTCGTCTTCATCTTTTCTTGTATCATCTTTACTTTCTCCGTAGTCTGTTGTACAAGATTTGGTCCAATAGTCATATTTTCCCCATCTTGATACCAACATAACGGCGTTCGACATCGTCTCCCATACAATGCCTCATAGGGTGCCATCTCTATACTTGAGTGAAAACTATTGTTGTAGGTGAATTCTATCAAAGATAAAAATTCATCCCAACTTCCTCGTTGTTCCAAAACACAAGCACGCAACAGGTCTTCCAAAGATTGTATAGTTCTCTCTGTCTGACCATCAGTCTGCGGATGATACGCCGAACTTAGTCGCAACTTAATTCTCATTGCTTCTTGCAGACTTTGCTAGAATCTTGACGTAAACCTCAGATCTCTATCAGAAACTATACATGTAGGCACACCATGCAGTCTGACAATCTCACTGATGTACAACTGGGTTAATCTTTCTAATGAATACTAGATATTGATTGGTAAGAAATGAGCCGACTTTGTAAGCCTATCGACTATAACCCATATCGAATCATGACCCTTCCTTGTCTTCGGCAACCCAGTAACAAAATCCATAGAGATACTATCCCATTTCCATTCTGGAATAGCTAACGGTTGCAACATTCCAGCTGGTCTCTGATGTTCCACTTTCACTTTCTGACAAACCAGACAAGACTCCACATATTCTGCTACGTCTCTTTTCATCCTTGGCCACCAAAACAACCTTTTCAAGTCTTGGTACATTTTGGTCATCCCCAGATGTAAACTCAAATCACTAGTATGAGCTTCATCTAGTATCGACTTCTTCAATTCAGAATCATCAGGCATACAAATTCTTCCCTTAAACCTTAAGATTCCATCTGCTCCTTCTTCTACCGTCGCCTTATGACCTTGCTTTAACAATTCCCTCTCATTTTGCAAAAACACATCTTCCTTTTGTTTATCTCGAACTACGTCGAGAAATTTATTTATGATCACGACCTTATATAGACGAACTCTTTCAGGTAGAAACTCCACAAACAATCATAGATCTCGGAACTTGTTAATCAATTCCTCCTCCTTTATCATCATTGCCGAGACACTAAGCACCTTTCTACTTAAGGCATCAACTACCACATTAGCTTTTCCTGGGTGGTATTGGAGTTGAAAATCATAATCCTTTAAGAATTCCAACCATTGCCTCTGTCTCATATTCAATTCTTTTTGATCAAACAAGTACTTTAGACTTTTGTGATCACTAAAGACATTGAACATTGCTCCATACAGAAAATGCCTCCACACTTTCAGAGCAAAAACCACCGCAGCCAATTCCAAATCATGTGTTGGATAATTCTTCTCATGAACCTTCAACTGTCGAGAAGCATATGCCACCACATTCCGATTTTGCATCAATACGCATCCTAACCCTTGGTAAGAAGCATCATAATACACATCAAAAGTTCCCTTAGAATCTGGTAAAATCAACACCAGTGCAGTTGTTAACCTCCTCTTCAATTCTTGGAAACTGGCTTCACGTTCTTCCGTCCACTCAAAAGCTTGATTTTTCCTTGTGAGCTGTGTAAGCGGTCTAGCAATCTTGGAAAAACCCTCGATAAATCTCTGGTAATATCCAACAAGTCCAACAAAACTTTGAACTTCTGTCACCGTCTTAGGTCTTTCCTATTGTAAAATAGTCTCCACCTTCGATGGGTCTACCACAATACCTTCTTTTGAAATTACGTGACCTAGAAATTGGACTTCTTCTAACCAGAACTCACACTTGGCCAATTTCGCATATAACTGCTTTTCCTTCAAAATCTGAAGAACAATACCCAAATGTTCAGCATGCTCTTCCTTAGATTGAGAATAGATCAGAATGTCATCGATAAAGACAACGACAAATCTGCCTAGATACGGATGAAAAATCCTGGTCATATAATCCATAAATATGGCAAGAGCATTCGTCACCCCGAATGGCATTACCTGATACTCATAATGTCCATAACGAGTTCGAAAAGCTGTTTTTGGTACATCCTCCCCCTTAACACGAATCTGGTGATAACCCGATCTCAGATCTATCTTGGAGAATACCACTGCTCCCTTTAACTGATCCATCAGGTCGTCAATTCTTGGAAGCGGATATTTATTCTTGATAGTCACCTTGTTCAGCTGACGATAATCCACACAAAGTCGAGAAGTTCCGTCCTTCTTCTTGACCAAAAGCACTGGCGCTCCCCATGGTGAAACACTAGGTCGCACAAACTGTTTCTCCAACAGTTCCACCAATTGCTCTTTCAACTCTACCAACTCTGCTGGCGACATACGATAAGGTGCAATTGAGATAGGACCTGCTCCTGGTACTAAATCAATTGAAAACTCGATCTCCCTCTCAGGTGGTAAACCAGGTACGTCATCAGGAAAAATCTCTGGAAACTCATTGACAACAGGAATAGTATTCACATCCTTCTCATTCTTCATTTCTAGAGAAGACAATACCACATATCCCTGCGCTCCCTCTCTCAACAAAGATTTGACTTTAACCGCAGTCAAGAATCCAGACTCTTCTTCCTTAGGAAAACTATGGTTTTGCTTACACAGTCTATAAGGATATGATTAGAAGATAACCAATCCATCCCTAATATCACATCTATCTCAACAAGAGGCAAACAAATCAAATTGACCAAAAACTTACGGTCCTTCACAACAATAAGACAATCCAAACATATCTTTGATGCAACTACAGGTTTAGCAGTTGGCGTAGAAACACTCAACTTAACATTCAGAGAAGACACAGGCAACTTCAATCTTTCCACACAATCATATGCAATAAATGAATGTGTTGCACCAGAGTCATATAACACAGTCAGAAGATTACCTTCAATAGCACCTTCTCCCTGAATAAGATCATCAGATTGAGAAATTTCTGTTCCAGTCATAGTATATACTCGCCCTCCAGATCTCGGTTGAATACTTCCTGACCTCGGCTGATTAGCACGAACATTTCTCATAGTTGGCTTTTTCTCTAGCTGAGTACAATCTCTAGATATATGTCCAGGCTGTTTGCAATTAAAACAAACTATTCCTCTGATAGGGCATTCACTAGAAAGATGGCCTTTCTTTCCACACTTAAAACATATTGGCGTAAACGCCACTCTTTGTCCAGCTCCACTACCACTTGCACTTCCCCCAACTGGTGGTCGTTGAGATTGATTCCCTGGTAGTCTAGAATACGGTTTACGCTGAAACCGAGTAGTATTACTGCCACCACCTCTCTGAAACCTTGTTGGCCCAAAGTTACGATTTCTCTGATCTCATGACGGCTCCAACTCTTCGAGTCGTGCACATGCATCAACTAAAGCATGAAACTGATTCATTCTCAAGGATATCACTCCTCGCTTCAGTTCCACTCTTAACCCTGCTTCAAACTTCCGACATCTCCATCCATCATCTGGTCGAGTTTGAGCATAATCTGAGAATTGAGACAAACTCTCAAATTTTGTAGCATACTCATTCACAGTCATATTACCCTGACGTAAACCAAGAAACTCCATTTCCTTGGCATGCCTAGCACTTGCAGGAAAATACTTCTCCAGAAAAGCATTAGAAAATACCTCCCATGTAATTTCTACTCCCTCAGCTAACAATAATCGGCGGGTTCCTCTCCACCAATGTTCACCATCTCCCCTCAGCATAAAGGCTGCATACGTCACCTTCTTCTCATCAGAGCATCTCATTCCTTCAAAAATTCTCTCCAAGTCTTGTATCCATTGACTTGCTTTCTCAGGGTCAACCTCGCCTCTAAACTGTGGCGGATTGTGGCGCCTAAATTCAGATAAATTTAGGGCATCAGCAGTAGCATCTTGCTGTTGAGCTGCTCTCAAATTTTGCTGCGTAATTACTTCAGCCATCCGCTGCATAGTTTCAGCAGCCGCAATCATTGGATCCACTTCTTGATTTACGTTCGCACGTCCTCGTCCTCTACGAGACATCTTCTTTCTTCAAACATAACAAAACAAAGTCAGATACATCCTTTCAGAAGTAAATCACAGAGAATCACACAGCACAAACAAAAACAAACCCAACCACAATCCCAAAAGACTCTAACTTGGGCTCTGATACCAACTAATGTAACACCCTTATGGGGATGTCACATTTAAAAAAAAAATAAAAGAAAAAAATAAAATGTACCCAAGTTGTAAAACATTTGTTACATAATAATACGGGTTGTAAAATTCTTCCTGTTAAACAGAATATTATTAAATAAAATAACGCGAAAATACAAAATCAACAGAGTAACATCACACATAATATACATAGGGTTTTAGTCATAAGTTATACAAATAATTTACAACTAAAAATATTTAAACTGAAACAGTAAACAAAAGCAATAACAGTCTATATATACAAACGTAGACGCACCCAAGTACACATCATAAACTTTTAACCCTCTGAAGGATCACTCTCAGGAAGATCATCAGAAGATAAATATCCAGGATGCCTCGACTCTCGGGGAAACGAGACCGCGCAGTCGACACACTGCTAATCTCACTAGGCGCAGTGAACACACCACCCCAATAACGCCTAAGAGATAACGGTAACTCCAAATGCAAAAACACCGTAGTCGTCATGACTGGTTCTCCATCAAACTCATTACGTAGGGACACAGTCAACCGTCCCACGTAAGTCACCGAGTCTCTGTCTTCACGCAGACGCCAGGCTGTCGATCCACCATGAAACTCGAGTCGTACAAAACCCAGAAATCCTGGCACCGCCATACTCAAGCAATCAATCCAATGGATATGGATGATCAGATGGTTCTTGATCGTAGAACTGATCTTCGGCTAGCTGATCTTCCTCCTCCTCGGGGTACTCACACTCAAGAGGCTGTTCCTCTTCCTCAAACTCTTTACCATATAATTTAAAATACAAAAGCACATACAATAAAGAGGTAAGACAATCTATATCACCACCAACATGGTAAATAAGAAAACGATAATACAACAAGTATAACAATTCATATAATATAGCATTCTATAATACAAGATAGCACATATGTAATATGATACAGAACTCAAAGTAACAACCTATAGTGATACAGACAAACAGAATAACATAGATAAATAATGGTACAAATAAATAGAAAGTTATAGACAAATAGTATTAAAATGTATGAGATAAGAAATATATGAAATGTAACACAACCCTACTCCATGGAGCTAAAAAAAACACAGACATCGAGAGAATGACCCGCAAAATCTATTAGTACCGTCGACCGCCCAATAACTATTCGTTGTTGTCTCACGTTGCGTCTATAGCCCACCGAAATAGCATAGTGGTGTACACATGTCATACGTCGTGTCACTACAGGCTTGCACTAATAGATTTCACAAGATCTTGATTAAGGATAGTGTGTGTCGAGCCCATTAGTGTGTTACTAGTTACCACGGCCCAGAGGAGCGACCAACTGTCCACAAATGGAATAATTTGCACACTAATGTCTCCAAGTTCATTTAAGTTGAACAACACTAAGCTTATCACATCGACAACACGATGTTATTCACCTCGTCAATCAATCCACCAAGATCGGCATGACTCCATGCATGATAAAAATTCCAAATATATACAGTACGCACCCACCTGGCAATACTGCAACAAAATTTTAAATATGCCTCCACTGGCAAAAATTATGAATATGCCCTCACTGGCAAATCGCATAAATATACAGTACGCACCCACCTGGCAATACTGTTTCACCATCTGTCCGGGTCCACCACTTTGGCCCGACAGTAAAAACTTGCTGTTTTTGTCAATCGCGTAGAAATTTTATCGCATTTTCAAAATTTCATCGTTTTTACAAACGTTTTTAAATCGCGTAAATATATTTTGCTGTTTTTAAAATCGCGTAAAGTTTTTCAAACGTTTTCTCAATCGCGTAAGATTTTTAAATCATTTTCTTGTCCGACTTCCTTAAAATTACTGTTTAAATAAACAGAAATAATATTTAGTATGTTTAAACTACGTAGAATAATTTTTCATATCGTATACTGTCATTTGGACATCTTTTCTATCTTATTTGTCCATTTTTAATAAAAATTGACAGTATTTTGTTTAGAAAATTATAATAGTGGTTTCCTAATTTTTTCATAAAAATTCTGTTTACTTAATTTTTTAACCATATAATTTAACCCTTTTGAAAACCACTAACATGCTTCAAAATATAAGATGAGCCATATGTTAGGAATTTACAAAAGTTACTGTATTTCATTTCTAATAATAAAATCATTAGTTTTAATTTCTTAAACTTAGTTCTAATCAATTGGTTTCTTCAAAACTCATTGTAGAAAATTTCCCTTGAACATATATTACATCTCTTTAATTGAAACTAGTTTGGAATTGATTTTAGAAATCATGGATACTTGGTTTGGCATGTTGGCCGAAACTTATACTTGTGCTATTTGATCTCTAAATTCATTTTCCTTAATCTAAACAATTTTATATCTCATTAATTTTCCTAGGTTAATTAAATCACACTTAAAAAAATAATGAGAACATTTTGGTTCCCTATTTTGGTTAATGGCCGTGAGCCTCATTGGTGTGTTCTTTGGAACACTCATGCAATCCTTGACATGTTGTTCACATCCTATAAATTATCATGCATTTCTAACACATACAATATTATCAAAGCTTGTAGACATGCAAATTAATACAAACATCAAATAGGAAAGCTATTAACAAACACACAAATGAATCCTTATGGATTCTACAATCACAAACAAATCTCCATCTTCTTACCACCACCCAAGGATGATAAGATTTAGTCTTCCTCTTACCTTAAATGAAGACAAAATATTCTTTCACTTCCTTCTAAGGTGTTCGGTTTTCACTCCTCCAAAACCTAACAAACTTAAACAAAATTCTACAAGTTACTAACATTAAAGAGAGCTTAAACCATGGATAATCATGGCTTAAAACTTTGAAAAAGAGTTTAGAAATGGAAAACAAGAAATTTCACCTTCTAGGTAAAATCTCCCAAGTAGGTTTTCAAGCTCCAAATGAAGGATTTTGCAAGAACTCTCAACTAGAGATGTTCTTAGGATTGTGTTTAGGTTTAGAAAACTTGGTTGGATGAAATTTTGAGTGATTGGATAGTGAGCTAGGGTGTTTGGCCGAATAGCTTGAAAGAAAAACAACAATGGAGGTTGGTGTTCTTGGAAGAGAGAGAATAGAGAAATTGCATGAAAAACCAAGTGAAGAATGGTCCTCCAAAGCCAAATGGCCGTAGACTTCAATGGGCAAGGAGGTGTCCATTTGTGTTGGCTCCATCCAAGCCTTAGAATAGATCAATGGTGAGGATTAAGCCTTGTTCTCCAAGCTTTGCTCTCATTGGTTCATGCTAGCCTTGTCACTTAACCTAGTCACCATGCTTAGTCACTAATCAAGCTTAGTCATCTAGCTTAGTCACTAACCTAGTCACTAGCCTTGTCATTAGCTCTCTATTCTAGCTCAAAACGTTTACTGCTTTGCTAAACGTGGGTCCCGTAAAACATTTCCGGGTCCATTATCGTTTATTGGTACTGACTAATAAAATAACATTATAATATTATAAAATTATTTTATTTGACAATTAAATCCTAAAAATTAAAAGATTAACTACTGTATTCAGAATTGGGTTTAGTAAGATCCCTCAGCTCTGAATAATTAAAAATAAGATTTCCCCGGTACCGAAAAATATTATTTTCCTGTCCCAGAGCAAATCACACAAAAAGTCCAAATAAAATCACAGACAGTAATATTAAACACTGTATCATATAGAAAAATTAAAAACAGTACATTCGGGACGTAATGGTCATTTTTTTATTTTTTCCCACGACGAAGCAAATCATTCAAAACACTCAAATAAAATTGTAGACAGTAAAATATATCAGTATATCACATAGAAAAATTTAAAACAGTAGTTTGACAAAATTTTTATTTTACGGTCTCGAAGCTAAATATGTAAAACGACCAAATAAAATCATAGACTGTAATATATTTTTGTATTTCATACAGAAAAACAAGAAACAGCAAAACAGGGACACAGCGGTCTTTCACCCAAAAGTTTGAAAAACAGCAAACAGAACATTCGAGACATTTTTTCAAAAATTGGGGTGTTACAAGTCACACTTGAACTTTTTCAAGTTAAAATTTGATCTTCTTAGCTCCCTCACCAGAAGACTTCCTTCATACTTGATTAGTCTTGTATGTGTTAATATAATAGAAAAACTCCACAAAGAATATGTTTAACCACTTCAAGCACTAAGAGCAATAGATTAACATTTTCAACATAGTTTGTTATCATTAAAACTAAAATAGGAAGTATTACTTCAAAAGGGCTTTGGAGCTTACATTCTTCTAATTTTTTATGATGACAAACTATTTGAAAATTTTAAATGAAACTTGCAAAGATTAAGAAAGTTTACCATTTTTGCTTTATACATGAAAAAGGTCAGAGCTCAATACTTGAGAATGTTCATTTGCTGCCCCTTAACTTATTACTCATTGAAGAACATTAGCAAAAATTGTAACCAAAATTTATAGGATAATTTGCAAGTTATGAACAGAATAATATGCTCCCCATAAATATGTGAATCCATTAAACATACGAGAAAAGCATAAACATATTCATTTGAATAATTATCTCCTCCATATAAAATTTTCAAACCATATATATCTTCTCCCACATTTTGACATTAAAAGAAATAAATAAAAGAGAACAATAGGGCTGGGAGAGATACCAACCATCATAGAAAGCTACTGAATATGTATTTTACTTTAGGTTGAAACTTTAGAAGATAAGAAGAGTGGTGAAGGAGTTGAAGCTTTGGTGCATCGAAATGCAAGTCATTCTCATATTCCCTTACAATCATTGCTCAATCCTTAGAAACTGATTTTTGAAATCATGCTTTGTGTTATGAATCTCCATTAACCCTTCATGTAGCTCATTTGTTGAACAATTTTTGTTTCTACAACTTTTCCACTTTAGAACATGGCTTCTTTAGATCAACCTTGGCAGAGTTGTATGTCCTCATTCTAGGCTTGGATGGAGTAGGGATAACTTGTTTAGATTCATGGTGATTCACACCTTATTCAACATTCATAGCTTGAGCTGATTCCCTATCCAACTTAATTTATTATTCCTTAAGCTAATTGAGAAATGATCTTCCATATTCAAACTTCATTTTCATTTTTTTTTTCTGAAAGGGTAACTGACTTGTCCTCAGTTGAGGTAAATTCCTCCAATTCTGCTTCTTCAACCACCATAGGTACCTTCTTAATATGCTGAGAAAGTTCCTCCAGAATCTAAGAAGGTTCTGTTACTTGCTGAGAAGGTTTAGTTATAACTTTCTCAGCCTCCTTAATCATTTTCTCATTCTTTTCTTTCTTTCCCTCCTTCTCTGCATCTTCCTCCACTTTTCTTTTCATTCTCTTTTACATTCTGTCTTCATGGAAGATGAGAAGGATTTCAAACTGCAAGCTTCCCTCCTTAAAGAGTTGGGTCAAAATGTTGGCAATGGCTACACTTACATTCACTGTTGAGAAGGCTTGAGCAAGATCAATTTTTTAACTTCTAAACTATCTCATATGCATCCTCATTACTGGAGGTTATTGAAATATCTTTAGCAAAAGCATATTCCTCTTTTTTAAGAATGGGAATATGCATCTCAAGCTTTTCTTCCACTAGAGGTTCTCTTTTACAGACTTGATAAGGTTCCTTAGGAACACAAGAAGGTTCAGTAAGTACTTGAGAAAGTTCACCATCATACTTCTCAAGTGTCTTCATTTATTTTTCTTTTTCTTTTCGTTCTCCTTCTACTTCTTCTTCTTGCTAACTTGGGGAGTATAGAGATTTCTTCATATTCATGTTGTGCTCTCTTGACAATTGTGATGAAAGTTATGATGTCTAAAACAAGATCAATGTTTGAAATATGTTGAGAAGTGTCAACTTCAAGCTTCTCAACTATATCATCACCTTCTTTACACAAAGGAGGATCATGTTAAACATAAGTTAGTTCAACATATACTTCATTTGGGTCTGATACTGCTTCATTAGGATTAGGTATGACATGAGAAGGTTCACCAACAGTACTTGAGAAGATTCACTTGTACTCCTCTCAAGTAGCTTTCTCTTCTTCTTTACAACATCTTTCTTTTATTCCTTTTGAGACTTTGGAGCTTTGACATACCTCTTCTTGGTTCTAAGTTTAGAGTGTTTATCAACAGCTTCTCTTTATCATACCTCTTCTCAAGATGCATCAATTTCAAATTCTTCTTTGAGAAGATAAAACATTCCTTCTCAATTTCTTTCTCATTTAGGTATAAACTGCAATGCCTGAAGATTTTTATCAATAGCATCCTATAAGATAAACTTGTAGACCTTTTTGGGATTTTCAACAATAGCAATCATGTATTTCAAGATCACACAATGAAGATTTAGGTACCCGTGGTTTATGGGCCTTCTTTTCTTTGATATGAAACATAATGATTATGGAAGTATCTGTAATCTTCAATGTGCTTCCCCCTTGTGGCTAAATGACATGGCTTGTAAGAGAGTGTAGGAACTTGGCCATTGAGCTAAGTGAGATGTTCTTCCCAAATATGATCTTCTTGTTCTTATTCCAAGTATTATACTTCTTTTTGAACTTCTTTAAAGCAAAGAGTGAGGTGGGTTTTTCTTAAGGAATATCTTCTATTCAAAGGCCACTTCTTTTTTGTTACTTTGTTGTGAATTTTTACTCTCTTGGTGATATACAGAAAGAGTGATGAAACTGTTTGAGGTTTGAACTTGAATTTTGAGAAGGTTGGCTCAAGGCAATTTTCTCATCTTTGTGGCTCAACATTCTTATCTTTGCAACTTAACTTTGTCATACATCCAAACCTCACACTGTGTTCTCGAATAACTTTCTCAAACTCATAAAAGCATGGTTAAGCATATAACAATATATAATTTATACAAATAACACATAACAAACAAGAATTAACATCCAGATTTTAGAATCAATCACTTGAGAACAAACATCTTCAAATTTTCTCTTATAAACCAAAACTTTTCTTTACTAGGGGTTTTGTGAAAACATCTTCCCATTGATGGTTAGTATCAACAAATTTAAGTTTGAAAGCCCCTTTTTGAACGTGATTTCAAATAAAATAATATCTATTATCAATATATTTAATTCTTTAAAGTTGAATGAGTTTCTTAAAAATGTTTATGTCATTTGTATTATAACAAAAGTTAGGAATGTGGTCATACCTCAAGAAATAATTCTCAAGATGATGTTTAGTCCATAGGAATGGTGAGTAATAGTTGGAGGCTGACATACACTCAGCTCCTGCAATGGACAAATGCACTCCGAAGTGCCCAGTTGTTGCCCAGAAAGTTAATTTATTTTTTAGTTGTAATTCTGTCAGCTTTTGTCCTCTGACTTGTGTGCTATGTTTTATACTCTAAATGTGGAAAGTGGGCTTTAATGTCTTCATCAAAGTTGTAAAGATTCTTTTTAGCTTTTCAATGTAACTAAAATCATCTCAATATGACATTGTAGTACTAGTTATGCTCGACTTACTACAGCAACGTTAGTAGGTGCTTAAACTCGTTTTTCTTACTTCCTTGGGCCTCTTATTGACTTTGCACCTTTCTTATATTTGTCAACCACCATAGAGGGATACATTGGAGTTCCCATTGGCTTTGCATTCTACATATGAAACTTTCTTAGCAAGTCTTTGATACAATTTTCTTGATATATGAAAGTTCCTGACATGCTTGATTTGCAGGCCAAGAAAGAACTTCAATTATCTCATCATGCTTATCTTAAACTCATTTATCATAAGATCAAAAAAAAAATTGCACAACTTCTCATTAGTAGAATCAAAAGTTATATAATCAACATATATATAAATAATTAAAAGATCATTCTTGAATGTTTTCTAAATAAAGAAGACTCCACATTTTCTTTTGTGAAACCACTTTCTACAAGTAAATTAATCAAACTTTTATATCAAGTTCATAAAGCATGCATAAATCCAAAAATAGCTTTTGAAAGTTTAAATACATGGTTAGCAAATTTTTCATTCGTAAAATAAGGTGGTTGAAGAACTTACATTTCTTCATTTTTGAAACAATTCAAAAATACACTTTTAACAACCATTTGCAATAACTTAAAAAATTTTAAACACAGCACATGAAAGCAATATTTTAATAGCTTCAAGTCTATCTGCAAGGACAAAAGACAATACCTTTTTGTTGATTATATACCTTTGAGCCACTAACCTTGCTTTGTTCCTTCTACATTATATTTATTTCTGAATATCCATCTTATGACAATCAATGAATGGTATTTAAAGGGAGGCACTAGAGTCCAAACTTTATTCCTTCAAAACTGATTCAATCTTTCTTGTATAGCCAAGATCTAAGACTATTCTTGGAGAGCTTCATTTATACTCATTGGCTTGACTTGTGATAGCAAGGCAAGATGATTACTTGAGTTGTCTCTTTTGAATGAAAGTCTAGTCTTCACACCAACAAATGTATCTCTAGTGATCAACTTTTTTGGATGAGAAGGATGCTAGTTCCATTCTATTCGGAGTTGAGAAGGTTGATGAAAAGGTTCCTCAGAGGGTTGCTGAAGTTTCTTATCTTCTATCTCAATTTTCTCAACTTGTTGATCTTTCTTGTTTTTCTTCTCTTTGGGTCTCTTGTTTAAGCTCAGTTGCTCCACTGCATCTTTTAAGTGGCAAAAGTTCTTTCCATCGCCATTCTCATCACAAGTGATAAAATCTCCATCTTCATAATAGTGGATTAGAGGAACGTGGGTCTGTCTCTTACCATTTGTCTTATGCATTGTCTATACAAGAACTGTCTTTTCACTTTTCTCTTTGTCTTCAAGAACATCTGCAAAGAAAAGAAGTACTTGTTTTGATACCCAAGTCCTTCTGGGTTAGTCACTCTCATCTTGGGTGATTTCTTTCTATAACAACATAAGGATTCCTTTTGGCCTTTCTTATTACAACAGAAACAAGTCACTTCAAATTTCTTGGCAGCCACAAAGAGATTCTCATACCATTTTTGCTTAGATGCTCTCTTGTATCCTAAGCTAACTTTGTCAAAGGCATATTTTTGACTCCTTAGAAGTCTCTCAAGGTTCTTGGTGCCCTTAACAAACTTGGCTAAGTCTTTAGTTAGCTTTTCAACTTTCTCTTTCAACGCTTTAGTTTCATCTAATACTTGAGAAGGGTGCTGAGAAGAGAGTTAAGAAGAGTAAACTAACTTAAGCATAGTTGATGTTGTTTGATTAACATTCAACTTCAACATGCTTTCATTTTCTTGACTTAAAGTATTCTTCTCGTGTTTCAAAATCTCATTTTCCTTCAAAGTTTCAAATAGCTTTTTCTTTACAAAAGTATATTTTTCAGCAAAATTTTGGCCTCATGCAAGAGTTCATCAAAAGCATTTTCCAATTCATAATGAGAGTTGAGAAAGTTTAGAATCTAGTACCTCATCTTCACTTTCATGATCTTTTGCAACATAGTAGAGATTGGCTATTTCTTCTTGCTCAACATCACTTAAGGAGTCTTTATCAAGATCCTCCCATATAGCCATCATCCCTTTCTTGTTCTTTCCTTTCTACATCCATATTTTTCAAATTTCTCTAGATGTGAATGAGAGTCCATCTTCATTAGGGATATCATCATCCTCATTACTTTCTTCATTTGAATTAGCCTTTGAGCTTATTGTAGAGGATTGAGAAATGTGGTGAAAAAGTTGTATGTTGTCAACCCTCTGAATTGATTTCAAAGCAATGAATTTTCCTTTTCTTGGAACATCCTCATTCATTTCAGCTAATTCTCATTCATGCACCTTTAAGGATCCAAGTAGTCCATCATGCTTCATGACATAAAAGTTTTTGGTTTCTTTAACTCGATTGGTTTCTTCATGAGCTATCTTCAATGTATCCCAAATCTCTTTTGCTATGTTTCATGCAACAATCTTATCATACTCATTTCTGCTCAAGGCACAAGTTAGGTATAACTTTGCCATAGAATTAAAGTTGTATTTGTTCTTCTCATCCTCTATCCATGATTCCCTTGGTTTCTCCATAATTCTTCCATCTTCAAGACGAGTAGTGGGAACGAATGGACCATTCTCAATGATTTCCCAAAGGTCTATGTGTTAGGACTGAATAAATAACCCCATACAATTTTTTCAATAGTAATAATCTTTTCCATTAAAGCTTGGAGGACAATCAAATAAAAATCCTTTAACAAAGAATGTGCCTCCACTTTGATTTGCGATCCTTCCTTCAAAATCTTTTTCCTCTCACGCTAATAGGCGTGCTCAACCAGAGGTTGAGCTTTGATACCAACTAAAGTTGGTAGTAACATAAGAAGGAGTTTGAATTATGTTCCATTTTCCTGAAAAATTCAATCTTCTCACAGTTTTCTAGAGTTGTTTAGACTTGGAGGGGAGAAAGTTACACTAAGTAACAATAGACATATGACAAGGTTCAACTTATCTTAATAGAATATGGTGAGAAAGTTAGCGAGAGAGTTTACTAGTTGAGTCAAAAGAACTTTCTCACTATTGTATCAAAATCAATATAGTTTTTTCAAAGATGTAATTTAGTAAATCAAAACTCTTTCTTTTGAAAACACTTTCAACAATCGATAAAGCCTTAATAATCAAAGAATTGAACTTATGTTGAGGAAGTTAAACTTTAAGTTCACTTGATTAAAGCTTCAATAATATTTTGTTAAAACTTAGTTTTAGCTCTTTGAATGACTATCAAATGAACTAGATAAATAAAAGTATGGGAAGAAGAGTTGAAAACGAAGGTATATAATGGTTCACCCCTAAACCACATGGGGCTACGTCTAGTACTAACAAATACTAGGATTTTCCACTATCAAGAGTATTCTTTAACCAACTAGCCTCTCAAGACTTTACAAAGAGTTTTTTTATAGTCAAGCCTCTCTAGGCTCTAAACAAATATTCTTTTACGGTCAAGCCTCTCCATGCTCTAACTCAACTAAGCTTCAAGTGGCTTGCACAACCCATAAGTTCACCACCAACACTCAAAGATCAATATCCGCAAAGAAGTGTTTGTAACAACTGGATAGCTCTCTAAAACACTCAAAGAGTGTATTAACATAGTATAGAAGAGCTCACAATACACCTACTAAAAGATTTAACAGAATGAAGGTCAAATAGGTAGAGATGAGAAGGTTTAACCATGTGTTCACTATGTTCTTGAGGCTTAAGCTTCTAACCTTCAAATCTTCATGGGTAGGCTCTCTAATCACTAAAGGAGTGTATTTTATTTTTAAGCTCAATAACCTTTTACTTCTAAGATGTAAACAAGAATTTTTCTCTCAAGGAGAACATAAAATAGGGTAAGAACTTAAATACGAATTTTTAGCTTTTTCTGATGTTAATCCATGCAAAGCTCTTATTAATCTTCATGGATAGGTCATATTTATACTTGGGAATATGTTTCTAGCCATTAGGATCAAGTCCCGAGTGATTTCATGTGAAAAATAGTCGTTACTGGCTTTAGAACACTTTCCCGTACTGGTTGTCATTTTCTTGTATAGGTGAGAAGGCTGCTAGTGCTGATCTTTCTCAACTCAAACTTTCTCAGCTCAAACCTTCTCAACTAGAACTTTCTCAACTTTAGCTTAGCTCAACGGTGACTATGCTAAGATGGAATCTTTCAAACTTATCCTTTTGAACTTGATTTCTTTAAAGTATGACCTTGCACATCTTGTTTCTTTTAGGCATGTAATCTTGTTCAAAAAGGCTTCAAACTTTTCTTCTAGCATTTGACCTTTCTCAACTTGTAACCACTTGTTCAAATCTTACATTATGATGCTTTGCATCTATTGTTGATCATTTTGAGCTTCAACTTTCACCTTTGGTAGCTCGATTAAAAGTTCATCTTATTAGCTTTGCTTTCCAGATTTGTTCTTTAAAGACTTTCAGAAAGGTTTTTCATTACTATTATCAGCTTGAACATTCTCAACTAACTTTATCAAGTCTTTAGTCTTCTTAAGAAGATTTGTTCTCATTTTTTTTATATAAGATTGAAATTTTAAGTGAGAAATCATGTTCTTCTCACATTGTTCATTCTTCAAATTTATTCTAAGAGAGTTCTTCATTCTTTATTCAACTTGATTTGAACTTTCTCAGGTCTTGAACTTGGACCAACCTCCTCAGGTTCTTCAGAAACTTTCTCATGTTGCATAGGAACTTTCTCACAATATCCAGGAACATTCTCGTAATTAATCTTCTCACTTATCTTTCTCAGCCAACTCTCTCATCCAACTTTCTTATGCTTGAATTTCTCCAATCTTCTCATACTTTGATTCCATCACCAAACACATGTTTCTTCTTCATAACTTGGATGGTGTGAGTTTTATTCTGATCTTTGAATTGCTCTTTATATTAGTTCTTATGGAGATTCTTCATTTTTTTGAATTTCCTCTCATACTTCTAAGGACCTTCTTTGATGAACTTTCTCATGTTCTTCAGCAATATTCTTAGGTCATACTTGAACTTTCTCAAGTCAAAATTTGATCTTCTTAGCCCTCTTTAATCACCCAAAAGGATTCCTTCATACTTGATTAGTCCTGTATTAGTTAATATAACAAAAAAACTTCACAAAGAATATGTTAAACCACTTTAAGCACTAAGAGCACACAAAGAATATGTTTAACCACTTCAAGCACTAAGAGCAATAGATTAATAATTTCAGCATAGTTTGTTAGCATCAAAACTAAAATAGGAAGTATTATTTCAAAAGGGCTTTGAAGCTTACATTCTCCTCGTTTTGATGATGACAAACTATTTGAAAATTTTAAATGAAACTTGCAAAGATTAAGAAAGTTTACCATTTTTGCTTAATACATAAGAAGGGTCAGAGCTCAATACTTGAGAATGTTCCGTTGCTCTCCTTTAACTTATTACTCATTGAAAAACATTAGCAAAAATAGTAACAAACATTTATAGGATAATTTGCAAGTTATGAACAAAATAATATGCCCCCTAAATATATTCATATATGTAACACCCTCCTTCGAGTGTCACATTTCTGACTAAACAAAAGAAAACTAAACCAGATTATAAAAGATTTAGTTATTTAAACACACGGATTTTAAAATTTTATTCACTGATAACTTAAACTTACCAACGATATAGGTGATACAAAAATATATTGAACTAATTAATACACACATTATATACACCACATAATATTCAATAACATTCAGAACATAAAACTTACAAACTCAAAGAGAAACAACAGCAAACCCCATGATGGGTCCTACTTAAAAGCAAGGCAACAACACTAACGAGAAAAACTCAACGCACACAAAAACCAAATGTGAACTTCATACATTGGTGCCCTTATAAGCTACGTCCTTAAAGAAGATTCTACCTCACTGCCACCACAGACTTCACCAAACGTAAATATAAAATAGAACAACAGAACAAAACACAAAGAGGTGAGATCCCCTACATCAAATCCAATATGATAGCAAAGAAACGATATGAACAACAAAGTCATTCCATACATACAAATATCACAAGTATATTTATGTTATCAATTCATAAATATTTTTAGTAAACATATCTCACAATAATATAAACATTAACAATATTGTAACAACTTATATCAACAATATATATATAATGAATATGCCACCACAATATGTACACTGACCATGCCACAACAATATGTGTACTGACTATGTAATGAACCAATTTCTACTCCATGGAGCTAAACTCAAATTCAGAGATGAATGACCCAGAAGATCTGCCAGCCTCAATGACAGTCTACATTGGGCCGCAAAAAGAATAATGTTTGTCAGATCTCGTCGATGCGTTGCAACGGTTTTTCACAGCCAAAGGTGTATAATGTGATAAAAAGATCACTAGATGAATCATCGCGCCTCGACGACCCTAAGATCCATCATAGATCACACTACTCAACTCTAATTCACTCCTAGGCAACAAAAGCCATAACAACCACCAATTGTATAATGTTTAATGCATGATCAATGAAATCAAACCACCATTGGACTGTTCCCAATGATATTAAAACAACTGCCTATACGATTGTCTAATATAATTAGATCAATGATATTATATAACCGCCCATACAATTACATAATACTACTGATACACCCGGGTCCAGTACATCAGCCCTGCAACAACTACTGTTTTCTTAATCGCGTAGTACTTTTATTGCATTTTCACAATTGCGTAATAATCTTGTTACGCTTTTAAATCGTGTAAATATTTTTCAACGTTTTCTCAATCGCATAAAAATAGTTAAACATTTTCTAAATCATGTAACTCAAAAATCCATGTTTTCGAAACGCGTAAGGTTTTTCTACTGTTTTTCACTATATAAAATATTTCTTGACATTTTAAATTCCATTTTGAAACTTTCTAAGTTTAAAATATAAATTGGACTTCTAAATCCCATTTTTCTCATTAAAACTCCTTTAAGTAATAATTTCTGACGTTTTCCAAAAATTTGTATAATTTTACTTTAATCAACATTAAAGAAATTCTCTTTCCACTTCCTTCACTAAAAATCCTCTAAACAAAAATACTTTAAATTTCAAACTATCATTCTAACTCATTATCCATGACCAAAAATCCCTTTTTCCCAATAATAAAAATTTTGCTCTATTCTTCTTAAATAAAATACTTTAATTCTCAAATCACCTTTAAGAAAACTCCTTTTCTGTTTCTATTGCTAAAAATTATTATTTATCCAATAAAATCCATACGTTTCCATATTATTTTTTAAAATCCTTTTAAACAAAATACTTTAAACTTAACATCATCTTTCAAACTCATTATTTATAATCTCTGGTAAAAATCCATTCTTTCTAAATAATAAAATCATATTCATTTCCTTTCCAACTTAAAAATATTTAATTCATATTCTTATTGCCTAATCAACTAAATCAACAATTAATAAAATATTTTTGACTTGATTACCCCTATTTTGGATAGATGGTCATGAGCCATAGTGGTCCTTGGAACCAAAATTTCTTTCCTTTTATATATATTCATAGCATGCAACATATCAAAATTTTACCATAACAAGTTTATGCATACTTTTAAAGCAATAAAGATAACATAGGCAAACAAGTACAAACTATCTAACTCATACAATCAGGTAGATAAATCAATATAGCAATTAAACAACCATATAATTTTCATGCATACTATTAATATCATATAATCAAACATAACTAAATAAGCACAAGAAATCAAAACCACGCAATCAAGTGAATAAATCCTCACATGGATTCTTTACTTACAAACACAAAACTCCATTTCTCACTACCATGTTTGGTTGATGAGGTTAATCTCCCTCTTACCTTAGATGATTGCTCAAAAGCTCCATGTTGTTTTCTTTGAGTAGACTTCCATCACCAAGATGTTCCTTAAGACAAAAATAAACACACAAACATTAACATCTAAGGCTTGAAACAAGATGACCATTGATCAAGATGATGGTCTAGAACTTTGAAAATAAGATTAGAAGTGAAGATCAAGAACTTCACCTAAAACCTTTCAAACTTGAGCTTAGAAAAAGTAATTGAAGATGGATGATTTAGAAAATGGTCTCAACATGAAAGTGTCTTGGATTAGTGTCTAGATTCAAGATCTATAGTTGGATAGAATTATAGAAGATTGGAAGTGAAAATAGGTGCTTTGGTCATAAGCTTTGAGGAGAGGAAAAGATGAGAGTTTCTTGTGTTTAGCTTTCTTGGTTCTTGGTAAGATAAGAAGAAATGAACCAAGTATAAAATTTGGTCTTCAAAGGGTGCCTTGGCCGTGGGTTATGGGTGAAGGAAGTGAGAGAGATTTTCATGAAAGTGAGAGAGTTTAGTGTATAGTTTTTGGTCTCTTGGATGAAATGAATAAATGATGAGTAAGTGTAGGAACTTAGCTCTCTAAATGGTCATGAAATAAAAGATGATATGATTAGCTTTAGATATTTATTAAACAAGATATTTTCTTAACCAAAATATCTACCCAAGATATTTTTCTAAGATATTTAATCAAGATATTTTCTAACATATCCTTGAATCTCCTAGAACCACTTTGAACTCACTTGAACACTCTTGAAGCTCCTTGACTCCTCTTGATTCTTCATGAAGCCTCATAGCCGTGAGCTCTATAGGAAAAAGAGTAGACAATTTTTACTACAACTTAGCTTAGGATGCTTCCTCCTCAAAACCTTAAGGATGAAGGGTCAAAGATGGTAGTCTAGCCATTAATATTGACTTGCTCCCATTGGTCCATCAAAAGAAGACTTGGTTTCTAATTGGTTGGGTGCTAACTTACTTGCTTCATATTGGTTGTCAATGTTGAGTCAAAACTTCATCACTAAGCTTCCTTTCTATTGGTCCTTCATAAAGGTAAGTCAAAACTTCACCATTAAGCTAGCTTTCCATTGGTTTCTAAGGTGTGAGTCATGGCCTACTATTTTTGACTAGGCTTGTGTCTAGAATTTTCTACCTAAATCTCTACCGGAAGCTATTACCAAATGGACGGAAGCTAATGCTGACAAAATTATTAGTTATTGTCCACTAGATAATAAAACGCACCCAGATTTTATTTGTCAGATAAAATCTCAAAATAATATTTCGAAAACTGTTTCCGATTTCGGGTTTAGTAAGTTCCTTCGGCCCCGCATCAATAGTAAAAAATTTTTTGACTTCGAAAAATTTTTATTTTTTTGGGCCCGCCTCAGGCCCACATATAGCTCAGAATAATATTAAAATAATAAAAAAATCACAAAAATCCAAAAAATACACGAAAATCATAAAAATTATAAAACTTATATTTATTCAGAAAAAACAAAATTCAGGGTGTTACAATATATGCTCCTCCTAAACATGTGCATCCATTAAACATAAGAGAAATATATTCATTTGAATGATTATCTCCCCCATATAAAATTTTTAAACCATATATATCTTCTCCCCCTTTTGACATCATCAAAAGAAATAAATAAAAGAGAATAATAGGGTAGAGAGAGATACCAGTTGTCATAAAAAACTACTGATTATGTATTTCACTTGAAGTTGAAGCTTTAGAAGATGAGAAGAATGATGAAGTAGTTGAAGCCTTGGTGCATCAAAATACAACTCATTCTCATATTCCCTTGCAACTATTAGAAACTAATTTTTGAAATCATGGATTGTGTTATGAATGTCCATTAAGACTTCATGTAGCTTGTTGAACAATTTTTATTTTTGCAACTTTTCCACTTTAGAACATGGCTTTTTAGATCAACCTTGGTAGAGTTATATGTCCTCATTCTAGGCTTGGATGGAGTAGGGACAACTTGTTTAGATTCATGGTGATTCACATATTCTTCAACATTCATAGCTTGAGCTAACTCTGTAACACCCTAATGCTAATACTATAAGTACATCTGGATTATACAAAAATATTTTATTAACATTTCTAGATAATCAAATATACTAATTCTACTACTTATTTGAGCCTTGTGAAGGAAAATAAAAAATTCCAACTATAAATATACATCTGAAAAGTTTAATTAATACTGACATTAATAGTCCAAGTGATACAAACTATGCCTTTATTGGCATGTGTACTCATAACTATATACAAACCATTGCATAAATATAAGTACAAGGCAATGGCCAAATATATAAGTGTCATTATAATAACTTCAACTACTTTAAGAAATCAAATCAAATCTTAAAAATATCCTACAGAAAGATGGCTAATGCCAATAATATTTCTTTTCTCTTCCCAAGGTAGATATTCAATTTTTAGTCATTAATCAACAACTCATAATCAAATACTATAAATAGTTTGAAACACATCATCAATAAATCACAGAAATCATCAAGGATGTATCACTAATACTAGAATATTCACAATTACTCAAAATGCAAATATTCATTATCAAATCCATGAATTATATAAATACTAATTTCATGATGATATGTAAATACTATGCGATGCATAAATCTTTATCTAGTGGTCATTAATTATTATCTTTCTAAGCATATTCCTAGGATCTATGTCCTTTTATATAACTAGGTAAGGAAGGAATGTTGCATCATCACACTACCGATAAACCTGGCTATACCTAATAAGGAAACTAATGAGGAATTGTATCTAAAAATTTAGGATCACCTTCCCCGTTGAGGATCATTTCCAGAAATTCACAACTAAGAATTTAAGATCACCTCCCTTACAAGGATCATTTCCAAAATTCAATAGTGACCAAATGATTGTGCACATAATACTAAGGGCTACCAATACTAAGGGAATAGCAACTAAGTATCACCCCTATTCGAGGATCATGTCCAATGTCTTTTAGTTTTGAGCACTTTATTTGTCAATTTAATACTAGCTCAACTTTAAAATTCTAAGGAGCAATTCTCAATTCATCATTTAATATTTGCTCAACTTTAATAATTTAAAGGAGTAATTCATTTTCTAGTACATCTTGTAAACGTATCAAGTGTGCATCTTAATTTATCTAATTACATAGATTCATCTAGTGCACCAAGTGCACATTCATAATATAGGTCACTTCATTTTGTGAACTCAATCAAATCTCTTCATATTAAACAATATAGAACTCTATTTACTTTAAACAGAGAGCAAATAACTGATTATAATAGATTGGTAATCGATTATCACCCACATATGTTCTTATTTTATAACTTGATAATCGATATCACACTTTGATAATCGATATCACTATCCAGTAGTGTCACTCTATAAGTTCATAATCAATTATCTCCCCTGGATAATTGATTATCACTCACAGTTATAGCATTTTGGAAGTTGATATTTAATTAGCACCTATGCATAATCGATTATCACTCAAAGAACTTAGCATTCTAGAAATTGATAATCAATTAGCACCTCTGCATTATCAATTATCACTTATGAATCATGACATTCTTGAAAACGATAATCGATTATCAAGTGCATTTTTATACCAGAATCAGATCTAAAACATAGTAACTTCCATTTATTTCTATTCCTTCCATCAATATATCATCAAAATCTCTCTCTCTCTCTCTCTCTCTCTCTCACACACACACACACACACACACACACACACATATATATATATATATATTCACTCCAAAATCCATGAGGCATGACAATAAGAATCAATCCATACTATTCCATATATCATCAATCTCAAATTCTCAAGAATATATATATATAGCCTCAAACTCATCAATCTCATACATGTATATACAACCAATACATCATAACAAAGTCATAAGAAATTTATCAAGAAATACTTTCATGCAAAGTTTAAGGAGCTAGAAAAGTGTAACACCCTCCTTAGGATGTCACATTTACGACAAATTAAAATAAAAGTTTACCCAAGTTATAAACCATTGCTTAACATATAATAAATAAGTTGTGCAAATTTTGTTTTTGTACATTTTATCATTAAATACAATAAACAGAACATGAAATAAAACAAACTATTAAATACACACCTTAATTATACATATGATTTTGTCTTTAAAGATACAAATATTTACATACTACAAATTATTTTATAAAGCTGTAAACTGTTTAGCAAAGCAGTAAACTGTTTAACTCAAAACAAACCATAAACTAGCCCAAGTACACATCTAGAAGTTCTAATCCTCCGAAGGATCCTCCTCTGGGAGATCATCGGAAGACAGAAACCCCGGATGTTGTGTAGCCCTACAGACAGGAGTCCGTGCTGTCAACACACTACTAAGCTCACTAGGGGCATGGAAACGACCACCCCAATAGCGCCTAATAAACAAGGGCAACTCCAAATGCACATAAACAGTAATAAAGAACATAGGAACTCCATCATATTCTCTACTAAGGGACATAGTCACTCATCCCACATAAACAACAGTCTCTCTATTAGCTTGCAGACGCCAGGCTTCAGAACCCCCATGAAACTCTAGTTTCACGAACCCTAGAAAACTCGATAGCGTTATAACAACCAAATCAACCGAAACAGTATAGATGATCTAGAGGCTCGCCCTCTTCGCACTGATCACTTGGATGTTGTTCCTCCTCGTACTGACAACCCAAAGGTTGCTTCTCCTCTTCTTCCTCTAAGTCTTTACCGAACATAAATAATAATACAGAAATACATACAAAGAGGTAAGACAATCTACATCATTACTAGTATGACAATATAGAAAACGACAGTACATACAGATACAGAAATCAATATGTCAAATCATATTATCACATCATACATAATATCTCAGGCCAAGTATAAATATCACATAATGATGTAGACCACGTATGCAGATGTACACATATTCGTTCCTACTCCATGGAGCTAACCATAACTTTCAGAGAGAATAACCTAGTAGATCTGCCTGTAGCTTCGACTATCCCAGCCAAATATTACATAGTCAAAACGTTGTGTACAACAGGCACTGTTCTAGACAGTCTAAACTAGATTGTGATTAAGAATAGTGCTCATCGAGATCGTTAGTGGTTGCCAATTACCACGACCCACAGGAGCTACCAACTATCCTCATGTGGAATCTTCCGGATACTAACGCCTCCAAGTTCACTCAATGAACAACACTACGCCTATTGCACTCGTACTACGGTGTAATTCATCTTTTCAGCAACTTGCCAATTTCAACCAAATTGACACATTTCTCTATGTATGGTGCATGAGCCAAAATACGTAAATAACAATGTTATCATTATTTTTCATAATAGTGCACCACCACTTAGCAGTACCATTTTTCAACATAATTGGGTCCACCACTTTAACCCGACAGCAAACTGCTATTCCTTTCAATTATGTAAATATTTTATCGCATTTTCGAAATCGCGTAACCTTTTTCAAACATTTCAAAATCGCATAAGTATTTTTCAACGTTTTCGCAATCGCGTAGCGTTTTTAAATCATTTTCTCAATCGCGTAACATTTTTAAATCGTGTTTTCAATCGCGTAGTTTAAAAATCATTATTTTAAATACGCGTTAGGCTTTTCTAATATTTTTCAACTATGTAAAATATTTCTTTGCTTTCTAAATTAAATTTTGAAACTTTATCTATTATATATTTATTTTTAGTCTTATTTACAACATTTCCTTTTGAAAATCCTTTAAATAGTCTTTTCTACTGTTTCCATTAAATTTTACCTTTCTTGGATTTAGCCAATATCTACAGCTTGAAACTTGTTAACGCGCTTCAAACTCAAAGGGTGAGCTATACGTTAGTACTTTTCAAGTATTTATTTCATTTCTCATCCTTACTTAATTTCTCTAATTAAACCTAAAATAAATTCACTTTATTTTAGTCTCTAAAATTCATTAAATCGAGTTCTTCTTTAATTTACATAATCATATGCTTAGGAAATAATTTTGAATTAAAAATATCATAAGTAGACATGTTGGCCAAAAATCATTCCATACTTTATAAATCATATTTAATTGTTTTCCATCATCTAATCTCTTATAAAAACTCTTAATCCAATTTATTATTATTAGACCACTTAATCCATGCTTAGAAAATAATTTAGGACATCTTGGTCCTCTTTGTGGTGGTGAAGCCATGAGCTTCATGGGTTATTTGTAACCCTCATGCAAATCCTCATCATGTTATTCACATCTTACTATATACAATAGCTATCATGCTTTCATAAACACATATTTAAACATATATCAAAGCTATAAACATACTTGCATCAAAACTAATCACAAATAGGAAAAACTTTAAACAATCAAGTGAATGAATCCTTATGGATTCTTCACCACAAACAAAACCATTTTCTCACCACCAATACATGGTTGATGAGATTAAATCTCCCTCTTACCTATAAGGAAGACAAATCTCCTTCTTGCTTGATCCTATGGATTTCGCGTAGCTCTAAAGAAAATCCTAACAAACTTAAACAATTTACAAAGTCATAAACTATGGTTGAAAAAGAAAAACCATGGATCAATCATGGCTTAGGACTTCAAGAATGAATTTAGAAACAAGAAACAAGGACTTTTACCTTATATAGAAGAAATTTCAAGTTTGTTTTCCAAGCACTAGATGGATGATTTTGAAGAAACTTACAACATGAAAAGTGTTTGGAATGGTGTTTAGGTTTAAGAAATGGTGTTGGATGAAATTTTAGAAGAGTGGAGGTATAAAAATGGTATGGTGGCCGTGACCTTCATAAGAGAGAAAAGGAGAGAATTTTGGTGAACTTGCTTTAGAGAATGGATGAAGATGGAAATGAATTAGCTAAGTGTCATCCCTAGCTACTCCTAAAGCCCTTTGGCTGTGGAGCTCCCAAAGGAGGTGGCCATTTTGTTTGACCACTCAAGACCTCCTAATGGCCTTAGATGAGATCAATGGTTAATCTTCAAAGCTTTGCCTCTAAGTTTGCTTCCTATAGGCTTAGAAAATCAAGTCATCAAGCTCTTGAACCTTCCTTGGAGTGTCTTGGCCGAATTGCTCAATGGAAGAGCAAACCAAGTTTTGATTCATTTTTGTTCCCTAGTTAAGCTTAAGCCATTCTAGTTACCTAAATATGACTAATAACCTTCTTGATCATGCTAGAACATTCTTGTAACTAAGGCTCTAATGAGTAACAAACTAGGTTTGTTCTATTTAGTTACTACTTAGGCACTTTGGATTAACTTAGTTAAGTTTAAGCTAACTTAGTTAGGTTTTCTAGTTTCTAACTAACTAGTCCAACCACTATTGTTAACTAGTTCCTATTGGCTTAGAAAAATCAAGCCACTATCATTGACCAATTTCTATTGATTCACCAAATTGTAAGTCACAAAGACTTTTTCGGTTCCTATTGTCCACTGGGCAGAAGCTACTGCTCTTAAATCAGTAAGTACTATCCATCGGATAATAAAATAATATTAAAATATAAAATATTTTTATTTTACAGATAAATTCTAAAAATTAAAAGATTGATACATGTATCACTCAGAATTGGGTTTAGTAAGATCCCCCAACTCCGAATAGTCAAATAAAGATTTTTCCTAGCCCGAAAATTATTATTTTCTTGACTCAAAGTAAATCACACACAACGATCAAATACAGTCATGGAACAGTCAAAATAAATTTTCAGCACACAGAAATCACAAAATAGTACAATTCATACATTACTATAAAATAGTAAAAATTGGGGTGTTACAAAAAGAAAGAGAGGAATGTAGTGTTGTACAAAAGCCCTTACCTAGGCTCCTTTGAATCTATAGTAATGGAAGAGTGAAAATTGAGTTAAGCTTGATGGGAACTTTGAAAGATGAGTGTTAGAAGGCTTCCTAGTGAGTTTTGGAAGTGTATGGCTATAGGGTTTTTCCTTTCTTCTCTTCACCTTTTCTCTCGTCCTTCTCTCTCTTTCCCTCTAGCTTTTCTTTTCTTTCTTTTTACTTCTTTCTTATCTCTTTTCCTCTGTTTCCAACTGAAGAAAGTGAGAAAGAACCATAAGTGTAAGGGTCAAAGGTGGTGGAGAAAATTGATGGAGGGATAAGGATGAAATCAAAAGAATGAGTTGTCATCATTGAGTGTAAAAGATGTATCTCTTAAGGATACTTTGATCTTCTATTGATGAGTTTTCTAACTTCCTTAGGTGTCATAGGAAATTCTAGGACTTCATTCAGTTCATATACTCATCATTTAATAACTATCTCTATATATCATTAACAACCAATAAGCTTTATTATTCTTCCTTAAGTTAAGATAAACCTAAGGAGTTAAACGTATAGGCTTATAGGAATTTGTCTTAACCTATAATCATTTTTAGAATAATCTTCATCCTCTATTTTGTAACACCCCAACTTTTGGGTGAATGATCGTTGTGTCTTGATTTTACTGTTTCTTATTTTTCTGCATGAAATACAAGTATATTTTACAGGCTCTAATTTTATTTGGTCGTTTTGCGTAATTTGCTTCGAGACAGTAAAATAAAAATTTTGTCAAATTTACTGTTTTAAATTTTCTGTGTGATATATAGATATATTTTACTATCTGTAATTTTATTTGAGTGTTTTGAGTGATTTGCTCGGTTGTGGAAAAAAATGAAAAAATGACCATTACGTCCCGAATGTACTGTTTTAAATATTTCTGTATGATACAGTGTTTTATATTACTGTCTGTGATTTTATTTGGGTGTTTTATGTGATTTGCTTCGAGTCAGGAAATTTAAAATTTTCTGGACCAGAGAAATTTTATTATTATCCGGAGCCGGGGGAGCTTACTAAACCCGAAATCGGAGTCAGTTTTTGAAGTTTTATTTTCTTACGGTGTTATCTGACAAATAAAATCGGGGTATGTTTTATTATCTATTGGATGATATTTTTCTTGAAAAATATCTAGTGGATGATGACTCATCGCAACGGGCTAATAGAAACTCGACACGTGGCGTGACACCTCAGCACCATGACTCAGCAGATTCTGGAAGGTTCCAGAAGCGGTGACTCGCCCTGTGACTCACCGTAGTGAGTCATCTGTTCCAGAAGCTTCTATGATGACTCACCATGCTGACTCAGCACTGTAACTCATCATTGATGACTCAGCTGATGACTTAGCGCTATGACTCACCGTTGGTGACTCAGCTAATGACTCGTCATGCCGACTCAGCACAATCTTTGGGTTGATGACTCAAAGATTGTGACTAGTCATATCTTGACTCGCCAAGTGACTCAAAGACGTGACTCGCCATGCTGACTCACCCGTTTTAGAAAATATCTACGCTGACTCATCATACTGACTCATCGTAGTGAGTCACATGTTCTAGAAATTTCTCTTTGATGACTCGTTTTATGACTCATCAAGGGCAATCAGTAGAAAAATGATCAATAATAATTGCTACTCTGCTAGTATAAGATAAAAATCTAGGTATATTTTATTATCCATTAGACAATAGATACTGACTTTATAAGCAATAATTATGGTTCATTGCTTATAGTGTACCGAAAAATATCTTAAGCTTTCATCTTTTTCTTGGAGTCTATAAATAGGAGGGCCTTAGTTCATTTGAAACTTTGGCAAGAAGCTCTCACTCTCCTTTTCTCTCCTTGTCTTCCACGGCCATAGCTCCCAAAATGGAAGACAATCTTCATTGATTCATCTCACTTACTCTCTTACACATCCTTTTCTCCAAAGAACCAAGAACAAGCAACCAAAACTCTCTTCTCTCTCGACTCCCTTTCTCTCTAATAATTCCCCCATGATTTCTTGCCAAGCATCAATCCAAGAAGTCTTCTTCAAATACTTCTATCCTTTTCTAATTTCTCAAGAAGTCTTCTCCAAATTTCTATAATTCCTACCGATATCATTTCTTGAATCCTTTCATCAATCCAAGACACTTTCATGTTAGGAATTTCTCAAGATTTCTCCATCTTCATCTTCCTATCAAGCAAAGACCACAAAAGCTCATATTTCTTCCTTTCCCAAGCTCACGGCCAACCCCACAAAAGTCACCTTCCAAGCTTCAATAATTCTAAACAACCATAGATCTTGAATCTCCATGCAATTCTAAGGAACTTTCATGTTGGAGATTTTCCCTAAATCATCCATCTTCATTTTCGTTCTTCAAAGCTCAAGTTTGAAGCCTTGAAGGTGGAATTCTTTAATCTTCATGTTTCTATCCATTTTAAAGTTCTAATCATGATTTTAATCCATGATTATTTTAGTTTAGAGCCTTAGGTATTAATATTGCATGTTTTCTTTGTTTTTCAAGAAGCTCTTGGTGGAGAAAATTTACTTGAAGGAGACATACAAGGAACTTTGGAGGTTCTTCAAGAGGTAAGAGGGAGATTACCCTCATCAACCATGTGTTGGTGGTGAGGAATGTATGTGTTTGTGGTGAAGAATCCATAAGGGTTCATTCACATGATTGTTTATTGTTTTTCCTAATTGTGATTGATTATGTGTGCAAGCATGTCTATAGCTTTAATATGTTGTATGTGTTTTATGATTGCTTTAATATATGGTATGTATACATATATGCATGATAATTATTGTAGCATGTAAATAACATACAAGGATTTGCATGAGTGTTCCAAAGAACACAAATCCAAGCTCACGGCCTCAATGCAAAAAGGAGAACCAAAATGTTCTCATCAATTTTCTAAAAGTGTGATTTAATTAACCTAGGAAAATTGACAAGTTACCAATTTGTTTAGAGTAAGAAAAATGAATTTATGGATCAATGGATGAAATTATGTATTTCGGCCAACATGCCAAAGCCAAGCAATTATGATTTCTAAAATCATTTCCAAACCATTTTCTAAAACAATGATTTACTGAATTTAGGTAATACAATAAATTTAACATGGATTTAGAAGATGAAAAATAATTTAAAGATCAAATACAAAGACTTTGTTAAATTTGGCCAACGTGCCACATACTTTTGATCCAAATTTATTTTCTAACTATTGACTAGATAATTTAATAAAAATAAACTAGATCAAGAGTTTTATAAGAGATTAAATGTATGGAAATAATTAGGAATGAATTATAAGGCATAGAATGATTTTCGGCCAATATGCCAAATTTAAATGTTTGTGATTTATAGAATTGTTTTCAAGTAAGGTTAAGTAATAAATGCCAAAAGGATTTTATTACAATGAGTTTTGAAGAAATAAATTAATTAGAATTAAGTTTAATAAGTTAAAACTAATGATTTTACTATTAGAAGAAAATACAGTAACTTTTGTAAATTTCTAACATATGACTCATATTATATTTTGAAGCATGTTAGTGGTTTTCAAAAAGTTAAATTATACGGTTAAAAATTAAGTAAACAGAATTTTTACAGAAAAGTTAGGAAACCATTACTATAAGTTTTCTAAAACATAATACTATCAATTTTTATTAAAAACGGACAAATAAGATAGAAAAGATATCCAAAAGACAGTATGCGGTATGGAAAAATATTCTACGTAGTTTAAACGTATTAAATATTATTTCTGTTTATTTAAACAGTAATTTTTAAGGAATTTGGACAAGAAAATGATTTAAAAATCTTATGCGATTGAGAAAATGTATTAAAAACTCTATGCGATTTTAAAAACAGAAAAATAAGTTTACGCGATTTAGAAACGTTTGTAAAAACAATGAAATTGTGAAAACGCGATAAAATTTCTACGCAATTAACCGAAACTGTATATTTCGCTGTCGGGCTATGAGGTGAACCCGTACAGGCTTTGAAACAGTATTTGTCTGGTAGGACTTACTCTATATTTTTGCCACGAGGGCAAGCCATGAGGGCAATTTTTATATGCCATGAGGGCATTTGCATAAATACGCATATTTTTATACCATTGAGGGTATTTTGGTAATTTCTTATTTTTTTTATCAATGCATTGAGTTAATGCCATTTTTGGTGGATTGATTGACGAGGTGAATAACATCGTGTTGTCGGTGCGATAAACGTAGTGTGGTTCAATTTTGAATGAACTTGGAGACATTAGTGTGCAAAATTCCATTTGTGGATAGTAGGGTTGCTCCTCTGGGCCGTGGTAATTGGCAACACACTAATGGACTCGACACGCACTATTTTTAATCGAGATCTTGTAAAGTCTCATAGTACATTGCCTGTAGTGCCACAACGTGAGACCGTGAACTATACCACGCCTTGGACAATGGGTTCCATGTGACGTGTGACTAAAGACGCAACGGGAGACAGCGCAATAGTTTGGTTGGGCAGCCGTGGTACTAATAGATTTTGCGAGTCATTCTCTCTGATATTTGTATGTGTTTAGCTCCATGGAGTAGGGTTGAGTCCTATTGCATATGTTTATATGTTGTACATTATTATTTCTTTATCTGTGATCTTTTATCTATTAGAATAAAATAAAGTAATTTGGCAAATTTCTCGTGATATTATATGTTTATATGTTGTATTTTGTCTCGTACATTATTATCTTTTATCCGTGATATTATATGTTGTTATTGCATTTAATAGTTATTTTATATTGTTATGATTTTGTTATGGCATTTTATATTGTATGAATTGTTATATCTATCCTGGTAATGTTATTGTAGTTTATTTTATTATGATATATGCTTATTCAAATTAATTGTAAATTGATAACATGACTATATTGGTATTATCTCTGTGTGTATGAAATGACCTTGTCATTCGTATTATTCTTTGCTACCGATATTGGTATTGGTGAAAAGGGATCTCACCTCTTTACTGTGTTGTTTTGTTTGGTTTGTATTATTTAAATTCGTATAGTAAGCGGAGCATATTCTGACAATATTCTGAAGATGGTGACAACGTCGAGGAGTAATCTTCCAAGTTTCAACAGGATGCAGTTGGTGGAGAAATAGAACATGTAGGTTGGGTTTTCTCGTTAGTGTTGTTACCATGCTATTAGTAGCACCCGTCTTTGGATTTGCTACTGTTTCTCTGAGTCTGTAAATGTTATGTTTTAAGTTGTTGTTGAATATTTTGTGGAGTATATAATATGTGTATTAATTAATTCAATCTAATTTCTGTTTTACTTATAATTTTTGGTAAGTTTATATTTTCGCGAAAAGAAATTTTAAAATTCATCTTTTAGAACTTAAGGCTTTTATAAAATAATTTTATTTGGTTTTATGTTTTATTTAAAAATGTGACGCCCCACGGAGGGTGTTACATATTTGATATCTCCACAAAACCTCATAATTTTCCAAGCTACTATCCTATTTAATTTTATCCTTTAACACTCATTCTATTTAGTAAAAATACCAAACTAATTCATTTAATTCTCCAAAAATTATCTCAGCTCATTCTAATTATTTGTAACCTAAAAATAATTTTTTCATATTTATTTCCATTATCTAGGCAATTTATGCTAAATTCTGAGCTAATATGAGTTATTTTTCAAGTCCTGTGTTATAGCATTATACTTAAATTAGCTCAAAAAATCACCAAAATTAACAGGTAACTAACACAAGTGTTAATAAGCTTCTATAACAAGCCATTAAGGCTAATAGGTTAAGGAGAATGTTAAAAATTCCCTATCCAACTAAATTTGTTATTCCTTAAGTCAATTGAGAGATGATCTTCCATATCTAAACTCCTTTCTCAGATTTTTTTTTCTAAAAAAGGTAACTGACTTATCCTCAGCTGAGGTAAAATCCTCCAATTCTACTTCTTCAACCACCGTAGGATCCTTCTTAATGTGCTGAGAAGGTTCCTCTAGAATATGAGAAGGTTCTGTTACTTACTACGAAGGTTTAGTAGTAACTTTCTCATCCTCCTTGATCTTTTTCTCCTCCTTCTCTGCATCTTCCTCCACTTTTCTTTTCATTCTCTTTTGCATTTTGTCTTCTTGAAAGATGATAGGTATTTCAAGCTACAAGCTTCCCTCCTTAAAGAGTTGGGTCAGAATGTTGGCAATGGCTATACTTGCATCCACTGTTGAGAAGGTTTGAGCAAGATCAAAATTTTAACTTTTCAACTTTCTCATGTGCATCCTCATCAGTGGGGGTAACTAAAATATCTTTAGAAAAAACATATTCCTCTTTTTTAGGAATGGCAATGCACATCTTAAGCTTTGCTTCCACTAGAGGTTTTTTTTTATAGACTTGATAAGGTTCCTTAGGAACATGAGAAGGTTCAGTAAGTACTTGAGAAGGTTCACCATCATACTTCTCAAGCGTCTTGCACTTCTTTTTCTTTTTTTTTCCGTTCTCTTTCTACTTCTTCTTCTTGCTGACTTGGGCAGTATAGAAACTTATTTATATTCATGTTGTGCTCCCTTGACAATTATGATGAAAGTTAGGATGTCTAGAACAAGATTAATATTTGAAATATGTTGAGAATTGTCAACTTCAAGCTTCTTAACTATGTCAGCACCTTCCTTACACAAAGGAGGATAATGTTGAACATGAGTTAGTTCAACATATCTTCATCTAGGTCTGATACTACTTCATTAGGATCAGGTATGACATGAGAAGGTTCACTAACAGTACTTGAGAATATTCACCAACACTCTTCTCAAGTAGCTTTCTCTTCTTCTATACAACATCTTTCTTTTATTCCTTTTTAGGCTTTGGAGCATTGAATTCCTCTTCTTGGTTCTAAGTTTAGAGCATTTATCAACAAGTTCTCTTTGTCATGCCTTTTCTCAAGATGTATCAATTTCAAATTCTTCTTTGAGAAGATAGTACATTCCTTGTTAAATTCTTTCTCATTTAGGTCTAAACTGCAATGCTTGAAGATTTTTGTCTACAACATCCTATAAGATAAACTTGAAGACCTTTTCGGGGTTTTCAACAATAACAATAATGTATTTCAAGATCATACAATGACGATTTAGGTACTTGTGGGTTATGGGGCCTTCTTCTCTTTGATATGAAACATAATGATTATGGAAGTATCTGTAATCTTCAATGTGCTTCCTGCTTCTGGATGAATGATATGGCTTGTAAAAGAGTGTAGGAACTTGGCCATTGAGTTGAGTAAGATGTTCTCCCAAGTATGATCTTCTTGTTCTTAGACCAAGTATCATATTTCCTTTTGAACTTTTTTAAAGCAAAGTGAGAAGTGGGTTTTTCTTAAGGAATATCTTCTATTTAAAGACTAATTCTTTTCCTTTATTTTTGCTGTGAATTTTTACTCTCTTAGTGATATAGAGAAAGAGTGATGAAGTTGTTTGAGGTTTAGGCTTGAATCTTTGAGAAGGTTGGCTTAAGGCAACTTTCTCATCTTTGTGGCTTAACTTTCTCATCAATATTCTCATCTTTGTAACTTAACTTTCTCATCTTCGTGGCTCAATCTTTGAGGGTTCTCTATCACAGAGAAGTGGTGTTTAATGCTGAGTTGGGAAAGAAGTTCTTTGAAGTTCTTATCAGTGAATTAGGTACTATTGTCCTTAATGATGGACTTTAGGATCTCAAAACTATTGATAATATTTTTATAAGTAAACTTCTGTATTCAGGCCAAGGTGATTGTAAATAGTGACACAACCTTAATCCATTTGCTGAAGTAGTCATGGCCACCACCAAGTACTTGAGTTATCTAGGAGCTTATGGGAACAATCTTAGGATATCTATTCCCTATTGGTAAAAAAGCCAAGGGACAAATTGTTTTAAACTTTTTTGGTGGGGTGGAGTAGAAGTTCAAGAACCATTGGCATTTGTCACATTTTTTGTCGTACTCCATGGAATCTGCCTCTATATTGGACCAAAAATACCTTGTGCGCAACATCTTCCGAGCTAAGGACTTTCCCCCGAGGTGGTGTCTGCAACTTCCTTCGTGGATCTCGGCCAAGGCATATTCATCTTCCTTGGGACAGAGGCATTTGAGGAGGGGGAACGAGAACTTGCGACGGTACAGTTGGTTGTCATATAGCGTTACCAAGCCACTATCCATATTATTTTATGTGCCTCTTTGGGATCTTCAATCCAGATCCCATCACATGGGTAAGTGGTAACTGGGGTCATCCAATTTTCTGCTTCATCATCCAACAAAAGGAATTCAGAGACCATAATGCTAGGGGCAAGAAGTGTTTCTTGGATAATGGATCTATTATTCCCATGATTCTTCATGCTCGTAAGTTTGGAGAAGATATTGGTGTGGGAATTTTGCTCTTTGGGATTGTGCTTTACTTTAACACTGATAAAGCCATTTAGTAAGCTTTTTACCTTGGCCAAATACCTCTGGAGCAGTGGTTCCTTTGCCTAATATTCGCCCTAGATTTGGGATGTCACCAACTATAAGTCACTATATAGGGTTATCCTAATGGGTCCCATGTCCTTCACTAATGCAATCCCGGCAATGCAAGCTTCATACTTTGCTTAGTTGTTTGAGTTTGGGAAGCCAAACCTCAAAGAGTATTCAATGGGTAGGCCTTGTCTATTCTCAAGGATGACCTTGACACCACTTCTTTTGGGACTCGAGGACCCATCGATATAGATTGTCCAATAATTTCCTCCGAGATGGCTAGGATCCTATGAACTCTACTATGAAATTGGACTATGCCTGGCCTTTAATGGATTGCCATGGTTTATAGGTGATCTTAAATTCGAAAAGCTCCATGGACCAAGCTATCATTATTTCTGCAAGGTTACGTTTGTGTAGCACTTGGTGGATGGGTTAGTCCATCCTAACGACAACAGGGTGGCATTGGAAGTACTGCCAGAGCTGCCTTACCATTATTAGGAGTGCCAAAGCCAACTTTTCAATCTTTTGATACCGTATCTCGGGCCCCTGTAGGACCTTGCTGACATAGTAAACTAGATGCTACCTTTCTAGGGTCTCCCTGATTAACAAAGAACTAATTGCTTCTTCATTAATGGAGAGGTAGACGTACAACGTCTCGTCATGCTCTAGTCATGTTAAAATAAGGGAAGATGCTAATGTGTTCTTGAGAGTTGTGAAAACGGCCTTATATTCTTGAGTCCACTAAAAAATTCTCCCATTTTTAAGTAGTTTGAAGAAGGAGAAAGATTTATAAGTGGCCTTCGCAAGGAAACGAGTCAAAGCCGCTATCCGCCCCATCAGTTGTTGTACTTTTTTAACGGATCCCAGATTCCGCATATTTAACATAGCTTGGCATTTGTTAGGGTTGGCCTCAATGTTGTGGTTCATCAACAGAAAACCTAAGAACTTCCCAACATGTGCTCCAAAAGCGCATTTCTCCAAGTTTAGTCTCATGTTGTGCTTTTGAAGCTACGCAAAGACTTCGTTGAGATCCTAAACATGATCACTGACTTTCGTTGTTTTTACAATCATGTCATCAATGTAGACTTCCAACATCGTACTAATTTGTTCGTTAAAGACTCTGTTCATCATCCTTTGGTAGGTGGCACTAGCATTCTTGAGACTGAAGGGCATAACCCGACAGTAATAGCTAGCCCTTTCTATGATGAATGTCATTTTGTCTTTATTTTTCGGGTGCATAGAAATTTAGTAGTAGCTGGAATAAGCGTTTATAAATGATAAAAGGCAGAAGCCGGATGAGTTGTCTACTAACTTCTTGTTTGTTTGTTTATTATTATCGCAAGTGCACGGGTCGCACGCGTCAATTTTAAGAGTCAAATATTAACCAATAGCTTATTTAATACTATTCAAGCACATTCAAATTATAAAAGGTTGTGTAAGGTAACTATAAAGACTAAAATGCAATAAAACAGAATAAAAGATATTGATGAGAGAATAGAGAATCTTTATTCACCTCCTATTTCAATTGATAACAAGCAATCCTTATAAGCAACATAAATGAAAGGATTAGGTTAGCTTGAGAGTCTAACTTAGTTAGCAACCTATGTCTAGGTCAAGCAACCATACTTCAGTTACCTAATTCACTATGTTTCCATGAGAACTAGTGCAAAATCCACTCCTTAATATCTATTCTCAATCAAATACTATGCATGGCTAAGAGGTATATTTCTATCTCATTAGCAAATTAACTTACTCCACTATTATAATGAAATTAAACATGCATCAACCATACCTATGATCTTAAATCCAAATTCCCATGTCCAGGTTCATTAGATTTCAACAACTCACTTAAAAGCTGATCAAACAATCAAGAGCATTAAGATCCATATGATTGAACAAAACCAAATCATGTATATAAACTCAAAGGATTACAAAATCATTCAATATCCATAAGAAGATCCAAATAAATCCTTATACATAGCTTAACTAGCCATGGAACACGAAAATCTCACAAAAAGATCTATGTCCAGGACCTAGAATAAGAGAGAATAAATAGAAAAGAGAGAAGACACTATGATTAAAGCCCTCGGATGCTTGATCCTCTTTGAATAATGATGGCTTCCACTTCTACTCCCTTTGTTGCTCTCAAAATGATAAAATATGAACCCTAGCTGTGTTTTCTCTTATTTCCTACGTTCTTTTTCTTTGAAATCTAATGGAACAATATTTATAGGCCAAATTTTTCACTATCACGCCGCAACATTAACCTCCTTGCGCTGCGACGCGTGCTGAATTAGGTCATTACACCGCGACATTCATTCCTTTATATCGTGGCGCTCAAGCCTCGGGTTTCAATATGCAGCTTTCTGAATGCACCAAGCCGCGACGTTCATATGCCTGTGCCACAGTATGAGATGTTGAATTTCACCTTGGCCTTCCTCTTCCAATGCGGCCCCAAGTCTTCAACAATTCTGTTGTTTTGAGCTCTTCCTGCATTAGAGAAATCACTAAGTTAGTAACAGTTACAAATGCACATAATCATATGAAGAATTATACCAATTTGCTCAAGATCATATAGGAAGATATCACAATTGAATTCAATCAATATAAGCTTAAAATCTTCCAAATATGCATGATAACAAGGACTACACAATTAATAGAGCACAAATATAGGGCCA
The DNA here is from genome assembly GCA_029884605.1 of Ormosia emarginata. NCBI lineage: Eukaryota > Viridiplantae > Streptophyta > Magnoliopsida > Fabales > Fabaceae > Ormosia > Ormosia emarginata. The sequence goes on from JAQQTP010000045.1 coordinate 1,049,693, forward strand.
AAATAACTACATTTTATGGAGTTATCACACTTCCAAACCTAGGTTTTTGCTAGTTCTCGAGTAAAACAAAGTCTGATTAAGTAAACATGCTTAACAACACATGTTTCAACATACATTCAACATTTATCATGAATTCCAACCTCAATGAAACCACAACTAGTGAACAATGATTGTTTAAGTCCTCAAAGAATGCTAATGTCACTTAATCAACTCACACATATACAATCTTTAGCATGCAAACATTCAAAATCTTTTTTTTATCAAATCACATCTCCCACAAGCATGCAAGCTAAACTTCTCCTAATCAAGTTATACTTATTCGGATAAGTTTATGAACATACATGCATAGGAATCAAATAATCTACAAGATTGTCTTTAAACTTTCTCTCCACTAATGTAAATCATACATAACTGAGGATCAAAAGAGACTTCAATAGCTTGTAATATAAGGCCAATGGTTATGGGTTAAAGAACAAAGGGAAAGGCTAAAATACAAACATTGAGAAACAAAAACATGTGATTTCAAGACTTGAGCCACCAACTAATACAATTAGGGTATGCAAGTGAACTAATACGACTCTCCAGAACCATTCTTTCATTGGTTTTGCCTTTTGGATTTTAATTTTGGATTTTCTTTTCTTTTCTCTTTATTTTTCTTTTTTTCTCTTTGTCTTTTTCTTTTCCTTAATTAATTTCTTTCACAACACATGGTTCCTTCAAATCACTTTTATAATGACACAAGCAATCATACCCTTCAACCATAGGACTCAAGTCAAGAAATAACATATTATGCACTCAACAAACAATGATGGTAGGAGAAAGAATGCAATGTTTTCACATGTATTAGAATGGTTACATGGTAAGGAATGTAACACCCCAACTTTTAGATAAATTACCATTTTATCATGATTGTGTTGTTTTATGTTTTTTTGTGTGATAAAATTAATTTGACTGTTTCGTAACTGTATTTGACTATTGTGTGTGATTTACTCTGAGCCAAGAAAATAATAATTTTCGGGTCAGGAAAATCTCATTTTAATTATTCGGAGTTAGGGGATCTTACTAAACCCAATTCCGAGTGATATGGTTGTTAATCTTTTAATTTTTTGGATTTAATTGTGCAATAAAATAATTTTATATTATTATAATATTATTTTATCTGACAGTACCTACTATCTCAAAAACAGTAAAAATCTACTCTAAAACGACCATGGACCTGGAAGAATTTGTGGGACCCGCGTTTAATGAAGCAGTCAACATTTTTGGCTAGACTAAAGTCTAAGCCAATAGGAACAAGTCAACAATGTAGGCTTGACATTTCTAGATCAATAGGAATCAAGTCTACAAAATGGTTAGGCTTATTAGATTAAGACTAGAAAAACCTAACCACGTTAACTTAAGGCCTAACTAAGTTAGCATAGAAAGCTTGTTAAGTAACTAAGTGAAGTAACCTAGTTAGCTATCTAGTTAAGTTCTAGTTAGAGAATTATTCTCAAAATATCAAGACTAACCTAGTTAACCTAAGTAACTATCTAGTTAGGCAAGTAACTAAATGAATTAATCAAATGTACCTAAGTGTAACTAGAAGACCAAAGTGATTACAAACTTAGTTTGCTCTCCTAAGGGGCCATTCGGCCAAGAGACTTCAAGAACCATCAAGAAGGCTTAGTCATTGCATGACTAGGTTTCTTTAAGCCAATGAAAGACAAGCTTGAAGGCAAAGTTTTGCATGGCAACCCTTGATCACATCTAAGGCTATTAAGTGATCTTGGAAGGTCAACAAAGGAAGCACCTCCTTTGAAGGAGCTCTACGGTTATACATTAGGAAAAGGAGACCATTTTGCTCTTCATTCTCATTTCTTACTATCACTAAACTTACACTTTCTCTCTTCTAAAACAAGAACCACCATTGTTGTCTTCTATGAGGACCATTTGGCCAACAACCCTACACCACCATCCACCCATTTAAAATTTCATCCAACCTTATTTCTCAACTCTAAACACTATTCTAAGAACATCTTTAGTTGAGAGTTCTTCCAAAATCTTTCATCTTAAGCTTGGAAAATTGCTTTGGAAGTTTTTCCTAAAAGGTGAAGATTCTTGTTTTTCATTTCTAACTTCATTTCCAAGGTTCTAAACCATGATTGATCCATGGTTTATGTTTTTCTCCTATGGTTATAACTTGTAAAAATTTATTTGAGCATGTTAGGTTTCTTTGGAGGAGATCACGAAATCATCTAGGAAGGAGAGAAAAAGATTTTATCTTTCTTAAAGAAAAGAGAGAGATTTAATCTCATCAACCATATGTGGTGATGAGAAAATGAATTGTATGTGTGTGAAGAATCCATAAGGATTCACTTGTTTGATTGTTTAAATGCTTTCCTATTTGTGTTTGATATTGTTTGTATGCATGTCTATAAGCTTTAAAATATATTGCATATGTTGATATATGCATGAGTATTAATTAGGATGTGAATAACATGTAAGGTTTGCATGAGTGTTCCAAAGAACACAAAAAGGGGCTCACGACCTCAACAAGAAAAAGAGAACCAAAATGTTCTCAACAATTTTCTAAAGGAAGGATTTAATAGAATTAGGTAAATTAATAAAATTCAAAATGATTTAGAAGGTAGAAAATGATCCAAAGATCAAATGCCAAGGTTTTACTAATTTTGGCCAACATGCCTTGTAAATGTGTAATCAATCCAAAACTTATTTTCTAAAGTGTAGATTTGATGTTTTACCTAAAAAGAATGCATTTGTAACAAATTTCCAAGAATTAAAGAAGTAAACTAATTTTATTAGAAATATAGTATAGAAGAAAAATAAACAAGACTCTTGAAAAATACTTACCTTTGAGTTTTAAAAGTATGATTTAAATTTTCAAAGTGTATTTAGTAGTAATAAACTAAATAAAAGAATTTTTAGAGGAAAAACATAGAAAGCACATTTTAAATAGATTTTATAGACAAAATGTTGTCAAAATTTATTAAAAATAGACAAATAAAAGAGAACGTTTTATAATATATTTATAACGTAAGGAAATTATTCTACGTAGTTTAAAAGTATTAAAAATAGCTTATGCAGTTTTAAAATAGAGATTTTAAAGTTTTTCGATCAAGAAAATAATTTAAAATCTTATGTGATTAAGAAAACGATTTAAAAATACTACGCGATTTAAAAATAGAAAAATATATTTACGCGATTTAAAAATGTTTGTAAAAATGACGTGATTGTGAAAACGCGATAAAATTTCTACACGATTGATTGAAACAGTGAGTTTTGCTGTCGGGCCAAAGTGGTGGACCTAGACATATGGAGATATGGTACTGTCAAGTGGTGACGTACTATACATTGAAAATTTTGAGATTAAGGGTATTTTTGTAAATATGATAATATTTTTAAGCTAAGGGTAATTTGGTAATTATTATTTTATTCATGCATTGAGTTATGCCAGCTTGGTTGATATTGGCGATTGATTGACGAGGCGAATTACACCGTGTTGTCAGTGCGATAAGCGTAGTGTGGTTCATCTTGTGTGGACTTGGAGGCATTAGTGAGTAGAGTATTCCACATATGGACAGTTGGTCACTCCTCTGGGTCGTGGTAACTGGCAACACACTAATGATCTCGACACGCACTATACTTAATCAAGATCTTGTAAAGACTGTTTAGTACAATGCATGTAGTACACGATATAACACCCTCCCTAGGATATCACATGTCTGACTCCCGACTCAAAATCTGAAAGAAGTTTGCACAAAGTTTGAGTTATAAAAGATGAGTTTAAAAATTTCTTCTTTACTGAAACGTAAATTTACTGAAAATATTAGGTAATATTGAAAATCATATTTCAACTATTCATTATACAATATTGACACCAATTAATATTTCATAATTTAAAGAGAAATATAAAATTAACAGACTCTTTTTTTTTTTACAGTAGCAAACCCCATGACGGGTCCTACTAAATAGCACGGTATAACACTAACGATAAAACTTAACATACTCATTCCTTATCTTGTATCAGCTTGTTGCATCGAACTCTACTCCTTGTCTACTCGAGAACACCTTCGAACTTGAGATACCCACTCTTCAATGTTTTCATCAATCTCTGAGTATCTATCACCCGGTATGTCTAAGACAACTCATTCCTTCTACTGTATAATTTTAACAATACAGACACAGCAAAATAATATAACAAAGAGGTGAGATCACCTACACCAATACCAACATAGCAGCACAGAGATAACACAAACAACATATCATACAGATATATCATACCAAAATTCCAATAATGCACTCAACATTAATCAACTATCATCATCATACCATTAACATTATTATCATCACACAATAATCACAATAATGTCATCAACATGATTATCATTATCATCATCTAAGTATTCAAAATAATTGTCATAGCCAATATTCCTCAATTAATATATCACACAGATATAAATGCTCAGATTATGCATGTACACAAGACTCGATTTCCTACTCCATGGAGCTAAACTCAGGTCGGAGAAATGATCGAAAAGACCTGCCGGTATCATGTGCCTCAGACCACGTGCTATAATTCTCATTTCAATTTTTGCACATCTTGCACATACACGATAGTCTTTATCAGATCTTGATTAAGAATAGTGTCTCGGTCATGATCATCGGTGTGTTACATCGGTCTAACCTACGGGAAGAAGCGCGACCAACCACCCGTGTAGGTAACCCACACCCCGATGCCCCCAAGGTCAACAAGTGACTTACACTACGCATATCGCACCCACTCAAGAGGTGTGTTTCTCCTAGGCAATCAGTCATATTCAGTCCTCATCGGACCATTCCAATGCATGTATAATGCACCAAATACCAATCACAAGTATAATACCAATCACAAGTATATCTCATAATTTCTCAGATATAGTTTATACAATGCACGAATATATCAGTGCAAGTCCAACCACAAGGGCCATTCTTTTCAAATTCGTTTGTTCAATTAAATCATATACCTCAACACATATATATATATATTTTTCAATGCATCTAAAATGCACCACGTGCCAATAACAGGCAAAACTCGTTGTTTTCACAAACAGTGTATGGACACTGGTTCAACAGTAATCATACTGTATCTTTCAATAACAAAATCATCTTATCATGTTTTCATAGTTATAAAACACTGTTGTCGTGTTTTCACAAAATTGCGCAATATTCCCGTTACGTTTTCACAATTCCACAATACTTCTATTGCGTTTTTCAAAATACAGTAACACTTTTGTTACGTTTTTAAAATTCCAAACATTTTTATTACGCTTTCACAATACCATAACATTACTATTACGTTTACGAAATTTCGTAACATTTCTGTTATGTTTTCAAAATACCGCAACTCTTTTGTTGCACTTTTAAACCACGTACAAATTTTTTTAACATTTTTCTCAATCGCATAAAAATATACGTTTCTCAAATCGCATAGTATTTTTTCACTGTTTCAAAATTGCGTAACTTAAAAATCATTCTTTTACGTCACGTAAATCATTTTCTTTCATTTTCAAAATATTTAAAACACTTTTCAAATCACATAATTATTTTCCACTATTTTCACAATCACGTAAAAATAATTCATCACTTTTCCATCACGTAGTGATTTTTCAATAGTAATTCAAATTACGTAAAATATTTAAACGTAATTCAAATTACGTAGAAATATTTCAACGTATTTAAAATCGCATAGAAATATTTTATTGTATTTCCAAACATTTAGAAATATTTTATTGTATTTCAAACCACGTACTTTAAAATTACGTTTTTAAGATACGTAAATAATTTTTCCACCACAATTTCATTACAGAAAATATTTCTCAACCTTCAAATATTCCTTTTTCAACTTTTCTTAAAATAATATAACTTTATACTTCATGTAATATATTTTCTTACTCAAGAAAATCTTTTTCCACATTTCTTTACTCAAGAAATCCTTTTCCAAAATATAATTCATAAAATCACTTTTCTATTAATATAAATCAACGTTTCAAAACTTAACATTTTCTAACGTACTTTAAAAACTCAAAAATAAGTTATACATTAGTAACTTTTCAAATCACCATTATATTCTCCATTTTTCTCAAATCACTTCCAAAATCATTCTTCAAAATAAATTAGAGTTCAAACATGTTCAACCTCTCTTTGTCTTTCGTTTACAAAATTCTCTCAAGTGATAAAAACACTCTGATTCCCTTTTCAAATTCCTTGTATTAAATCAAATTATGTTTTCATTTTGAAAATCGCTTTGTTCATAAAAATCAAGACATTACAAGCCTTTAAAAAAAACGTGGACATGACTATTGAAACCATCAAATATTTTTCCTTTTAAATTGATATGATTTTACACAAACAAAACCATTAAAAATCCTTTACAAAAAAAAACGTAAGACTCATAGTCTTTGAAAATTAAATCATTTGTTCATTTCTATTTTTCACTTTCTTTGCAAATCCATTTTCACTTTCTTTGCAAATCCTTAAAATCATCATTGCTATTTTCATTTAAATCTCATGTTTAGTAAAACACTTAGAAACTTTTTACACAAAGTAAATCAATAAAAATCCTTCTAAAACCGTGTTCATGTACTCTTTGAAAAATAAACTCTTTATTTATTTTCCTTGCTTTTTCTAAACATCTATTTTCATCATTCAAGAAAATATTAATTTTGTGAACACCTATCTTGAGGTGTCTTAATCGAAATTCACTATGTTCTAGGGATCAAAAATTAATTCCTTTGTTCTTGAAAAATTTCAACATGAACCCTAATCAAGGGCATCAAAACCGTAGCTCTTCCTTGGCCATTGGGACCAAAATTAATTTTCTTTCCATCATCATCAAATCATGGTATACACATACATACATATATATATATATATATATATATATATATATATATATATATATATATATATATATATATATATATATATATATATATGAACAACATGCCATATTATCATCATGCATAGTATAAGCATACCATCAAAATCATAAACTCATGCAAAGCATATTAAGCATAGGCAATTAATCAAAGCTCATAAACACATATAAATTATTACATGACCATGGATATGAATCCTCACATAGATTCAACACCCATCAAATATAAGACCATCTCTCACCACCATGCTTGGTTAGTGAGATGGATCTCCCTTTTACCTCTTGAAGATCCTCAAAAACTCTTTGTTTTGCTTCTTTTTCCAAGTCCTTCACCACCAAGGGCTTCTCAAATACAAGATAAAATACATAAAAATTAGTATACTAAGCTTGATTAAAAGGAACCATGGATCAAACATGGTTTAGATCATGAAAAAGAAGAGAAGAAATGAAGTTTCCTTACACTTCACCATAAATACCTCATAACTTTGATCTTGAAGAAAGTCCATGAAGATGAATGATTTAGAGGAAATCTCTAACATGAAAGTTGCTTAGAATATCATGTAGATTCAAGATCTATGGTCGGATGAAATTAAAAGAAATTGGAGAGTGGATTTAAGTGTCTTGACCGAATGGTTTCTCTTGAAGCAAAAAGATGAAATTTTTTATTTTTGATAGAAACTTGAAGCTTGGATTTGAAGCCCAAGATGAATGATTTTGGAAAAACTCATAACTAGAGATGTTCTTAGAATGATGTTTAGGTTTAGAAAATCAAGTTGGATGAAATTAAAAAGTGATGGAAGGTGTTCTTGATGGGCATGGCCAAAACTTGCTTGGAGGAGAGGTGGAGAGAAAAGTTTGATGGGCTTTTGCTTTTGGAGAAGACAAAGATGATCAAGAATGATCAATAATAACCAAGATAGCTAATAATGGTCTTCAAAGCTCCTAAATTCAGACCAAAACCGTGCCCCCCCTCCAATGCATTCTCCTTAAATGCAAATTGATCAATAATGATCAATAATGATACACCATTGACCATGACATGTAATAATGGTCATAAAGTTTTGTTTCTTTGTCTCCTAAACAATCCAAAACCATCTCCTTCCATGCATACTTCTCCTAGTGCATTTAATTATTTGTCATCTTTTCTAGTCATTATTTGAAGCCATTTAAGCCATTGATTAGATCAATGGTGAGGATTTAGGTAGACTTTTGATTTTAGAAGACTTAATCTAGGCCATTGGATCTTTCTCCTTTAAATTCTAGTCATTAGATGTGTCTCCAAAATAAAGGGTCAAGATTGCTCTTTCTTACTTTTAATCCAAGGGTCATAATTAGTCTTTGTCACTTTTTAAGACTAAATCTTCACCATTAATTAAATTTACATCCAATGGTCATAAATAGTCCTTGTTACTTTACAAGACCAAATCTTCACCCTTGATTAATTCTTCATCCAATGGTCATAAATGGTTTTTGTCACTCTTTGAGACCAAATCTCTACCATTGATTAAATCCTTATCCAATGGTCATAATTGATCCATCTCCACCGTTGATTAAATCAAGATCAAGTCTTTACCGTTGATTAAATCGGTGGTTGATATTAAAGTCTTCCATCTTAGACTTGTTTCGTATTGGTCCATCAAAAATTGTCACAATCACTAATATTGACTTAGTAATATAATTTCTATTTTTATCTGCTAAAAACCCCACGAAAGATTATATTTACTGTATTTTTATCACCTGATAAATAAATACAGTACCAAACACAGTACAAGAAATTTTCTAAAACTGTCTCCGGATTCAGGTTTAGTAAGATCCCCTGTCTCCGTCTACACAGTACAAATTTTTCTATGCGTAGAAAAAAATTTTGCTTTGCGGGACCCACCTAGGCCCATGTAAGGTCACCTGGGCCCACATAGGACCACCTGAGCTCACATACTGTAAAAAAAAATTCATAATCATCCATAAAAATCACAAATATTAGAAAATGCACAAATATCAAATTAGATTACGTAAAATAATTACCTAACGGTAAAAATTAAATTACGTAAAGTTTTCTCCGGCCCGAAAATTTTTATTTTCCTGACACGGAGTAAATCACTCAAAACGATCAAATACGCTGACAGAATAAACAAAATAATTTTACAGTATCCAGAAATTACTAAACAGTAAAATTCTGTTAACTGTCAAAATTACTGTTTAAGAGATCCGAAAATTTTGGGATGTTACACACAACGTTGGATTGTGTGCTACTACACGACGTTGGACTGTGGGCTATAGACACGACGTTAGACAGTGGAATAGTTTGATTGGGCAGCCTGAAGTTCTGATAGATCTTTACAGGTCATTCTCTCTGATGTCTGTGTCTAGCTCCATGGAGTAGGAATGAATCGTACTGCATTTGCATTTGTGTCATGCATCATAACATTATTAATTGTGATCTTATATGATATTGTTGTATTAAAGTTCTTGTGCTAAATTGTGTTGCTATTTATGATGTTATGGTATGCTTTATTATATGAAACTGTAATATCTGTTGTATTGTCGTTTTTTTATTTGCCATGCTGGTATTGATGTTGGTATTAATGTATGATTATCTTACCTCTCTATATGTATTATTTTCTGTATTATTAATTATGTTATAAAAGAGTTTGAGGAAGAGGAACAACCTTTAGATTGTGTGTATCCTGAGGAAGAGGAGCAGCAGCAGATGGGTGATCAGTTCGATAAGTGCGAGCCTTCCAATCATCCATATCTTTTAGACTGACTTGTGAGTATAGCGTTGTCGGGATTTCTTAGGTTCGTGAGGCTAGAGTTTCACGGAGGTTCAGAGGCCTGACGATTACGCGAGGATCGAGGATCGATGATCTACTTGGGACATTTCACTGTGTCCTTACAAGGAGAGTTTGATGCTGAGCCTGTCTTCACTACGACTTTGTATCTACATCTGGAGATGCCGTTGGATCTGAGGCGTCACTAGGGAGGACTCTTTCGTGTTCCCAGTGAGATTAGCATAGTGTCAACAGCGCGAACTCCTGTCCGTAGAACTGTGAGACATCCTGGATTCCTGTCACTTGAAGTTTCATCTGAGAGTAATCCTTCAGAGGGTTAGGGATTTATGATGTGCACTTAGACACTTTATGATGTTGTACTGTATAATAACTCTTTACTGCTTTATTTAAATATTTTGTAGTTATAAATTATTTGCATAACTTAAAACAAAATCATATATGTATTATGTGTGCAATAACAGTTTATTTTATTTCATGTTCTGTGTTATTTTATTTAAGGTTATTATGTATAAAAAGAAAAATTTTATAACTCATTAATTATTTACCAAATACTTTATAACTTGGGTAATATTTTATTTATTTTATTTCATTGCATCATAAATGTGGCATCCCCACAAAGATGTTACAAGGAATATGTAGGTGATGAAAAATATATAAAGTTAAACATAAATCAAGCTTCAGAGGAGACCTATGGATATGATCATGTAAAGGCAAGCTTTTCAAGCTCAATCGGTTCAAACAATACCCTAATCATTTCCTTAATCATGCACAATCTAGGATTTCAATTCAAGAGAGTTTAAACACAATTTCAAAGATAATCAAAACCTCAACATGCACTATTCATAAACATTCTCTAGACAACACTCATATCATGTTCAAAGTTACACAGGCATATGAGTGGGATCTAAATCATGCATTAGAAAAGCGACTAGATTGTTAAACATTCTTCATGATTGCATATGGTCTCGCTTAAAAATTGACAATTAACAAACACTAATATCATAGGACAATTAAAACCTCACTAGCAATTGGAACATGATATACATTAAAATCTTTCCAACATTTTTAATCATACATTTAAACTATCATGTGCACAAAAGTAATATACATCCGACCCATAATGTGAAAAGGAACGAGAATTGTATCTTGAATGGGATTTTCACTGTTATTTGTTCCTTCAGATGTTATCATAACTAACTAGTATTTATATGCCCCATTGTGATCCATTTTAACAGATTCAACTTTGAGTTGATTATTCTAAACATGCATTCATTAGGGTATTGGGCATTAAAACATAAAAACTATATACTTACAACATAATGTACCACAACACTAAATATAAGCATAATAATATATACAATATTCACTAATCATCAATTTTTTTTAACATTATAACATGCTTTTTAACATTAAAGACATACAATCCCAAAAGCATACAAACATGTTATAATGTCCTCTCCCAAACCTACGGGAAACATTGTCCCCATTGTACATAGAGTAAAATGAAAATATAATGAAAGAAAATGTCCTGTATGGAATAGGGCTAGTCATCCTCATCCTCATCATCAGCCTCCTGAGGCATTCATTGTCTTGAGCGCGGCTGGCGTATTATTCAAACTGTCCTGCCCTAATCAAGAACTCAATGGCATCACGGAGTTGGTAGCAGTCTTCAGTTTCATAGTCATAGCTTTTACGCTATATACAATGTTTGGAACGATCCTTTTGCTTATGCTTCTTCAAAGGGGGTGGCCGCTTGATGTCCTGGAATTCTGTCTATAACACTTCTCTCAAGATTATTTCTTGCAGAGTGTTTAGAGGGGTGTAATTGGAGTATTTACCCTAGGGTGGATTGTCCTTCAAAGGGTTCAGGGACTGAGAGGAGTTATGGTTGTCTTTCTGGTTAGAGGGCTCACCCTTCTCCAAACTCTTTTGGGCCTCAGTTGCCTCCTCGAGGTTTATATACTTTTGGGATCGTTGTCGAAATTCTTCCATAATCTCTAGCTTTTTCTTTGCCAAAGATACAAATAACTCAGAATCGGTACGGAGGCTACTTCTGGCATAATGGAGGGCAATTCTATCATCGAAGTTCTCCACTTAATACAAGCCATGTTGAACCTTTTAACGTATTCGCGAAAGGGCTCATCGTGGCTTTGGCGAATTTTAGATAAAGATTCAATAGACTTAAGTTGTTCCTTGCTAGTAGTATATTGGAGCAAGAAACGATGTCTAAGGTCTGGCCAGCCAGTGACGGATCCTTGTGGCAAAGTAACGAACCATCTAAGGGCTCCCTTCTTCAGGGAAAGGGGAAAAACGCAACACAGTAACTGTGAGGATCTTTCATAGAAGCACATAGATTGGATGTAAACGTCTATGTGTTCTTGGGAGTTCATAGTCCCGTCATAGAGCTCCACATTAGTTGGGAATTCAAAATTTCTTGGGACTCTATACTCCATGAGTCAAGTAGAGAATGGTTGTTCTTGATCGCCGAAGTCGGGGTTGTTATCAACAACATTGGACATCTTGGCGTCAACATGTGGTCTCCTTTGGTTGTTGCCCACACTCCGTCATACGTCGTTACAGTGAGATCCAGACTGGCTGTCGTGCATGGACCGCTCTAGATCTTCCAGTCTGCAACGTTGTTCCTCGAGTTGCCGTCGCAATAAGTCTAGGCAGTCATTTCTAGACATATGAGATGACATTGTTCCCGCTAGATAGGACACATGATCCTCTACGTTGTCGTTCGTGAGTCCCAAGTGCTGATGAACTGGGATTCTAGATCCCTGTACGCCAGGATTGACTTCTTGCACACGGTTACCAAGTCTATCCCTCATGGAAACCCTGCGTGATAGGTGTGGGCATTCGTTCGAAAGTGAAGTTTCATGCCCATCACGTAGAGGTTCGGGGTCGGGTGCTTGGTTCCTCGTGGCGGGGGTCTTAGCAGCTGGCAGTGGGACAAGGTGAGGAGGAGGCTGCGCCGTTGGTCTTTGTTTTTGGGCTGCAGAGGTTTGCACAACATTTCCCTTCTTCGAGTTATGTCTCGTGTTCACCATGGTTGAGTGGATACAAACGACACCAATGTTCTGAAGAGGATTCAGATGTGTACCTGAGATAAGCACGTCATGGTTGTTTCCTCCTTGTGCAATAGCAATAGAGCATGTTGAATTGGGGGAGTTGGTACCTGTAAAGGGACTCCAACGCTTAAGTCAGGATGTGCACAAGTAAGGTTATGCTATGAGTGATAAGTTACCTGTGAAGGTGAACAAGCCTGGTATTTATAGAGGTTGGATGAGGTGATACACTCCCATAATAGTTGTTAAAGATTCTTATAATATCAGAATATAGGTACTGCAATTATAGGCAGTTAAGGCGGTTACGGGTGCTATTATTACTCAAGATCATGATTGACAATTACATATAATCTCAGAACTTATCTATTGTGCAGATCTCACGATCATGTTGCCACCCAATGTCATACTCCGACATGTGTGTGTCAGGATCTCATCTATGCCATAAGTGAGTCCTGCTAAGGGCGTCAACGACATACTCCAACATTATGTGGGTCGGGTAGATCCTTGGGACATGATCCTGGGTCACGATTCAAAACAATTTTTTTATTTGATAAATGAAAGTTAATTTTTCGAAGTACGGTTAAAAGTTTAAGTAGAGATCCTTTCAACAATTTTATTTCTATATATATGAATTCTAAGATCAAACCCAATATCACATGTGACTCAAGTTCCTTTCACCCAGATTAACATAAGTTAGTAATTTAAGTGATAATTTAATTTGAGTTAAAATAAGCAACAAAATTCTACATGATGCTACACTGTTTAAGATAGATTTGATATTTTGAATTCACAATAATTCAATATTACAAGCTCATTAGTAGTCTAAATATAAAATAAATTGAAACTAAGATACAAAGCAAAACATAATCATATGTCAAATGTCAAATATAAACACTCATCATTTACCCACTAATACTGAGAGGATAATCTAGCTCAAATCTTCATCATACAAAATAATGTTTTCATCCATGCATAAATCTCTTCGTTTGACATCACTTTGGGAATACATAGATTCAAAAGAAATTAACTATATCAACAACATTTGTAAATGTTATCAAATCACCTTCCACCATGCCAAGTTTTCTCTTCACCATCCTTTAACGATCACCTATCTTTATACATGTCGACCATGAGCAACAATAACTTTGATACTATTTTCATCTTTATGCCTACCATCACCTATCTTTATCTCATGCCACGTTTTAGTGATTTAAGAAAATTAAGATATTAGAAACATTAACAACATATATAATAATCAGTTGAAATTCATTTCACTATATATTTGTATGTTATAAATGGAGTTCAGTTTTCTTTTACATTCGCAACAAATTCAAATTAAAGAAACAAATCCCACAATCACATCTTGTAAAGAACAAACATAAGTCTAAAATTGTAATATATAAGGACATGAAGAGTGGAAATAATTAAAAACTCAACTACGAAAAATTAGGTAAATATAAGAAACAGTCTAATAAAAAACTATAAACCAAAGTTAGCACTAAAAAATGTTTAGTAGTTATTTTTTAAATTTTATAATAAAATAACATGTCCATTATTGTGTTTTCATGTACTTAACAATGGTTAATTAACATGTTTTCACTTTCATGATTTTGCCCTAGTGAAGCTAGGAAATCACAAACAGATCGGTTGCTCAAGAAGTGTCATTTACAATTATAGTCCTACTTATGGTGGTAAAACTGGGTAAGCTAATCTGCCAAGATGTGTTTACGACAAAGATATTAATTTCTTTTGCACATTAAGTTACTGATGTTGGATGTTTAATGCTGTTTGTAGAAAATGACGAAGTTTATATCTTCACATAAAAATGCTGGAATTGATGGATATTATTTTGTGCACTATATATTAATTATTATGGATTATGATTGTATTATTGAGGAAATTATATTGCAATACACAATCATGATTGCATGACACTTAATATTGGGGAAATTCTACCAAGATCAGAGAAGACTCTCAGCACTCCAGCCACATCATCAGCATCGAATGTGCATTGTTAGGTAGGCCTACATGTCTGCACAACCCCTAACAACAAAACTACAGTTTTGGAGCTAATTGCAAGGTACCTCAGCAGGAATAAGAGTGCCAGGAACACCTATCATATTAATAATGTATTCATTGCATCAGTTCAAATTAATAACAACACTTAAAATTATTCCAACATATTGCAAGATCAGCCATTTGTTTTATTAAAAGGCCATGTGCCTAATATGATAAGAGCATAATGCTAAATGATATAAGATATAGAATAGGACGTGCATTATTTTAGTTTTATGTATATTGCTTGCCTAATATAGACTCACAAATGTGAATTATGTATAAGTAAATGCTTTCTTTGAAAGCATGATTACTTAATCAAATCTAAAAAATACAACCATGCAACAATAGATACTAAGTAAAACAAAACTATATACTTTTGATTCAGCAATGAAATTGAAATTTAAACCATTGAAAGGATAAAAGGAATGGAATTACATTTGGTTTTGTCAACAAGATGTATGAGATCCTTAGAAGTCTAGTCACATTTCTAAATAATGGTGCGTGGGCAATAGTTGAAACAATTTGACACAACAAACATCAAAACCTTAACCACAACTATAAATGGTATCAACGCCAGACATATTTGCTCTCTTATTGCCCAAGAGCTCGCCCTCTGTTCAATAAGTTCAAACTCACAAAGAATCAAATTCATGACTTACCAAATGATGAAATTTTAAGTTTTCATAACTAAAAACTTACAGTGGAATCTGTGGCCATGTATGGCATGTATGCTTGTGTAGCTAGCCTAGAACTCAAACTTATGATGAGAGCACCTATTATGGAAATCTCTCTCTGCGCCTCATCATTTTCAATTCATCCTTCCTTGTACCTCCTCCTCTCTATGTTACAAAAAATAGTCTCGCCATATGTCAGGTCTTTATATACAAAGATGGTTAATGCGTAATAATTGTGCATATCAGAGCCCCAAAAGTAAGAAAATGACTTGAAAAGTGTTGGCAGTGTGTTACCTTCATTTAGGTTCTTTAATTTTGGATCCAAAACTTCACTTGCCTCACTTTTCACTTAGGTGAGAACACTTCATGAACAGACTAAAACACGAAAGCCAAAAAAAAAATCAAATAAGCTCACTAAAAAAATATAAAATCTACAAACATTTATGTAGTGTTGAATGAAGGAAGCTACAATAAAATGTAAAATTTTTTATGAAAAAATTATTATATGCTTCAAGTTGTTGTATTTGCTGAGGAGTATGTCTGTGATAACACATTTTAATGTACAACTATAAACTCAAAGAACAATTTGATAATAAAAACTCATAAATCAAATTGTTCTAATTGAGCTCAATTGATGCTACCCAGTAAAAGAACTCATTCTATAAACATGAATCTGGATTATTGGATGTGGTAGATAAAACAAATATCTGATACAACGTAGTTCTATGGGAAGTAAATATTGTTTTCCCCTTTATTGTATCTTCAAACATCACATAAGCCACACAACTCGCAAAAAGAGGAAACAGAAGCCCCAAAGCCTACAATTCATGAGATTTTGACAGCACACAATGTCTAGTAAGTGTTGAATATAATAAATTGAAATAATCCAAACGTAGCATTCAAGTGAAACCCAATAGATTTTGAATATAAAATCACATGCACATTGTTGAAAAGGTTACAAATAAAATAGCAAAAAGCAAGGAGTAACAATATGAAAGTGAGCTAACCAAGACATTTAAGAATGTGTCAAGCATTCCACCCAAGATGACGATGGTTTCTTGTAGCTCCATGACATCAAATTCAAATGCAGAGTTAAACTATATCAAAATATGATATACATGATTTTTCTTTTGGCTGAGTATGCATGAATTTCACAACGTAAGACATGTGAACAATGAACCATGATAAGCAACATCAAGTCATCAAGTTAGAGATATAACTATATAAGCCCTCTCCTAAGCCTCTAACAAACAACTTAAATTTTTGGGTTGATCATGTCTAAATCAATCCCTCTGTTTCAGAAAATAAATTTCAAATAAGAGGAATCCTTTAAACATTGATAGCAAAAATTTAGCAAATTCTCTTATGCAATTATTATATCACCTAATAATTGATTTCCAAAAATGTGAAACAATATTTTCTGTAAATGAAGTAAAAATGGTGTTAAGTAAAGAATCAAAGCATAATGGCAAATTTAGATAATGCAGTCCTAATTTTGTATACAACTAGATATAGGGTGGCTCAAATCCTCAGTATATGTCAAATGTAGATACTGACTAGGGTGATATATTGAAAATCACTGAGAAGATGGTAAGAAAAAATGAATTTCAAGGGATTAGACTTCTAAATTTCAATAAGGCTGAAATAGCTCATTGGAAGCCTCTTATTCCTCATGCCATACATTTTGTTCTGCACCTGGAATATGTTGCAAAAAATTACATGGGAGTCCCTCCACCGAGAATGGATTGACGAGGAAGAAGAAACTGAAGTTCTTGTTTGCCCTTCACTACCAAGTCTTCGATCTCCAGGTATAAGAATTAATCTCATTGCTATTAAGCTTCCTTATCAGAATAAGGGGAATTGGTCTAGAGATGTTGTTTGTTTACACCTACAGCTTGCAGCTGCTGGCCTTGCAACTTCTTTCAAAGCCAATTGCCCCCTAGATATGCTTTTCAATAGTAAATGGTAAAGAGACTATTAATTATTGCTCAACTTGAACTTTAAGTTCAATTCCCCATGGCAACACCAACATCCATATTTAAGTATGAGCACCACGCAAATGCAAGAAACTAAAGTGAATCTAGACTCCAATAAAATAAAAGGGAAAAGAAAACAAATCTATCAAACATATTTTTGCTGTCCAAAATCATGCTGCCAAAAAATGGTTAAAGTAGCATTGCATTTATTTTATTTTATTTTTTTTTGAAGAAAGTTAAACCATCATAATTTTGCAAGACATTCTTAGCGGTTTCTACACCAAATATCTCGAATAATCTCAATTTACACAACCAACACTACACTACTATAAAAGATAGCCAGAAAAAATAAATCTTCCAATAAATATACAATTTAAAAAAAAAAGGATTGAAATTGAAAAGGTTCAAGATTTGAAAGCATACAAATAGAAAAAAATAATTATAACAAACTTCCACCAAACCTTAGATGTCTTCATGACAATAATTGATGCAAGAGTCAAAAAATAAAGAAGTTAAGAAAAAAAATAATACCTGCATAAGATGGAAATTGTCATCAGCCACCACACTTGGAATAGGGAAGCAAACGATTGCAATAACCCATTCACAACCATAGCCACCACAGTCCTCTGCCATAGCCACCGAAGTTAACGCCATGGTAGAAGAAGGGTGGTAAAGAATCAATTTTTGAAATGGGAACAAAAAGATTAGAAGTAAAAACCACATGAGTTCTTTGGCAACGGTGAAAGAGATGGGTTGGCAAAGCTTCTTGAGCTTGTTGATGAAAGTGACAATGGAAGTTTTGGAGCACAGTAGTTCCTCTTGATTAGCTTGCCAATGAACTAAAACATGGAGCTTTAAACAAAGAAAAGATTGAGAGAGAAAGGATTGAGATGGGAAAAATTTTTTTATCAAAAGAGGAGAGAAAACGTGAGCAGGGCAAAATGTTTCTGAAACAAATGAAAGTGTAGAGGTCACCAACATTAAAGAGCTTTGAGTGCCTAACCAAAGCAAATCATCCTATCCGTTCCATCTACTCTTGTAACGTATCATACTAGTGAAATGTGTAAAACACGTAATCTCAGAAGAGAACCCGAATTCACGTGAACATTTATGGCAGTCAAATTGTCAAATGGTCAAACAACAAAATAAGTAAGAAAAACTATTAAATTGTGTAAAAAAAAAGGGAAATGGTGATCAAGACATGGGCCACCACATTTTGTGGAGGTGCTGTCACTTGTAAATAAACAGAATTTAAACAATAGGAAAAAAACTTTTGGTAGGTGTATATTGTATAGATATAAGTAGATTCTATTATTTAAATATTTTATAAAGAATATTTCAAGCATAATAAATTAAATTAATATAATAAAATTTTAAATTATTATAAATAAAATTTTTAATAAAGCTTGCATTGTCAAATTACATCTCCAGTAGGAATACGTGTCCTATGGTGATAGATGCCAAAAAATTGTTCGTAATAACGTAGCCAAAGCGCGCCAGCGGTGATAGCGATCAGAGAATGTTAAAAATGTGGTTGTCGAAGAAACACTACCAATGAGGATGGGCAGAGACAATGGTGGTCAGAGCACGTCGTCAATGATAATGGGGAGACATAGGATGCCATCGGTGACAACGGTGGATGGAGGACGTTGCCAGGTTGTTGGGGGTATTTTCAATTTTTTCTGGTAAAATTAAGTAATGTGACAGAATAGGTGCAAGTTAAATGGAATTTACAAATAAAAGAACATATGATAGAAAAGTCGAAAGAACAAAGAAGTCGACACCAGAGAGGAAGGCTCGACATGAGAGGGGAGTCGACAAGTAACAGAAACAAGTCGACTAAATGTAAAGAGTACTATCTAGTCAGAACTTCCAAAAACCATCTAGAAACTATTTGTAACCACCAAATACGCAGTAGTGGACAACAAGTACAAATGTTAACCCTAAATGGCGAAGTAGTAGTTAACAAGGAGGCGCCCAAATTGAAGAATTTTTAAATTCAAAGAGAAGTGAGTGTCACTATAGTATAAATAACATAATTGAAGATAAAATCGAGGCTTGACACTAGTCACTCCTCACACACAGTAGGAAAAGAGTCCCTTAAGTGCCTTTACTCTTCTAGAAATTTTCCTTTCTTTTGTGTTCTTTGGAACACTCATATAATCCTTCACATATTGTTCACATCCTACATTAATAATTATATATCTATAAATACATGCAATATATTTTAAAGCTATAAACATGCATACAAACAAAATCAACCACAAATAAGAAAAGCATTTAAACAACCAAGTGAATGAATCCTTATGGATTCTTCACCACAAATGCAACCACTTTCTCATCACCACACATGGTTGATGAGATCAAATCTCCCTCTTACCTTAAAGGAAGACAACTCCTTCTACTCACCTCCTATGATTTTCGTGTGACCTCCAAAAGAAATCTAACATGCTCAAACAAATTTTTAAAGAGTCATAACTGTAGGAGAAAAATATAAATCATGAATCAATCATGGCTTAGAACCTAAGAAATCAAGTTAGAAGTAAGAAACAAGAATCTTCACCTTGTAGCAAAAATCTCCAAAGTGATTTTCCAAGCTCAAGATGAATTTTTTTGAAAGAACTCTCAACTAGAGATGTTCTTAGAATGGTGTTTGGATTTAAGAAGTTGGGTTAGATGAAAATTTAGAAGGGTGGAAGTAGGGTATATGGGTGGTGTAACACCCCTTTGGGGATGCCACACATATAAAGAAAAATAAAATAAATAAATAAAATCTACCCAAGTTATAAACCATTCATTATATAATAATATGGGTCGTAAAGTAATTCGATAAGCAGTTATTAAAAATAAAATATTGCGGAAAACATAAAATAAATGAACGACACCACTCATAATATACATATGTTCTAAGTTATAAGTTATACAAATAATTTACAACTATAATTACAAATATTTATACAGAAATAGTAAATAAAAACAGTAAAAGAGTCAATATATACATCCATACGCAGACGCGCCCAAAAAAACATCAATCATATTTACTCCTCTGAAGGATCACTCTCAACATGAGAATGATCATCAGGAGACAAATATCCCGGATGTCTCGACACTCGGCGATAACGTGATCGCGCAGTCGATACGATACTTATCTCACTAGGCTCCGTGGTCATACCACCAAAATGACGCCTAATGGATAAGGGTAACTCTAAGTGTAGAAATACTGTCGTAGTCAAGATCGGCTCTCCATCAAACCGATGACGTAAGGTCACAGTCATCCGTCCTGCATACGTCACCGAGTCTCTATCTCCTCTCATGTGCCACGATAGCGATCCACCATGAAACTCCAACATCACGAACCCCAAAAATCCGGGTACCGCCATACCAAAACTAATCAATCCAATAGATATGGATGATCAGATGGTTCTTGATCGTAAAACTGGTCGTCGATTTGCTGATCTTCCTCCTCCTAGGGTACAAGACCTCAAGAGGTTTGTTCCTCTTCTTCTTCCTCAAACTCTTACCGCATAAAATAAATATAGGAAACACATACAATAAAGAGGTAAGACAATCTAAAATCACCACAAACATGGCAAATAAGAAGACGACAAACAACGGATATACGAGTTCATGAAATATGAAAAGCTATAACATTAATAAGTAATGAGTAGTGTAAAGATTCAAAAAGGTGTAAATATTTCAACAATATACCATCACGAGATAAAATAAAATAAGAAACAAATGATACAATACAATAATAGATAAAACAAATAGTAAACAAATAAATCAATATCAATATAATAAACAGATAAGACAAAATAAATAGATAAGACAAAATAAATAAATAAATAGATCCCAATAAATAAATATAAAACACACCCTACTCCATGGAGCTAAAAACACACAAAGATATCGAGAGAATGACTCGTAAAAATCTATTAGTACCACGGCTGCCCAACCAACTATTCTTGTTGTCACACGTTGCGTCTATAGCCCCACGACACAGGAATCCATCATCCAGGCATGGTGTAGTTCACGGTCTCACGTTGTGGCACTATAGGCAAATGTACTACTAGACTTTACAAATCTCGATTAAATATAGTGCGTGTCGAGTTCATTAGTGTGCTATCGGTTTACCACGGCCTGGAGCTAACCAACTGTCCATATATGGATCCCGTACACTAACGTCTCCAAGTTCATTAGAACAATGAACCACACTACGTTTATCGCATCGACAACACGATGTGATTCGTCTCGTCAACCAAAACACCAAAAATTTGGCATAAACACAATACATAATTCCAAAAATATGAAATTATGAAAATGCCCTCAAGATAATAATATGCCCTCAATGACAGAAAATATAGAAAGCCTGTACAGGTTCACATTTTCCCGACAGCAAAAAATCCTCAAAAGCACATGACGGGTTCACATTTTCCCCGACGAAAAATAAATACGAAGAACGGTCAATCGCGTAGAAATTTTATCGCATTTTCACAATCTCGTCGTTTTTACAAACGTTTTGAAATCGCGTAAGTATATTTTTCTGTTTTCAAAATTGCGTAGGATTTTTAATACGTTTTCTCAATCGCGTAAGATTTTTAAATCATTTTCTTGACCGAATTCCTTAAAAATTACTATTTAAATAAATAGAAATAATAAATAATACTTTTAAGCTACGTATAATATTTTTCATAATGTATATCTTGTCTTTTGGACATCTTTTCTATCTTATTTGTCTGTTTTTACTAAAAATTGACAAGATTTTGCTTAGAAAATTATATTAATGGTTTCCTAATTTTACCGTAAAAATTTGTTTATTAAAATTTTAAAACCATATACTTAATCCTTTTGAAAATTACTAACATGCTTCAAAATACAGCATGAGCTATATGTTAGAAATTTTTGAAAGTTATTGTATTTCTTCTTACAGTAAAAATCATTAGTATTAACCTCTTAAACTTAGTTCTAACCACTTTATTTCTTTAAAACTCATTGTAGAAAATTTACTTTAACTTGTATTACTTCTTCTTGATTGAAAATAGCTTGGAATTAATTTTAGAAATCATGAATATCTAATTTGGCATGTTGGCCGAATTTGATAAAAACTTTGCATTCGATTTCCAAATTATTTTTCACCTTCTAAATACATGTTAAATCTCTTGTATTGTCTACATTGATTAAATCATTACCTTATAAAATAATTTTAGAATTCAAAGTATTGAAATTAGACTTGTTGGTCGAAAATGTAAGGTTATGCCATTTGATTTCCAAATTCATTTTTCTTGATCTAAACAACTTGAAACCTTCTTAATTCTCCTAGGTTAATTTAATTACCTTTTAAGAAAATTAAGAGAACATTGTGGTTCTCCATTTTTGTTAGTGGCCGTGAGCCTCATGGATGTGTTCTTTGGAACACACATGCATTTCCTTGACATGTTATTCACATCCTATACATTATCATGCAATTCTATACTTTATCATGCAATTCTAACACATGCAATATTATCAAAGCTTATAGACATGCAAATTAAAACTAATAGACATGCAAAATTATTACAATCACCAAACAAAGAAAGCTACTAACAAACACCACATAACTGCTAACAAACACAAAAATTAACAAATACACACATAATAACCACATCACCACCGAATCCTTATGGATTCTACAAACACCACAAATTACTCCATCTTCTTACCACCACCAAGGGATGATAAGATTAGTCTTCCTCTTACCTTAAATGAAGACAAATGGTATTCTTTCACTCCTCCTAGGGTTCGGTTTTCTCCACCAAAGTACCTTCTAGGTAAAATTTTCAAGATTGGTTTCCAAGCTCCAAATGGAAGATTTTGAAGAAATTCTCAACTAGAGATGTTCTTAGGATGGTGTTTAGGTTTAGAAAACTTGGTTAGATGAAAATTTGGATGGTTGGATGGTATGGTTCTTGTCTTGGCCGAATGGTGAAGGAAAGAAACAAGAATGGTGGCTAGGGTTCTTGGATGAGAGAGAAGAGAGAAAAGCAAGAAAGATGAAGTGGTATTTTGGTCTCCTAACCCCACATGGCCGTAGCACTTCATGCATGCAAGGTGGCCAAATGGTTGGCTTCATCCAAGCCATGGATTGCATCAAAGGCTAGGATTAAAACTTGTTTAACAAGCTTGTCTCCTATTGGTTGATTATTGATGACTCACAAGCCTAATCACACTTTGTTCATTAATTAATTCCGCTTTAACTAAGTCACTTGTTCGGAAAGTTCTCTTTGTTAATGATGATTAATTAAGCTACTTGATCTAACCATTACGCTAATTGTGGATCTCGCAAAACATTTACAGGTTCTTTGTCATTTTATTATCTTGACTAATAAAATAATATTATAATATTATAAAATTATTTTTTTTGATCAAATCCTAAAAATTAAAAGATTATTCTTGTCTCATTCGGAATCGGGTTTAGTAAGATCCCTCAATTCTAAATAATAAAATAAGATTTCCTACTGAAAAAATATTATTTTCGCCTCGGAGCAAATCACAAAAAGTTCATATAAAATCACGAGATAGTAATATTGGACACTAAATCAAGTAGAAAACAATTAAAAACAGCAAAAACAGTACAAACAGCACGTTCGGGACGTAATGGTCATTTTCCCATTTTTCCCACAACGTAGCTAATCATCCAAAAAGTTCAAATAAAATTACAGACAGTATTAATTGTCTGTATATCTTCCAGAAAAATTAAAACAGTAGCTCAGAAAAACTTTTATTTTACTGACTCTCGGAACAAATTACGTAAAAAGACCAAATAAAATTTGAGCCTGTATAAACGTATTTGTATTTCATGCAGAAATCGAGAAACAGTAAAATAGGGACACAACGGTCATTCACACAAAAGCTTGAAAAACAACAAACAGTACATTCGGAATATTTTCTAAAAATTGGGGTATTACAGGTGGAGGCCGTGAGCTCTCAAAGAGTGTCAATGGTGTTTTTAGAGTTTTTGGGAAGAAAGAGAAGTAAGCTTTTCAAGTGATAGAAGATGAAGATAAAGAATGAAATGAACTTGGTCTCCTAACCTAGCTTATGGCCGTGAGCTTCATCAAGGGAGGTGGCCACTTTGTTTGACTTCTCCTAACTCCTAACAACCTTAGATGTAATCAATGGATGATATCCAAGCTTGGTCACCACTCTTGAACCTTCTAGGACATGCCATAACCGAATGGCCTAAAGAGAAACAAACTAGGTTTTGGTTCATTTGGTTTCCTAGTTAGGTTTAGGCAAACTTAGTTAGACTTCTTAGTTATTTAGTTAGCTAGGATGACTAACCATCTCCTAGATTCCTCTAGAACCTTCTCTAACTAAAACCTAAATAGATAGCTAATTAGGTTTCCTTCACTTAGTTACTAAACAAGCTTCCTATGTTAACTTAGTTAGGTTTAAGCTAACTTGGTTAAGCTTTCTAGTTTAATCTTAACAAGTCCAACAACTTTTGTGGACTTGATTTCTATTAGTCCAAAATTTTCAAGCCACTATTGTTGACTAGCTCTCATTGGCTTAGGATTTAATCTAGCCAGAAACATTGACTGGTTCACTAAATGTGAGTCCCACAGACTTTTTCAGGTCCATGGTCATTTTAGAGCATATTTCTACTGTTTTTGCGACAGTAGGTACTGTCAAATAAAATAATATTTCAATAATATAAAATTATTTTATTGTACAGTTAAATTCTAAAAATTAAAAGATTAATACACGTATCATTTAGAATTGGATTTAGTAAGATCCCCCAGCTCCGAATAATTAAAATAAAATTTTTTCGGCCAGAAAATTATTATTTCCTAGACTCGAAGCAAATCACACACAATGATCAAATACAATCACGAAACAGACAAATTCATTTTATAACTCACAGAAAACATAAAACAGTACATTTAGGATAAAACTGTTATTTATCCAAAAGTTGGGGTGTTACAACTCTCCCCCACTAATAAAATTTAGTCCCCGAAATTTATCGTACCGTAGAACAATTAAGGGTATTGCTCCCTCATTTTATCTTCCAGCTCCCAAGTAGCATTACCTGTTACGTCATTCCATCTCACCTTTACCAATTCAGTCATCTTCCCATGAAGCTGCTTCATTTTCTTGTCCTCAATCTTAACAGAAAGTGTTTCATACATCAAATTATCTTTCAACTGTACTCCATCAAGATGTATAACATGCGTTGGATCGGAAATATATTTCCTCAACTGAGATACATGAAATACATTATGTAGATTAGATAGAAAAGGTGGCAAAGCTATCTGGTAGGCTACAAGACCTATTCGACGAATAATCTAATAAGGTCCAATGAATTTAGGAGTGAGCTTTCTGGATTTAATAACCCTTCTGACACCAGTCGTAGGCGTTACTCGTAAAAACACATGCTCACCTTCCTCAAATTCGAGAGGTCGCATTCGTTTATCAGCATAACTCTTCTGTCTGCTTTGAGCCGTCCTCATCTTTTCCTAAATCATCTTCACCTTTTTCGTAGTCTGTTGCACAAGATTTGGTCCAATAATCATACTTTCTCCATCTTGATACTAACACAAAGGTGTTCGGCATCATCTTCCATATAGGGCTTCATAGGGTGCCATCCTTATGCTTGAGTGAAAACTATTATTGTAGGTGAATTCTATCAGAGACAAGAATTCATCCCAACTTCCTTGTTGTTCCAACATACAAGCACGCAACAAATCTTCCAATGATTGGATAGTTCTCTCCGTTTGACCATCAGTCTGCGGATGGTAAGCAGAACTCAAACGTAACTTAGTTCCCATGGCCTCTTGCAAACTTTGCCAAAATCTTGACGTGAATCTCGGATCTCTATCAGAAACTATACTTGAAGGTACTCCATGAAGTCTGACAACTTCACTAATGTACACTTGGGTTAATTGTTCCAACGAATACTTAATATTGATCAGCAAGAAGTGCGCTGATTTCGTAAGCTTATCAACTATAACCCATATAGCATCATGACCTTTCCTCGTTCTTGGTATTCCAGTAACAAAATCCATCGAGATACTATCCCATTTCCATTCGAGAATAGTTAGAGGTTGTAACATACCGGCAAGTCTTTGATGTTCCACTTTTGCCTTCTGACAAACAAGGCAAGACGCCACACATTCCGCCACATCTCTCTTCATTCTTGGCCACTAAAACATCTGTCTTAAGTCTTGATACATCTTAGTCATTCCCTGATGCATACTTAAATTACTAGTATGAGCTTCATCCAAAATCGCTTTCTTAAGATCGGGATCATCAGGTATACAAATTATTCCCTCAAATCTTAAGATTCCATCAGATCCTTCCTCCATCATCGCCTTATGACCTTGCTTTAAGAATTCCTTTTCATTTTGTAAAAATGAATCCTCATCCTATTTTTCTTGGATTACATCTAGCAAGTCATTCAAAATCACCACCTTACTTAGACGAATCTTTTCTAGTACCAATTCTACTGACAACCACAGATCTTTAAATCGATTAATCAGTTCCTCCTCCTTTATCATCGTGGTAGAAACACTAATCACTTTTCTGCTCAAGGCATCCGCTACCACATTCGCCTTTCCTGGATGGTATTGAAGCTAAAAATCATAGTCCTTCAAGAATTCTAACCATCGCCTCTGCCTCATGTTCAATTCCTTTTGATCAAACAAATATTTCAGACTCTTGTGATCACTAAAGACATTGAACATAGCTCCATACAGAAAATGTCTCCACACCTTCAAAGCAACAACCACTGTGGCTAGTTCCAAATTATGCGTTGGGTAATTCCTTTCATGTACCTTCAATTGTCTTGAAGCATATGCTACCACATTCTAGTTCTGCATCAACACACATCCTAACCCTTGGTAAGAGGCGTCACAATACACCTCAAAAGACTTGTTAGGATCCGGTAAAATTAGTACTGGTGCAGTCATCAATCTTTTCTTCGACTCTTGAAAACTCGCTTCACGTTCCTCCGTCCAATCAAAAGCTTGAATCTTCCTAATGAGCTGCGTAAGTGGTCCAGCTATTTTAGAAAAACCTTTAATAAACCTCCTATAATACCCAGCCATTCCAACAAAACTCCAAACCTCCGTCACTGTCTTAGGTCTTTCCCATTGTAAAATAGTTTCCACCTTCGACGAATCCACCGCAATACCTTCCTTGGAAATCACGTGACCCAGAAATTGAACTTCTTCCAACCAAAATTCACATTTTGCCAACTTTGCATACAACTTTTTGTCTTTCAAAATCTGGAGAACTATACTGAGATATTCAGCATGTTCTTCTTGACTTTGAGAGTAGATCAGAATGTCATTGATAAAAATAACAACAAATCTGTCTAGATATGGACGAAAAATCTTGTTCATGTAATCCATGAATATTGCAGGAGCATTCGTCACTCCGAATGGCATCATTTGATACTCATAATGCCCATAACGAGTTTGAAAAGTTGTCTTGGGTATATCATCTACCTTAACTCTAATCTGATGATAACCTGATCGCAGATCTATCTTAGAGAAAATAACTGCTCCTTTCAATTGGTCCATCAAATCATCAATCCTTGGAAGTGGATACTTATTCTTTATCGTAACCTTGTTCAACTGATGATAGTCTACAGAAAGACGAGAAGTTCCATCATTCTTCTTGACTAGCAATACTAGTGCTCCCCACAGCGAAACACTAGGTCGCACAAACTGTTTCTCCAATAGTTCCTCCAATTGCTTCTTCAACTCCACCAACTCCGCTGGTGACATCCGACGGGACAATCGAAATAGGACCTGCTCCTGGCACCAAATCAATGGAAAACTCGATTTCTCTTTCTGGTGGCAAACCAGGTACATCATCGGGAAAAACTTCCAGAAATTCATTAACAACCGCAATAGTGTTCACATCTTTTTTGCTCTTGACTTCTAAAGAAGATAGCAACATATATCCTTATGCTCCGTCCCTCAGCAATGATTTGACTTTAACAGCAGTCAAAAATCCAGAACTTTCTTCCTTAGGAAAAACTATAGTTTTGTTTGCACAGTCTATTAGGATATAGTTAGAAAATAACCAATCCATTCCTAATATTACATCTATCTCAACAAGAGGTAAACAAATTAAATTGACAGAAAATACACGATCATTTATGGTGATAGGGCAATTCAAACATATCTTGGATGTAACAACATGCTTAGCAGTCGGGGTAGAAACAATCAACTGAAAACTCAGAGAAGACACAGGCAGTTTCAACCGTTCCACACAATCATATGTAATGAATGAATGTGTTGCACCCGAATCATCTAGTACAATCAGAAGATTACCTTCAATGACATCTTCCCCCTGAATAAGATCCTCAGACTGAGAAGCTTCAGCTCCGGTCATTGTATATACTCGCCCTCCAGATTGTGGCTGAGTAGCACGAACATTACTCACAACTGGCTTCCTTTCCGGCTGAGTGCAATCCCTAGAAACATGTCCAGGTTTTCTGCAATTGAAGCAAAATGTTCCTCTGATCGAACAATCCCTAGATATGTGGCCACTCTTTCCACACTTAAAACATCTTGGCGTAAACACCACATTTTGACCAGCTCTGTTACCACTAGAACTTCCCCTAATAGGTGGACGTTGAGGTTGACTCCCCGATGGTCTCGAATAAAGTTTTCGCTGAAATTGGCTATTGTTGTTGCCTCCTCTTTAGAACCTAGTCGGTCCAAAGTTGTAATTTCTCGGATCTCTTGACGGCTCCAACTCCTCGAGTAGTCGACACGTATCCTGTAACACCCTCCCTAGGGTATCACATGTCTAACTCCCAACTCATAATCTGAAAAGAAATTCACACAAAGTTTAAGTTATAAAAAGATGGGTTTTAAAATTTCTTCTTTACTGAAACATAAATTTACTGAAAATATTAGGTAATATTGAAAATCATATTTCAACTATTCATTATGCAAAATTGACACCAATTAATATTTCATAATTTAAAGAGAAATATAAAATTAACAGACTCTTTTTTTTAACAGTAGCAAACCCCATGACAGGTCCTACTTAATAGCACGGTACAACACTAACGTTAAAACTTAACATACTTATTCTATTGTGTATCCATCTTGTTGCATCACACATCTGTTCTACATCTGTTCTTTTTCAACACTGCACACCTTCAAGTCCTGAATGTCCACTCCTTATTGTTGTCACCAATCTCAGAGTATCCATCGCCCGTTATGTCTAAGACAACACGATCTTTCTATTATTTGATTTTGATAGTATAGACACAGCAAAACAACATAACAAAGAGGTGAGATCACCTACGCCAATACCAACATGGCAGCACAGAGATAACACAAGCAGCAATATCATACAGGGATATCATATTAAACTTCCAATAATATATTCAATATTAATCAACTATCATCATCAAATCATTTATCAATTCAATTATCATAAACAACAATTACGATAATGTCCTAATTATCATCATCATCATCCAAGTATTCAAAACAATTATCATAGCCAATATTCCTCAATTAATATATCACATAGATATAAATGTTCAGATTATGCATGTACACAAGACTCGATTTCCTACTCCATGGGGCTAAAACTCAGGTCGGAGAAATGATCGAAAAGACCTGCCGGTACCACGTGCCTCAAACCACGTGCTTTAATTCTCATTTCAATTTTTGCACATCTAGCACATACACGACGGTCTTTATCAGATCTTGATTAAGAATAGTGTCTCGGTCAGGATCATCAGTGTGTTGCATCGGTCTAACCTACGGGAAGAAGCGCGACCAACCACCCGTGTAAGCAACCCGCACCCCGATGTCCCCAAGGTCAACAAGTGACCTACACTACGCATATCGCACCCACTCAAGAGGTGTGTTTCTCCTAGGCACTCAGCCATATCCAGTCCTCATCGGACCATTCCAATGCATGTATAATGCACCAAGTTCAATCACAGACAAATATGTCATTCTCTCACAAACAGTGTATGGACACTGGTTCAACAGTAATCATACCGTACTTTCAATAATAAAATCATTTTATCATATTTTCATAGTTATAAAACACTGTTGACGTGTTTTCACAAAATTGCACAACATTCCCGTTACGTTTTCACAATTTCACAACACTTCTGTTGCGTTTTTCAAAATACCGTAACACTTTTGTTACGTTTTTAAAATTCCAAAACATTTTTATTACGTTTTCATAATACCGTAACATTACTGTTACGTTTACAAAATTTCGTAACATTTCTGTTACGTTTTCAAAATACTGCAATTCTTCTGTTGCACTTTTAAACCACGTACACATTTTTCAATATTTTTTCTCAATCGCGTAAAATATATGTTTCTCAAATCGCAAAGTATTTTTCCATTGTTTCAAAATCGCATAACTTAAAAATCATTCTTTTACGTCACGTAAATCATTTTCTATCATTCTCAAAATATTTAAAACCCTTTTTAAATCACATAATGATTTTTCCGCTATTTTCACAATCACGTAAAAATAATTCATCACTTTTCCATTACGTAGTGATTTTTTAATAGTAATTCAAATTACATAAAATATTTAAACGTAATTCAAATCGCGTAGAAATATTTTAACGTATTTAAAATCGCGTAGAAATATTTTACTGTATTTCCAAACACTTAGAAATATTTTACTGTATTTCAAACCATGTACTTTAAAATTTTGTTTTTAAGATACGTAAATAATTTTTCACCACAATTTCATTACAGAAAATATTTCTTGACCTTTAAAAATTCCTTTTCAACTTTTCCCAAAATAATATAACTTTATACTTTATTTAATATATTTTCTTACTCAAGAAAATCTTTTTTCCATTTTTCTTTACTCAAAAAAATCTTTTCCAAAATATAATTCATAAAATCACTTTTCCATTGATATAAATCATTGTTTCAAAACTTAACATTTTCTAACGTATTTCAAAACTTGAAAATAAGTTATACGTTAGTAATTTTTAAAACACCATTATATTCTTCATTTTTCCCAAATAAATTCTAAAATCAATTCTCTTCAAAACAAATTAAGATTCAAGCCCTTGCAACTTTTCTTTTTCATTTTCATATGAAAGTTCATTTCTCAAGTGATAAAAAAACTTTGATTCCCTTTCCAAGATCCTTATACTAAAACATTTTGTTCAAACATTTTGTTTCCATTTTAAAATTACTTTGTTTCATAAAAACCAAAATTATTCCAACCTCCAAAAATCGTAGAGTCTTTGGCCATTGAAGCCATCAAATATTTTCCTCCTAAATTGATATGGTTTTACACAAACAAAATCATTAACAATTCTTTATTTTCAAAACCGAAATACCAATGGTCATAAAAACCAAACCCATTTGTTCAAATTCATTTTTACTTTCCTTACAAATCCTTTTTCACTTTCTTAGCAAATCCTTAAAATTATCATTGTTATTTTCATTTAAATCTCATGTTTAGTAAAACACTTAGAAACTTTTACACAAAATAAATCAATAAAAATCCTTCTAAAACCATATTCATATACTCTTTGAAAAATAAATTCTTTGTTTATTTTCCTTACTTTTCTAAACATCTATTTTCATCATTCAAGAAAATATTAATTTTGTGAGCACCTATTTTGAGGTGTCTTGTTCGAAATCCACCATGTTCTAAGTACTCAAAAATCAATTCTTTTGTTCTTGAAAATTTTCAACATGAACCCTAATCAAGGGCATCAAAACCGTAGCTCTCCCTTGGCTATTGGAGCCAAAAATTAATTTCCTTTCCACCATCAAGTCATGGCATATACATATATATTTCATCATAAATAATATAAGCATACCATCAAAACCATAAAAGCATGTATAGCATATCAAGCATATCATCAAAGCTATAAAATCATGCAAAGCATATCAAGCATAGAAAATTAATCAAAGCTCATAAACACCCACAAATTAATTACATGACCATGGATATGAATCCTCACATGGATTCCACATCCATCAAATAAAATACCATCTCTCACCACCATACTTGGTTGGTGAGATGGATCTCCCTCTTACCTCTTGAAGATCCTCCAAAGCTTCTTGATTTGTTTCTTTTTCCAAGTCCTTCACCACCAAGGGCTTCTCAAATACAAAACAAAACACAAGTTAATTAACATATCAAGCTTGATTAAGAGGAACCATGGATCAAACATGGTTTAGATCATGAAAAAGAGAGAAGAAAAATGAAGTTTCCTTATACTTCACCTCAAAAACCCAATAACTTTGATCTTGAAGAAACTCCTTGAAGATGAATGATTTAGAGAAAATCTCCAACATGAAAGTTGCTTAAAACATCATGTAGATTCAAGATCTATGGTTGAATGAAATTAAAAGAGATTGGATGGTGGTTTTGAGTGTCTTGACCGAATGGTTTCTCTTGAAGAACAAAAATGAAATTTTTTATTTTTGATAGAAACTTGAAGCCTGAATTTGAAGATCAAGATGAATGATTTTGGAAAAACTCATAACTAGAGATGTTCTTAGAATGATGTTTAGGTTTAGAAAATCAAGTTGGATGAAATTAAAAAGTGATGGAAGGTGTTGTATGGGTCATGGCCGTGAGCTAGCTTGGAGGAGAAGGAGAGAAATTATTTTGAAGAGCTTGCTTGAAGGAAATGGTCAAGAATAATCAATAAGTGACCAAGACTACTATTAATGGTCTTCAACTTTGCTTTAGTTTCCAAAAGCAGCACCAAACGTAGCCCCCCCTTCCAATGCATTCTCCTTGAATGCAAATTGATCAATAATGATCAATAATATTACACCATTGACCAAAACTACTAACAATGACATAAAGCAATTGATAATGGTCATAAAGCTCTTTTTCTTTGTCTTCTAAACAAGCCAAAACCGTCCCCTTCCTCTTCATAATGCATTCAAGTAGTTGTCTTCATTATTTGCCACCCTTTGAAGCATTTCTAGCCATTGATTAATTCAATGGTTAGGATTTAGGTAGATTTTTAATTTTAGAAGACTAAATCTAGGCCATTGGATTTTTCTCCTTTAAATTCTAGCCCTTAGATGTGTCTCCAAAATTAAGGGTCAAGATTGCTTCTTCAAACTTTAAATCCAAGGGTCCTAATTAGTCTTTGCTACTTTAGAAGACCAAATCTCCACCATTGATTGATTCTTCATCCAATGGTCATAAATGGTCTTTGTTACTTTTTAAGATTAAATCTCCACCCTTGATTTAATCTAAATCCAATGGTTATAAATGGTCTTTGTCATTTTTCAAGACCAATTCTACACCTTTGATTACATCTATGGTTGATATCAAAGCCTTCCTAACTAAGCTTATTCTCACACCATTGATTAAATCAATGGTTATTATCCAAGGCTTCTTTATTAAGTTTGTTTCTTAACCTTTGATTAAATCAATGGTTAATATTCAAACTAAGTATTCTCATCCAAGGGTATAAATCAAGTCAAGCTCTCTTTGTTGACTACTAAAGTATAATATTTATTCTTGGCCTCAAAATAGACTAGGATTTATGGAATGTAGCATAATGCATAACCTAGGTCATCTCCCAAGGAACAATTCGAATTTCTCAAGCATATTAGAAATTATTAATAAGTAGGGGTTTTGTTCATTGCAATAATGAGAAAACAATTTAAATTGAGAAAATTCAATTAAGGAAACACCAACCCAAGGTCTTCAATTCAAGTGGCAGAATCAATCATTGTTCAAGAGAATTTACTGTTGTTTACACCTCTGTTGTCAGAAATCAACTAGATAATCACTTGACAATTTATCAATTCAAAGCGAGAATCACAATCGCAATTCTTGATTAAGATTGATTTAGGAACAAATTTAGATTAACATAGATTATCAATCGATGATCTATTCTCCCTTAGATTCAGATTAATCAACCCTAATTCTAACTTCAATTTCGAAATTCCAATCAATTCAATTGAAGAAGGAGAAGAGGAAGAACACAACGAAATTTATAATCAAACAAGAGAACTCAAAATTCTAACCACCATTATTGAATTCCTTGGATTGATTGGAGCTTTAGCCTTCCATGGCCATCACGAAAATTGCAGAGAAGAGAGTAAAACGAAAAATAGAGAGAAGATGAAAGAGAAAGGGGTTTATGTCAATCTGTTAAAAGCTGAATCACAACCAAAAAGCTGAATTCGAAATCTGCCTAAACCTATTTGTAACTGAAAGTTCTTCTGTAATTCCTAATCTACCCCTAGCCCAAACTGTAGCCCTCTGAATAAGCTTTTCAGAGACATATCATTGCCTTAATTGGGCTTAAATTGAGAGAGATAGGCCCAAATCATTGAGGAAAGGTCCAAGCATTGTGACAGCAACAGCATCCTGACTTTGAGGCCCAATTTCGCCTTGAATCCAGCTGAATTAGAAAAATTGCATTAGACACCAGATTGTAGATCTTCATCTCAGCTTTCAGGGGACTCCAAGATCATCCAAATACGATATTTGTAGCCCAAGTTATGGCCTGTACAAGACAGAAAGGTCAAAATGAGTTAAAATCCGAAAATTAATGAAGTTTTTACAATTAAGCTCAATGAAGACCAATCATCTAAAACTCATCTACAAACATAATATTGGACACAATTAACATCAATTAGGCCAAATATGAAGCAATAATGAATGGCTCAAAATTGATTGATCAAAATCCCCCACACTTGAACCTTTGCACTCCTGGGCAACATTCAAAATTTGAACCACAAAAGCAACATGCCTTCCAATGAATTGCAAGAATGCAAGGTAGTGATCAAGATTCAAACATCCAAAGTATCAAGGAATCAAGACAAACATGAATATATCTCTCAACATCTCAAGCAAGCAAGAAGACAACTCGAATCAAATGATGAACCAAAAGTGATAAGATCCTCACTAGGCATACTCTACTCTCAAGTGTTTAGGATTGTATTTACACTCAAGGCACCCATGAAAGCAAGTACTACCATAAGCTTGACAAGTCTCTAATTTCCACCACTTGAAACACATGCAAATAAAGATCAAAGGACTTTATTCAAGGTTGTAATGGGGCCAAGGTAAGGGAAGGAACAATATGGATATGACAAGTTAAGCACCCAAGAGAATAAAGAGCAATGATGAGGAACTCAAATGACAAGTAATGCACATTCTCTTATTTTGATCACCTTTATCACCTTTCCTTTTGCTTTTACAACCTTTCTTGAACCTTTTTTTTTTTTTTTTAAACTTTTTTTTTTTTTTCTTTTTCTTCTTTTTTTATTTCTTTTTTTTTTTTTTTTTTTTTTTTTTAATAATAATAACCTTGCATACATACACATCAATTTGTATAACCACACCACTCAAACTATCAAGCGCCCACAAGGCAAAAGAGCTCCTCAAATGAAATAAACCAATGCAATGCTCTCCCATTCCCTAAGGTACGGTAAAATCATGGTTTTTCACAAAGGCATAAAATGAGCTAAAGCAAAGAATAGGCAATTAGGCTCGAGGGGGTAATCAAAGGAAAATGATGCAAGGTTGGCTATTTGGCCAAAGTAGCTAAACAAAGAAAGAAGGCCTCAATCATCTCAATACATGCATGTGAACAAGAAGCTTCAAAAAGAATCAAGTCAAGTTCTAGAGCACTAACAATCATGAGTGAAATCACACAAGAAAGAAAAGAGAATGGCATAATGCAATCCATCCATGTATAAGGTCCAAAATCTCACCAAGGACAAGCCTATCACAATTGATGCAACACTTTAATTCTCAATGCCGACTTGCTAAACCAAAAATGCAAGAAAAGTATTCACATCATGTCATGAAACCTCTAACTAAGAATGATGAAATGATTCACAACACTGTACAAACCAAGATATTCAATGAAAGGCATGCAAAATATCAAAATGGAAACAAAAAACAGAATTAAAACGAGAATTAAAAAGCAAAGCGAGAAAAAAATAGAAAATCAGCAAAACAGAAAATTCTGCAGAAAGCGAGAAAATAGAAAATCGAGAAAAGCGACAAAAAACAAAAAAAAATAGCAAAGCAGCAAAAATTCTGCAGAAATTCCCTCCCCCGCACTTAAATCATACATTGTCCTCAATGAAACACAAAGCAAAAGACAAGAAGACATGTGTAATAAAAGAGTAAGGGAAGAGAACACCCTCATCATGGTGGGAAAATTTGCACTTGGGGAAAGGTGGGCTTTGCCAAGGAGAGCTCTCTACAGATCTTTGGGCTTGCGGGGCTTGTGGGGCTCTCAAGAAAGGGCTTAAGACGGTGGCCATTAACCTTGAAACTCTTGTTGGTGGCTTCATTCGAAATCTCCCTTTGCACCATAAGGAAAGATGCTAGTGACAACAAAGGACCATCCCACCTAGAACGGCAGACTTACTAGGGCATGAGTTTAAGGCGAGAGTTGAACAAAAGCACCTTTTGGCCAATGGAGAACTCCTTTCTAGAAATCATCTTATCATGGAAATGCTTGGTCTTTTCCTTATAGATCTGGAATTCTCATAAGCTTCCAAGCGAAGTTCTTCCATTGTTGCAATTGAAGCTTCCTCTACGAACTTGCTTGGTCAAATGCTAAGTTACAACTCTTCTTGCCCGGTATGCACGATGCTCTATCTCCACTTAGGAAGGTGACATGGTTTACCAAAGACAACCACTGAAAGGAGACATCCTATAGGTGTCTTGTAAGCGGTACGATGAGCCCAAAGAGCATCTTCTAGCAGGTGGCTCCAATCTTTCCTATTCGGTGCACCATCTTCTCCAGAATCTGCTTGATCTCTCTATTAGAAATCTCTGCTGCCCGTTAGTTTGGGGATGATATGCGGTAGACACTCTATGTACAACCCCATATTTAGAAACAAAGCCTCCAAAGTCGATTACTGAGAAATGAGTCCCTTGGTCACTAATGATAGCTCGGGGCACTCCAAACTGCAAAATATGTTAGACGACAAAATCCACAACAACTCGAGCATCATTAGTCTGGTGGCCTTAGCTTCCACCCACTTAGAAACATAATCAGCTGCAAGTACAATATATGAAAAACCAAAAGAAACAGGGGAAAGGGCCCATAAAATCGATACCCCAGAACATCAAAAACCTCGCAAAACAGAATGGCTGCTTTGGGGCATCTCTGTCTCAGAGTAATGGCCACTCTGCTCTGCAGCCTTTGCTCACAATCTTGAAAAACGATATGCATCCACGAAAATGGTAGGCCAATAGAATCCGAGAATCCGGCACCTTCCTAGTGTCGTTGTGGTCCAAAGTGTCCTCTCTCTTGGAGAGGCATGAGAAGTGAAGAAGCGGCTGGATCTCATGGTCGGGTATGCATCTGCGAATCACCTGGTCACTACAAAATTTCCATAAATATGGATCATCCCACACATAATATTTAGCATCACTCCTAAGTTTAGCTTCTTTGTGATCTAGATGCATGAGGAGGAAAAACAGATGCAACTATGAAATTAACTAGATCACAAACCAAGGAGAAAGTGTGGTATCATGCGGTGCATGAAGCTGCTCATCTGGGAAGTCATCTACGATGGGAGAAGGGTCAACAACTCCTTCTATTACGCTCAAATGATCGCCACCAAATTCTCTGTGCCACTCCTATCTCTAATCTCCAAATCAAACTCCTGGAGAAAGCGACATCCATCTAATCAATCTCGGCCGATTACGCCTTTTTCAACAAGAATTTTAATCTTTGCATGATCGGTAAAGACAACCACTCTAGAGCCAAGTAGATATGATCTAAACTTATCAAGTGCAAATACAATAGCAAGCAACTCTTTCTCGGTGGTAGTATAGTTAGCACGTGAGCATCTAAAGTCAGAAGCATATGAAATGACATGAGGTTGTACGCCAACTCTACGTGCAAGGATAGCTCCCAATGCATAGTTAGATCGTCACACATGAGTTCAAAAGGAAGTGTCCACTCGGTGGTGAATGATGGGAGTGGTGGTCAAAGCTCCTTTGAGGCAATCAAAAGCTCTCTGCACTTTTGTCATCAAAATCAAAAACAACTTCTTTACGCAACAAGTTGGACGGTGGAAGGGCCTTTTGCTAAAGTCTTTAATGAAGCACTTTGTAGAAACTGCATGGCCAAGAAAAAAACGAACCTCTCGCACGCAAGAGGGTAAGGTAAGCGGGAAATAACATTAATTTTAGCGGGATCTACTTCTATACCCTACGAGAGATGATATGACCTAAGACTATGCCTTGTTCTACCATAAAATGACATTTTTCATAATTAAGAACAAGGTTAGTCTCAATGCACCTATGCAAAACTCTATCCAAAGCTGTCCAAGCATGCATCAAAGAGGAACCATAAACGGTAAAATCATCCATAAACACCTCAATGCAATCCTCTAAAAAATGCGTAAAGATACTCACCATGCATCGGTGGAAGGTACGGGAGCATTGCCAAGCCGAAAGGCATCCTCCTGTAGGCAAAAGTGCCAAAAGGGCAAGTGAAGGTGGTCTTCTCTGGTCCTCACGGTGCTATATGGATCTGGAAGTATCCAGAAAAGCCATCAAGAAAGCAATAGAAAGACTTTCCGCCGGGCGCTCAAGCATACGATCGATAAAGGGCGGAGGAAAATGGTCCTTCCTTGTCGCTTGGTTCGGTCGCACATGTCGATACAAACTCTCCATTTCTACTGCACTCTAGTAGGAATCGGCTCATCTTGATCATTCTTCACTCTTGTGATTCTGATTTTTTGGAACCACTTGAGCTGGACTAACCCAAGCACTATACGAGATAGGATAGATGATGCACTGCTTGCAAAAGCTTGGTCACCTCTTTCTTCACCACATCCGGGATCAAGGGGTTGAGTCGCCTCTGTGGTTGTCTCCTTTGGTTTAGCACCATCCTCAAGTAGTATCTGTGCATGCACATAGAAGGACTAATGCCGGGAAGGTCGGCCAAGGTCCGACCAATAGCTTTCTTATGCTTCCTCGGTATTTGCGGCGGCTTCTCCTCTGGTCGGCATGGAGGGCGGTGGAAATGATAGCTGGAAGCTTCGATCCTCCTCTAAGTATGCATACTTAAGGTGCTGCGGGAGTGGCTTAAGCTCCGGTGTAGGTGGCTGCACTACGGATGGGAGTATTACGGTGGAAGTAGGTTGTGTTCTGACACTGAAATTCAACGAAATCGAGTCGAGGTATTTCTTTGTAATCAAGCGCTACATTCGACTTCCTCAAATTTTCATTTCTGCAACACCATTTAACATTCAGACTCCACACAATCTGTATCAGAATCACCATGTAAACAAGATGCAATCTCAGCACAAACACTACACATTTCTGTAACAGTACAAGCATCACATGTGTAGGTATCAACAAAATCAGAAAAGAATGGAAGATCTTCAGCAAAGAGCTCAGAAAAGCTATCATCAACTATATCAGCCAGCAAATCTATATGGAAGACTGAATGTTCTTCCATGGGGTGCTTCATGGCATCCAAGATATTAAATCGAACCACATTATCTCCAAACTCCATGGAAAGAGTGCCTGCATGGACATCAATTTTGGTTCTGGCAGTTTTGAGAAATGGTCTACCAAGAATGATGGGGGCTCTACAGGATTCGGATTCTCCATCCATATCCAGAATGTAGAAGTCTGCAGGGAAGATCAGGTCATTAACTCTAACAAGAACATCCTCAATGAGTCCAGCAGGGTATGCATTACTCCTATTTGCCAACTGAATGATGACTCCTGTATTCTGTAGAGGTCCAAGGGCAAGAGATTGAAACACAGACATAGGCATAACATTGATTGAAGCACCTAAATCCAACATGGCATTTTTGAATTTGCTACTGCCTATGGTGCATGGAATAGTAAAAATTCTTGGATCCTTGCATTTTTGAGGCATTGTAGGCTGAATAAGTGCAGACACATTTCTTCCATGCTAATCTTCTCATTTCCCTTGAGTCTCCTTCTATGAGTACACAAATCCTTAAGAAACTTGGCATATCTTGGAATTTGCTTGATTGCTTCAATGAGAGGAATGTTCACCTCAACCTTCCTAAATGTCTCCAAGATCTCCTATATGTATCAGTCTCATGAGTCTTCTTAAGTGCTGCACAACTCTCTGAGGGAATGGTAGTGGGATGGGACTCGGCGGCAACTACGGGAATGGGAGCGGGATCAATTTTCGATCTTTCTTTGCTACATGGAATTTATGGTATGGCTTGCTTCTCCTTATCTAATTCTTCAACAGTCTTACCAGATCTTAGAGTGATTGCACTCACATTTCTTGGATTCACCACAGTTTGTGCAGGAAGCTTATCAGAATCTTGGGACTGTAATTGGTTCATAGAACTTGCAAGTTGTCCAATCGATTCTCCAAATTCGAATGGTAGCTTACGTCTCTCTTGGGGCTGCGGGTTGTTCAACGCCATCTGTTTCATCAATTCCTCCAAGGTTGGCTCGGATTTAGGAGGAGGGGCATTATTTTCTTCTTTGCATGAAAGGTGGCATTTGGTATGGTCTCTTTGGGTCTGTAGTGGAATTTGGAAGGGAGGCTTCTTCTTCTTTGGAATGGAAGAAGCTAGCTCTGCTTCTTCTGCTGCCTAAATTGAGTAAAGGGGCGGTGTGTAGAGTTATTCCCCCACCTCGATTTGGATGATTTCTCGCACTGGGTTATATCTGTTGGAAGACGGATCATAACTCTGTTGTTATTCTTCTTGAGGCCTATTATTGTAGATGTTTCTTTGCATAGGCACGGGGGTGCCATCAGTATCAACCTCTTGCAGTGTAGGACAGGAATCTGTGGAATGATCAGCAGAAATACAAATGCCACACACTCTGGCAGGAGCTACTGCAGCAGGTTGTTGATGTTGAGTCACAGCCAATTGCCTCACCAAGGAAGCAAGGTCATCAATTTTGCTTTCCAATTTCTGTGATCTGAGCATAAGTTGCCTCAATTTCGTGGACACCTCTACTTAATGCCCTGAGTTACTTCTGGTACCAAACTGTTGGGAGTTAGTGGCCATATTCTCAATCAGTGCCCTTGCAGCCACAGGAGTCTTGTCTACCAATGCTCCTCCACTAGCAGCATCAATCATGCTCCTATCCATGGGCAGCAAACCTTCATAAAAATACTGGATTAGTAGGTGATCACTAATCTGATGGTGAGGACGGACTAGCACACATCTTCTTGAATCTTTCCCGGTATTCGGACAATGGTTCTCTGTCAAGCGCACGATGCCACATATCTCTTTTCGGATTGAGGCGCCCTTGATGCGAGGAAAGAATTTCTCCAAAAACGACCTCTTAAGATCATTCCAACTATTCACAGATCTCGGATGCAGGTAGTACAACCAATCCTTAGCAGCATCTGTAATGAGAAAGGGAATGCTCTAAGTTTGATATGATCCTCTGAGATGCCTTGAGGCTTCATGGTAGAACACACAATGTGGAACTCCTTGAGGTGCTTATGAGGATCTTCTCCTGCATGACCACTGAACTTAGGCAACAAATGAATCAATCCAGATTTAAGTTCAAATGGAACATCAACATCAGGATATTGAATGCATAAAGACTGGTATGTAACATCAGGAGCAGCTAGCTCCTTCAAGGTTCTGTTATCCATAATCTCAGTATGATCAGCAGAATCAGAATTGAAAGATGGATCAGAATCAGAAAATTCAGAAGCAGAAAATTCAGAAGCAGAATCACTAGTATGGTAACTAAGTGAAGAACCTCTACTTCCTATATGCTCAGCAGATACGAGAATCAACTCTATTGAACCTATGCAAGGTATGAAAAGTCCTATCTATCTCAGGATCAAATTGATGCAAAGAACCGAGGATTGGACCTAGTCATATAACATGCAAAACTCAAAAATAGCAAAACAGCAAAATGGAGTATCCAACACTAGAAATGCACCAAAATAAATCTATTTGACCTATCAAATGATTTTTAAAAAATATGGGACCACCACACACTTAAAACTACACTAAAATGGAACTCAAAAATGCAATGAAAAATCTTCAAAAAATAAAAAAGTGGCCTAAATGAAGGAATTAGAGCAGGAGAGGGTGTTGCTCACGGCAAAGCGGTGAGCCTTGTGGAGAATGCCATTTTCCTTCAACCCACCAATTTTCAGCTCATTCGAGCATGTTTGGTCACCAAAAATTACAAAAATGCCATTGTCTCACCTAAATTTGCTCAAAACCCTTACCAAACGATGGAATTTGGCCAAATTATGCAGGAATGATCCTTTTAGGATCAGTTTGCTTAGAATGATGGTTTACCTTTGGCGGCCAAGTTTCAGGTCAAGACTCCATCGCAAGTACAATTCTGTCTACTAGTGCCTTTTTGGATTCACAAAAATGGGAGCAAAGTGAAACTCAAAAGTGAAAGTGGAGGTGAAACTCAAAAATGAAAATCAAAACTTCCAATTATCAATAATGAAGTATATGGATGGTCAAATGCAGCAAGATTACATGCAAAAGCTGAATGTGGTGCAAGGAAACCAATGGAACGATGGTAGTGACGAGAATTGTATGCGAGAAATCAAGCTATCGGCTCAATTAGATTATGCGAGGAATTTTTGCAGCAAATGAATGTGTTATTTGTGCAACGAAGTATCAAGCTGTGTTGAGTGAAGCAATGCACATTCACGGGACTCATCAATTGCGACAAAACTCAATGGAACGATAATGAATCAATGGAGCACGGTGAAAGCGAAAAATCCAATGAAGCTGAGAATGGAAACCTGATTTATACCGGAATTGATCAATGATATATTGCGGTGGAAAAACACAATGGAACAACAAAGCGGCAAGATTTGTGCATCACAATGAATTCTGCGAGAATTGCTGAGAATTATGCGAGAAGAAATGAAATGAAATCTTTTGAGCCGGTGACTGCCGGCGAAGTGAAGTGCGGTGAAGTGAAGTGAATTATGTAGCCAATGGAGCGATGGCGGTGTAATGCAACAACCGAGAATGAAGCGAGAATTCAGCAACCAGAATGAAGCGAGAATCAGCGAGAATGCAGCAAGATCGATTGAGAATCGGGACATTAGCGAGAGAAAAAAAAAATAGCAAAAAATGCACTTAAGGACTTTCGACAAAGTTGATCACGAAAATAGGAACTCTAATAAACTTAAGAAAGCGAAAATAGATCCCCGACAGCGGCGCCAAATTTTGATCAGCGATGTCGCACTTTTCGCCTCAAAATAGACTAGGATTTATGGAATGTAGCATAATGCATAACCTAGGTCATCTCCCGAGGACAATTGAATTTCTCAAGCATATTAGAAATTATTAATAAGTAGGGGTTTTGTTCATTGCAATAATGACAATTTAAATTGAGAAAATTCAATTAAGGAAACACCAACCCAAGGTCTTCAATTCAAGTGGCGAGAATCAATCATTGTTCAAGAGAATTTTGTTGTTTTACACCTACATTGTTAAGAAATCAACTAGATAATCACCCGACAATTTATCAATTCAAGCAGAATCACAATCGCAATTCTTGATTAAGATTGATTTAGGAACAAATTTAGATTAACATAGATTATCAATCGATGATCTATTCTCCTTAGATTCAGATTAATCAACCCTAATTCTAACTTCAATTTGAAATTCCAATCAATTCAATTGAAGAAGGAGAAGAGGAAGAACACAACGAGAATTTATAATCAAACAAGAGAACTCAAAATTCTAACCACCATTATTGAATTCCTTGGATTGATTGGAGCTTTAGCCTTCCATGGCCATCACGAAAATTGCGAGAGAAGAGAGTAAAACGAAAAATAGAGAGAAGATGAAAAGAGAAAGGGGTTTTACGTAAATCTGTTAAAAGCGAATCACAACCAAAAAGCTGAATTCGAAATCTGCCTAAACCTATTTGTAACTGAAAGTTCTTCTGTAATTCCTAATCTACCCCTAGCCCAAACTGTACTGTAGCCCTCTGAATAAGCTTTTCAGAGACATATCATTTGCCTTAATTGGGCTTAAATTGAGAGAGATAGGCCCAAATCATTGAGGAAAGGTCCAAGCATTGTGACAGCAACAGCATCCTGACTTTGAGGCCCAATTTCGCCTTGAATCCAGCTGAATTAGAAAAATTGCATTAGACACCAGATTGTAGATCTTCATCTCAGCTTTCAGGGGACTCCAAGATCATCCAAATACGATATTTGTAGCCCAAGTTATGGCCTGTACAAGACAGAAAGGTCAAAATGAGTTAAAATCCGAAAATTAATGAAGTTTTTACAATTAAGCTCAATGAAGACCAATCATCTAAAACTCATCTACAAACATAATATTGGACACAATTAACATCAATTAGGCCAAATATGAAGCAATAATGAATGGCTCAAAATTGATTGATCATGCGGGGCTCACAGACAGGAAAAAATTTCAAAATCATCCATAAAATTATAAAAATTATAAAATGCACAAATATCAAATCAGATTACGTAAAT
This sequence comes from Ormosia emarginata, assembly GCA_029884605.1. Taxonomy (NCBI): domain Eukaryota; kingdom Viridiplantae; phylum Streptophyta; class Magnoliopsida; order Fabales; family Fabaceae; genus Ormosia; species Ormosia emarginata. Next base: position 1,094,610 of record JAQQTP010000045.1, read on the forward strand.
TAATTACCTAATGGTAAAAATTAAATTACGTAAAGTTTTCCCCGGCCCAAAAATTTTTATTTTCTAGACACGGAGTAAATCACTCAAAACAATCAAATACGCTGACAGAATAAACAAAATAATTTTACAGTGCACAGAAATTACTAAACAGTAAAATTCTGTTAACTGTCAAAATTACTGTTTAAGAGATAGGAAATTTTGGGATGTTACAATACTCCCCCTCTTTACAGAAATTTCGTCCTCGAAATTTCATGACCATGATTTCACACCCTCAGAATAAATAATGACATTATTCCTTTATCTTTTCTTGAGTTCTCATGTAGTTTCACCTCTTACGTTATTCCAAACGATTCTAAACCATTGAAAGTTCTTTATCTCTTGTTCACTTCCCCTGATCAAACAAATATCTCAATAATTTTTTTTTCTCTACGGTTCTCCATTACCATCTTAACTTTTCCCATAGACAGACTTCTTCAACTTTTAAAAATCCACCACGCTTCCACTGCGCCACTTTGATACTTTGACCTGGATATAAATAGGAATATTCTCATGCAAGATATTCCTTCAATTGCAGTAGATGAAAGAAAGCATCATGGAAAAGAACAAAACGAATCAAATATTTTATCGAACATATTCAGCAAAGAATTGGATGTAACTTGATCTTCAAGAATGAATTCTCTGATACCAATACAGCGGCTACCAACCTTCATTCATGCCTAGAATAGTTTTTTTTTTCAGATAACTTCCAACTAATGTAATGTATTACTTAAAATTTTCTTATCCTCATATCACTTTATTCTCCAGCTTTAGCTTCTTTAACAAGAAATGTCTCACTAACCGAGTTCTCCTTTCAATCGCATTTTATACCAGATACTATGACATGGATTTTAAATAGGAATATCCTTTCTTGTAAAATATTCTTTCTTGCAAATGCAATATATGAAAGAACATTATAGAGGTTTAGGAAGAAAAGGTAGCGAAATGATCTAATATGTTACTAAACATATTTAACAAGAATTTGATTTTGCCTGATTTTCAAGAATGAGTTTTTCTGAAATACTAACACTGTATTGAAACAATCTCATAGGATATGGTTGGAAAATAACTAATCCATTTTTAAATATCATGTCTGTTTATGAAACAGATCAAACTAACACAAAAATTTTGAACGACAGATCAAACTAACACAAAGATTTGATCTATAACAATGATTTGAATAACTTGAGTAGCTCGATCGGCTAAGAATAGAAACAGAAGTAAACAAATCAGAGGATTACAAATAACTCTAACATATAATTGATCTACTCAATCATATGCTATAAGGAATAAGTTATTCACAGAAATATTCAGTATGGTTTATAGGATTAGCTCCAACGACACAATCTCCATTGCTTAAATCTTCCGCTCCGAACACTCCCGTTCCATTCAGAGCAACGACTTTCCCTACTATCCAAGATTTTACTAACAGAAAACTCTGTTTTCATTGGAACTTTATTTTCAAAGATTGTGTTCCAAACTTCTCGTACTTAAAACAAATTATTTCCTTGGACATACAATCTTTCGTTAAGTGCCCATTTCCACACTTCTTACATTCCGGTGATGTCACAGTCAAACTAAACTTGTCATTACTAGTACTTTCTCCACAAGATTGTTGTTGTTGTTGACTTCTTGGAGATTGCAAGTACATTTTCTGTTGGAATCGCTTGACCTTAAGATTTCCTTTTTCGTAACCAATATAGTCCAACGTAACAGGGTCTCTCATCCTGAGATTGATTTAACTCTAACAAAATCTTAGCTTAAGAAATCAATTCTTGCTGCGGAACAATCTTCTGAGTTTGCTGTATAATTGCTTCAGCCACTGTTTGTATTACTTCCAAAGTTGCAGTCATATCACTACCATTATGTCTCGCTTCCACACGCGTACGTCTATCACGAGTCATTTGTTTTCTTCAAAGATGGACGAATCAAAATAAAATGGAAACCAGATGTAACCATTTCAAATAAACGTTTGTTTTCTTGACGTACATTCCTTCATTAAGTACCTTCTTTCACATCGATCGCCTTTGGTTTCCTCAATGGTTGTAAATACATCTTCCGTTGAAATCAATCACTTTCCAAATATCCTTAAAAATATCGGGTTCCAAAATTACGTAGTCTTATATTCTAAGACTGATTCTCTTCCATCAGATCCTAAACTTCAACTTCCAATTTCCCACTGAACAGCGGTCCTTTGTTCTTGCAGTTGTCCTTCCACATTGCTCCCGTTGCTCCTGTAGCTGCAACTGCATTACTAGTAATATGTTCCACTTCCACACAAGTACAACTATCCCGAGCCATTTCCTTTTTTTTTCTCTCGAGGCGTGCGGATCGAAATACAATGGATCTGATATCCATTATAAACAGCATTGTTTCCTTTCGGAAAACAATAACACAGAGAACACAACACAAGCAAAACAGACCTAACCACAAACTCCAAAAGACTCAAACCGTGCTCTGATACCAACTAATGTAACACCCTCCCTAGGGTATCACATGTCTAACTCCCGACTCATAATCTGAAAAGAAATTCACACAAAGTTTGAGTTATAAAAAGATGGGTTTTAAAATTTCTTCTTTACTGAAACATAAATTTACTGAAAATATTAGGTAATATTGAAAATCATATTTCAACTATTCATTATGCAAAATTGACACCAATTAATATTTCACAATTTAAAGAGAAATATAAAATTAACAGAATCTTTTTTTTTTAATAGTAGCAAACCCCATGACGGGTCCTACTTAATAGCACGGTACAATACTAACGTTAAAACTTAACATACTTATTCTGTTGTGTATCCATCTTATTGCATCACACGTCTGTTCTACATCTGTTCTTTGTCAACACTGCACACCTTCGAGTCCTGAATGTCCACTCCTTATTATTGTCAACAATCTCAGAGTATCCATCGCCCGTTATGTCTAAGACAACACGATCTTTCTATTATTTGATTTTGACAGTATAGACACAACAAAACAACATAACAAAGAGGTGAGATCACCTACGCCAATACCAACATGGCAGCACAGAGATAACACAAGCAGTAATATCATACAGGGATATCATATCAAACTTCCAATAATATATTCAATATTAATCAACTATCATCATCAAATCATTTATCAATTCAATTATCTTAAACAACAATTACGATAATGTCCTAATTATCATCATCATCATCCAAGTATTCAAAACAATTGTCATAGCCAATATTCCTCAATTAATATATCACACGAGATATAAATGTTCGGATTATGCATGTACACAAGACTCGATTTCCTACTCCATGGAGCTAAAACTCGGGTCGGAGAAATGATCGAAAAGACTGCCGGTACCACGTGCCTCGAGACCACGTGCTTTAATTCTCATTTCAATTTTTGCACATCTAGCACATACACGACAGTCTTTATCAGATCTTGATTAAGAATAGTGTCTCGGTCAGGATCATCAGTGTGTTGCATCGGTCTAACCTACGGGAAGAAGCGCGACCAACCACCTGTGTAAGCAACCCGCACCTCGACGCCCCCAAGGTCAACAAGTGACCTACACTACGCATATCGCACCCACTCAAGAGGCGTGTTTCTCCTAGGCACTCAACCATATCCAGTCCTCATCGGACCATTCCAATGCATGTATAATGCACCAAGTTCAATCACAGACAAATATGTCATTCTCTCACAAGCAGTGTATGGACACTGGTTCAACAGTAATCATACCGTACTTTCAATAATAAAATCATTTTATCATGTTTTCATAGTTATAAAACACTGTTGACATGTTTTCACAAAATTACACAACATTCCTGTTACGTTTTCACAATTCCACAACACTTCTGTTGCGTTTTTCAAAATACCGTAACACTTTTGTTACGTTTTTAAAATTTCAAAACATTTTTATTACGTTTTCACAATACCGTAACATTACTGTTACGTTTACAAAATTTCATAACATTTCTGTTACGTTTTCAAAATACTGCAACTCTTCTGTTGCACTTTTAAACCACGTACAAATTTTTCAACATTTTTTCTCAATCGCGTAAAATATACGTTTCTCAAATCGCAAAGTATTTTTCCATTGTTTCAAAATCGCGTAACTTAAAAATCATTCTTTTACGTCACGTAAATCATTTTCTATCATTCTCAAAATATTTAAAACCCTTTTTAAATCACATAATGATTTTTCCTCTATTTTCACAATCACGTAAAAATAATTCATCACTTTTCCATTACGTAGTGATTTTTCAATAGTAATTCAAATTACATAAAATATTTAAATGTAATTCAAATCACGTAGAAATATTTTAACGTATTTAAAATCGCGTAGAAATATTTTACTGTATTTCCAAACACTTAGAAATATTTTTGTATTTCAAATCATGTACTTTAAAATTTTGTTTTTAAGATCGTAAATAATTTTTCACCACAATTTCATTACGAGAAAATATTTCTTGACCTTTAAAAATTCTTTTTCAACTTTTCCCAAAATAATATAACTTTATACTTTATTTAATATATTTTCTTACTCAAGAAAATCTTTTTTCCATTTTTCTTTACTCAAAAAAAATCCTTTTCCAAAATATAATTCATAAAATCACTTTTCCATTGATATAAATCATTGTTTCAAAACTTAACATTTTCTAACGTATTTCAAAACTTGAAAATAAGTTATACGCTAGTAATTTTCAAAACACCATTATATTCTCCATTTTTCCCAAATAAATTCTAAAATCAATTCTCTTCAAAACAAATTAAGATTCAAGCCCTTGCAACTTTTCTTTTTCATTTTCATATGAAAGTTCATTTCTCAAGTGATAAAAAAACTTTGATTCCCTTTCCAAGATCCTTATACTAAAACATTTTGTTCAAACATTTTGTTTCCATTTTAAAATTACTTTGTTTCATAAAAACCAAAATTATTCCAACCTCCAAAAATCGTAGAGTCTTTGGCCATTGAAGCCATCAAATATTTTCCTCCTAAATTGATATGGTTTTACACAAACAAAACCATTAAAAATTCTTTATTTTCAAAACCGAAATACCAATGGTCATAAAAACCAAACCCATTTGTTCAAATTCATTTTTACTTTCCTTACAAATCCTTTTTCACTTTCTTTGCAAATCCTTAAAATTATCATTGCTATTTTCATTTAAATCTCATGTTTAGTAAAACACTTAGAAACTTTTTACACAAAATAAATCAATAAAAATCCTTCTAAAACCATATTCATATACTCTTTGAAAAATAAATTCTTTGTTTATTTTCCTTACTTTTCTAAACATCTATTTTCATCATTCAAGAAAATATTAATTTTGTGAACACCTATCTTGAGGTGTCTTGTTCGAAATCCACCATGTTCTAAGTACTCAAAAATCAATTCTTTTGTTCTTGAAAATTTTCAACATGAACCCTAATCAAGGGCATCAAAACCGTAGCTCTCCCTTGGCTATTGGAGCCAAAAATCAATTTCCTTTCCACCATCAAGTCATGGCATATACATATATATTTCATCATAAATAATATAAGCATACCATCAAAACCATAAAAGCATGTATAGCATATCAAGCATATCATCAAAGCTATAAAATCATGCAAAGCATATCAAGCATAGAAAATTAATCAAAGCTCATAAACACCCACAAATTAATTACATGACCATGGATATGAATCCTCACATGGATTCCACATCCATCAAATAAAATACCATCTCTCACCACCATGCTTGGTTGGTGAGATGGATCTCCTCTTACCTCTTGAAGATCCTCCAAAGCTTCTTGATTTGTTTCTTTTTCCAAGTCCTTCACCACCAAGGGCTTCTCAAATACAAAACAAAACACAAGTTAATTAACATATCAAGCTTGATTAAGAGGAACCATGGATCAAACATGGTTTAGATCATGAAAAAGAGAGAAGAAAAATGAAGTTTCCTTATACTTCACCTCAAAAACCCAATAACTTTGATCTTGAAGAAACTCCTTGAAGATGAATGATTTAGAGAAAATCTCCAACATGAAAGTTGCTTAGAACATCATGTAGATTCAAGATCTATGGTTGGATGAAATTAAAAGAGATTGGATGGTGGTTTTGAGTGTCTTGACCGAATGGTTTCTCTTGAAGAACAAAGATGAAATTTTTTATTTTTGATAGAAACTTGAAGCCTGAATTTGAAGATCAAGATGAATGATTTTGGAAAAACTCATAACTAGAGATGTTCTTAGAATGATGTTTAGGTTTAGAAAATCAAGTTGGATGAAATTAAAAAGTGATGGAAGGTGTTGTATGGGTCATGGCCGTGAGCTAGCTTGGAGGAGAAGGAGAGAAATTATTTTGAAGAGCTTGCTTGAAGGAAATGGTCAAGAATAATCAATAAGTGACCAAGACTACTATTAATGGTCTTCAACTTTTCTTTAGTTTCCAAAAACAGCACCAAACGTAGCCCCCCCTTCCAATGCATTCTCCTTGAATGCAAATTGATCAATAATGATCAATAATATTACACCATTGACCAAAACTACTAACAATGACATAAAGCAATTGATAATGGTCATAAAGCTCTTTTTCTTTGTCTTCTAAACAAGCCAAAACTGTCCCCTTCCTCTTCATAATGCATTCAAGTAGTTGTCTTCATTATTTGCCACCCTTTGAAGCATTTCTAGCCATTGATTAATTCAATGGTTAGGATTTAGGTAGATTTTTAATTTTAGAAGACTAAATCTAGGCCATTGGATTTTTCTCCTTTAAATTCTAGCCCTTAGATGTGTCTCCAAAATTAAGGGTCAAGATTGCTTCTTCAAACTTTAAATCCAAGGGTCCTAATTAGTTTTTTGCTACTTTAGAAGACCAAATCTCCACCATTGATTGATTCTTCATCCAATGGTCATAAATGGTCTTTGTTACTTTTTAAGATTAAATCTCCACCCTTGATTTAATCTAAATCCAATGGTTATAAATGGTCTTTGTCATTTTTCAAGACCAATTCTACACCTTTGATTACATCTATGGTTGATATCAAAGCCTTCCTAACTAAGCTTATTCTCACACCATTGATTAAATCAATGGTTATTATCCAAGCTTCTTTATTAAGTTTGTTTCTTAACCTTTGATTAAATCAATGGTTAATATTCAAACTAAGTATTCTCATCCAAGGGTATAAATCAAGTCAAGCTCTCTTTGTTGACTACGCAGTATAATATTTATACTTGTATCCTACAAATAATATTTTTACTGTATTTTTATCATCCGATAATTAAATACAGTACAAAACACAGTACAATAAAATTTTCTAAAACTATTTCTGGATTCAGGTTTAGTAAGATCCCCTGTCTCCGTCTAAACAGTATAAATTTTTCTATGCGTAGAAAATTTTTTCACTTTGTGGGACCCACCTGGGCCCACATACCCCTTGCGGGGCTCACAGACAGGAAAAAATTTCAAAATCATCCATAAAATTATAAAAATTATAAAATGCACAAATATCAAATCAGATTACGTAAATTAATTACCTAATGGTAAAAATTAAATTACGTAAAGTTTTTCCCGGCCCAAAAATTTTTATTTTCTAGACACGGAGTAAATCACTCAAAACAATCAAATACGCTGACAGAATAAACAAAATAATTTTACAGTGCACAGAAATTACTAAACAGTAAAATTCTGCTAACTGTCAAAATTATTGTTTAAGAGATAGGAAATTTTGGGATGTTACAATACTCCCCCTCTTTATAGAAATTTCGTCCTCGAAATTTCATGACCATGATTTCACACCCTCAGAATAAATAATGACATTATTCCTTTATCTTTTCTTCAGTTCTCATGTAGTTTCACCTCTTACGTTATTCCAAACGATTCTAAACCATTGAAAGTTCTTTATCTCTTGTTCACTTCCCCTGATCAAACAAATATCTCAATAATTTTTTTTTTCTCTACGGTTCTCCATTACCATCTTAACTTTTCCCATAGACAGACTTCTTCAACTTTTGAAGAATCCACCACGCTTCCACTGCGCCACTTTGATACTTTGACCTGGATATAAATAGGAATATTCTCATGCAAGATATTCCTTCAATTGCAGTAGATGAAAGAAAGCATCATGGAAAAGAACAAAACGAATCAAATATTTTATCGAACATATTCAGCAAAGAATTGGATGTAACTTGATCTTCAAGAATGAATTCTCTGATACCAATACAGCGGCTACCAACCTTCATTCATGCCTAGAATAGTTTTTTTTTCAGATAACTTCCAACTAATGTAATGTATTACTTAAAATTTTCTTATCCTCATATCACTTTATTCTCCAGCTTTAGCTTCTTTAACAAGAAATGTCTCACTAACCGAGTTCTCCTTTCAATCGCATTTTATACCAGATACTATGACATGGATTTTAAATAGGAATATCATTTCTTGTAAAATATTCTTTCTTGCAAATGCAATATATGAAAGAACATTATAGAGGTTTAGGAAGAAAAGGTAGCGAAATGATCTAATATGTTACTAAACATATTTAACAAGAATTTGATTTTGCCTGATTTTCAAGAATGAGTTTTTCTGAAATACTAACACTGTATTGAAACAATCTCATAGGATATGGTTGGAAAATAACTAATCCATTTTTAAATATCATGTCTGTTTATGAAACAGATCAAACTAACACAAAAATTTTGAACGACAGATCAAACTAACACAAAGATTTGATCTATAACAATGATTTGAATAACTTGAGTAGCTCGATCGGCTAAGAATAGAAAGCAGTAAACAAATCGAGGATTACAAATAACTCTAACATATAATTGATCTACTCAATCATATGCTATAAGGAATAAGTTATTCACAGAAATATTCAGTATGATTTATAGGATTAGCTCCAACGACACAATCTCCATTGCTTAAATCTTCCGCTCCGAACACTCCCGTTCCATTCAGAGCAACGACTTTCCCTACTATCCAAGATTTTACTAACAGAAAACTCTGTTTTCATTGGAACTTTATTTTCAAAGATTGTGTTCCAAACTTCTCGTACTTAAAACAAATTATTTCCTTGGACATACAATCTTTCGTTAAGTGCCCCTTTCCACACTTCTTACATTCCGATGCAGATGTCACAGTCAAACTAAACTTGTCATTACTAGTACTTTCTCCACAAGATTGTTGTTGTTGTTGACTTCTTGGAGATTGCAAGTACATTTTCTGTTGGAATCGGTTGACCTTAAGATTTCCTTTTCCGTAACCAATATAGTCCAACGTAACAGGGTCTCTCATCCTAAGATTGATTTAACTCTAACAAAATCTTAGCTTAAGAAATCAATTCTTGCTGCGGAACAATCTTCGAGTTCTTGTATAATTGCTTCACCATAACTGTTTGTATTACTTCCAAAGTTGCAGTCATATCACTACCATTATGTCTCGCTTCCACACGCGTACGTCTATCACGAGTCATTTGTTTTCTTCAAAGATGGACGAATCAAAATAAAATGGAAACCAGATGTAACCATTTCAAATAAACGTTTGTTTTCTTGACGTACATTCCTTCATTAAGTACCTTCTTTCACATCAGTTACTGCCTTTGGTTTCCTCAATGGTTGTAAATACATCTTCCGTTGAAATCAATCACTTTCCAAATATCCTTAAAAATATCGGGTTCCAAAATTACGTAGTCTTATATTCTAAGACTGATTCTCTTCCATCAGATCCTAAACTTCAACTTCCAATTTCCCACTGAACAGCGGTCCTTTGTTCTTGCAGTTGTCCTTCCACATTGCTCCCGTTGCTCCTGTAGCTGCAGCTGCATTACTAGTAATATGTTCCACTTCCACACAAGTACAACTATCCCGAGCCATTTCCTTTTCCTTTTTTTTTTTTCTCTCGAGGCGTGCGGATCGAAATACAATGGATCGATATCCATTATAAATGCATTGTTTCCTTTCGGAAAACAATAACACAGAGAACACAACACAAGCAAAATAGACCTAACCACAAACCCCAAAAGACTCAAACCGTGCTCTGATACCAACTAATGTAACACCCTCCCTAGGATATCACATGTCTAACTCCCGACTCATAATCTGAAAAGAAATTCACACAAAGTTTGAGTTATAAAAAGATGGGTTTTAAAATTTCTTCTTTACTGAAACATAAATTTACTGAAAATATTATGTAATATTGAAAATCATATTTCAACTATTCATTATGCAAAATTGACACCAATTAATATTTCATAATTTAAAGAGAAATATAAAATTAACAAACTCTTTTTGTTTTAATAGTAGCAAACCCCATGACGGGTCCTACTTAATAGCACGGTACAACACTAACGTTAAAACTTAACATACTTATTCTGTTGTGTATCCATCTTGTTGCATCACACGTCTGTTCTACATCTGTTCTTTGTCAACATTGCGCACCTTCGAGTCCTGAATGTCCACTCCTTATTATTGTCAACAATCTCAGAGTATCCATCGCCCGTTATGTCTAAGACAACACGATCTTTCTATTATTTGATTTTGGCAGTACAGACACAACAAAACAACATAACAAAGAGGTGAGATCACCTACGCCAATACCAACATGGCAGCACAGAGATAACACAAGCAGCAATATCATACAGGGATATCATATCAAACTTCCAATAATATATTCAATATTAATCAACTATCATCATCAAATCATTTATCAATTCAATTATCATAAACAATGTGAACACTCAATTTTGACCGGAGTAAAAAAAAATAAAATATAAAAAAAAGAGGGGAAAATTAATTAAAAAGAAAAAAAAAAAAATCAAAAATTATGGCCCACCTTTTAGCCCATTTTACTTAGTTTTTTTTTTTTTTTTTTTTAGCCTAAACAGATTAAGCTCATCTTAGTCTTAAAAATAATAATAAAAAAAAACAAAAAAATAAAAACATAATAAAAAAAAGGGTATTATATAAAAATAAAAAAATAAATATAAAAAAAATCACACTCAATTGCACTCACCCACTCTGCACTCACTTTCATTTTTTTTTTCCCACGCACTCACCATGCACTCTCATTTTGCACTTACACTACACTCCAAATTGCACCACTCACGGCACTCAATTGCACTCACCCACTCTGCACTCACTTTCATTTTTTTTTCCCACGCACTCACCATGCACTCAATTGCACTCACCCACTCTGCACTCACTCACTAAATTAGATAACCACTCTGCACTCACTCACCAAACTACACACACGGCACTTTTTCTTTCTTATATATTCACTCACACGCAGTACGAAGCAGGGGGACTTCCATTTTTTACTTCACTCATACTCCCATCTTCACAAGTTTTTTTTCCTTCACGGTTTCGTGCAAGCATAGGGGGAAAACATTTTTTTTTTTCTTCCCCACGGTTTCACGTAGAAGCAGGGGACGTTTTTTTTTTCTTCTTCATTTGCACCATTTCAATCTCCCCGGTTCTTCTTCTTTTCCTCCCATCTCTATATTATATAACCCACCATCTTCATCTAGCACAAAAAAAAAAAAAGTTTCACTCTCTTCTTCTCACGTAATTCATTGTCTTCCATAACCAACCTCCTCCCCAAACCACCCATACCGTAAGCACCTCACCTCAAAGCAACCTAGCCACCATATACCTCTTCCATTTCACTCCTTCATCAACTCTCTCCACCCATCTTCGTAAACAAAGCATCACCCTCACCACCAAGCCTTCATAATCAACATCCACCTCACCTCCACCGTGAACCAACTGAGTTAACTCGGCAAGCAACACCCCTTCTCCATCAACTCGTAGCCCTTCTTCTTCACCCTCACCATAGCCACCACGTAGAAACCAGCCTCCAACATGTAAAAGAAACCAATCTCCACTTCCCTTCACCCTCACCTCCATCTCCATCCAACCGTAGCACGTCTCACGTGAAACTCTACACCTCCATCCAAGCTTCCTTCATCATTTTTTTTCATCACAACATCCCCTCACTTCATCCATTTTCACTTCCATTTCCATATGACCACCCCACAAAGACAACCTTCACCCATCACCCTTATCAAGCTCAAGCACACTCACACACCCAACTTCACGTAGGGCATACAAGGGGAGACTCACAAGTTTCTTTCTCTTCTTCACGGTTCACGGGAGCCTCCGTAATGCTTGACCACACCTTGGTTCCCTCCATCCTCTCCATCATCTCACTTCCGTAACCCAAGCTCCAATATCTCTTCCACCATCTCCCTCATCTCCAACAAATAACCACAGCAACCATATACATCAAGCTCACCATTTTCTTCTAAAAAACCACCATCCTCCTTCACACACCATAACAGCCTCCAACCGTGACCACCAAGCCCCACCACCTTAACTTACTGAGTCAACTCAGTAATCAACCCACCAACCTTCATCTTCTCCATCTTCATCTCCCTCCACCCGTAGCTACCCCTTCCTCAACCCTTCAACCGTAACACTTCCCTCTTCCACCATCTCCCATCCACTAAACACAAGCCAACCTGCACGTAAAACACCCCACCGTCCAGCAGCCAGCCTCCGTCCGAAACCAGCACCAGGATCACCCACTGGACCTCACCTCTCCTGTTGCGGTCCAAGGCTGTCCAAGACAACCTCCACTGACTACGAGTCCATCCCTGTCTTCATGTGCTGGTGTAGCACTTATTAACTTCAAAGCAGTTAGTTTTACCTTGCCCCTCATTTTCTCTTGTTTTATATACTTCATGTTAAACCAGAAAAACAAAAGAATAACACTCATGTGCATGCAATAATTCACGTATTGGTATGGAGAGGGTCTGCCTGATAGTTTTTAATGGGCCAAAGTTGTGTTACGTAAAGTTACGTAAGTAACATATATATATATATATATATATATATATGAATTAGATTTTTTTTTTTTTTTTTTGTGTTGTGTTACGTAATAATATATATATGTGTGTGTAACGTTTAGTTCTCGTTTGATATTTGATAGTATGTTTTAAGTTGTGTATTATAAATAAAAAATGAAGTTAGAAGATCTAAAAAAAAAATAAAAAATCAAGCATAGTGGTTGTTTATATAAGAGGGTAAATAAACGTGAAAAAAATAGTAAAAAACAAAAAATAAAAAGGATAATAAAAGCAACACCAAAGAATAAAAACAAAAATGAAAAAAAATAATTTTTTTAAATCATTGCAATGACCAATGATGTTGATTGAAAAGCAGATGTTATCTTCAACGTCGTTCGGATCATAAGGGTTTATTGAGTAGCCGTGTGCTACCTTGAACCTTGTGCAAGAATGGACTTGTTGTCAAACAAAATCTTTTTTTCAAAAATATTTTTCTTAATTAAAATAAATCAACCCACACTCATTTTTTACAGAACTACGTAACTTTGAGTTCCTCATTGCACCGAGTGCGTAGGAGCGAGAATTTTAATTGTCAAGTCAAAATTAAATTTTCACAATTTGGTTCTTCTTTTCTCTTTTTTTTTTTAAAAAATAAAAATAGAAAAAAATAAAATAGTTGCAAAGTCTTTTAAAAAAGAGTAAAATAAATAAATTTGAGATTATCAAGTTTTTGCACAATTGATTTAAGGTACCGTCTTAAGACGGGTGTGTTAGGGGTGCTGTGGGATTAAGTTTTCACCCTTCCCTAACCATAACCGACTCCCGAATCCGATTTGGTTCCGAAGACCATTTTCTAAAAAGGTTTTCCAATTTTTCCTAAATTTAAATAAAATTGGTGGCGACTCCATATTTTTAATCATTTTAAAATCACGCGAGTTTGCTATTTCCCGCCGCGATCCCGGTCGCGACAAACAACAATTACGATAATGTCCTAATTATCATCATCATCATCCAAGTATTCAAAACAATTGTCATAGCCAATATTCCTCAATTAATATATCACACAGATATAAATGTTCAGATTATGCATGTACACAAGACTCGATTTCCTACTCCATGGAGCTAAAACTCAGGTTGGAGAAATGATCGAAAAGACCTGCCGGTACCACGTGCCTCAGACCACGTGCTTTAATTCTCATTTCAATTTTTGCACATCTAGCACATACACGACAGTCTTTATCAGATCTTGATTATGAATAGTGTCTCGGTCAGGATCATCAGTGTGTTGCATCGATCTAACCTATGGGAAGAAGCGCGACCAACCACCTGTGTAAGCAACCCGCACCCCGATGCCCCCAAGGTCAACAAGTGACCTACACTACGCATATCGCACCCACTCAAGAGGTGTGTTTCTCCTGGGCACTCAGCCATATCCAGTCCTCATCGGACCATTCCAATGCATGTATAATGCACCAAGTTCAATCACAGACAAATATGTCATTCTCTCACAAGCAGTGTATGGACACCTGGTTCAACAGTAATCATACCGTACTTTCAATAATAAAATCATTTTATCATGTTTTCATAGTTATAAAACCTTTGTTGACGTGTTTTCACAAAATTGCACAACATTCCCGTTACGTTTTCACAATTCCACAACACTTCTGTTGCGTTTTTCAAAATACCGTAACACTTTTGTTACGTTTTTAAAATTCCAAAACATTTTTATTACGTTTTCACAATACCGTAACATTACTGTTACGTTTACAAAATTTCGTAATATTTCTGTTACGTTTTCAAAATACTGCAACTCTTCTGTTGCACTTTTAAACCACGTACAATTTTTTTAACATTTTTTCTCAATCGCGTAAAATATACGTTTCTCAAATCGCAAAGTATTTTTCTATTGTTTCAAAATCGCGTAACTTAAAAATCATTCTTTTACGTCACGTAAATCATTTTCTATCATTCTCAAAATATTTAAAACCCTTTTTAAATCACATAATGATTTTTCCTCTATTTTCACAATCACGTAAAAATAATTCATCACTTTTCCATTACGTAGTGATTTTTCAATAGTAATTCAAATTACATAAAATATTTAAACGTAATTCAAATCGCGTAGAAATATTTTAACGTATTTAAAATCGCGTAGAAATATTTTACTGTATTTCCAAACACTTAGAAATATTTTACTGTATTTCAAACCATGTACTTTAAAATTTTGTTTTTAAGATACGTAAATAATTTTTCACCACAATTTCATTACAGAAAATATTTCTTGACCTTTAAAAATTCCTTTTCAACTTTTCCCAAAATAATATAACTTTATACTTTATTTAATATATTTTCTTACTCAAGAAAATCTTTTTTCCATTTTTCTTTACTCAAAAAAAATCCTTTTCCAAAATATAATTCATAAAATCACTTTTCCATTGATATAAATCATTGTTTCAAAACTTAACATTTTCTAACGTATTTCAAAACTTAAAAATAAGTTATACGTTAGTAATTTTCAAAACACCATTATATTCTCCATTTTTCCCAAATAAATTCTAAAATCAATTCTCTTCAAAACAAATTAAGATTCAAGCCCTTGCAACTTTTCTTTTTCATTTTCTTATGAAAGTTCATTTCTCAAGTGATAAAAAAACTTTGATTCCCTTTCCAAGATCCTTATACTAAAACATTTTGTTCAAACATTTTGTTTCCATTTTAAAATTACTTTGTTTCATAAAAACCAAAATTATTCCAACTTCCAAAAATCGTAGAGTCTTTGGCCATTGAAGCCATCAAATATTTTCCTCCTAAATTGATATGGTTTTACACAAACAAAACCATTAAAAATTCTTTATTTTCAAAATCGAAATACCAATGGTCATAAAAACCAAACCCATTTGTTCAAATTCATTTTTACTTTCCTTACTAATCCTTTTTCACTTTCTTTGCAAATCCTTAAAATTATCATTGCTATTTTCATTTAAATCTCATGTTTAGTAAAACACTTAGAAACTTTTTACACAAAATAAATCAATAAAAATCCTTCTAAAACCATATTCATATACTCTTTGAAAAATAAATTCTTTGTTTATTTTTCTTACTTTTCTAAACATCTATTTTCATTATTCAAGAAAATATTAATTTTGTGAACACCTATCTTGAGGTGTCTTGTTCGAAATCCACCATGTTCTAAGTACTCAAAAATCAATTCTTTTGTTCTTGAAAATTTTCAACATGAACCCTAATCAAGGGCATCAAAACCATAGCTCTCCCTTGGCTATTGGAGCCAAAAATCAATTTCCTTTCCACCATCAAGTCATGGCATATACATATATATTTCATCATAAATAATATAAGCATACTATCAAAACCATAAAAGCATGTATAGCATATCAAGCATATCATCAAAGCTATAAAATCATGCAAAGCATATCAAGCATAGAAAATTAATCAAAGCTCATAAACACCCACAAATTAATTACATGACCATGGATATGAATCCTCACATGGATTCCACATCCATCAAATAAAATACCATCTCTCACCACCATGCTTGGTTGGTGAGATGGATCTCCCTCTTACCTCTTGAAGATCCTCCAAAGCTTCTTGATTTGTTTCTTTTTCCAAGTCCTTCACCACCAAGGGCTTCTCAAATACAAAACAAAACACAAGTTAATTAACATATCAAGCTTGATTAAGAGGAACCATGGATCAAACATGGTTTAGATCATGAAAAGAGAGAAGAAAAATGAAGTTTCCTTATACTTCACCTCAAAAACCCAATAACTTTGATCTTGAAGAAACTCCTTGAAGATGAATGATTTAGAGAAAATCTCCAACATGAAAGTTGCTTAGAACATCATGTAGATTCAAGATCTATGGTTGGATGAAATTAAAAGAGATTGGATGGTGGTTTTGAGTGTCTTGACCGAATGGTTTCTCTTGAAGAACAAAGATGAAATTTTTTATTTTTGATAGAAACTTGAAGCTTGAATTTGAAGATCAAGATGAATGATTTTGGAAAAACTCATAACTAGAGATGTTCTTAGAATGATGTTTAGGTTTAGAAAATCAAGTTGGATGAAATTAAAAAGTGATGGAAGGTGTTGTATGGGTCATGGCCGTGAGCTAGCTTGGAGGAGAAGGAGAGAAATTATTTTGAAGAGCTTGCTTGAAGGAAATGGTCAAGAATAATCAATAAGTGACCAAGACTACTATTAATGGTCTTCAACTTTGCTTTAGTTTCCAAAAGCAGCACCAAACGTAGCCCCCCTTCCAATGCATTCTCCTTGAATACAAATTGATCAATAATGATCAATAATATTACACCATTGACCAAAACTACTAATAATGACATAAAGCAATTGATAATGGTCATAAAGCTCTTTTTCTTTGTCTTCTAAACAAGCCAAAACCGTCCCCTTCATCTTCATAATGCATTCAAGTAGTTGTCTTCATTATTTGCCACCCTTTGAAGCATTTCTAGCCATTGATTAATTCAATGGTTAGGATTTAGGTAGATTTTTAATTTTAGAAGACTAAATCTAAAGCCATTGGATTTTTCTCCTTTAAATTCTAGCCCTTAGATGTGTCTCCAAAATTAAGGGTCAAGATTGCTTCTTCAAACTTTAAATCCAAGGGTCCTAATTAGTCTTTCTACTTTAGAAGACCAAATCTCCACCATTGATTGATTCTTCATCCAATGGTCATAAATGGTCTTTGTTACTTTTTAAGATTAAATCTCCACCCTTGATTTAATCTAAATCCAATGGTTATAAATGGTCTTTGTCATTTTTCAAGACCAATTCTACACCTTTGATTACATCTATGGTTGATATCAAAGCCTTCCTAACTAAGCTTATTCTCACACCATTGATTAAATCAATGGTTATTATCAAGCGCTTCTTTATTAAGTTTGTTTTTTAACCTTTGATTAAATCAATGGTTAATATTCAAACTAAGTATTCTCATCCAAGGGTATAAATTAAGTCAAGCTCTCTTTGTTGACTACGCAAAGTATAATATTTATTCTTGTATCCTACAAATAATATTTTCTTGTATTTTTATCATCCGATAATTAAATACAGTACAAAACACAGTACAATAAAATTTTCTAAAACTGTTTCCGGATTCAGGTTTAGTAAGATCTCCTGTCTCCGTCTAAACAGTACAAATTTTTCTATGCGTAAAATTTTTTTTCACTTTGTGGGACCCACCTGGGCCCATGTATGGCCACCTGGGCCCACATACCCCTTGCGGGGCTCACAGACAGGAAAAAATTTCAAAATCATCCATAAAATTATAAAAATTATAAAATGCACAAATATCAAATCAGATTACGTAAATTAATTACCTAATGGTAAAAATTAAATTATGTAAAGTTTTCCTCGGCCCAAAAATTTTTATTTTCTAGACACGGAGTAAATCACTCAAAACAATCAAATACGCTGACAGAATAAACAAAATAATTTTACAGTGCACAGAAATTACTAAACAGTAAAATTCTGCTAACTATCAAAATTATTGTTTAAGAGATAGGAAATTTTGGGATGTTACATATCCATTGAAGCAGGAAATTCATTCATCTTCATAGGTAGCACTCCTCGCTTTAGCTCTACCCTCAATCCTTCCTCAAACTTACGGTATTTCTATGCCTCATCGGGTTGAATTTGAAAGTACCTTAAGAACTGTGACAAACTCTTAAACTTTGCTGCATACTCACCAACAGTTATGTTACCCCGACGTAAACCAAGAAATTCCATCTCTTGGGCATGTCGGGCACTGGCAGGGAAGTACTTCTCCAGAAATACTTCACTAAACACCTCCCAAGTAATTTTAGTTCCTTCAGCTTGTAATAATCGGCGGGTTCCTCTCCACCAATTTTCACCATCACCTCTCAACATAAAAGTAGCATATGTCACCTTCCAATTATTGGCGCACCACATTCCTTCAAATACTCTTTCCAAGTCTTTTATCCACAGACTCGCCCTCTCAGGGTCAAACTTGCCTCTAAACTACGGTGAGTTATTACGCCTAAACTCAGACAAATTTAGAGCATCAGCAGTCATATCTTGTTGTTGAGTTACTTGTTGATTTTGTTGGGTAATGACCTCCGTCATTCGCTGCATGGCCTCAGCAGCTGCAGTCATTGGGTCCACATTACGATCCACGTTCGCACGCGTTCTTCTTTCGCCAGACATCTCTTTATTCAATCATAACAAAACAAAGTTAGATATATCTTTTCGGAAATAAATCACAGAGAATCATACAACACAAGCAAAAACAGACCCAACCACAACCCCAAAAGACTCTAACTTGGGCTCTGATACCAACTAATGTAACACCCTTGTGGGGATGTCACATTTCTGATGCAATAAAATAAAACCTTACCTAAGTTATAAAAACGTTTGGTACATAATTAATATGAGTTGTAAAATCTTTCTTTTTATACAGAATAACATTAGATAAAATAAAACCAAGCATAAAATAACACAAACTATTCTCACACCATAATATACATATGATTTTGTCTTAAGTTGTACAAATAATTTACAACTACAAATATTTAATAAAGCAGTAAAAAGTCAGTACAGTACTAAAACATAAAGTGCCCAAGTGCACATTAAAGATTCCTAACCCTTTGAAGGATCATCCTCGGATGGATCATCGGATGACAGGAATCTAGGATGTCTTGCAGCCCTACGGACAGGAGTCCGTGCTGTCGATACACTACTGATCTCACTGGGTGCATGAAAACGCCCTCCCCAGTAACGTCTCAGTGTCAAAGGCATCTCAAGATGTAAATACAGAGTAGTAGTAAAAATTAGTGCTCCATCAAACTTTTTGCGTAGGGTCACAGTCAGATGCCCCACATAGACCACTGATCCTCTGTCTTCACGCAGTCACCAGGCCTCAGAGCCTCCGTGAAAATCGAGTCTCATAAAACCAAAGAAATTAGGTACCGCCATCACCACAAGATCAGTCCAAATGATATGGGTGATCTAACGGTTCACCCTCCTCAAACTGGTCACTCGGTTGCTGCTCCTCAGGATACTGAATGTCTAGAGTCTGTTCCTCTTCCTCTTCCTCAAACTCTTTACAGAATATAAATAATAATATAAAAAAATACATACACAGAGGTGAGACGATCTACATCATTACCAGCATGGCAATAAAGAAAACGACAATACAAACAGATATCACAGTTTAACACAATAACGCATACCATAATGTCATATATAATATCTCAAGTTAACATATCATACATAATGTCACAAGTTACAGCAAACAATCCAATTTAAGATGCAGACCATAAATGCAAATGCACACCGACTCGTTCCTACTCTATGGAGCTAAACATAGACATAAGAGAGAATGACCCGGAAGAACAATCAGTACCTCAGGCTGCCCAACCAAACTATTACGCTGTCAAATGTCGTGTAAATAACCCACAGTCCAAGCATTGTGTAAGTAGTACACAGTCAAATACGTCGTGCACCACAGGCATTGTACTAGACAGTCTCCCTAAAATCTTGATTAAGAATAGTGTTTGTTGAGATCATTAGTGTCTTGCCCATTACCACGGCTCAAATGAGCTACCAACTGTCTACATGTGGAATCCTTAGCACATTAACGCCTCCAAGATTCACTACATGAACCACACTATGCCTATCACACCCACAACACGGTGTAATTCATCTCGTCAATCAATTTGCTAATTTTAACCAAATTGACATAACTCTCAATGCATGAATAAGAACCACAATTACAAAAATACCCTCAGTCTCAATATGTCTCCATATTTACAAAAATACCCTCAGTCTCAATATCTCTAAATATAGTACGTCTCCACTTGACAGTACTATACCTCAACATGTCCGGGTCCACCACTTTGGCTCGACAGTAAAACTCACTGTTCCATTTAATCATGTAGAAATTTTATCACATTTTCACAATCGCGTCACTTTTACAAACGTTTTTAAATCGCATAAATATATTTTAACGTTTTTAAAATCGCGTAACGTTTTTAAATCGTTTTCTCAATCGCGTAAGATTTTTAAATCGTTTTCTCAATCGCGTAAGGATTTTAAATCGTTTTCTCAATCGCGTAACTTAAAAGTTACTGTTTTAAATGCGCGTAAGCTATTTCTAGTATTTTTCAACTACGTATAATATTTTCCATACGTTATAATTATATTATAAAACTCTCTCCATTATTTGTCCATTTTTAATTAATTTAAACAACATTTTGTGTAGAAAATTCATTAAATGATATTTCCTACGTCATTCTAAAAAAATCCTTTGCCTAAGTTATAACCCTTATTTACACTTTGAAAACTCAATAACGTTTTTTTTCAAAACCTAACGGTAAGTTCTACGTTAATCTTTTTCAAAGGTTCACTTTATTTCTTATTTATACTTATTTCTTCTAGTTTGGTTTTCTAAAAAAACTAACTTCTTTCAATTTATTCTCCAAAAATCTATTGTAAATGAATTCCTTTTTAAATTAGCTACTTGATCTGTATTGGGAAATAATTTTGAAAATCAAATATACAAAATGTAGCATTTTGGCCGAATTTAACAAAATCATTGCAATTGATCTTTAAATCGTTTTCCATCTTCTAAATCCTTTTGAAATTAATTAATTTACCTAAATCCATTAAGTCATTCTTTTGGAAAATGGTTGAGAACATTTTGGTTCTCTTTTTTCTTAGTGAAGTCGTGAGCTTCTTTTGTGTTCTTTGGAACACTCATGTAATCCTTCACATATTGTTCACATCCTACATTAACAATCATACATCTATAGACACATGCAATATATTTGAAAGTTATAAACATGCATACAAACAAAATCAACCACAAATAAGAAAAGCATTTAAACAACCAAGTGAATGAATCCTTATGGATTCTTCACCATAAATACAACCACTTTCTCATCACCACACATGGTTGATGAGATCAAATCTCCCTCTTACCTTAAAGGAAGACAATTTCTTCTACTCTCCTCCTATGGTTTTCGTGTGACCTCCAAGAGAAACTTAACATGCTTAAACAAATTTTTTAAGAGTCATAACTATAGGAGAAAAATATAAACCATAGATCAATCATGGCTTAGAACCTAAGAAATCAAGTTAGAAGTAAGAAACAAGAATCTTCACCTTGTAGCAAAAATCTCCAAAGTGATTTTCCAAGCTCAAGATGAATTTTTTTGAAAGAACTCTCAACTAGAGATGTTCTTAGAATGGTGTTTGGATTTGAGAAGTTGGGTTAGATGAAAATTTAGAAGGGTGGAAGTAGGGTATATGGGTGGAGGCTGTGAGCTCTCAAAGAGTGTCAACGGTGTTTTTAGAGTTTTTGGGAAGAAAGAGAAGTAAGCTTTTCAAGTGATAGGATATGAAGATGAAGAATGAAATGAACTTGGTCTCCTAACCTAGCTTATGGTTGTGAGCTTCATCAAGGGAGGTGGCCACTTTGTTTGACTTCTCCTAACTCCTAACAACCTTAGATGTAATCAATGGATGATATCCAAGCTTGGTCACTACTCTTGAACCTTCTAGGACATGCCATAACTGAATGGCCTAAAGAGAAACAAACTAGGTTTTGGTTCATTTGGTTTCCTAGTTAGGTTTAGGCAAACTTAGTTAGGCTTCTTAGTTATTTAGTTAGTCATTTAGTTAGCTAGGATGACTAACCATCTCCTAGATTCCTCTAGAACCTTCTCTAACTAAAACCTAAATAGATAGCTAACTAGGTTTCCTTCACTTAGTTACTAAACAAGCTTCCTATGTTAACTTAGTTAGGTTTAAGCTAACTTGGTTAAGCTTTCTAGTTGAATCTTAACAAGTCCAACCACTTTTGTGGACTTGATTTCTATTGGTCCAAAATTTTCAAGCCACTATTGTTGACTAGCTCTCATTGGCTTAGGATTTAATCTAGCCAGAAACGTTGACTGGTTCACTAAACGTGGGTCCCACAGACTTTTTCGGGTCCATGGTCATTTTAGAGCAGATTTCTACTTTTTTTTTGCGACAAGAGTCTTGTCAAATAAAATAATATTATAATAATATAAAATTATTTTATTGTACAGTTAAATTCTAAAAATTAAAAGATTAATACACGTATCATTCAGAATTGGGTTTAGTAAGATCTCCCAGCTTCGAATAATTAAAATAAGATTTTTCCGACTAGAAAATTATTATTTCCTAGATTCGGAGCAAATCACACACAATAATCAAATACAATCACGAAATAGTCATTCATTTTATAATTCATAGAAAACATAAAATAGTACACTTAGGACAAAATCGTCATTTATCCAAAAGTTGGGGTGTTACAGGGGAAAGTACTGAGGCCGGTTGGTCTAAATGCTCATGACTCACTGCACCGGTTGGGAATCTGGCCGACAGATCCGGGCTATGACGATTGCAAGATCTATGCCCTCAACTGGCTCCCACTAGCAAAAAGCCGCATAATCACGTAAGAGCGGGGGCTCAGGCAATCCTAAAGCAACTCAGATAGCAACGACAGAGTAGGGTACATTACACCCCCAAATGCGCACAATAGTAGTTCCCTTGGTAGCATGGAGGGCGTTCACATAGAATTCGTGAACGATAGGTAGAACAACTGAATCCTCAGGATGCTAAGCAAACTGGCTCCAGGGTGGATCGCCCAGGAGAAGGAGAATCCCCTATCTGCTATAATGGTCCTGGTGACCGTGACCCTATATATCTGAGCCGCATTAGCTGAGATAAAAATCCTCCTATCAAAATTAGGAGGCAGGGGAGAAGGCTCCCTACGCTGACGATTGCTCTCTCCTCGCTGACGTTTAGGACCCATGGTACCTGTCAAAAGAAAACATATTCTATTAGAATTGAATTGATAAGATAAAAAAAACTATAAAAAGAATCAATTCTGCAAAATTTGGGACCATGCGCCGCGACATTCCTCACAGCGTCGCGTGACGAGCGCCGAACTCAGTCAAAATTATAACCGAAGTTATTACCTAAGCTTGTAGCACAGTGACAACACCGGATCGTCTCCTCAAGGATCGGATGCAATTTAATCAAATCAAGTGAAAGTTAGCAAAGGGGGTTTGACATTAAGATTGTACTTAACAAAATTAACGAAAGAAATGACAATTAAAGAGTAGTCAATTTAGAAACCTATCCAAGATTGGGTGGATTCAATCATAGACCCTTCATAGAACACTTGAAGCGCAATTGAATTGTTAATTTGGATCTAACCGAGATCTCTGCATCAAATCCAGAATTCATACTAGACGATCGTCTAGAATTCAATTAACAAGTGATAAACACAAATCCGCAATCGCACCATTCATGAAAATCTATGTTAATTTCAAGCACCGAATTCAATTAACTTAGGCACAAATCAGTAACCTAACCTCTTCAATTCTGTGATTAATTTAGATCAATCAGTTCTAAGTTTCATCACAAATCTCAATCTTCAATTCTGTGATTAATTTAGATCAATCAGTTCTAAGTTTCATCACACATCTCAATCTTAAACCAAGATCAATCAGATCAACATAAATAGAATCACCATTCATGCATTCAAGATCAAGAAGAAGAAGAAAGAAGAAGAAAAGAGGAATTCAATTACAAATCAAATACAATGCATAACCAAGGTCTCAAGAATCCAAACCACAATCTCTTCAAGAGTTCTAAATTGACCCAAAGTAGCTTAGCCCTCCATTACCATGAAGGGGAGCATCAAAATATACAAAACTATGAGAAACTATGAAGAAACAAGAAGAAACTTAGAGAGAAATGAAGGAGAATTTACATGTTGTTCATGATAAATGGTGCCTTTTATGGAAGTCTAAGGTAACAAAATGACAAAGGGAAGTGGGTGGATGAGTGGAGTGTTTGAGTGGATGGATTAGTGGGTTAGTTTAGTGGATTGGTTTAGTGGATGAGTGAGTGGAATGGTTGAGTGGTTGAATTAGTGAAAAATGCCAAAGGACTTTTGGTGAGTGGGAAATTATGGACATGAATGGGTGAGTGGATGGATGAGTGGATGGATTAGTGGATGAGTGAGTGGAGTGGTTAAGTGGTTGGATTAGTGTATGAGTGGATGAGTGGGTGAGTTAGTGGATGAGTGGATGAGTGGATGAGTGGATTAGTGGATGGATGAGTGGATGGTTGAGGACGAAAATTTCGTGTCTGACTTGGAAGCCAAAAACGACCCACTATACTTCAGAATCACGAAAAGTGTTCTTCATTAAAGTTGTAGATCCTTGTCTTGGCTATAAAATGGATAGCTGGTTCGTCCAATGTGGCTTCCTTAAGCCCAAGATATGTCCCAAATACCGTAGGTTGCTCAAACCCAACTTCAGCACCTCTGTTCCGACTTGCAAGCTCAAAATGACCTACTAGACTTCTTTTTCTCAAAATGTGTTCTTCATGAAAGTTGTTTATTTGGATCTTGACTATCCAATGTCAAAATTTCAGCCCATCTCCATTATTACATCTTGAGATATGATTTTTTGAGTGCACACTGTTCGGATTCTACTGACAGAACCCGTATTCTGACTTCCATGTCAACTTAGGTCCCATAGACATCTGAATCAGACTTCGAGCTCTTCATCAAAGTTGTAGAGCTTCCTCTTAGCTTTCCTACAAGGTAAAATTCATGTTCATCAGATATTACGAACTCAAGTTATGGCCAAAATACAGAAACAGTGTCAAATCTCAATAATGCTGGAAATATTCAATTAGGACCAATTTGAGCTCAAACTCACAAAATCATACCAAACTCAATCAATTAAGAATATGGAGAGTGTAAATGACTAAACATAAGGGTTTCTTAATGAATAAAATATGTGATTATCAAATTCCCCCACACTTAGCTTTTTGCACTCCTGGGCAAAACTCAAGACCAAAATTTTACAATCAAGAAGAACAACCAAAGGTTCAAGGGATCAAAACATTCATGAGTTAACAATTCTCCACATCTCAAACTAACAAGCAAGGTATCTTCAACATGAATCGAGAATGATAGATCTTCACAAGATTCCCTCTCAATCTCTCAAGTGTTTAAAGGGTAGGTATTTCACTCAATTCAACCCATGAAAATTGCACTACCATAAGCTTGCTTATCTTCTACTTCTCCACTACTCAAAACACATGCACACACAAATCATGAGGACTTTATTCAAGGTTGTAGTGAGGTCAAGGTAACAGGAGAGGATAAAATGGATATGAGAAGATAAATACTAAAGAAAATAAAAGAAAATGAGAGCTGAGTTCAAATAACAAACATAAAAGTTCATCCCAACTCTAGTGTATATCCCTTTACATATTCATTTCCCAAACCTTTTTTTTTTAAACACTTGGTTTTTTTTTTCTCTTTTTTTTTTTCTTTTTTTTTCCTTTTTCTTTTATATATATGAACATAACTATATACATACATTTTTTTTTCTTTTTGGGCACTCTTTTCTTTTTCAACAACTATTTTGTACACACACCCCACACTTGTTCAAAAACTCATCCATTAACCAAGCTAATGTTCTTTTATTCCCTAAGGTAAAGTAAGAACACGATTTCTCATTTAAGGCACATAATGAGCTAGAAACAAGGAATGGTCAAATAAGCTCAAAGGGGTTAAGCAAAGGAAAATATACAAGGTTGGCAAGAATCAGAGAATTTTCAAGAAGTCAAAAGAGTGCTTGATATCATATTGAAAACAAGGTTGGCTATTTGGTTAAACTAGCTAATTAAGAAAGAGGGCCTCAATCATGTTCATGCATGCAAGTGAAATGTAGCCTAAAAAAAGAATCAAAGCAAGTTCTAGAGTGGTCATTAACATGAGTGAAAATCACACAAGAAAGAAGAGAATGGCATAAATGTTAAATCCATCCATTAGGCTCAAAATCTCACAAGGTATGCATCCATCAAACTCAATTCATCAATTCAATCATCCATCTCCAAGCATATCAGTTCAAGAAGGGAGAAAAGTTATTCAATCATGCAATGAACCCTTTCTTTTTTTTTTTTTAACAAAAAAGAAACTTGCTAAAATCTCTCCCCCACACTTAATATAGACATTGTCCTCAATGTGAAAGTGATAAATAAAACGGAAAGAAAAGAGCAACACAACCTGATGAGGAGTGAATCAACGCCAAGCAGAAAAGAAGCACACTGTCAGTTACGCATCAGACCCTGTATGTACAGTTTCCATGGCGTATCTTTATACTGCGCGTCATGAGTGCAGTAGACATCACGTCCTTTTTTTTTTTTTTTGAAATTGTTAGAAAAACTTGATGAAAGATGAGTGTGTACTTACTTAAGATTGGGATGGAGGTAGTCTGCTCTTTCGACTTTGTGCCAAAGCATTGTTGACCAGTATTCGATCTATTCAAGACCAGCGTAACATAGGGCTCCCAAAAGGGACAAGTGGCCATAATACGACTGGCTGCCTCACATGTGGAATACAATCTACCTTCTTTGTTTTTCAATTAAGAAGGTTGGATCAGGATGCATGCATTTCCCCATTCACGGTGTGTGTTACCAAAGCCAACCCTAAAGAAGTATACATTTTTTTTTTTTTTTTTTTTTTTTGTTTTTTTTTTTTTTTGTTTTTTGTTTTTAGAGATGACATGAAGAAGAAGAAGATGATGATATGTACAGATTGTTTGTGGATATGGCTCACATCTGCCTCTGGTTTAACGTCCAGTAACGGCTTAAACATCTTCTATGAGTCGAGAATAAGCTTCCCATCCAATTTTCTTATAAATTGGCAAACAGGGTCTTTTAGAGTCAGATTCCCAAGACTGTAGCGTTTTTCTTCATCCTTAAAGAGATTCCACAAATTAAGAATTTCACCCTGCATCAATCCATAAGAACGCGTCTCAAGAGTCAATAAGATATCATCTAATGACTCCTTACTCAGTCCATTCTTAATGAAGGATTTATTTGCGAAAATCATCCCCAAAGAACGACATTGTCTGTTACAATTCCATCGTCCACATTTGTGAAGACTTGTAACCTTTTTGCTCTTCTCCTTTTAGAATATGAACTTCTTCCAAGACCAGGGCATATATGAGTCAAATGAAATTGAGGACTCACTGTTAATCGGACCTTCGCTTCAATTATCCAGCGTACATCTTCTGGCATACCTTTGTGCATTAACAGTCTCAATCTTTCACATCGAACTTTGTAGATTTTTCTCAGAGCATTTTAAGGAAGAGAAGGAAAATATTTTCTCAGGTTTGAAAGAATGACATCCATTTTGAAGGAGAAGAAGGATTCAGTTATTTTGGGAAACTGAAAAATAAACCGACTTGAGAGTCACGGAGTACCGTATCCGCCACTTAACCGGCAACACAAAGAACTCAAGAACTTGGTTTTCTAGGAATGGTTGAGTCTTTGTCCATTAACTTTAAGCGCATTACCATTCCTAGGATCCTCAATATCTTCGGCCCCAGAGGATACACGTGTTTGACAGCAAAAGAACCGCGCCACCTAGATCTCAATTTTTCAAGGAGTAGGTGCAGATGATAATCTCAAAGCAGAACCTTTTTGACCAATTTCCGCAACTTTTGCAAAAGGTGTAACAGACCTTGAATAAAGTGGGTCAATAAAATCCATACTGCAAGATTTTCATTTGTTGTTGTCGTTGAAGAAAAAGTGACCTCCACTTGCTTCCGAGTGACAAAATTGAATGGCACTACCTTCCTCATTGTCGAGCATACAACTGCTTTGTTTTTCTTTTCTTTTCTTTTCTTTTCTTTTCTTTTCTTTTCTTTTTTTTTTTTTTTTTTTTTTTTTTTTTTTTTTTTTATTCATAATGCGGATGGAGAAGGTTCATCACCTCCACTTCGCATTCTCTGAAAGTTCATGATATCTTGTTTGAGGCGGTGTCCATTTACGATGAAAGCTTTGGCAGTGACCTCACTTTTAATCTGAACAGCACTAGAAGGAAAAACCTTAGTAACAATAAATGGTCCATCCCATCTAGACCTTAATTTGCCAGGCATGAATCGGAGGCGGGAGTTATAGAGGAGAACTTTTGACCAATCTCAAATGTTTTCCTCAGAATCAACTTATCATGGAAGGCTTTGGTCTTCTCCTTATAAAGTTTGGAACTTTCATAAGCCTCCAAGCGGATCTCCTCCAATTGCTGCAGCTGCAGCTTCCTTTCCATACCTGCTTGATCTAGGTCCAAGTTGCACCTTTTCACTGCCCAGAATGCATGATGCTCAATTTCCACCGGTAGGTGGCAGGCTTTTCCAAAAACAATCCGATACGGAGACATCCCGATTGGTGTCTTATAAGCAGTCCGGTAAGCCCATAAAGCATCCTCAAGCCTCTTGCTCCAGTCCTTTCTGTTAGGTTGAACTGCCTGTCTTCGGAGTATCCGCTTGATCTCCCTGTTGGAAATCTCGGCTTGCCCATTAGTTTGGGGATGGTAAGGTGTAGAAACTCTGTGCAAGACCCCATACTTTTTCATCAAAGCTTCCATGCTTCGATTACAAAAATGTGAACCCTGATCACTGATGATGGCCTTTGGAACTCCAAACCTGCAGAAAATATGTGATCTAACAAAATCCACAACAACTTTGGAATCATCAGTCCGAGTAGCTTTCACCTCCACCCACTTGGATACATAATCAACAGCTAGCAAAATGTAAACAAAACCAAAAGAAACAAGAAAGGGTCCCATAAAATCAATACCCCATACATCAAAAATCTCACAGAACAATAAGGATTTCTGGGGCATCTCATTCCTTCGAGAAGTGTTTCCTGTTTTTTGGCATTGATCACAAGATTTACAAAACACATATGCATCATGAAATAGAGTGGGCCAATATAATCCAGATTCCAAAACTTTCCTAGCAGTCCTTTGGGGACCAAAATGACCGCCACATGCAAGTGTATGACAAAAGCTAAGAATAGAATGGAATTCATTATCAGGCACACATCTCCTAATGACTTGGTCACTACAAAATTTCCACAGATAAGGGTCATCCCACACATAATATTTTGACTCACTTTTCAATTTATCAATCTGAGCCCTAATAAAATGTGCAGGGAAAACACCAGCAACTAAGAAATTTATCAAATCAGCAAACCAAGGAGTGTTACCTTGCAGCTTGAAAAGCTGCTCATCAGGGAAGACATCATGGATAGGTAAAGTATCTGCCTCCTTTTCAAAACGACTTAGGTGATCAGCCACTAAATTCTCCGCTCCACTTTTATCACGGATTTCAATATCGAACTCTTGGAGGAGCAAAATCCACCTAATCAATCTAGGCTTTGCATCAAGCTTCTTCAGGAGAAACT
Source organism: Ormosia emarginata (assembly GCA_029884605.1). Lineage (NCBI taxonomy): Eukaryota > Viridiplantae > Streptophyta > Magnoliopsida > Fabales > Fabaceae > Ormosia > Ormosia emarginata. The sequence goes on from JAQQTP010000045.1 coordinate 1,124,758, forward strand.
TCAGAGCTGTATGATCTGAAAACACAACCACTCTAGAACCATGCAAATATGATCGAAATTTGTCTAAAGCAAAAACAATTGCTAAAAGTTCCTTTTCAGTGGTGGTGTAGTTGACTTGTGCAGGATCTAAAGTTCTTGAAGCATAAGAGATGACATGAGATATTTTACCGACCCTTTGTGCAAGAACAGCTCCCAAAGCATAATTAGAGGCATCACACATGAGCTCAAATGGAAGTGTTCAATCTGGGTGGCTGGATGATAGGTGTGTCTTGGTCAATGCTTGCTTCAAGTGATTGAAGGCATCCTTGCATTTCTCGGTCAAAATGGAACTCCACTTCTTTTTGTAGCAAGTTGGATAGTGGAAGAGCAATTTTGCTGAAATCTTTTATGAACCGCCTATAGAAACCTGCATGACCAAGGAAAGAGCGAACCTCCCGCACGCATGTGGGGTAAGATAAGCATGAAATAACATTTATTTTTGCAGGATCTACCTCGATACCCTTGCTAGATATTACATGTCCTAAAACTATACCTTGTTCTACCATGAAATGACATTTCTCAAAATTCGAACAAGGTTAGTTTCAATGCATCTATGTAAAACCCGAGCGACTATCCAAGCATGCATCAAAGGAAGAACCATAGACAAGTAAAATCATCCATAAACACATCCATGCAATTCTCTAAAAAGTCGAAAAGATACTTACCATACACCTTTGAAAGGTGCCCGGAGCATTGCACTGAGACCAAACGGCATCCTCCCGTATGCAAATGTGCCAAATGGACAAGTGAAAGTAGTCTTCTCTTGGTCTTACGGGGCTATATGAATCTGAAAATAACCCGAATATCCATCCGAAAACAATAATGTGACTTGCCGCCTAGCCTGTCCAACATCCGATCAATGAAAGGTAGCGGAAAATGATCTTTTCTCGGTAGCCCTGGTTAAGCCGCCTATAATCAATGCAAACCCGCCAACCATTCCGAACTCTTGTGGGTAGAAGTTCGTTATTCTCATTCTCAACTACCGTGACCCCAGATTTCTTGGGAACAACCTGCGCACGGGGCTCACCCATTTCCGTACGATATGGGATAAATAATGCCACTTGAAGTAACTTGGTCACTTCCTTCTTCACCACATCTAGAATCAAGGGGTTCGGTCTCCTTTGGGGTTGCCTTACTTGGTTTCGTATCCTCTTCCAATAAAATCCTATGCATGCATGTGGAGGGACTAATACCGGGAAGATCCGCAAGTGTCCATCCGATGGCTTGCTTATTACGCCTCAAAACCTGCAGCAATTTTTCTTCTTGTTCAAAGTTGCGATTCTTAGCAACAATCATCTGGTAACTTCTCACCATCTCCTAAATATGCATATTTAAGATGGTCTGGCAAAGTCTTCAACTCTAAGGATGGAGGTTGTACAATGGAAGGCAGCAAGCTATTTGAAACAACTAATTCAGCAATATTAAATTCAGCACAGTTCTGACTTCTATTTTCACATGCGATATCATTCAAGTCAGCAGTTGCATCGTCACTCATACCAGCATAAATCTCAGCACATGCAGCACATGACTCAACATCACAAGCAACACATGTATCACAAGAAACAGAATCCAGAAATCTCAAGAATATCGTGGAATTCAAAGATATAAAAAAGATAAACATCATCAACCAAAGATCTCAATCACATCAATATGAAAAACGAATTCTCCTCTAGGGGATGTCTCATGGCATCAAAAATGTTAAACTGTACCAAATCATCGCCAAACTCCATAGAAAGGGTGCCAGCATGCACATCTATCTTGGTCTTGGCGGTCTTGAGGAATGGTCTGCCTAGAATTAATAGAGCATGGGTTGCTGAAGACTCATCTTCCATGTCCAAGACGTAGAAGTCCGCTGGAAAAATTAAATCATTCATCTGAACTAACACATCTTCTAGTACTCCTGCAGGATAAGCAGTGGTCCTATTTGCCAATTGAATCACTATACCAGTGGGTTGTAAAGTGCCAATGTTCAAGGACTGATAAATTGACATAGGCATGACATTAATCGAAGCACCCAAATCTAGCATTGCATGTTCAAATTTGGAGTTACCTATCGTGCAAGGAATTGTGAAAGTTCCAGGATCTTTGCATTTTTGTGGCATGCTTGGTAGAATCATTGCAGAAACATTTCTGCCCATGCTTATTTTCTCAGTACCCTTAAGTCTTCTCTTGTGAGTACACAACTCTTTGAGGAATTTGGCATACTTGGGAATCGCTTGATTGCATCAAGGAGGGGAATATTGATTTCCACCTTCCTGAATGTGTCCATGACTTCTCTTTCTATTTCTGTTTGCGCAGTATGCTTGGACTATGTGACTCTGTGTGGAAAAGGTAGTGGAATAGCCAGATTTGAATTCTCTGCACATTTCTTCTGTATCACATATTTTTGGACTGAGCTATCCACTTTCTTTTGTTTCTGGTCACCTTCTGGTTGATGCACTTGTAGTTCAGGTTGTGGTGGAGTAGGACCGTCAACTTCTCTACCACTTCTCAAGCTAATGGCACTTACATTGCCTCTTGGGTTGTTGACTGTTTGTGAAGGCAATTGGTTCGACCCTTGACTTTTCACTCACTCAGAGTGGTTGCCATCTGCCCAATTTGAGTTTGTAAATTCTGGATGGTGGCATTAACATTCTCGCTGAAACTGTTTCATCAAGTCTTCGAAAGGTGGCTCGGTGGAATGGTCACTTTGGAATAGTAGCCGGAGGGGCTTTCGTATGGGTGGCGGCGCAGTTGTGCTTGCCTAAATGCAGTGGTTGGTACTTGTTGCTAGGGCCCGTAGCTTGGTATCTAAACCGTGGTTCTTCTTTGTTGGTAGGCTGTTGTTGTTGACGAATTTCCATATCTCAAGTTGGGATGGTCCCTCCACTGGGTTATAGGTATTAGAAAATGGATCATATCCGGGTCGTTTCTTCGTGATTGCCGATATTGGGGTCTACCAGGAAAAATACCATTTCTTTGCAATGATTGTCTCGGAATAATAGAACCACCATCCCGAAGTGTAGGGCATGCATCGGTAGGATGAGATGAACAAGAGCAAATGTCACACACGATTGCAAAGCAATCGCATTGGTGCTTGTTGTGCCACACGTTAACCGCCTCACCAAAGAAGTTAATTCATCAAGTCCGTGTTCCATTCTCTCGTTGGTCTACATAAGACGATTGAATTTCATTGACTCCTCCTGGTTGAGGTAATAATTCGTGTGCCAAATTGTTGGGTGTTGGCTGCCATGTTTGCTATCAAATCTCTCGCGCTGCAGGGTTTTGTCTACTAAGGCTCCTCCGAGGCAAAGATCCACCATGCTTCGTCATTTGGCGCAAGCCTTCATAGAAATATTGAATTAAGAGTGATCGGTGATTTGGTGGTGGGGACACTCGAGCACGCTTCTTGAATCTTTCCCAATATTCATGCAAGGTCTCTCCTGTCATTTGTCTTATGCCACATATATCTTTTCTAATGGCAAAGCAGCCTCTAGAGGCGAGGGAAAAATTTCTCTAAGAACAACCGCTTCATGTCGGTCCAACTTGTTACCGAACCTGGTGAAAGATAAAATAACCAATCCTTGGTCAGATCAAGAAGTGAGAAAGGAAATGCCCTCACTTGATGTGCTCTTCTTCGAGATCCCATGTGGCTTCATGGTTGAACAAACCACATGGAACTCCTTTAGATGCTTATGGGGATCCTCACCGCAAAACCGTGAAACTTGGGCAACAAATGTATCAATCCAGATTTTAACTCAAAATCAAGCATCAAGATCCGGGTATTGAATACACAAAGACCGGTTAGTTATATCGGGAGCAAGAAGTTCCTTAAGAGTTCTATTTTGCATGTTATCGCCCATGGTTTGAGAATTATTCAAGATCTCAAGTTCACTCTCAATATTAAGATCAAATTCGGAAGCAATTCTTGCACTTAGCCTACGAGCTCTAATCAACCTATGCAAGGTTCTATCAATCTCGGGATCAAAGTCAACCAAGTTATCGAGCTCGAGACCTAGTCATGCATCACACAAAAACAAATAAATAAGCAAAATACACTAGACAATGGTTAAAAATGTTAGAAAAATTAATAAAAAGCAAAATTTAGTAAAAACACTTCAAATGAAAAGATTACACTTACTAATCCCTAACAACGGCGCCAAAATTTTGACGAGCCGAACTCAATCAAAATTATAACCGAAGTTATTACCTAAGCTTGTAGCACGTGACAACACCGGATCATCTCCTCAAGGATCGTAGATGCAATTTAATCAAATCAAGTGAAAGTTAGCAAAGGGGGTTTGACAGATTAAGATTGTACTTAACAAAATTAACGAAGAAATGACAATTAAAGAGTAGTCAATTTAGAAACCTATCCAAGATTGGGTGGATTCAATCATAGACCCTTCATAGAACACTTGAAGCGCAATTGAATTGTTAATTTGGATCTAACCGAGATCTCTGCATCAAATCCAAAATTCATACTAGACGATCGTCTAGAATTCAATTAACAAGTGATAAACACAAATCCGCAATCGCACCATTCATGAAAATCTATGTTAATTTCAAGTACCGAATTCAATTAACTTAGGCACAAATCAAGTAACCAAACCTCTTCAATTCGTGATTAATTTAGATCAATCAGTTCTAAGTTTCATCACAAATCTCAATCTTCATTTATGTGATTAATTTAGATCAATCAGTTCTAAGTTTCATCACAAATCTCAATCTTAAACCAAGATCAATTAGATCAACATAAATAGAATCACCATTCATGCATTCAAGATCAAGAAGAAGAAGAAAGAAGAAGAAAAGAGGAATTCAATTACAAATCAAATACAATGCATAACCAAGGTCTCAAGAATCTAAACCACAATCTCTTCAAGAGTTCTAAATTGACCCAAAGTAGCTTAGCCCTCCATTACCATGAAGGGGAGCATCAAAATATACAAAACTATGAGAAACTATGAAGAAACAAGAAGAAACTTAGAGAGAAATGAAGGAGAATTTACATGTTGTTCATGATAAATGGTGCCTTTATAGAAGTCTAAGGTAACAAAATGACAAAGGGAAGTGGGTGGATGAGTGGGTGAGTGAGTGGAGTGTTTGAGTGGATGGATTAGTGGGTTGGTTTAGTGGATTGGTTTAGTGGATGAGTGAGTGGAATGGTTGAGTGGTTGAATTAGTGAAAAATGCCAAAGGACTTTTGGTGAGTGGGAAATTATGGACATGAATGGGTGAGTGGATGGATGAGTGGATGGATTAGTGGATGAGTGGGTGGAGTGGTTAAGTGGTTGGATTAGTGTATGAGTGGATGAGTGGGTGAGTTAGTGGATGAGTGGATGAGTGGATGAGTGGATTAGTGGATGGATGAGTGGATGGTTGAGGACGAAAATTTCGTGTCTGACTTGGAAGCCAAAAACGACCCACTATACTTCAGAATCACGAAAAGTGTTCTTCATTAAAGTTGTAGATCCTTGTCTTGGCTATAAAATGGATAGCTGGTTCGTCCAATTTGGCTTCCTTAAGCCCAAGATATGTCCCAAATACCGTAGGTTGCTCAAACCCAACTTCAGCACCTCTGTTCCGACTTGCAAGCTCAAAATGACCTACTAGACTTCTTTTTATCAAAATGTGTTCTTCATGAAAGTTTTTTATTTGGATCTTGACTATCCAATGTCCAAATTTCAGCCCATCTCCATTATTACATCTTGAGATATGATTTTTTGAGTGCACACTGTTCGGATTCTACTGACAGAACCCATATTCTGACTTCCATGTCAACTTAGGTCCCTTAGACATCTGAATCAGACTTCGAGCTCTTCATCAAAGTTGTAGAGCTTCCTCTTAGCTTTCCTACAAGATAAAATTCATGTTCATCAGATATTAGGAACTCAAGTTATGGCTAAAATACAGAAATAGTGTCAAATCTCAATAATGCTGGAAATATTCAATTAGGACCAATTTGAGCTTAAACTCACAAAATCATACCAAACTCAATCAATTAAGAATATGGAGAGTGTAAATGACTAAACATAAGGGTTTCTTAATGAATAAAATATGTGATTATCATCGCGACAGTCAACAGATTCATGCACATGCCACCGTGTTATCACTCCAAACCGCGGCATTCAAAACGATATTCATCTAACACTATGGCATTATAGGTAAACGCCGCGACATTTAAACAAAATTCAACATCACACTACGGCGTTAAATATACACGCCGCGGTATTCTTCAAAATTAGTAACAACGCCACAACATTACATGATTACGCCGTGGCATTTAAACAAAATTAGGCTCAACATTGTGGTATTACATGTTAACACCGCGACGTTGGTACAAAAATCAACAGAAATGCAAATAATAACAAAAAAATACGTACAATAAATCAAAATAACTAAAATAACTTATACATACCTCATTAAAGATTGGAGAAATGAGGAAGAATGGGAGGGGAGGCAAGAAAACAGGAAGAAGAAGGCAGAGAATCACAAAGAAAACAGAGAAGTTTAGCAAAAATGTAAAAAAGGTAACCAACCGCCACGGCACATAAACCCACAGGCCACATAGCGCCGCGGGGTACATTGTGTAACGCTGCAACGTGCATTAATTGCATAGAATTAATTATTACTATTATTTATTATTTTTATTTTTATTTTCTTTTTTTTTGAACACACGCGCCGCGGCACTCTAGCCTATGGAATTTGGCTAATGCAACTCGGGCGCCGTGGCGTGACAAACACCATGCCGCGACGTGAGAGGCCAGCCTGTAAAATTCTGTAGAATTTTGCATTCTGCTGTTATTTTTGCACATTTCTAACCTTCAACACCTGCAAAACTTGCTCAAAATGTTAAAACACAGTTTGTACAACAAACACTTAATCAAACTATAAAATCAACATATTAACATATTAAAGACTTAAAACGCCTAACATTAAAAATTTGGGTTCCTTCCCAAAAAGGGCCTCATTTATAGTCCTGGTAGGACTTTCCAGACCTCATGTTGAAGCTGTCAAAGTGAGGGAGGTCTTCCCCCTTTGAATCTCTCCTCCATAGTAAGGTTTTAGGCACTGGCCATTAACCTTAAAGCTTGATGAACCATCCAGGGGAGCTATCTCTACTGCTCCATGAGGGAACACTCTCCTTATCTCAAAGGGTCCCGACCACCTAGATTTAAGCTTTCTGGGAAATAATTTAAGCCTAGAGTTGTAAAGGAGAACTTGTTGACCTTCTTCAAATCTCTTTTGCACGATCTTCTTGTCATGCCAGAATTTCACCTTCTCCTTATACAACTTTGTATTCTCATATGCTTGATGCCAAAATTCATCAAGCTCATTGAGTTGCAATAATCTCTTCTCCCCAGCACCTTGTAAGTTAAAGTTTAGTTGCTTGATTGCCCAGTATGCGTTATGTTCAAGCGCAACCGACAGATGACATGCCTTCCCAAATATTAGCTTATATGGGGACATATCAATGGGACTCTTATAGGCAGTTCTATAAGCCCACAATGCGTCATCTAGTCTTTTTGACCAGTCCTTTCTAGAAGGACATACTATTTTCTTCAAAATTCGCTTAATCTCGCGATTGGACACCTCTACCTGTCCACTTGTCTGCGGGTGATAAGCAGTGGCAATCCTCTGGGTTATCCCATACTTAGCAAGAAGAGCTTCAAAGGACTTGTTGCAAAAGTGGGACCTTCCATCACTTATAATAGCCCTAGGTGTTCCGAATCGGGTGAAGATGTGTTTCTTTAGGAAGCCTGCCACTACCTTTGCATCATTGGTAGGAAAAGCACATGCTTCCACCTATTTGGACACGTAGTCCACAGCCACGAGAATATACAGGTTTCCATAGGAGGGAATGAAGGGACCCTTGAAATCTCTGCCCCAGACGTCAAAGATCTCAACTTCTAAAATGAAATTTAGGGGCATCTCATTCCTTCTTGAGATATTACCTGACTTTTGACACCGCTCACATCTTGGCACAAAGAAATGTGCATCCTTAAAGAGAGATGGCCAATAAAAGCCAGATTGGAGCACCTTTGCAGTTGTCCTTTCACCAATATAGTGTCCACCATATGGAGAAGCATGACATTGGTTCAGGATGTGCTCCATTTCTTCCATAGGTACATACCTCCTAAGCATCTGGTCAGAGCACTATTTGAACAAAAATGGCTCTTCCCAGATGTAGTGCCTGACATCATGCAAGAATTTCTTCTTCTGGTGAGAAGTTAAATCATGAGGCAACACACCACACATTATGTAGTTAACCATGTCAGCATACCATGGACATGATTGAGCGGTGGTTGCAAAAAGCTGCTTATTCAAAAATGTTTCCCTAATTATGAGCGGTTCAACTTGATGGTCTTCATTCTCAAGCCTTGAAAGGTGATCTATAACTTGATTCTTTGCACCTTTCTTGTCTCGAATCTCCAGATCAAATTCTTGTAATAGCAGAACCCACCTGATTAAACCTAGTTTTGCATCTTTCTTGCTGACCAAATACTTAATGGCGGAGTGATCAATATAAATAATCACCTTAGTCCCCACCAAGTAAGCTCGAATCAAATGCAAAGACCATGGCCACTAGCTTTTTTTCTATTGTGGTATAGTTTAGTTGGGCATCGTTTAGTGTTTTACTCGCATAATAAATGGAGCGAAACACCTTGTCTTTTCTTTGACCTAACACTGCACCCATAACATAGTCACTGGCATCGCACATGAGTTCAAACAGTAAATCCCAATCTGGAGTAATAATTACTGGTGCTGAGACTAGTTTCTTTTTAGCTCCTCAAATGCAACCTGACATGATTCATCAAAGATAAACTGGATGCCTTTCTCCAGCAGGTTGCAGAGAGGCTTGGCTATATTCGAAAAGTCTTTTATAAACCTCCTATAGAAACCCGCATAGCCAAGAAAACTGCGGATTCCTTTGACAGAGTTAGGCGGAGGAAGCCTCTCAATCACATCTATCTTTGCCTTGTCCACTTCCATCCCTTTGATAGAAACCTTATGGCCAAGAACTATGCCTTCTTGGACCATAAAGTGACATTTCTCCCAATTGAGGACAAGGTTGGTTTCTTCATATCTTTTCAGCACGGAAGATAAGGTCTACAAATAGCTCTCATATGTATCTCTGAATACTGAAAAGTCATCCATAAATACTTCTAGGTTATGCTCAATCATATCCGTGAAGATAGACATCATACAACGTTGAAAAGTCATGGGAGCATTGCATAGCCCAAATGGCATCCTTCTAAACGTAAATGTACCATAGGGACAAGTAAATGTTGTCTTTTCTTGATCCTCCGGTGCTATGGCAATTTGGTTATATCCAGAATAACCACCCAAGAAGCAGTAATAGGCCTTTCCTGCCAGACGATCCAACATCTGATCATTGAAAGGAAGTGGGAAGTGGTCTTTTTGTGTGGCCTTGTTTAGTTTATGGTAGTCCATGCATACCCTCCATCTTGTAACCTTCCGATAGGGAATAAGCTCATTATTTTCATTTGTGACTACCGTCATGCCACCTTTCTTTAGCACGCACTGAATTAGGGATACCTAGGGGCTGTCAGAAATAGGGTAAATTATCCCTGCATCCAACCACTTGATAATCTCCTTCCTCACAACTTCTTTTATTATTGGATTTAGCCTACTTTGGTGTTCCACAACACCTCTCTGATTGTCCTCTAGCAAGATCTTGTGCAAACATATAGAAGGGCTAATGCCTTGAATATTGGCAATAGTCCATCCAATAATATGTTTGTATTTTCTAAGCACACGGAGAAGTTTCTCCATTTGATCTTCTGAGAGGGCAGACGATATAATTACCAGCAGGGTGGAGGTTGTTCCTAGATAAGCATAATGCAGATGGTTAGGCAGCGACTTTAGCTCCAGCCTTGGAGGTTCCTCAATGGAAGGCTTAGTTATTTCCTTTGTTGGATCGGACTCCAAGGTTTCAAACTTGGGTGACCGATATTGCTTAGGGACCACATCAAGGTGCTTGATGTAATCTGACACATCCTCCCTAGCATCTTCATCATTATCCGTTGATGAAGTCAAAGCCATGGTAAGAGAATCTTCAGGAATATTGGCTTGAAATACTTCATCAATGATATTATCTAATACCCCAATATAAGAACACTTTTCCTGATCTTGAAGAAACTTAATTGCTTTAAAAATGTTGAAAGTTACCTCTTGATCTTGAACCCTCATAGTCAATTCTCCTTTTTGCACATCTATGAGTGTTCTCCCTATGGCTAGGAACGGTCTGCCTAGGATCAAAGGCACCCATTGATCCTCCTCCATATCCAGAATCACGAAGTCCACAGGGAATATGAACTTGTCCACTTTCACCAGGACATCCTCCACAATTCCCTTAGGATAAGTATAAGAACGATCGGCAAGCTGGAGGGTTACAGATGTGGGCTTGCGTTCCCCTAAACCTAACCTCTAGAATATGGATAGGGGCATGAAGTTAATACTTGCCCCCATATCACACAAAGTTTAGCCTAGGAAGTTCTCTCATATGGCACAAGGAATAGTAAAGCTCCCCGGATCCTTCAACTTAGGGGGAAGTTTCTGTTGCAAGGCGGCACTGCATTCTTCAGATAATGCAACTGTTTCAAACTTGCCCAGCTTATGTTTCTTTGAAAGAATATCCTTCATGAACTTGACATAATTGGGCATCAGCTTTAAGGCTTCAGCAAAAGGGATGTTTATGTGAAGTTTCTTGAAAACTTCTAAAAACTTTTCGAACTGCTCATCCATCTTATGCTTAATTTACTTGCTTGGAAAAGGTAAAGGATGAATATAAGGCCTATTCTCTACCTTCTTGTTATTGGCCTTCTCTTCACCTTTCTTTTCTTCCACCTTTTAGTGGATAACTTCTCCTTCCTTTGGGCTTTCATCACCCACCTTCTCCTGATCTTTACCAATATCAACCTCTTCTTCCAATAACTTTGTGTTCGAATTACCTTCAATATCCTTCCCACTTCTTAGTGAGATCGCCTTGCAATGATCAGTTGAGGAGCCTTTTGGATTATTGATTATATCACTCGAAAAAGTACCTGGGGGTCCATTATTAATTGCATTTGCTAATTGCCCCACCTGAGTTTGCAAAGCCCTCATAGAAGCTAACTGGCTCTGTATCACTGAGTCATTCTTTGCTAAGTGAGCTTCTGTCTTTGTCATGAAGGTATCAGTTTTTACCATCAACTGCATGAACATATATCTTCAAGAGATGGTTTCTTGTCTTGAAACTATTGTCTGGGTTGTGAGGGGAATCCATGAGGATTATAAGGTCGTTCAGCTCCAGACGCTGAAGAAGAGGCTCCTTGATTATCCCTCCAAAAGAAATTTAGATAGTTTCTCCATCCAGGGTTATATTGATTGGAGTATGGGTTATTTGGTTGGGAGCGATAGTTGCCAACATAATGTGCACTTTCTGACATACTAGGGCACCTATCACTCGCATGTTTATCTCCACAATTGTCATAAAGGACACATGGACTTTGATGAGATCTTTCTTGTCCCATACTGTCCATCTTGCTTGCCAATGCCGTAACCCGTGCTGTTAGTGAGGTTAAGGCATCCACTTCATACACACTAGCCACTCCTCGTGGAGTATTTCTTGCGGCAGGCCACTGATAGCTATTAGCAGCTAATTCCTCTAAGAGCTGGAAGGTATCATCAAAAGATTTTCTTAACAAGGAGCCTCTAGCTGTAGCATCTACTATTGGGTGATAGTGTGGTAGCAGGCCTTTGTGAAATGAGTAGATTTGGTGCCAAAGTGGTATCTCATGATGTGGGCACCTTCTTAATAGATCCTTATACCTTTCCCAGGCTTCATGTAAGGATTTTGATTCAGACTGGGGGAATGATATAATATCATTTATCATCTCTGCAGTCTTGGCAGGAGGGAAGTATTTATTCAAAAATTTGGTACATATCTCCGCCCAAGTTGTAATTGATCCCACTAGAAGAGAGTGCAACTAGCTTTTAGCTCTATCCCTTAAATAGAAAGGAAAAAACCTTAGGCTAATAGCATCCTTGGACACTCCGTTATGCCTGAACGTGTCACAAATCTCCAAGAAGTTAGAGAGATGTGCATTAGGATCCTCATTAGATAAGTAGCCAAATTGTACAGAAGTTTGAATCATTTGGATGATGGTCGTCTTAATCTCAAAGTTGTTTGCTCGGATAGCAGGACGTCTAATGCTAGATTGCAGATTATCCATCTGAGGAGTAGCAAACTCCCTCAGTGGCCTTATATGGCTATCGTCCTCCACCTCATGCGTAACAACTTCATCCGCCATCTTTAAAATTTATCTAAAACAAATAAAGAATTGAAACTTAAAGTAATATGCACAAAAGACTTAGACTAGAACTAATTAAACTCCTTGTTAATATTAGTTCTACTGAAATTATGTTGTAGTCCCTGACAATGGCGCCAAAAACTTGTTCGCTCTTTTGCTTACCGCAAGTGCATAGGTCGCACTTATAGTATAGCTAGGAGTCCGATATCGTTCCCTTGAGGACTATTGCTAATTCATAACTAATTATTAACCAATAGTTTAATAATTTCTATCTAAGAACATTCAAATTAAAGGAGTTGTGCGTAAACTAATGGAAAGATGTAAATGCTAGCTAATTAGAATTACAGTTGTTAATTAAAGAATAGAGAATCCTTCTTCACCTTCTACTTCAATTGATGATATGCAAACCTCTTTATTAACATATATGATATGGAATTTGTTGGCTTGAGAATCTTATCTAATTAAAAGCCTATGTCTAGGTCATTTAATCATGCTTCGTTTACCTAGTCTCTATGTGTCCATGAGATTTAGATTAAATTCCACTCATTAAGAGCAAGCCTCAATAATAACTATGCATGACTAATAGGTATATTTCTATCCTATTAGCTAATCAATTTATTCAAGCCAATTGAATGAAATTAAACATGCATCAACCATATTTATGATCTTAAATCCAATCTTCTATGTCTAGAATCATTAGATTTAATCAAAACATATTAAACATTGGCCAAATATTCAAAAGCATTAGGAGCAATATGATTGAACAACTCCTAACCACATATATTAACCTAAAGGTTTACAAAATCATCAATATTCATAGAAGGATCCAAGGAAATCCCTATACACAAATTAGCCACTCATGACAAACGAAAATACAACAAAAACACTCATTGTCATGATCTGAATAGAGAGGAAGTTGAAGGAGAGGAAGTTGCAAGCTCAATAATGGTAGTCCTTAGTGCTTGAATCCTCTTTGTGGAAGGATTTGGCCTCCAACTTTGGTCCTTTTAACTTCCTTTTAGTCTCACAAATGAACCCTAGCAGTTGTGTTTTAAAACAAAAATTGTTCTCCTTTTAAAATCTGATAGAACAGTATTTATAGGCTCCAGAAATCTGTCTCATGCCGTGGCGCTCCACATTCCACGCCACGGCGCATGTTAAAATTAGGTCAAGCATGTCGTGGCGTTAATTCTTCATGCCGCGGTGCTCAAAATGCGTAGCTCTCTGCCTGAACAGTAAATGACACACGCCGCGACGCTAACTTGGCCATGCCGCGGCGTTGAATGCTGAACTTCATCTAATGCTTTCTCTTCCAATGTAACTCTAAGTTCTTGATCATTATTCTCCTTTTTTAGTCCTTCCTGCAATTAAGAAGTCACTAGATTAATGACAATAGTGAGTTCACATAATCAATGGAAGAATTATATCAATTTTTTCAAGAAACATATAGGAAGATATCACAATTGAAATCAATGAATTTAGCTTAAAATCTTCCAATTATGCCTGATAACAAAGACTAAGCAATCAATACAGCGTAGATTTAGGGTCATAATAACACCATTTTATGGAGTTATCACTTATCAACATAAAGAAGCGCCTCGTGTTCCTCCATGCTTTCAACAACAGAGCCCCTTTCAAGCCCAAACTTCAACATCAGCTTCAACTTTTAATTTGGAGAAGATGTTTGCTCAGTTTATGACTAGTCAACAAGATTACTTGACCAAAATTGATTCAAGGCTAGCATCCCATGATGCATTGATGCAAAGCCAAGCAGCTTCATTGAGGAATCTTGAGACTCAAGTGGGCCAACTTGCCAAAGCTCTAAATAATAGGCCCCAAGGGAATTTTCTAAGTGACACCATAAAAAACCCTAAGGGTGCATCTAATGAGCATTGCAAGGTTATCTCATTGAGGAGTGGGAAGGAGATAGAAGGTAATCCAATGACCAAACTACTTGAAGAGGAAGTGGAGGTGGCACAAGATGAAAAGGTTATGAGCAATGAGGTTGAGAAAAATGAGAAAATTGCTAAAGAAAGGGTTGAAGACAAGAAGAAGGAGGACAAGCCTGTGACACCACCTCCACATTTCCCTAACTGGCTAGCAAAGAAGAAGCTTGATGCTCAATTCCAAAAATCCTTGGAGATTTTCAATAAGCTTCACATTAACATTCCATTCGTTGAGGCGTTAGAACAAATGCTGAGTTATGTGAAGTTCATGAAGGACATCTTGTCCAAGAAGAGGAAATTGGGAGATTATGAGACTGTAGCTCACACAGAGGAGTGTAGTGCAATCTTATAGAATAAGCTACCTCCTAAATTGAAAGACCCAGCGAGCTTCACTATTCCATGCACAATCGAGAGCTAATTCTTTGGAAAAGCCTTGTGTGATCTAAGGGCAAGCATAAACTTGATGCCCATATCCATCTTCCATAGGCTAGGATTGGGGGAGGCGAAGCTGACATAAGTTACCTTGCAACTAGCTGATCGTTCTCTCACATACCCTAAAGGGGTCATAGAAGATGTATTGGTCAAGGTGGACAAGTTCATCTTTCCAGCAGATTTCATCATTCTAGACATGGAAGAGGACCCCAATGTGCCTTTGATTCTTGGGAGATCCTTCCTGGCCACAGGTAAGACTATGATCGATGTCCAAAAAGGTGAGTTCACAATGCAGGTCAATGAGTAAAAGGTAACGTTTAACATTTATAAATCCATGAAATTTCCCAA
Organism: Ormosia emarginata; assembly: GCA_029884605.1. Lineage (NCBI taxonomy): Eukaryota > Viridiplantae > Streptophyta > Magnoliopsida > Fabales > Fabaceae > Ormosia > Ormosia emarginata. The sequence goes on from JAQQTP010000045.1 coordinate 1,139,822, forward strand.
TGACCATGAGGAATGTTCTTACCTAGGTATGATTGATCAAGTTGTCAATACTACATTCTATACTAATTTTACTGATGATCCTCTTGTTTTATCATTAACATCCATACATGAGCATGTAGATAGGGATGATGAGATGGAATATATTAAACTACTTGACGCGTCTGCTAAGTTTTACAGGAAACCAAGTTTTGAACTGTTGAATATACCTTCTGACAGGCCTAGTCTCCAACCTTCAGTCATCAACCCACCCAAGTTAGAGCTCAAGCACTTGCCTGATCATTTGGGGTATTCATACTTAGGGGAGTCATCCACATTGTCAGTTATTATTTCTTCATCCTTGTCAGAAGAGCAAGAATCCAAGTTGCTTAGAGTGCTCAGGGAGTACAAACAGGCCTTGGGGTGGTCCATTGCGGATATCAGAGGTATTAGCCCCACCATCTGCATGCACAAAATATTGTTAGAAGCTGATCATAAGCCAACCATTGAACATCAGAGGTGTCTCAATCCCATCATGAAGGATCTTGTCAAAAAGGAGATTATCAAGTGGCTAGATGCGGGTATCATATACCTTATTTTTGACAGCAAATGGGTGAGCCTAGTTAAGTGTGTGCCCAAGAAAGGTGAAATGACAGTTGTAGCCAATGAGAATAATGATTTGATTCCCACCATGACTGTCACTAGATGACGAATATGCATGATTATAGGAAGCTTAACCCTGCTACCCGAAAGAATCATTTCCTATTGCCATTTATTGATCAAATGCTGGATAGGTTGGCAGGTCGTGAATTTTACTATTTCTTGGATGGGTACTCGGGATACAATCAGATTGCGATTGCTCCGAATGATCAAGAGAAAACAACATTCACCTGCTCATATGGTACTTATGCTTTCAGAAGAATGCCATTTGAGTTGTGCAATGCCCCAATTACTTTTTAGAGATGTATGATGGCCATTTTCATTGATATAGTGGAGGACTATTTAGAGATTTTTATGGATGACTTATTTGTTTTTGGTGATTCCTTTGATGGGTGTCTTCATAACTTGGCCCTAGTATTGCAAAGGTACGAGGAAACTAATTTGGTACCCAATTGGGAGAAGTGTCATTTTATGGTCTAAGAGGGCATCGTGTGTCACCTAAAGGAATGGAGGTGGACCAAGCTAAGATTGAAGTGATTAAGAAACTTCCACCACCAAGTTCAGTAAAGGGAGTTCGGAGATTCCTTGGGCATGTTGGATTCTAGCGGTGGTTCATCAAAGACTTTTCCAAGCATACTAAATGATTGTGGGATTTAAAGGATGCAAACCCAAGTGCAGGTTGTCTCAAGTATTAAATTTCTCGAGAGTCCGAGGTCGATCCACAGGGAATTGATGAAGAAAAATTAATTGAGGTAAGAAAATGATTTGTCACAATACCAAAAGTAATAAAAGATGTTCACAAATGAATTTAAGAACTTGCTTGGGTTAGGGGATCCACTTTTGGTAATAAATTAAAGGCAAGATTATTTCTCTTTATAACTCAATTGAAATCCACACACAACAAAGGGTCCAATCAGAAAATATAACATTCAAAGTTTAATTATATATGCAATCATATTGTGATTCCTTTAATTATCTACCAACATTTGTAAATGAGTTTAAGCATTCACTGTGCCAATCCTATCATCTACAATAAATCAAGATCTCCATTATACAAAGAAGGTTTCTAAATTAATTGGAAACAAAATACAACACATATAATGTCCATTTGATAATATATCATTTAAGCACAAGAAATAGAATAATCTAACCTTATTTCATTACCAAGAGCTTCACTCTTTCACCTAAGCAAGATGAAATTTAGTTACTCATAGATAAGAAGAAAGAAAGAGAGAAGAAGAGAAAGATAAACATAACTTTAATTTAGAGCAAGAGAAAATTACAACAAAGGAAAACAATAAATAAGCATAACCATAATTTCTAAAAACTAAGCCTAACACCAAGAGCACTAAATAATCAGCTAATGGTGCCTTTTATAGAGGATTAGGGATACAAAATGACAAGGGGGCTGATTAAGAGTAGGTGAGGAGTAGGTGGAGTGGTTGGATGAGTGGTTGGATTATTGAGATTCTTTGTCTCTGAAATCATTCATTGCTTAACTCATGGATGCCATCATCAAATGGAAAAGTCATCTTCATGAAAGTTGTAGATCTGGGTCTTACTTTTAGATGTCTAAATTTCAGATCATTTCACTACATACAGCCTGAGATATGGCCAAATTACTGCAGACTATTCAGGCCTAGTTTCAGCACCTCTGTTTTGACTTACCGACCCAATATCACCTCCAAGCTGTCCGATCTGAGTTTTGTGTTCTTCATAAAAGTTGTAGATATGGGTCTTAACTTTCAAGTATCCAAATTTCAGCCCAAATAAATTCCTACAGCTCGAGTTATGCTCTGATTACTGTACACTATTCAGGTTCCAATCACAAAACTCGTGTTTTGACTTCCAAGCCCAATTAGCTTCACTAGATGTCTGAATGAGACTTTGAGCTCTTCATCAAAGTTGTAGAGCTTTATCTCAGCTTTCCTACAAGGTAAAATTCATAATTTCTAGACATCTAGAACTCTAGATATGACTAAAATACAGAAATAGTGTAAGACCCAAATAATGCTAAAAAAATCAATTAAGTCCGATTTGAGTCCAAACTTACAAAATATAATCAGACTTAATCAATTAAGTACATGAAGAGTGTAAATGACTAAAAATGAGGGTTCATTAATGTATAAAATATGTGATTATCAAATTCTCCCACACTTAGCTTTTTGCACTCCTGGGCAAAACACATAAGACCAAAGCTAGGAAACACAGAAAAATGACATAGACTCAAAAGCTAAAAACTCTAAAAGACTCGATGAAGCAAGAAGAGCAACCAGAAATTCAAGGGATCAAAGCATTGATGAGGTAACATTTCTTCACATCTCAAACCAACAAGCAAGGAAACTTCAGTTGAAAAGAATGAATTAAGAATGATAGATCCTCACAGAATTCACTCTCAATCTCTCAAGTGTTTAAAAGGTAAGTATTTCACTCTATTCAACCCATGAACAATTACACTACTATAAGTTTGCTTATCTTCTACTTCTCCGCTACTCAAACCACATGCATACAAAAAATCAAGAGGACTTTATTCAAGGTTGTAATGGGGTCATGGTAAAGGAGAGGGGATAATATGAATATAAGAAGATAAATACCAAAGCGAATAAAAGAGCATTATGGTACAGTTAGAGTGGAGAAAATGTTTGAGAACATTCATCATAAAGGACAATCACCAATATTTGACTAATATTTTGTTGAAGATCAATCCCAAATTGGTGAATTGAATTCATTGTTAGACCTGAACCTTCTCATTTTCTTCCTGTTGTTTCCAAGCATCCACCTATATTCTAGACTCTGATAATCCTTTGATTGCAATGGTGGTCAGTTTTTTTTTGTTTTTGTTTTTGATCATTTTGTACACTCACCCCCACACTTATTCAAGAACAAGGCCAATGCTCTCTTATTCCCTAAGGTTGGAAAAAATATGTTTTTTTTCTTTTTTTTTGAAGGCACGTAATGAGCTAAAAACAAGGAATGATCAAATAAGCTCAAAGGAGTTACACAAGGGAAAATATACAAGGATGGCTATTTGGTCAAAGTAGCTATTTCAAAATGACTTAATCATATTTATGTATGCATGTGAAAATGTAGCCTAAAAAAGAATCAAAGTAAGTTCTAGAGTAACAATTCCATGAGTGAAAATCACACAAGAAAGAAGAGAATGGTACAGATATTCAGTCCATTCATCAATAGGCTCAAAATCTCACAAGGCATATTTCTATCATTCTCAATCCACCATATCAACATTCATATCCAAGCTTGTAATTTTTAAGAGAGAAGACAATTTATGCTAAGATCCAAGAATCCATTTGTTACTTCTGTACAAAATAATTATCTCCTCAACTAAGATACATCTCAAGAGTAAAATTACCTCCAAGGCAAAATTTACTCCTTACTCTGCTATTATTCATTAGTTTAGTAAGTCCATGACAATCAGATCATACTTCTCAAAAATAAATTTTTTTTGGTCAACTATCCTTCCCCCTAACCAGATCACAACATTGTCCTCAATGTTAAAATATAGATGAGTAAAGGATAGAAGATATTACCTGTTACAACAATTACTGAAAAGAAAAACCTGATGCAAATTTAAACAAAACAAAGTACGATGAATAAAACCAAAAGTAAAGGAACACATATATTTTTTTTTATTTTTGTTTTTGTTTGTTTTTTTGTTTTTAAGATGAACATAAAGAAGAAGAAGATAATATGTATAGATTGTTGTTGATATGGCTCACATCTGCCTCTGGTTTCACATCTAGTAACAACTTAAATGCTTTCTATGAGTCGAGGATAAACTTCCCATCTAATTTTCTTATAAATTAGCAAACAAGGTCTTTTAGAGTCAAATTCCCAAGACTGTAGCATTTTTCTTCATCTTTGAAGAGATTCCACAAATTAAGAAGTTCACGATGCACAAATCCACAAGAATGCATCTCAAGAGTCAATAAGATATCATCTAATGACTTCTTACTCAGTCTATTCTTAATGAAGAAAATTTTATCTTCTCTCTTTGTGGAAACCATCCCAAAGAATGACATCGCTTGTTACAATTCCATCGTGTACATTTGTGACAGACTTGTAACCTTTTTGCTCTTCTCTTTTTAGAATATGAACTTCTTCCAAGACCTGGCATGTATGAATTAAATGAAATTGAAGACTCACCTGCTAGTCAGACCTTTGCTTTAATTATCCACCGTACATCTTCTGACATACCCTTGTGCATTAACAGTCTCAAGCTTTCACATCTAACTTTGTAGATTTTTGTTAAAGTATTTTGAGGGAGGGAAGGAAAATGTTTTCTCAGGTTTGAAAGAATGACATGCATTTTAAAGGAGAAGAAGGATTCAGTTATTTTGGGAAACTGAAAAATAAACTGACTTGAGAGTCACGAAGTACCGTCATCCGCCACTTAACCGGCAACACAAAGAACTCTGTCAAAAATTTCGTTCTATCTTGGGGTGTCCACTGAGGCGGCATCTTTCCTTCTTGTTCTCCAATAAGAGTTGAGGAAATTACTTCTGGAAAGCTTTGTTCTTCTCCAAAAAATGTGTACTTCAACCCAGTACGTAATGATTTTAATTCTAGTGTGGGTACTTCTTCATAAGTATTATCATTCATATGTTTTAGCTCTTTGAATCTCGGCTTCCATCCTTTGTATTCTATTTCCTCTATATAATCAAGCAAATCAAATGAATTAATTAAACAAACTTCTAATGGGTCAGAAGAACTCCCTTTTTGAAGATGATCATCTACAATGGCTTCAATCCCTTCAACTTCCTCTTTTTCATTAAAGACTTCTTGTGGTTGCTTGCATATGTTAAAAATATTAAGCTCTAGTGTCATGTTTCCAAATGTTAGCTTCACCATTCCATTTCTACAATTTATCAAAGCATTAGATGTTACTAAAAATGGACGGCCTAAAATAATAGGAATTGACTTGCAACTATCAACCATAGGTTTAGTATCCAAGACAATAAAATCCACAGGATATATGAATTTATCAACTTGTACCAACTCATCTTCCATTATTCCTCTTGGAATTTTAATTAATCTATCGACAAGTAGAAGAGTTACAGAAGTTGGTTTTAACTCATCCACGTTAAGTTGCTAATAAACTGAATATGGAAGCAAATTGACACTAGCACGAAGATCAAGTAAAACTTTTTCAATTTTATGTTCTTCAATAATGCATGAAACTGTAAGACAACCACGTTCTTTAAATTTCAACGCATTATTATTCTGAAGAATAGAGCTTACCTGTTCAGCCAAAAATACTTTCTTTTTCAAATTTAGTTTCCTTTTAACAGTGCACAAGTCCTTCAAATATTTGACATAAGAAGAAATCTGTTTGATAGCATCTAACAGAGGAATATTGATCTTCACTTGTTTCAAAATTTCAAAAATTTTAGATGGTGGTCCAATTTCTTTGGATTATTCAATGCTTGAGGAAATGGGGGTGAAGGCGAGAGCTTGGTCTCCTTTTGGTCAACTTCTTCATTTTCTTGGGGAACTGGTTCATCTTTTTTCTCACAAGGTTCGGGAATTTGTTTTTCAACAACCTTTCTACTCCTAAGAGTTATCACTGACTTGACTTAGTCCATTTGTTGGTTTTCTGAACTTCCTTCATTTAGACTGTATTGACCCTTGGGATTTGGTTGAGGTTGAGAAGGAAATTTTCCTTTCTCGTGAATGGTGAGTGCAGAAGAAAGTTTAGTAAGAGTTTCTTTTATGTCAATCATGGTTTGATTGTTTTGTTTATTAATGGGCTCTTGCTTTTCTATGAATACATACAGTGTTTCTTCAAGGTTTTTCCTATATGGTGGGTGTAACACCCTTGTTGGGATGTCACATTTCTGATGCAATAAAATAAAACTTTACCCAAGTTATAAAATATTTAATACATATATATTATGAGTTGTAAATTTTTTTCCTTTTATACAAAATAACGTTAAATAAAATGACATAGAACATAAAATAAAACAAACCATTATCACACACCATAATATACATATGATTTTGTCTGAAGTATACAAATAATTTATAGCTACAAATATTTAACAAAACAGTAAAAAGTTTGATACCATACTACTAAACAAACATGCCCAAGTGCACATCAAAGATTTCTAACCCTCCGAAGGATCACTCTCAGATGGATCATCGGATGACAGAAATCCTGGATGTCTCGCAGCTCTACGGACAGGAATCCGTGCTGTCGACACACTACTGATCTCACTAGGCGCATGAAAGAGTCCTCCCCAGTAATGCCTAAGAGTCAAAGGCATCTCAAGATGTAAATACAAAGTAGTAGTAAAAATAGGCTCTCCATCAAACTCTCTACATAGAGTCACAGTCAGACGCCCCACATAGACTACCGATCCTCTATCCTCACGCAGTTGCCAGGCTTTGGAGCCTCCGTGAAACTCAAGTCTCACAAAACCAAAGAATCCAAACATTGCCATAACCACAAAATCAGTCCAAATGATATGGGTGATCTGACAGCTCGCACTCATCGAACTGATCACTCGGCTGCTATTCCTCAGGGTACAGGATCTCTAGAGGCTGCTCCTCTTCTTCTTCCTCAAACTCTTTACAAAATATAAATAATAATACAGAAACGCATACAAAGAGGTGAGACAATCTACATCATTACCAGCATGGCAATAAAGAAAATGACAATACAAACAGATATCACAGTTTAACACAATAATGAATACCATCACATCATATATAGTACCTCAAAATAACACATCATACATAATATCACAAGTTACAGTAAACATTAAGATGCAACCCATAAATACAAATGTATAACGACTCGTTCTTACTCCATGGAGCTAAACACAGACATCAGAGAGAATGACTCGGAAGAACTATTAGTACCTCAGGCTGCCTAACCAAACTATTGCACTGTCTAACGTCGTGTCTATAGCCCACAATCCAAAACATCGTGTAGTAGTACACAGTCGAAATACGTCATGCACTACAGGCATTATACTAGACAGTCTCCACAAGATCTTGATTAAGAATAGTACTTGTCGAGATCATTAGTGTGTTGCTTGTTACCACGACCCAGAGGAGCTACCAACTGTCCACATGTGGAATCCTTCCCACACTAACGCCTCCAAGATTCAATCAATGAACCACACTACGCCTATCACACTCATAACACGGTGTAATTCATCTCGTCAATCAATCGCCAATTTTAACTAAATTGACATAACTCTCAATGCATGAATAAGAACCACAATTACAAAAATACCCTCAGTCTCAATATGTCACCATATTTACATAAATACCCTCAGTCTCAATATTTCCAAATATAGTACGTCTCCACTTGACAGTACTATACCTCAACATGTCCGGGTCCACCACTTTAGCCCGGCAGTAAAACTTACTGTTCCATTCAATTGCATAGAAATTTTATCACGTTTTCACAATCGCGTCACTTTTACAAACGTTTTTAAATCGCATAAATATATTTTGATGTTTTTAAATGCCGCGTAATATTTTTAAATCGTTTTCTCGATCGCGTAAGATTTTTAAATTGTTTTCTTAATCGCGTAGCTTAAAATTGTCATTTTAAAATACGCATAAGCTATTTCTAATACTTTTAAACTACGTAGAATATTTTCCTTACGTTATAAATATATTATAAAACTTTCTCTTTTATTTGTCCGTTTTAGTAAATTTTGACAATATTTTGTCTAGAAAATTCATTAAATAATATTTTCTACATTTTTCTTTATAAAACCCTTTGCTTTAAATTATAACCATCATTTACACTTTGAAACTTACTAACGTGCTTCTAAACTTAATGAGTGAGCTCTACGTTAGTATTTTTCAAGTGTTTGCTTTATTTCTTACTTAGAATAAAATTCCTTTAATTTAGATTTCTAAAACTAAATTCATTCACTTTATTTTCCCAAAGATTCATTGAAATTAAATTCTTGTGTAGTTAACTATTTAACCTACCTTAGAAAATAATTTTGGAAATCAAATATACATTGAATGGCATGTTGGCCGAATTCAACATATCCTTTACAAATGGTCTTTAAATCATTTTCTATCTTCTAAATCATTTTCAAATTCATTTTTTTACCTAAATTCATTAAATCATTGTTTTAGAAAATGATTGAGAACATTTTGGTTCTCTTTTTTTTGAAGAAGCTGTGAGCTCCTTTTGTGTTCTTTGGAACACTCATGTAATCCTTACATGTTATTCACATCCTACATTAATAATCATACATCTATAAACACATGTAATATATTTTAAAGCTATAGACATGCTTACAAGTAAAATCAACCACAATTAAGAAAGCATTAAACAACCAAATGAATGAATCCTTATAGATTCTTCACCACAAATACAATCCATTTTCTCATCACCACACAAGGTTGATGAGATTTAATCTCCCTCTTACCTTAAAGGAAGACAACTCCTTCTACTCTCCTCCTATGGTTTTCGTGTGACCTCCAAAAGAAACCTAACATGCTCAAACAAATTTTAAAGAGTTATAACTATAGGAAAAAAACATAAACCATGGATCAATCATGGCTTAGAACCTCAAAAATCATGTTAGAAATAAGAAACAAAGATTTTCACCTTTGTAGGAAAAATCTTCAAAGTGATTTTCCAAGCTCAAGATGAATTTTTTTGGAAGAACTCTCAACTAAAGATGTTCTTAGAATGGTGTTTGGATTTGAGAAGTTGGGTTAGATGAAAATTTAGAAGGGTGGAAGTGTAGATTTAGGGTGGTGGCCGAATGGCTCTAGGAGAAAAGCTTTGGAATTTTTCTTGGTGTTCTTGAAGAGAGAGAAGTGTAAGCTTAAGTGATTTACTAGATGAAGTGAAGTGAAATGAAGAGCTCTCCTAATCTCTACTTGGCCGTGGAGCTCCAAAGGAGGTGGCCATCTTTGTTGACCTTCCAAGATCTCCTAATAACCATAGATGTGATCAAGGGTGGATATCAAATGCTTTGTCTCCAAGCTTGTTTCTAATTGGTGTAGAGAATCAAGTCATCAAGTGTCTAGCACCTTCTTGCATGTGCTTGGCCGAATGGCCTAATGGAGAGCAAACCAAGTTTGTGCTTCATTCATGCAATCTAGTTACACTTAGGTGCATTTGGTTAGTTTGCTTAGTTACTTGCCTAACTATCTAGGTACTTAGGATAACTAAGCTTTGTCTTGATTTTATTAGAACCTTCTCTAACTAAAACCTAAATAGATAGCTAACTAGGTTTCCTTCATTTAGTTATTAAACAAACTTCCTATGCTAACTTAGTTAGGTTTAAGCTAACTTGGTTAAGCTTTCTAGTCTTAATTCAACAAGTCCAACTACTTTTGTGGACTTGCTTCCTATTGGTCTAAAATTTTCAAGCCACTATTGTTGACTAGCTCTTATTGGCGTAGGATTTAATCTAGCTAGAAACGTTGACTGGTTCTCTAAACGTGAGTCCCGCAGACTTTTCCGGGTCCATGGTCATTTTAGAGCAGATTTCTACTATTTTTAATATAGTAGCTACTGTCAAATAAAATAATATTATAATAATATAAAATTATTTTATTACACAGTTAAATTCTAAAAAATTAAAAGATTAATACACGTATCATTCAGAATTGCGTTTAGTAAGATCCTCCAGCTCTGAATAATTAAAATAAGATTTTTTCGGCTAGAAAATTATTATTTCCTAGACTCGGAGCAAATCACACACAATGATCAAATACAATCACGAAACAATCAAATTCAATTTATAACTCACAAAAAACATAAAACAATACATTCAGGACAATATCGTACTTAACTCAAAAGTTGGGGTGTTATAGTGGGACATAAGGTGCATATCCTTGAGAATTTTGAGAGTCCTGTTGTGCTTGAGGAGGTGGTGGTTGCACAAATTGTGACTAATTATTATTCCTCCAGCTGAAATTCAGGTAATTTCTCTATCCCGAATTGTATGTATCTGAAAAAGAAGAAATAAATGGCTTTTTAAAATTATTCATTGCATTTACTTGCTCATGTACAACTTCTTTAAAAATAGGAATATTGGGACATTCATGTATTGAGTGTCCTAAGTCATCACAAATGCCACAAATTTTTTCATTTTGCACATATTTGATTTCTTTTGCTTTTCTTAATTCTATGGCTTCAACCTTTCTAGCCAAACTAGCAAACCTTGCATTTAGATCTTCCTCTTGACTAAGGTGATATTTTTCTTTATTAGCACTTGTAAGGTTAGATCTAATTGAATTTTCAGAAGGGTTAGTACTATGCCAAGATTGAGAATTTTCAGCCAATTGGTTTAAATAGTCTAAAGCTTCATCAGGTTCTTTTTTAAGAAACTCACCATTGCACATTGTTTCCACAAATTATTTAGTTTCAGATGTTAAACCTTTATAAAAGAAGCTTATAGTGCGCCATTTTTCAAAACCATTATGTGGACAAGAATTTAACAAATCTTTAAACTGTTTCCAACATTGAAAATATGTTTCATTTGAATTTTGGAAAAAATTTTGGATTTGTCTTTTTATAGCATTGGTTTTACGTGTTGGAGAAAATTTCTTTAAGAACTCACCTTGCATTTCTTTCCATGTGCCAATTGATCTTGGTTTCAAAGTGTTAAGCCAAGATTTTGCTTTATCTTTTAAAGAAAAATGAACAATTTAAGCTTAACAATCTCTTCAGTGCAATTTTGGTTATTAAAAGCAATACATACTTCCTCAAATTCTTTCAAATGTAAATATGGGCTTTCAGACTCTAAACCATGAAAATTAAGAAGTAAAGAAATTATACCTGGCTTGAATCTAAAATTATTAGCATTGAGTGAAAAGATAAAACATGATGGACTAGAATTTCGAGGTGGTTGCAAATATTCACGCATGGTTCACAACAGTTGATTTTCATGTTCATCATGTTCACTTTCATTTTCAGTCATTGTGTCAATTGTGTGTGATTGTGATTCAAACAAATTAATATATAAAGTACCAGGATTAATTTTAACTAAACGACCATAATTTAAATCACGATACCAATTAAGCAGAAATAAATGACTTAAAATAGAAAAAATAATGTATAAGTCGGCAGTTTACACCAGCCATTAAATATTAACAAGGATGTGGTATAAACTAACCACCCAATACATTATAACAAGTAAAAAGTTAGATGACTGATAAAGTAAAAAGTTAGATAATTAGAGAGTTTATAATTAGTAAGTTAGAAAGTACAGAAAGTAAAATATAGAAAATAAATTTAAAATATGAAAACCGGAGAGAGGCAGAGCCCCACCAGAGCAATGAAAGAGAAGAGAAGAAGAAAGATTATTTCATTACGTTAGAAAGTAATAATAAATGAGAAATTAAAAAGTTAAAGAGTAGAAAATAAATGACATAAATTAAAAGTCAAAGAGCAGAAAATAAAAGTTAGTAAGCATAAAATAAATGACATAAATATAAATGTTAGAAAGTTAGTATGTTAGGAAGTTAGAAAGTTAGAGAGTTAGTAAAGAAATCGAAGGATCCGCAAGCCGATCTTTTGCTCCAGTGAGGGAAAAGATAGAATAGATTTTATTAAAGTATGCAAACCTCAATAAATTAAAACTTCAAATCAAGTCCCCGACAACGGCGCAAAAAACTTGATTGCGAGATTTAAAGGATGCAAACTCAAGTGCAAGTTATCTCAAGTAATAAATTTCTCGAGAGTCCGAGGTCGATCCACAGGGAATTGATAAGGAAAAATTAATTGAGGTAAGAAAAAGATTTGTCACAACACCAAAAGTAATAAAAGATGTTCACAAATGAATTTAAGAACTTGCTTGGCTTAGGAGATCCACTCTTGGTAATAAATTAAAGGCAAGATTATTTCTCTTTATAACTCAATTGAAATACACACACAACGGAGGTTCAAATCGGAAAATATAACATTCAAAGTTCAATTATATATGCAATCATATTATGATTCCTTTAATTATCTACCAACATTTATAAATGAGTTCAAGCATTTACTGTGTCAATCCTATTATCTACAATAAATGAAGATCTCCATTATACAAAGAAGGTTTCTAAATTGATTGGAAACAAAATACAACACATATAATGTCCATTTGATAATATATCATTTAAGCACAAGAAATAGAATAATCTAACCTTACTTCATTACCAAGAGCTTCATTCTTTCACCCAAGCAAGATGAAGATTTAGTTACTCATAGAAAACAAGAAAGAAAGAGATAAGAAGAGAAAGATGAACATAGCTTCAATTTAGAGCAAGAGAAAATTACAACAAAGGAAAACAATAAACAAGCATAACCATAACTTCTAAAAACTAAGCCTAACACCAAGAGCACCAAAAGATCAGTCAATAGTGCCTTTTATAGAGGATTAGGGATACAAAATGACGAGGAGGCTGATTAAGAGTAGGTGAGGAGTAGGTGGAGTGGTTGGATGAGTGGTTGGATTATTGAGATTTTTTGTCTCTGAAATTATTCATTGCTTAACTCATGGATGCCGTCATCAAATGGAAAAGTCATCTTCATGAAAGTTGTAGATCTGGGTCTTGACTTTCAGATGTCCAAATTTTAGCTCATTTCACCACCTACAACCAGAGATATGGCCAAATCACTGTAGACTATTCAGGCCCAGTTTCAGCACCTCTATTTTGACTTACAGACCCAATATCACCTCCAAGCTGTCCGATCTGAGTTTTATGTTCTTAATAAAAGTTGTAGATATGGGTCTTAACTTTCAAGTATCTAAATTGCAGCCCAACTAAGTTTCTACAACCTGAGTTATGCTGTAATTACTGTACACTATTCAGGTTCCAGTCACAAAACCCGTGTTCTGAATTCTAAGCCCAATTAGCTCCACTAAATGTTTGAATGAGACTTTGAGCTCCTCATTAAAGTTGTAGAGCTTTCTCTCAGCTTTCCGACAAGGTAAAATTCATAATTTTTAGACATGCAGAACTCAAGATATGACCAAAATACAGAAATAATGTAAGACCCAAATAATGCTAAAAAAATTAATTAAGTCCAATTTGAGTCCAAACTTACAAAACATAACCAGGCTTAACCAATTAAGTACATGGAGAGTGTAAATGACTAAAAATGAGGGTTCATTAATGTATAAAATATGTGATTATCACTAAACCATTGTGTAACTTACGGGAGAAGGATGTGGTCTTCAAGTTTGATGAAGCCTATATGGAAGCCTTTGTGGAATTGAAGAAGAGGCTTGTCTCAGAGCCTATTATCACTACTCCGGATTGGACCCTACCTTTTGAGCTCATGTGAGATGCTAGTGATTATGCAATTGGAGCAGTGTTAGGCTAAAGGAAGAACAAAATCTTTCAGTAGCTCCTTACAGTACTCTATTCTTTCGACAAATTCCAAGCATATTTGGTTGGCACCAAAGTCATTGTCTTCATAGATCACTTTGCCATCAAATATCTTGTAAGCAAAAAGGATGCCAAGCCAAGGTTGATTTGATGGATTTTATTATTACAAGAGTTTGATCTTGAGATCAGAGACCGAAAGGGTGCTGAAAATTAGGTGGCTGATCATTTTTCTAGGTTGGAGAATAAGAAATATCAATAGGACCCAGCCTTGATTTGTGAGACATTTCCTGATGAACAATTATTTGCTATGTTTGCTAACTCAGATCCCTGGTATGTTGACTTTGCTAACTACATCGTGAGTGGATTGGTGCCATCTGATTGTCTTATCATCAGAAAAAGAAATTTCTTTATGATGTCAGATATTTTGTTTGGGATGAGTCATTTCTCTTTAAACAGTGTGCTGATCAAGTGCTTAGAAGATGCATTCCGATGGAGGAGACTAGTGCGATACTTTGGCAATGTCATACTTCACCATATGGAGGTCACTATGGGGGTGAAAGGACAGCGGCTAAGGTGTTGCACTTAGGCTTCTATTGGCCTTCCCTGTTTCAAGATTCTCACTCATTTGCAGCTAATTGTGATCGATGTTAACGGACTAGCAACATCTCAAAGAGGAATGAGATGCCCTTAAATTCTATTTTGGAAGTGGAACTCTTTGATCTGTGGGGCATAAACTTTATGGGACCCTTTGTATCATCTTTTTGCAACCGTTATATTCTTATAGCAGTGGATTAAGTGTTGAAATGGGTGGAAGCCTGTGCTTTACCCACTAGTGATTCCAAGGTGGTCTTGATTTTTCTGAAAAAGAACATTTTCACAAGGTTTGGCAACCCTCGTGCTATTATTAGTGATGGGGGATTTCATTTCTATAACAAGTACTTTGTTGCATTACTTGCCAAATATGGGGTGACACATAGGGTAGCCACGGCCTACCATCCATATTCAAGTGGCCAAGCAGAGGTTTGTAATAGAGAGTTGAAGCGGATTCTAGAGAAAACTATGAACCCTTCTAGGAAAGATTAGTCGAAGAAGCTGGATGACACTCTTTGGGCATATCGCACTGCTTACAAAACCCCTCTTGACGTGTACTCATATCAACTGGTTTTTAACAAGGCTTGTCAGCTCCCTGTTGAGCTAGAGCACCATGATTACTGGGCCATCAAGAGATTGAATTGGGATTCTGAAGCTTGTGGGGAAAAACGATTGTTGCAACTCAATGCACTTGAGGATTTCTGTCTACAAGAATATGAAAATGCTAAGATATACAAGGATAAGGTGAAGAAGTGGCATCACAATCATATTATCCCAAGAAACATTGCACCAGGCCAGAAGGTTCTCCTGTTCAACTCAAGGCTTAAACTATTTCCTCGTAAGCTCAAATCTAGGTCAATGGTTCTCCTGCTCAGGTCCATTTTTGGTTGTGGAAGTGTTTCCTCATGGTGCCGTAACCCTAGAAGACCCGGTTTCAAAGTGAACCTTCAAGGTCAATGGTCAGCGGCTCAAGCTCTACTTAGGTGGTGAGGCATAAAACCTCACTCACCCTTGCTCCTCCATCTTGAGAGTCTACAAAGTCTAGCCAGGACTATAAATAAGGTGCTTGATAGGAGGCAACCCAATTTCTTAACCCTACCTCTTAACTTAGGATACTTTTATACATGATTTTGCATTTGTCTTCATGATTTGATTTTGTTTTTGTTAGTTTTGATAGGTTTTTCTTTTCAAATTGGTGCCTTAGTAATTGTTCATAATGCCTATACATACTATTTTTGTAGCTGTTTGAGGGTGGGAAGGGCGTGTTGGATGCATGAAAATTTGGGTATTCTAGTTTTTCTGTTCAGATTTGAGGTCCAAAAGGCCACGCATAGGCGTGGCTTTTACATGCCCAGGCATGGAGATCTTAGCTACAACAGGGGGAAATTTCTAGAGAGTCCCACGCCTAGGCGTGAATTTGCCACGCCTAGGCGTGGTGTTACTGTGCGTATATATATATATATATATATATATATATATATATAATATATATAATAATATATATTTTTTAAATAAAAAATTCTACCCCTAAGTGTGAAATAACCACGCCTAGGCTTGATGAGTCTGCTCTCGCACAAAACGCAGCAACCTTTTCTTTTCTTTCTAATCCCTTTCACAAATCCCTAATTTGCCAACCCCCATTCTCCCCTTCGCACCTTAGCCCCATCATTTCCTCACCTCCACGAACTCCACCATTTCCTTCCTTCTCCACATTGCCACCGTAGTTCTTCCCCATTCCTCTCCTCCACAACTCTTCCCCCATCCTCACCCAACCACCACCGTAGTTCACCTTCTTCTCACACACCATAACTTCTTTTTCTTCCCCCATCCAACTCCTCCACCGTACCCACCACACATTTCTCCTAACTTCCATCTCAAACATTTCCCTTCCATAACACCATAACCACCCAGCCCCCCTGATTCCCCATTCTTTCGTAACCCATTCCCCTGTTTCTTTTTGGTTTTGGTTTTGGTTTTAAGTTTTGTCTTCTCTGCTACATGGCTTTTGGGTGCTTTGTGCAAATTGTTACTTCATCCAAGGTCAGTACACTCTTCTCTCCATTTCTCTATAGTTACACTTGGTTATAATGTGCTCTGATTATATTGTGAGTCAATTGCATGAACTGAGATTTAACTAGGTTGTGCTATGATTAATGTGGTGGTGCAGTGATGAAATTGGAGGTTCTACTAACAAATATATTAATTTCTGTTGATATGATGCTTGAGCTCTAGATTAATTTTGACTCATCATTTTGATTTTTCTAAAGGATTTGTTGCCACTTTTGGGGTTGGGTTGTGATTTGCTTGTTTTTGAACTGGTTGAGCATGGATTTGATTAATTTTTGAATCATTTGGGCTGTGTTAATTGGTCTGGGTGGGAAATGCTTTGCTTGTTTTGTTTGAATTGGTTAGATTGTGAATTGGCTAGGTTTGGGGGTTTATAGGGTACAATAACTGAGGCATACTGGTGACAAACTTGTTTGATTGAGCCTGTGCATGAATACATTGATTCTGTTTTGTCTAATATTTGTTTTATCTGGTTGCCTGTTGTTGGCATGATATTTTCTCACTAGGTTTAGGGGTGACCTTGATTTGGGTACTTGGATAGAATAAGCTTTATTATCAATGGTTCTAAATTGTGCTTCTGATTGAATTGATTCTTGTTCGTATTTGGTTGGAATGACTGAGTTAAAAATTTGTTCTCATTTGGATGGCCTGTGCAATTGCTTAATTTTTTTTGACTGGTTAGGCTGTGCATTGGTTGCTTTTTGAATTACTTGGGTTATGACTTGATTATGGCTAAGCTGTGAAGTGGCATTGATTGGTTTGCAATTGTACCCTCTGAATATCTGGGTTATGCCTGCTGCATGTCTAAGATCTGGTTGCTTTATTGGTTAATTGTTGAGTTAGTTGAGCTTGGCATTGAGGTTGAATGTTGAACTGGTTGAATGCTAGGAACTAGTGCATTCTTAGTTAAATCTTGAATCGGTAAGGCTAAGAATTGTTTTGTTTGGGATTGTTGATTTGGGTGAGCTTGAACTAAATAAGTTGCATGAGTTGACCTTTGTGGTTGATTGTGTTGCCTGATTGCATTGCAAACTGTTCTTACTGGGTGTAGCTGATTATATTGATTACTTAACTATTGTTCAATGGTAATAACTAGACCTTCTTTTTCTCAAGTCATCAATCATCATATCAAAGCGTAAAAGAAAAACTGTTGAGGCTGGACCAAGCCATGTTGAAGATGCTGATGAGATCCCGATCTTTGACCCAACCTTCTTCACATCACAGGATGCCTTTGACTACTTCTAGCAGTATCTGCGCAAGATCAACATCATTCCAGAGAGGAGGTTCCATGGTATCAATGTGGCACGCTATCCTGCCATATCTGATGCCATTGAAGCACTCCACTGGAAGACTTTTGTAGAGCATCCCGCTGAGGAACCTGTGGCTGCAGTAGTCAAGGAATTTTATACAAATGCTCTTGCTGAGAAGCATTCTACTGCAACTACCAGAGTCAGAAGGAAGGTGGTTGACTATTCTGTGGAGCGCATTCACCAGGTTATGGACCTAGGCCCTTCTCCACTCCATTGTGCTTACCGGAGACTACAGTTACCTAAAGAGGAGGGAGGAACCCCCTTTAGCATAGTCATGAACAGTATCTGCGATCCTGACTTCCCCGTTCAAGTTCAGCGAAACTCGGATCACTCCATCTGATTCATCAAACAGGAGAGGTTGCGCCGTGAGTTGTGCCTATGGAATCACTTTGTGTGTTCCTGCTTGCTCCCCACTGAGCATAGGTCAGAGATCTATCCTGAGAGGGCGTATATGTTGTATGCGATCCACAATCTATAGCAAGTGGATACTGCTCAGATACTTTATGACCAGATTAGACTGTGCATCACTTCTAGGCTCAAATCACTATTTTTTCTATTTCTTATCTTTTAGCTTTATACAAGAGCTCACATATCTTGCAAATACACTGAGGTTCGGGTGAAGCTGAAGAACCCTATGATAGAGAGGGCAGTTCAAACCATCATAACTGCCCAAGAGAAGTGTAAGCACGCTCCAGCACCTCTACCAGTTCAGTCACCTCCTACAGCTCCTGAGCCAGCTCAACTTCAACTTTAACTTCTAATTGGAAGAAGATGTTTGCTCAGTTTATGACCAGTGAACAAGATTACATGACCAAAATTGATTCAAGGCTAGCATCCCACGATGCATTGATACAAAGCCAAGCAGCTTCATTAAGGAATCTTAAGACTCAAGTGGGTCAACTTACCCAATCTCTAAATAACAAGCCCCCAAGGAGTTTTCTAAGTGACACCATCAACAATCCTAAGGGTGCATGACGAGCGCCGAACTCAATCAAAATTATAACCGAAGTTATTACCTAAACTTGTAGTATAGTGAACAACACCGGATCGTCTCCTCAAGGATCGTAGATGCAATTTTATCAAATCAAGTGAAAGTTAGAAAAAGGGGGTTTTGATGGTTCAAGGATCGCAATGACAGGATTTAAAGAGAAATAACAATTAAAAGAACAGTCAATTCAGAAATCTATCCGAGATTGGGTGGATTCAATCATAGACCTTTCAACAAACACCGAAATACATTTGAATGGTTAACTTGGATCTAACCGAGATCTCTCGCATCGATCCGAATTCATACTAGACAATCGTCGTAATTCAATTGACAAGTGATAAACACAAATCTGCAATCGCACCATTCATGTAAATATATGTCAATTTAAGCATCGAATTCAATTAACCTAGGCACAAATCAAGTAACCTAACCTCTTCAATTACGTGATTAGTTTAGATCAATCAGTTCTAAATTTCATCACAATACTTAATCTTAAACCAAGATCAAATCAGATCAAACATAAACTAATCACCATTCATGCATTCAAGATTAAGAGAACAAGAAGAAGAGAAGAGGAATTCAAATATAAATCAAATACATTACATAACCAAGGTCTCAAGAATCCAAGCCACAATCTCTTCAAGAGTCCCGAATTGACTAGAAGTGACTTAGCTCTCCATTACAATGAAGGAAAAATATACAAGAACTATGAAAAACTATCTTTAACACTAAGTGTATGTTGTGTTTAGAGCTCTCTACATGCTTCCTTTTATAGAGGATTCAGAGTAGTAGTAGATGGGTAGATGAGATTAGTAGGTGGAATTAGTAGGTGAGCTTGGTAGGTGAACTTGGTAGGTGAGCTTGGTAGGTGAACTTGGTAGGTGAGCTTGGTAGGTGAACTTGGTAGGTGAGCTTCCTTGTCTCCGAAAGTATTCATTGCTGAACTCATTGATTTCGTCATTTTTGAGCCAAGTGGTCTTCATGAAAGTTCTAGGAAATTGTCTAAGCTTTCCAATGGCTCTAGAAGCACCCAAAAATTCGTCCTACAGCCCAAGATATGACCCAATTACTACAGACTGCTCAGGACCAGTTTTAGCACCTCTGTTTTGACTTTCAGACCCAATATCTCCATCAAGGAGCCCGAATCAAGTTTTGTGTTTGTCATGAAAGTTGTACATATGGGTCTTAACTTTCAGATCACCAATTTTCAGCCCATTCTATAAACCAAAACTCGAATTATGTTCTGGTTACTACACACTGTTCGGGTTCCAGTCACAAATCCCGTATTCTGATTTCCATGCCCAATTAGCTCCACTAGATGTCTGAATTTGACTTTGAGCTCTTCATCAAAGTTGTGGAGCTCTCTTTTATCTTTCCTACAAGGTAAAATTCATAATTATCAGACATTTAGAACTCAAGATATGGCCAAAATACAGAAACAGTGTAAGACTCGAATAATGCTGAAAAATCAATTAAGTCCGATTCGAGTTCAAACTTACAAAACATAATCAAATTCAGTCAATTAAGTACATGAAGAGTGTAAATGACTAATAATGAGGGTTTCTTAATGAATAAAATATGTGATTATCAAATTCCCCCACACTTAGCTTTTTGCACTCCTGGGCAAAACATATAAAACTAAAGTTAGAAGACAAAGACAAACGACACAAACTTAAAAGTTAAAAACTCTAAAGGACTCAATGAAGCAAGAAGAGCAACAAGAAATTCAAGGGATCAAAGCATAAATGAGGTAACATTTCTTCACATCTCAAACCGAAATGCAAGGAAACTTCCGTTGAAAAGAATGAATTAAGAATGATGGATCTTCACAAGATTCCCTCTCAATCTCTCAAGTGTTTAAAAGGTAGGTATTTCACTCAATTCAACCCATGAAAATGGCACTACCATAAGCTTGCTTATCTTCTACTTCTCCACTACTCAAAACACATGCACACACAAATCATGAGGACTTTATTCAAGGTTGTAGTGAGGTCAAGGTAATGAAGAGGATAAAATGGATATGAGAAGATAAATACCAAAGAGAATAAAAGCAAATGAGAAATTTGAGTTTAAATAACGAGCATAAAAGTTCATCTCAACTCTAATGTATATCCCTTTACATATTCATTTCCCAATCCTTTTTCTCTCTCTTTTTTTTTTTTATATATATGAACATAACTATATACATACATTTCTTTTTTTTTTTTTTTAGGCACTCTTTCTTTTCTTTTCTTTTTTTTTTTCAACAACCATTTTGTACACACACCCCCACACTTGTTCAAAAACTCATCCATTAACCAGGCTAATGTTCTTTTATTTCCTAAGGTACAGTAAGAACACGATTTTTCATTTAAGGCACATAATGAGCTAGAAACAAGGAATGGTCAAATAAGCTCAAAGGGGTTAAGCAAAGGAAAATATACAAGGTTGACAGGAATTAGAGAATTTTCGAGAGGTCAAAAGAGTGCTTGATATCATATTGAAAACAAGGTTGACTATTTGGTTAAACTGGCTAAGAAAGAGGGCCTCAATCATGTTCATGCATGCAAGTGAAATGTAGCATCAAAAAGAATCAAAGCAAGTTCTAGAGTGGTCATTAACATGAGTGAAAATTACACAAGAAAGAAGAGAATGGCATAAATGTTGAATCCATCCATTAGGCTCAAAATCTCACAAGGTATGCATCCATCAAACTCAATTCATCAATTCAATCATCCATCATCAAGCATATCAATTCAAGAAGGGAGAAAAATTATTCAATCATGCAATGAACCTTCTTTTTTTTTTTTGAATTTTTTTTTTGAATTTTTTTTTAACAAACGAAAAGAAACAGAAACATGTTAAAATCTCTCCCCCCACACTTAATAGAACATTGTCCTCAATGTGAAAGAAAGAGATAGAAAAGAGCAACACAACCTGATAAGAAGTGAATCAACGCTAAGCAGAAAAGAAACACACCGTCTTGCGTCGCATCGACTCGAAAAGAAATCAAACAAGAAAACGTTAGTACTTCCACAAGTCAATACTAATTAATTACTACCTAAAAAAACTCCTTACTCTGCCACCAATTAAGATGCGTCTTAAGAGTAAAATTACTCCTTACTCTGCCATCACTAATTGGTTTAATAAGTCCATGACAACCATATCATACTAAACAAAACAACAACAATTTTTTTTTTAAATCAAACCCATTAAAGAGAAAGTTTCAGATCGGGCTCTTGTTTCTTGTTACTTCCTTCGCTGCTTCTTTGTTGACCAATCTATCTGAGCCGATACTGATCGTACATACTCAAAAGCTTCTAATTTATCAATGAGCTCATCAATAGTGGAGGCAGAGATAAGAAGTTGTCTTGCCGAAGGAGTGATAAATTTGTTCCATGACTTTGTCAAGAAAAAGAACAAAAGATCAAAGAAATTTTTAACATTCAACAAACCAATGGGTTTATGGTGGATGTTCGGTTCGGCCCAAGAGACAATTTGAAAAATTTCTTCCAAAGTACCAAAACCACTGATAAGGCAATGAATGCATCAGAGTTTTCAAGCATTATCTTCATGCGTTCATGCATTGATGATACTTTAAGTTCCTCCCCAATTGTCTTTCCATTGATGTTCTGTTGAGCTAAAGTTTCGGGAATGACACCTAAAACCTGACTGTCTCTTACAAAGGCGGCAAGTGATACAGCCCCCCATTAACCCACGACAACCTCCCCCATATACAAGATGAATATTCCTCGCAGCAAGTGATCGACCAAGAGTGCTAGCTGCGTTTACAAACTCTAATCCCTTCCCATAACTCGACCCACAAAAAACACGGACATTTTTGAGGTTACGAATAGAAGGCCCCATTCTATACTCTTCCTCCCTTTGAGTGTTTCGAGTTTGAAGGAAAATGGAGAAAATGGAGTGTTTAAATAGGAAAAAGAATGGAAAGGGGAATAATTGCACCTATGAGGGTAGGTTGGCGGTTGTCAGAAAAGGTTGAAATTAAGAGACACAGAATCTTTTTTTTTTTTTTTTTTTTTACTTCAAGAAAACCATCAAGGTAAAGAAGTCTAGAAACCCCGAAGGACCCTGCTCAAAGGATTGTCTCGTACAAAAATCAAAATACAACAAAATGATACAAAGATAATAGAAAATGATGACATACTGTATGTAGTTTCCATGGCGTATCTTTATACTGCGCGTCATGAGTGCAGTAGACATCACGTCCGTTTTTTTTTTTTTTTTTGTGAAATTGTTAGAAAAACTTGATGAAAGATGAGTGTATACTTACTTAAGATTGGGATGGAGGTAGTCTGCTCTTTCGGCTTTGTGCCAAAGCATTGTTGACCAGTATTCGACCCATTCAAGACCAGCGCAACATAGGGCTCCCAGAAGGGACAAGTGACCATAATACGACTGGCTGCCTCACATGTGGGATACAATCTACCTTCTTTGTTTTTCAATTAAGAAAAATTTGGATCAGATGCATGCATTTCCCCATTCACGGTTTGTGTTACCAAAGCCAACCCTAAGAAGTATACATTTTTTTTTCATTTTTTTTTCATTTTTTTTCATTTTTTTTTTGTAAAATGCCATGAAGAAGAAGAAGATGATGATATGTACAGATTGTTTGTGGATATGGCTCACATCTCGCCTCTGGTTTAACGTCCAAGAATGCTTAAACGTCTTCTATGAGTCGAGGATAAGCTTCCCATCCAATTTTCTTATAAATTGGCAAACAGGGTCTTTTAGAGTCAGATTCCCAAGACTGTAGCGTTGTTCTTCATCCTTGAAGAGATTCCACAATTTAAGAATTTCACGATGCACCAATCCACAAGAATGCGTCTCAAGAGTCAATAAGATATCATCTAATGACTCCTTACTCATCCATTCTTAATGAAGAAAATTTTATCTTCTCTATTTGCGGAAACCATCCCCTTAGTACGACATCGCTTGTTACAGTTCCATCGTCCACATTTGTGACAGACTTGTAACCTTTTTGCTCTTCTCCTTTTAGAATATGAACTTCTTCCAAGACCAGGCATATATGAGTCAAATGAAATTGAGGACTCACCGCTAATCGGACCTTTGCTTCAATTATCCAACAGTACATCTTTCGGCATACCTTTGTGCATTAACATTCTCAATCTCTCACATCGAACTTTGTAGATTTTTCTCAGAGCATTTTGAGGAAGAGAAAGAAAATGTTTTCTGAGGTTTGAAAGAATGACATCCATTTTGAAGGAGAAGAAGGGTTCAGTTATTTTGGGAAACTGAAGAATAAACCGACTCAAGAGTCATGGAGTACCGTATCCGCCACTTAACCGGCAACGCAAAGAACTCAAGAACTTGGTTTTCCAGGAATGATTGAGTCTTTGTCCATTAACCTTAAGCGCATTACCATTCCTAGGATCCTCAGTATCTGATGCTGAGAGAATACGCGTGTCTGACAACAAAAGAACCGCGCCACCTAGATCTCAATTTTCCAAGGAGTAGGTGCAGATGATAATCTCAAAGCAGAACTTTTTGACCAATTTTCGCAGCTTTTGCAAAAGGTGTAACAGACCTTTAATAAAGTAGGCCAATAAAATCCATACTGCAAGATTTTCGCAGTTGTTGTCGCCGAAGAAAAATGACCTCCACATGCTTCTGAGCGACTCTACCTACCTCATTGTCGGGCACACAAATTTGTTTTTTTTTTTTTCTTTTTTTTTTTTTTTTTTTTCTTTTTTTTTTTTTTTTCTTTTTTTTTATTCATAATGCGGATGGAGAAGGTTCATCACCTCCATTTCTGCATTCTCTGGAAGTTCATGATATCTTTTGAGGCGGTGTCCATTTACGATGAAAGCTTTGGCGGTGACCTCACTTTTAATCCGAACAAGACACCTGGAAGGAAAAACATTAGTAACAATAAATGGTCCATCCCATCTAGACCTTAATTTGCCAGGCATGAGTCGGAGGCGGGAGTTATAGAGGAGAACTTTTTGACCAATCTCAAATGTTTTCCTCAGAATCAACTTATCATGGAAGGCTTTGGTCTTCTCCTTATAAAGTTTGGAACTTTCATAAGCCTCCAAGCGGATCTCCTCCAATTGCTGCAGTTGCAGCTTCCTCTCCATACCTGCTTGATCTAGGTCCAAGTTGCACCTTTTCACCGCCCAGAATGCTCGATGTTCAATTTCCACCGGTAGGTGGCAGGCTTTTCCAAAAACAATCCGATACGGAGACATCCCGATTGGTGTCTTATAAGTAGTCCCAGTAAGCCCATAAAGCATCCTCAAGCCTCTTGCTCGGTCCTTTCGTTAGGTTGAAGCTGTCTTCCGGAGTATCTGCTTAATTTCTCTGTTGGAGACCTCGGCTTGCCCATTGGTTTGGGGGTGGTAGGGTGTAGAAACCTTGTGTTGGACTCCATACTTCTTCATCAAAGCCTCTATGCTTCGATTGCAAAAATGTGAACCTTGATCACTAATGATGGATCTCGGGACTCCAAACCTACAGAAAATCTGTGATCTAATAAAATCCACAACAACTTTAGAATCATCAGTCCGAGTGGCCTTAGCCTCCACCCATTTAGATACATAATCCACAACAAGCAGAATGTAAACAAAACCAAATGATACAGGAAAAGGACCCATAAAGTCAATACCCCAAACATCAAAAATCTCACAGAATAATAAGGGTTTCTGGGGCATTTCATTCCTACGAGAAGTATTCCCTGTTCTCTGGCATTGATCACAAGATTTGCAAAACATATATGCATCATGAAATAGAGTGTGGGCCAATATAATCCGAGTCTAAAACTTTCCTAGCAGTCCGTTGAGGACCGAAGTGGCCGCCACATGCAAGTTTATGACAAAAGCTAAGAATGGAATGGAATTCATCATCAGGCACACATCTCCTAATTACTTGGTCACTGCAAAATCTCCATAAGTAAGGATCATCCCACACATAATACTTTGACTCACTTTTCAATTTATCAATCTTAGCCTTAGTGAAATGTGCAGGTATTGCTTTAGCAACCAAGAAATTAATCAAATCAGCAAACCAAGGGATGTTGCCTTGCGGCTTGAAAAGTGCTCATATGGGAAAACATCATGGATGGGAGAAACATCTGCCTCCCTTTCAATTCGACTCAAGTGATCAGCCACCAAATTCTCCGTTCCACTCTTGTCACAGATCTCAATATCAAACTCCTGGAGGAGCAACATCCACCTAATCAACCGGGGCTTAGCATTGGGCTTCTTCAGGAGAAACTTCAATGTGCATGATGATGACGAAAACACAACCACTGGAACCAAGCAAATATGATCAAAATTTATCTAAAGCAAAAACAATTGCTAAAAGTTCCTTTACGGTTGTGGTGTAGTTGATTTGTGCGAGGATCTAAAGTTCTCGAAGCATAGGAAATGACATGAGATACTTTACCGACCCTTTGTGCAAGAACGCTCCCAATGCATAATTAGAGGCATCACACATCAACTCAAATGGAAGTGTCCAATCCATAGTTGGATGATAGGTGTCTTGGTCAATGCTGCTTCAATTGATTGAAGGCATCCCGACACTTCTTATCAAAGTGAAACTCCACATCTTTTTGCAGTAAGTTGGATAGCGGAAGTGCAATTTTCTTTGAAATCCTTTATGAACCGCCGATAGAAACCTCGCATGACCAAGGAAAGAACGAATCTCCCGCACGCGTGTGGGGTAAGATAGGCATGAAATAACATCTATTTTTGCAGGATCTACCTCAATTCCCTCACGAGATATCACATGCCCTAAGACTATACCTTGTTCTACCATGAAATGACATTTCTCAAAATTTAGAACGAGGTTAGTCTTAATGCATCTATGCAAGACCGAGGCAGGACTATCTAAACATGCATCAAAGGAAGATCCATAGACAAGTAAAATCATCCATGAATACGTCCATGCAATTTTCTAAAAAATCGAAAAGATACTTACCATACACCTCGAAAGGTGCACGGAGCATTGTATAGACCAAAGGGCATCCTCCCGTATGCAAATGTGCCAAATGGACAAGTGAAAGTAGTCTTCTCTTGGTCTTCTAGGGCTATATGAATCGAAAATAGCCCGAATATCCATCCAGGAAACAATAATGTGACTTGCCACTAACCGCTCCAACATCCGATCAATGAAGGGCGGCGGAAATGATCCTTTCTCGGTAGCCTGGTTGAGCCGCCTATAATCAATGCAAACTCGCCAACCTGTTTTGAACTCGTGTGGGCACAAGCTCATTGTTCGATTCGCAACCACCGTGACCCAGCATTTCTTGGGAACCACTTGCAGGGCTCACCCATTGACCGTCGGATATGGGATAAATAATGCGGCTTGAAGTAGCTTTGTAACTTCCTTCTTCACCACATCTAGAATCGGGGATTTAGTCTCCTTTGGGGCTGTCTAACCTGGTTTGATCCCTTCTTCCAATAAAATCTTATGCATGCATGTGGAGGGACTAATACCGGGAATATCCGCAAGAGTCCATCCGATGGCTTGCCTATTCTCGCCTCAAAATCTGCAAGTAACTTTTCTTCTTGATCGGGTTGTAGGTTTTTAGCAAAGTGATCACCGGAAGTGTCTCACCATCTCCCAAATATGCATATTTAAGATGGTCTAGTAAAGTCTTCAACTCCAAAGATGGAGGTTGCACAATGGAAGGTAACAAGTGATCTGAAACAACTATCTCAGCAACATTAATTTCAGCATGGTACTGACTCTCATTCTCAATTGTTGCATCATCAGCAGCTATATCATTACTCATAACAGAATAAATCTCAGCACATGCAGCACATGGTTCAACATCACAAGTGGCACATGTATCACAAGAAACAGAACCAAGATAGTCAACAATATCAGGAAATTCAGCATATAAATCAGTATAGACATCATCAACCAGCATCTCAATCATATCAACATAGAAAACAGAATGCTCCTCTAGGGGGTGTCTCATGGCATCAAAAATGTTAAATTGTACCAAATCGTCGCCAAACTCCATAGAAAGGGTGCCAGCATGCACGTCTATCTTGGTCTTGGCGGTCTTGAGGAATGGTCTGCCTAGAATCAATGGAGCATGATTTGTTGGAGACTCATCTTCCATGTCCAGAATGTAGAAATCTGTTGGAAAAATCAACTCATTCACCGGACTAACACATCTTCCAAAGACACTGCAGGATGAGCAAGTGGCTCTATTTGCCAACTGAATCACGATACCAGTGGGTTGCAAAGTACCAATGTTTAAACACTTATACACTGACATGGGCATGACATTGATCGAAGCACCCAAATCTAGCATTGCATGCTCAAATCTAGAGTTGCCAATTGTGCAAGAAATTGTGAAAGTTTCAGGATCTTTGCATTTCGTGGCATGCTTGGCGAGAATCATTGCAGAAACATTTCTTCCCATACCGATCTTCTCATCCCCTTTCAACCTTCTCTTATGAGTGCACAACTCCTTGAGAAATTTAGCATATTTTGGAATTTGCTTGATTGCATCTAGGAGGGGAATATTGATTTCCACTTTCTGAATGTCTCCATGACTTCTTTTTCCATTTCTCGCTTGCATTGTTCTCTTGGATTGTGTGATCCTATTTGGAAAAGGTAATGGAATGGCAACATCTGAATTCTCTGCAATTTTCTTCAAGTGGCACGATTTCTCGGACTGAATTATCCATTTCTCTTGCCGTTTTTGGTCAATTTCGATTCTTTGTAAGGTTGGAACATCAACTTCTTTGCCACTTCTCAAGGGTAATTGCACTTACGTTGCCTCTTGGATTGTTGACTGTTTGTGAAGGCAATTGGCTAGAACCTTGACTCTTTAGCTTGCTCACAGTGGTTGCCTGCTGCTTGATTTGAGTTTGTAAATTCTGAATGTTGGCACTGACGTTCTGCTGGAACTGAATGTTATTTGTGGCCATTTGTTTCATCGGGTCTTCCAATGATGGCTCGGTGGAGTGGATTGGACAGATCGCTTGAACAGTTCTTTGTTGTCCGAATGCGAGGGGTATTTGTTGGTATTTGTTGCTTGGACCTGCTGACTTGGTATCTAAATTGTTGTTCTTCTTCGTGGGGCATGTTGTTCTGTTGGCTAGAATTCCCATATCTCAAATTGGGATGGTCTCGCCAACCAGGATTATAAGTACTAGAAAATGGATCATATCTAGATTGTTCTTTGTTGCCGATATTGGGGTCTACCAGGAAAAACACCACCGTGCAAAGCAACACATTGATCCGGAAAAGCGGAACCATCTTCCCGAAGTGTAGGGCATGAATCGGTAGGATGAGATGAATTAGAACAAATTCCACACACCGATGCGGTCATCCGCATGGGTGGTTGTTGACCCACGCTATCTGTCTTACCAAAGAAGTCAATTCATCTAGTACGTGTTCCATTCTTTGTTGGTCCATATGAGATGCTTGAATTTCATTAACTCCTCTGGTTGCGGTGATGATCCGCGAGCCAAACCATTGGGTATTGGCTGCCATGTTTGCTATCGATCTCTTGCGGCGGTAGGAGTTTTGTCTACTAAGGCTCCTCCGGAGGCGGCATCGATCATGCTTCTATCATTTGGCAAAGCAAACCCTCATAAAAATATTGAATCAAGAGTTGGTCACTAATTTGGTGATGAGGCGGCTCGAACACAACTTCTTGAATCTCTCCCGGTATTCATGCAAAGTCTCACCGGACATCCGTCGATGCCACATATATCCTTCCTAATTGCAGCGGCTCTCGAGGGGGGAAGAATCTCTCCAGGAACAACCTCTTCATGTCATTCCAACTTCGAGTGAACTGGTGAAAGATAAAACAACCAATCTTTGGTCGCATCGACAAGTGAGAAGGGAAATGCCCTTAACTTGATGTGTTCCTCGAAATGCCTTGTGGCTTCATGGTTGAACACACAACATGGAACTCTTTCAGTGCTTATGAGGATCTTCACCCGCAAGACCATGAAACTTTGGTAACAAGTGTATCAAACCAGATTTCAACTCAAAATCTGCATCAAGATCGAGGATATTGAATGCACAAAGATTGGTAAGATACATCGGGAGAGCGACAAGTTCCTTAAGGGTTCTATTATGCATGTTATCAGCCATGATTTCAGGATTACTTAAGTTATCAGGTTCACTCCCAAAATTAGGTTCAGAATTAACTCTGGAATTTATCACACGAGATCTAATTAATCTATGCAAGGTCCTATCAATCTCAGGATCAAGATCAAGCAAGATATCAGGATTGGACCTAGTCATGCATCAACTAAAGCACAAAAATATAAAAACTGCAACTACACTAAACAACACTCAAAATATGCAAAAATAAATCTAGTTAATATGTCTAAACATTTTTAAAAATTATGGAATCAACACAGAACAAAATCTACATAAAAATGAAACTAGAAAATGCAATAAAAAATATTAAAAAATTGAAAAAGTGGTCTAAATGATAGAATTTCGAAAAACCAGGGGTGACCTCACGTTTACTATGAGTCTTGTTTATCGAAGCTGTTTTCCTTCAACCGACCAAGTTTCACTCATTCGGGCATGTTGCAGTTCAAAAATTGCAATAGTTACCGTAATCACTTTGTTTTCCGTCTTTCCTAAATCGAGAAAAATTCAAAAGCTAAGATAAAAACGTTAGTATGGTATGAACAATGTTAGTAAATGAAAAATAACTGTTAGAATAGGTAAGAAAGAACAAAAATTAGTAAGGTTACTCAAAATGAAAAGATTACACCTACGAGTTCCCAAGAATGGCGCCAAAATTTTGACGTAGCGCCGAACTCAATCAAAATTATAACCGAAGTTATTACCTAAACTTGTAGTATAGTGAACAACAGGATCGTCTCCTCAAGGATCGTAGATGCAATTTTATCAAATCAAGTGAAAGTTAGAAAAATGGGGGTTTTGATGGTTCAAGGATCGCAGTGAGAGGATTTAAAGAGAAATAACAATTAAAAGAACAGTCAATTCAGAAATCTATCCGAGATTGGGTGGATTCAATCATAGACCTTTCAACAAACACCTGAA
Source organism: Ormosia emarginata (assembly GCA_029884605.1). Taxonomy (NCBI): domain Eukaryota; kingdom Viridiplantae; phylum Streptophyta; class Magnoliopsida; order Fabales; family Fabaceae; genus Ormosia; species Ormosia emarginata. The sequence goes on from JAQQTP010000045.1 coordinate 1,170,761, forward strand.
ATACATTTGAATGGTTAACTTGGATCTAACCGAGATCTCGTATCAGATCCGTAATTCATACTAGACAATCGTCCGTAATTCAATTGACAAGTGATAAACACAAATCTGCAATCACACCATTCATGTAAATATATGTCAATTTAAGCATCGAATTCAATTAACCTAGGCACAAATCAGTAACCTAACCTCTTCAATTACGTGATTAGTTTAGATCAATCAGTTCTAAATGTCATCACAATACTTAATCTTAAACCAAGATCAAATCAGATCAAACATAAACAGAATCACCATTCATGCATTCAAGATTAAGAGAATGAGAAGAAGAAAGAAGAGGAATTCAAATATAAATCAAATACATTACATAACCAAGGTCTCAAGAATCCAAGCCACAATCTCTTCAAGAGTCCCGAATTGACTAGAAGTGACTTAGCTCTCCATTACAATGAAGGAAAAATATACAAGAACTATGAAAAACTATCTTTAACACTAAGTGTATGTTGTGTTTAGAGCTCTCCACATGCTTCCTTTTATAGAGGATTCAGAGTAGTAGTAGATGGGTAGATGAGATTAGTAGGTGGAATTAGTAGGTGAGCTTGGTAGGTGAACTTGGTAGGTGAGCTTGGTAGGTGAACTTGGTAGGTGAGCTTCCTTGTCTCCGAAAGTATTCATTGCTGAACTCATTGATTTCGTCATTTTTGAGCAAGTGGTCTTCATGAAAGTTCTAGGAAATTGTCTAAGCTTTCCAATGGCTCTGGAAGCACCCAAAAATTCGTCCTACAACCCAAGATATGACCCAATTACTACAGACTGCTCAGGACCAGTTTCAGCACCTCTGTTTTGACTTTCAGACCCAATATCTCCATCAAGGAGCCCGAATCAAGTTTTTTATTTGTCATGAAAGTTGTACATATGGGTCTTAACTTTCAGATCACCAATTTTCAGCCCATTCTATAAACCCAAACTCGAATTATGTTCTGGTTACTACACACTGTTCGGGTTCCAGTCACAAATCCCGTATTCTGATTTCCATGCCCAATTAGCTCCACTAGATGTCTGAATTTGACTTTGAGCTCTTCATCAAAGTTGTGGAGCTCTCTTTTATCTTTCCTACAAGGTAAAATTCATAATTATCAGACATTTAGAACTCAAGATATGGCCAAAATACAGAAACAGTGTAAGACTCGAATAATGCTAAAAAATCAATTAAGTCCGATTCGAGTTCAAACTTACAAAACATAATCAAATTCAGTCAATTAAGTACATGAAGAGTGTAAATGACTAATAATGAGGGTTTCTTAATGAATAAAATATGTGATTATCAGTGCATCTAATGAGCATTGGAAGGTTATCTTATTGAGGAGTGGGAAGGAGATAGAAGGTAATCTAATGACCAAACTGCTTGAAGAGGAAGTAGATGTGGCACAAGATGAAGAGGTTGTGAGCAAGGAGGTTGAGAAAAATGAGAAAATTGCTAGGGAAAGGGTTGAGGACAAGAAGAAGGAAGGCAAGCCCGTGACACCATGTTTACCTTTCACTAACCAGCTAGCAAAGCAGAAGCTTGATGCTCAATTCCAAAAATTCTTGGAGATTTTCAAGAAGCTTCACATTAACATTCCATTTGCTAAGGCGTTGGAACAAATGCTGAGTTATGTGAAGTTCATGAAGGACATCTTATCCAAGAAGAGGAGATTGGGGGATTATGAGACTATAGAACAAGCCTTAACTAGGTTCGAATTCAATGTCGACCTTGCATTTCACCCTTAGTTTGTTTCAACTTTTCCTAATTAAATAAACCAATTGGAGTTGCCTAGGGGATATAAAGTTCCTAAATCCACCAAGTTCCTTAGTGAAGGTAAGGAGTCATTTATCGAGCATGTCTCTAGATTCACTACAGAATGTGGGGACCTAGCGTCAAATGAATACCTTAAAATGAAGGTATTTCCCAATGCACTAACACAAAATGCTTTCACGTGGTATTTGAACTTACCTACAAGGTCGATGCATTCTAGGAAACAACTTGAAAAGATGTTCATTGAACAATTCTTTAGAACCGAAATGAAAGTAAGTTTGAAAAAATTGTTTAATGTTAGGCAAATGCTTGAAGAATTCGTCGATGACTATTTAGCAAGATTTAGACAATTAAGGAGTCAATGTTATACTCCAGTTCTCAAACCGAAGATGGTTAAAATTGTAACTTTAGGTCTAGACTTCTCTATTAGAAAGAAATTAGTCAATCAATAGTTTGTCGATATGACCTAGTTGGCTAATAAGGTTCGACAGATTGAATTTTACAAGAAGAGAAGGAAAAGTTGAAGCGACAGAATAAAAAAGAGAGGATATATGTGGTCTAGTGTGACAAAGAGGTTGAAGAAGCTTTGAGTCAATAGGGAATTATGATGGTAGAATTACAAGAAGGGCCACCTTATAGTTGTCAGGCTTTGAGGCCAGTAAAGGGTATAGATAAGATGGGCTTTATAGGTTAAAAACACATTCATTTGACATTACAAAAGCTGATCAAATATTTAAATTTTATTGAAAGATAACCAATTAAAGTTAAAAAGAGATCATGTCATTCCTTATGCATATGAAATTAAAAAGAAGAAATATTGTAAATTTCGTTATAATTTCAGACATTCGACTAATAATTGCATTCGTTTCAGGGACTTGATTAAGCACAGCCTTAAGGAAGGTCCCCTGAACTTTACAGAATAAGATAAGGATACAATGAAAGTCGACTCAGACCTATTTGACCTCTCAGTTAGCTTTGCATAGCCTGAGGTGTCATGCAATATGATCCATGTTGACTATGATCCCCTTGCTAAAAGGGATAATGGTTTAATCGAGTCATTGGATTTGTTTGAAGTTGCTCATATATACCTAAGACATAAAGAAACAATGATGTAGTTCCTTCAAAGAATGAACAACGAAGGATATAAAGGCAAAATGTGCCTTACCTGTCAACTATTTTATAAATCTGAGGAAGAAGTTGAAAAAAAACTGAAGATTGCTTTTGCTGGGCCTTCCTGCCGATCGGTGGAGGCTAGAGGCCGCAAACAAGCCAACAATCCAAGGGCTGAATATTATCCAAAAAATAAGATGGATAAAATAATGCCCGTTGTTGGAAATAAGAGGATGGTGAACTTTGGACCTTTCGCACCATCGATGAATGTGGTTAATGCCAAGACCAGGGTCCTAAATCCTATCGCAGACCTTGGGAAATGGCAAAAACATATAGGTGGATATCGAATGCAATTCGGATCCCTACCACTACAAACAATATACTCTTTGACAGGTAGGAACAAAGGAGTCTAGAAACGACTTCAATTTCCTAAAACCATGTACCAAGCAGCTTACTAACAGCTGTCAAGATCCTATAAAAGGCGTTGGTAGCATAAAAGGTCATTGGCACGTAAGTTAGCTGGAGAAAAGCTTAAGGCTAATCCAAAGGGAAAGAATGTCTTGGTTAAGGTAAAATTACCCCTGATGAAGAAACGCACAACTGTAGAGGCCAAGAACAATGATTGCTCTAAGAAATCTTTGGAAATCATCATGATAGATGAAGACTTCTTGGAGTTAGAATGTAAAAACATGGCTAAGAAGAAAGCTGAGAAAGTGGCCAGAGAATTATTTTCTCTTAAGAAAGGAAACCAAGGTGAAAAACTTAAACAAGCTGATGGAGTCGAAAAGCAAGAGGAAAGAGCAAAAAGTCCTGTAAAGGAGGATGCTCATTTATCTAATGTGGAAATAGACATAGAAGTTGATGACCTTCTTGAAGAGGAATTGAATGAATTATTGAAAAAAAAATAACATCAGAGAAACCAAAGGATCCCGAGGTCCAGGTGAACATAGTATCTGTGCTACCACATGACTACGAAGTCTATGAAGTAGTTTGGAATCCCGAAGAGGACTATGATAGTGATTTTGATGGGATATAGCTTTTAGAACAATCAATGGTAACTGTTTTGTCCTAGGAAGCTAGTTTTACTAGACCTTCACCTGAAGAAATAGAACACTTAAGGCAACTTCACATAAAGGCACATGTTAATGGTAAGCCCATTAATAAAGTGTTAATCAATCGAAGGGTAGCAGTGAACTTGATCTTGAAGTCAATGTTTAATAAGCTAGGAAAGAAAACTTCAGAGATGGTACCCAGAACATAATGGTAACTAACTTCAATGGAAAGAAAGCTTTTTTAGAATGGGTAATAATGCTAAATATAAAAGTAGGCCGTATTGAAAGGCAGATCCTATTTATGGTTGTACCGTCAAAATCTACTTTTAACCTATTGTTGGGTAGAGACTAGATCCATGTTGTAGGCGCCATCCCCTCAATAGTACACCAAAAGCTAGTCTTATGGAATAAAGAGGGAAATGTCAAAGTAATTCCTACAGATGATAGTCTTTACTTCACTCAGCAATGCAATTTGGACTATAAGGAGTATAGTCCTTTAATGAAGCCGGTAACTCCTAATGCCGATGATTTCGACCATACAATCGAAGTTTGCCTCCTAGATAGGGGAGGTTTTAGAATGATCCCAAAGGCCAAATCACAACTACCCGGGTAGGATGATGAATATTGAACAAGCATTACAAAGGCTATCGGCTTATGTGGCCGACAAAACCATCAAGGAACTTAGCAACAAAATCCTTGATTTTGTGTATAAAGAAGAATGTGAAAGGACCACTGGTTTTGATGATTTACCTCTAAAAGAAGATGTTAATAAAGTGGAGGTGCAAAATCCCATGAAGAAGTGAATCTTAAGACTAAAGAACAGAAAATGCCAACCTATATAAGCAAGCTACTTATGCGAATGATGAAGGAAAGGATGGTTGAGCTGTTAAAGTGGTACTAAGATTGCTTCGCATAAGGCTACCATGAAATGTCGGGCTTGAGTAGAGAGTTAGTCGAACATTGCTTACCAATTTAGCCAGGATTTAGACCTTTTAAGCAGCCTCCTCAGTGCTTTGTCCCAAAGGTAGCCTTGAAGGTTAAGGAAGAGATTGAGCGATTGCTAAAAGTTAAATTTATTAGAATTTCAGGTACACTTAATAGACCTCAAATATAGTTCTAGTAGTCAAAAAAATTGGCAAGATAAGAGTTTGTGTCTGTTTGTCCCTTTTTGTACTGCAAGTGCACGAGTCGCACAAGTAAAAAAATGATAAGTAGGATATCGTTCCTATAACACCCTCAAGAGCATGTTAGGCTAGTAAACTAGTTACAAAGGTAGCCTCGTACTTTCTTTACATGCTAATTCGATTTTGTGACAAATGGAGTTTGTTTAGGCACTTTGTTGCAACACAGAAGTTGAAAAGTAGCCTAAAATGACTCAAAAAATAGCTTTAATGACTAAGTTGAGGGAAAAAAATATGAATAACTTGTTTGTAGGTCATAAATAAGTTAAGTAAGGTACAGTTGAATTTTGAGAACAATCAAAGTTAGTTTAGTATTTTTAGGCATACTGGTTATGTTTTCAATGCCAAATTGACCTCTAGCAGATATGGAAAAATAGAATAAAGGAGAAACAAAAATTTAGATAAATTATTCTAAAGTTGTTGGAAGTTAGAAAACTTGATTTAGTGAGATCTAAGTGTTCTTAACAGATCAAGAAGTTACATCAAAATGTCAAAATGATAAGTTTGCCCTTAACCTTTTCTTTTATTTTCTCTCTTCTCACGGCAAAAAGAAATAGAAAACAGAGGAGAAGAAAAGAAGAAAGAGAATGGGAGAAACGGGAGAAGAAGAAGAGGAAGAGGAAGAGAAGATCTAAGATCAAGGTTCAAGCTTGAAGATCTTCATCAAGAGGTAAGGGGTTTCTATTCAGCTTTTCCCTTTAGATTCTCTTTGAATGGGGGTTAGGGTTTTTGAATAGAAAAGGGGATTTGGAGAGCCAAATTTGAGTTTCTAACTTGATTCTTGTCTCTAAAGGTTAAGTTAGGTTAGTTTAAGCTTAGTAAATCTAAGATGACCATTTATGGCTCAAGATCAACCATTAAGATCCTTAGATTTAGGATTTGGATAATGGTTAGAGTTATGTGATTTTTGGACCTATATATATGCCAAAGAGAATTCTATATATTGTAATTGAGTTACAATGAGTTTAGGGGCCTAGATTGGTACTAGAAATCATAAGAAAACTGATCAAGAGTGTATAGAAGTGAGAATTTGGACTATGAAACAATGTCACAATTCTACAAAGTTTTCTGTAGTGCTGCTGTCATAGAAACACCCCCGTGTCCAAAGACACGAGGAAGGGGGCGTGTTTCCCTCTGCCATGTTCAATTTCGCGAATAGAACCAGACATGGGGGGCTATGTTTGGAAACACAGCCCGTGTCTCCTTCTGGAATTAGATTTAGTTTTTGTAGTCTGCATGAAAGTTGTAGCTCTTTCTCTTAACTTTCCAACGCCATAAAAATCGTCTAGTTTTGATCTCTGTAGCTCAAGTTTCGCTCATTTTACAGAGCAAAGGTCATAAGTTGAGATTAAGCAAACTAGTTTTCATGTAGAATTGAGCTACCCTAGTAGGTTTTACCCCTTGTTCATGACTTTCTAAGCTTAATGAGGTCCTAAGAAGAGGACCTCTAAGAGAGAAAGACTAAGTTGCATACAAGGGAAAGTAAGGAAACTTTGTGGCTCCATTAGCTATGGATAGCCATGACTAAGTGTATAATTCCCTAGGTAACATGGTGTTGCATTGGATATCACCAATGAGTGATGAGAAAGAGGAACATTAGACACAAGTAAATTAAGTTGATTAGCTAGAGTTAATAGCCATAGTGCCAAGTTGGCTTTAGACAAATGCCTTAGTGCATACACACTCTAATAGAGTTATGATAGAGTTAGTAATGCAAAGATTATGGTGTCCCGAGGCCGATGAGGGCGGGGAGTGGACGCCGGTGTAAGAGAAGCACGTACAAGGAGCGACTCCTGGCAGGCTTCTAGGCGAAGGGTCCCATGAATGAACTGAATACGCACCGAAATGAGAGGGATTCAGAGACTGTGCAGGTATGGGACTGCATAGTTGAGGATGGCTTAAAGGAATTGATTAGGCGTAGCCATATCAACAAGTTGCAACTTCTTTTCGGGAGCCTAGAATATAAGAACTCCATAGTTAAGCGTGCTTGACCTGGAGCAATTGTGAGATGGGTGACCTCCTGAAAAGTTTCCTAGGATGTGTGTAAGTGAGGACAAATCACGCTAAAAAGACTCATGTTGGTTTGTGGAGACACTTGTCAATCCTGCAGACAGTCCCGGGATGTTACAAATGGTATCAGAGACGGGACCTCTCCCAATATGGTGTGGTTCAAGGACGAACCAAGTGGAAGCTGGTGGGCATGTGGTGTGCCGGGGCCAACGAGGGCGGGGAGTGGACACTGGTGTAAGAGAAGCACGTACAAGGAGCGGCTCCTGGCAGGCTTCTAGGTGAAGGATCCCATGAATGAACTGAATACGCACCGGAATGAGAGGGATTCAGAGACTGTGCAGATATGGGTCTGTATAGTTGAGGATGACTTAAAGGAATTGATTAGGCGTAGCCATATCAACAAGTTGCAACTTCTTTTCGGGAGCCTAGAACATAAGAACTCCATGGTTAAACGTGTTTGACCTAGAGCAATTGTGGGATAGGTGACCTCTTGGGAAGTTTCCTAGGATGTGTGTGAGTAAGGATAAAGCACGCTAAAAAGACTCGTGTTGGTTTGTGGAGACACTCGTCAATCCTACAGGCAGTCCCGGGATGTTACAAAGATAGAAAGTAATACCTAGTAGAGTTGGTTCCCTTCGGGTTGAACCTAGAGATTGGTTCTTTTTGGGTTGAATCCTAGCACCCGATTTCCTTAAACAATAAAGTTGAACCCTAGCAAGAATAGGCTCCCTTATGCAATAAGATTGAACCCTAGTAAATTGACTCCCTTATGTAATAAGGTTGAACCCTAGCAAGAATAGGCTCCCTTATGTAATAAGGTTGAACCTTAGTAAATTGGCTCCCTTATACAATAAGGTTGAATCATAGTTTATCATAATTTCTAACTGAGGGAGAGAGGCAAGTCCCTTAACCTGGCTAAGGACTGAGAAAAACATTTTGCTAAAGGTGAATTTGTGATTAGTTATCCAAAGCTAGGCTAAAGAGGTTATATCCAAGGCTCGGCTAAGGATTAGTTATCCAAGTAATGGACATTGCCGGGTAAGCCTAGTAAAATGGTGACACTAGAGTATTTCATGAAAGGATTAGTTTTCCAAGTAGTGGGCATTGCCAGGTATGCCTAGCAAAGTAGTGACACTAGAGTGTTTCATGAAATGATTAGTTTTCCAAGGCTAGGCCAAGGATGTCATATCCAAAGCTAGGTTGCAGATTAGTTACATCCTAAGCTAAGCTTTGGATGAGAAATCCTATGCCAGCCTATGGATCAGTATATCCTAAGCTAGGCTGTGGATGAGAAATACTATGCCAGGCTATGGATTAGTATATCCTACGCTAGGCTGTGGATGAGAAATCTTATGTCAGGCTGTGGATTAGTATATCCTATGCTAGACTAAGGATGAACATATCCTAGGTCAAGCTAAGGATGAGTAGGCTTAATATCAAACAAAGGAATACAATTCCTAAGTATAATTAAGTTACATATACGAGTTTTAATTTTAGAAATATATATTTGTATATATTTAGTTTTAATACCATGAGATATATGTTTTTACTAAGAATTTTATATTCTCACCCTGTTATGTTTCACGGTTAGCATGTCAAGACCCTACAAGAGGATAAGAAGATGAAGATAAAAGAAGAACTAGAAAAGTTTAGTTTATGTTTTTAATTCAAAGCTTATTTATTAATTTATATTTGTTTTAAAAATGTAAAAGTTGTATGTATAAAGTTTATATGTATAACTTTAGTTATGGCTCTCCATAATTAATTGTTTTAATGTTATGAATTAGTTAAAGATTAAGTTAGAAGTAGCATGACTAATACTGTTTATCTAGGTGTATGTCAGATATACTAGGGTACCGGTATTAGGGATGTTACATTATGGTATCAGAGCAATTCATCATATGAGCCGGGGTATGTACTGACTAGGTTTAAGCAAGATTAGAGTTTTTCACTAAGTGTTATGCATTTCTTGTCACATATATGAGATGTGTTGATAGAATTGCATGACAAGCTTTAAGTTGGAATGTTAATGGTTACTATCACATGTAGTGTGTATAGAGAACTATTACTTCGCCAAGGCGAGCTAGGAGCAATGGGAACTCTTCTAGTGAAGGATAAGCTAATATAGCTGAAGTGTTCTGAGAGATGGCAACTACTAGGAGGAAGCAGACTGCTATCGCAAGCAGATTTTAAGAAGGGATAAAAGTAATTTCATCTTAGCAATTAGTACCACTAGTATAGTCAGTGTACAGAGTAGTGGTAGCAAAAGAATCGAAATTCCCCAAATCTCTCAAAGTTTAGAAAGGCCAATCCTATATCTTTTAAGGGTAAGTAAGACCTGGTTGGAATATGAAGATGGCTTAAGAGCACGAAGAAAATCTTTATAGTTAGGGTTTGTTCAGATGACTTAAGAATTTTGATTATCTCCTAGATGTTAAAAAGGAGTAGAGTTTTGGTTAACAGAATGCCAAGGAGATAGAGTTCTCAAGACTTGAATAAGATGGCATGTTAGTACGCTAATAAATGACTAAGTTCAAAGAAGTAAGTGATAAGTACAAAGCAAGTTACAGAATCGAACTTAAACCTATAAAGCTTCGAGTTGAGGGGTTGTGGTGTTCGTTTTCTATGTTCTTCATTCTTTGTTTATGGAAGTTGACGAGGGATGAATAGTATCGAGTTCTTCATGATACTCGAAGTGAAAATTATGAATAAGTGAAGTTGAGTTTCCAATCCTTTTCCACATGAGTTTAGTGTCGTTAGACCCTTGTAGAATAAGCATTAGTAGAGAAGTGTATGAGTAAGAAAGCTGTTGTTCTGGAGGTTTTCAGTTTGTTCTCCAGCAATATTATTTTCGAATCAGACCAGAGTAGTAACTTGTAGAGAATAAATGATATCAGGTTTTTGTTGCACTAGTTATTCGAATTTGCAAGATCTCAGTAGTGAGCCAAAGTTTACCAAGTAGGCAAAGTTCGAATAGCATGGACTTCACGGCTAATTGAATAGACTAAGAGAACTATTCGATTAGCACAGTTTGGAGAGACAGACTATGTGACATTTTCTTTAACATATTAGAAATGTTTATGGACAGAAATAAGCTATAATATGTGTTTAACTTGTCTAGGTAATTTTGTGACATTCTGAGTTAATTTAGGCACTTTGCCGCAATACAAAACGTGTAAAATGATTATTTTAACTCAGAAAAAATAGCATAAATTGCTTAAATAATATAAATAAATATGAAAAATTCATTTCTAAGTCACAAATGCATGAAATAAGGTGTAGTTAAAGTTTCAAGATAAACTGAGTTAATTTGGTATTTTTAAGTACATCAGTTATGTGTTTTAATACCGAAATGACCTATAACAGATATGAAAAATTATGAAAATGATGAAACTAAAATTTAGATGAATCCTAGAATTTATTTTATTATCGTTGGAGGTTAAGAAACTTGATTTAGTGAAATCAAAGTGTTCGTAAGAGATATAAAATTTTAGTAACACGTATAAAGTCATACAACTTATCCTTTATTTGACTTATTTATCTCTTTCTCTCACACTCTCATACGATATCTCCAGCAAACAGAGGAGAGATAAAAAAAACAAAGGCAGCCGTGCAAGCAACTAGAGAAGGAAAAGAAGGAGGAAGGAAGGAGAAATAGAGGAAGATCAAGCTTGAGCTTCCATAGTTTGGAGATTAGAGGTAGGGGAAAACAAGAAAGCATATCATAATTCTTGTCTTTCTTCTCTTTGTATTTTCGTTGGTGGATAACAGCAATATAGAAGAGTTTTTTATTGTGATTCTTACCCATAATGGTTTTTGTTTGTGATTCTTGACTTCCATGCGAGTTTTTATCTTTGAAGATGATAATAGATAAATTTTGATTTGTGATGCATGTTTGATATCTTGCATGGACAATGAATCCCTAGGTGGTTTACATGAAAGTGTGATAATATGAGGGAAGGTATTTGAGTTAAGCTTGTTTGTGATTCTTGATTTCTATGTTGGTTTTCATCTTTTGAAGTTGATGATTGATCTGTTGATAATTTTAGTATTTTGAATGCCTTATATTTGATCTAATTGGACTCCATTTGTGCATAATTGTTAACATTTAGCTAAGTTTCTGATATAGAGTTTAATCAGATGTTTATTGTGAAACTATGCTTAAATGTGGTTATAAACGCTCATAATTGAATTATGCTTTTTCAGGAGATCTTTGAGTGTTTGAGTCAATTAGCATCAAATCAAGCTTGATGTCCATTTGAGAAGAGAACTAAAGACTTAAGAAGATCAATATTACCTCTAGAAGCAAAGAAGGAATAGTATCTGTGAAGAATCAGGGCTAAATTTGAAGAAAGTAAACAACATGACCCGTGTCACCAGACACGGGGAGCCTCGTGTCCTTATCTGGTACCATAAGATTTGGTCTAGCCCTGAGTTTGCCCAACACGGCCCATGTCATCTGACACAGTGTAGGCCATGAACGTTTCTGCCATCATAAGGAGATTCAATTTTTGAGTGTTGACCAACAACACAGCCTGTGTCTTCAGACACGGTGTAGGCCATGTCCCTCTCTAACTTGTAATCTTGTTGGAATTTATGTTACCAGACCCTGACATGGGGTAGGCCGTGTCATATGACACGGCCCGTGTCTGCGAATCAAGAAATCAGATATGAATTCTAATTCAGCGTCAAGTATCCAAAGATATAAATAGGGTTGCTTGGGGTTCAAAAAGGAGATCTCTGGACTAGGTGTTGGTGTATGCCCTAGTGACCAATACATTTTGTTTGTATTTACATACATTATATTATGTTATTTTATATGAGGCATTTCATTTATTGTGTTCTTTTTGGTAGACATAATAAAGTCCTTAGAATAGTAAGTTTGATACCATAGGACATCAAGTGGATGACTTGATCGTGAGATCCTATTGGATAAAATACTATTCTTAAATGTCCCTAGTCAAGTATTATTGTTAATTAGGACAACAATAATACATTGAGGCTATATGTGCGTAGGCGATGACCACATCTCACGGGTCATGGATATGAGATATCAAGTCTACACATGGATACATATTAGAGTAATGATGTATTGGACGGACCCCGCCATGAGAATGCTACGTGGATCGTTACGTGAGTGTCATAAGCGATTCTCATAGTGATAATGGTGTATGTGGTCCTTTGACCTGAAATCACTACGATTCCTACATGAGGAGTTGTGTGTTTTAATGCCATCAAACGTCATCTGTAACAAGATGATCATAACGTTGGTTATTAGACATGCCGCAATACATGTGGAGGAATGTGAGTGACCTAGATAGGATTTGTCCCTCCTACATAACAGGAGCGATATCTTTGGGCCTCTGATTAAGTGAGACTACGAAATGCATGACCATGCTCAAATAAGTCAATATGAGATATTGATCTTATTTGCTATTACTATGTCTACTCGGGAATCAGGAAACTGAAGATTGAACTAAACAAGGGTGACACATTCCATGCCTTGTGTTCAATCTGGATATCTGGACAAAGGGACTAAACTACACGGAAACATTAGTCACGGATAGGTTATGTCAAATCACGACATTCTCATTACTTGGGTAGCGAGTGATGTGTTGCTAGATACCGCTCACTTGTTTGTAATATTAAAATGAGATTTTAATATTGCTACCAATGTCATGAGAACTGCGGGGTCGCACACTTAGAAACGAGACTAAATTGGAGTAATCGAGAATCCAAGTTGGACTCGGATTCAACTGTGGGCCTAACTCATGACGGATGGGTTTAGGGTTGCACCACTTACCTTGCTCTTGCTCACACTCACTTAAGGCAGCCTTTGTTATAAATAATACGCTAAGAGGGCTGCTACCGGGTTACATCACAACCCTAGCCGCACCTACGGAAAGTGAGTGAGAGATAGTGAGGTCTTCTTCTCCTCTCTTCGCAGACTAGCACTACAAAAAGAGGCGTGACTCCTTTTGCAAGTATATTCGTGTGGATACCGCAGAAACATCGTCGCTATTACGGTGTTGGTGATTCACCTCGCTTGTGTCTATCACGCTTCAAGAGGTAAAAAATTTAAAAACTCGGATTATGGATTTTTCGCATGGATCCTGTGAGGGAATTCTGTTATTCCGCTGCGAGACTTTTGATCTGCAAATTCCCAACACTAGGAGCCGTCAAGTTACTGAAGAGAATACAAAGAACAAGCAAGAGGAAGATTCGATCAAAGATTGGAGACTCACGTTCGAGTGATTAAAGATCAATCAACCTCAAACCTTGGAAACTAGTTTGATATTTAGTTTTCTTCTCTTCTTTTATTCTAGATGATGTTTTTCTTTAATTCTTTTTTTGACTTTGAATTTGCCATGTGCGGCTAATTTTCTTATTTAGTTAAGGGAAGATGAAACCCTAGTTTTGATTATATGAACCTTGCATATCTCTTTATATCAATTCAATTGAGTTTTTATTCATATGTTTCTGATCTTAATTTGGTATAAAGGTCTTTATACTTTCTGCCAATTTTGAAAGTGGTAAAACTAGGATTGCTATGCGCGGTTGCGGTGGTAGGACTAGTGAGACATATGATCTAAGTAATTTAATCCCGGTGTGTGATTAGATCTTAGTGTGATTGGTTTTCTAATTCTTAATGCAATCATTAAGTAGGTGTAAGAGCGGTTGTTTTACAAATGACTAATGATCAGGATTTAATTTGAGCGGTTGCTGAATTAAGTAAAACTTAAGGAAAACAGGAGATTTATCTCACAATCACATAAAAACATAATTGGTTATATTGGTATAAAGGGAATGTAAGTTAGCATAATCATATAAATCTAGTGATAGATTTCATCTCTTAACCAATATCTTTTAATTAGTAATTCAAATTGTGTTTGCTGTTATTATTTTAGATTCAATTTCTGTTTTTAGTTTAATAAACAAAACCTCTCTTTAAACTATTTATTATTTTTGAGAGTTTAAATTAAGAATCAAATTATAGTATTGATTGAATTAGTTCTCTGTGAGTCGACCCTTGCTTACTACAACTGGTTGCAAAGTTTATTTATTTTTGGTGGAACTTAGTAACTGAATTTTGTTCTGAATTATAATCACAATCCATAGCACACTAATGATGGATAAATTTTGAATGGTGAAACCAGTAAAATCACAGTTGTATGTGCTTCATTTTTCTGGTTGAAAACATCAAACGTGGTTGCTTCATTTTTTGGTTGAAAACAGTACCGTAGTGTGTCCTTTTTTTCTAGTTTAAAACTAGTTAATGTGATTGTTATGTGCTTCATTTTTATGGTTGAAAACAGTACCGCAATGCATCTTTTTTTTTGGTTTAAAACCAGTAAATGTAATTGTTATGTGCTTCATTTTTCCTGGTTGAAAATAGTACCGTAGTGCTTCCTAACGTGGCTGTTTCATTTAATAGATATTGCCAACTTATTACTCAATACCCAAAACAGATTTTTAGAAGGTGATATACATGTATAGAAACGTGAACTTCTGTGTTTGTAGCTTAAAAATTTTTGCTAGTCTAATTGAGTAATAAATGTTAAAGAGTTTACTGAAGCATTATGAGATGGTATGGGTGCTCTTAAAGAAATCTTGATGTTTATGTAAAGTGCAACAATTTTTGATTTCAAATAATGTCTTGTGATGTATCAATGTGGAATTGATGATAAGAACCCTTAAATGCTTACTATTAGATGTTAATTAAGGTTGAGGCCTTGAGTTATGTAATGATGTAATGATGAAAAACATCATAGATTATAATTGATCAAGAACGAATTTAACATATCTATGCATGTTTTAATTTTCAAACTTATTATTTGACATTTCCATGTATTGTAATATTATAACTTGGACAAGAGGGCTCCAAGTAACTTGGACAAAAGGGCACCAAGGATTATGTTAAAATGTTGGTAATGCAAGGAACAGAAGGACGTCCTGCTTATCCAGAAAACAATACAAGAAATAGTAAGACTTCTTGGAAAAGGTCAAATAACATGTGCTTTTCTAAAATAAAATTGTTTTACTAAAATCATATCATTAGCATCCTAGGGCCCATCTTAGGCCTATTCATGCATCCTCATGCATTGCATAATCATACATTGTGTTATTTAACAATTGTATGGACAATTATCTTGTTTTGGACGAAATGGTTATTTAAATTTAATGGCCACTTAATTGATGATGGTTAAATGTTTTTAATTTAAACTATGATGTTATGTAATTCATTGAAGTTTTTTTATTTAAATTAATTTGTTTATCTACTTCAGGAAGGGAAAGGGACTAAATTTTGACTTGTGCTACCTTTCCAATTATGTTACTTATATACATGAACTGGTTTTTTCCTGAAGTAGTTGGATTGTTGATGATGTCACATTTTAAACTACTACTGAGAATTATCATTCTCACCCCATTTTCTTATTTCCAAGATAATCTAGCAAATTAGCTTAGCAGAAGCAAGGAAGGACAATGAAGATATAGTTAGCTATTTTGTTTATACAATACTGATGTATTTTACTTACTAGTGTTGTACTTGTATATATTTATGACTTGTTATAGTTATTTGTATATCTTAGACATATTTTGTAACTACGTAGTAAAGGTCAAGTTTCCAGTTGTGTAAAATTATCTTGATCTCTTTACCATTAGTAAAGGCTCTATATACTTATATGCTGATAATTATAATACAGGTTCATATTCACGTGCAGATTTAGAAGTAATTATCCTAATACTATTTGTTAGAGTATATTGATGATATATGCACAGTGGTAGTGTTAGGGTGTTACAGACTAGCCTTAATCAGGTAGACTAATTGTGTTATTCGATTAAGTAAGATTTTGATGTTAATCGAAAAATGATGTTAGCTTTCGAGTAGTAACTCAGAATGATGTACTTTCAAAGGTGATTGAATAGATGGAGAACTATTCGAATAGGCTATTACAGAATGGTATGTTAAGTTAACCGAGTAAATAAAGGGAACTATTCATTTGGCAAGAGTTCAAGATTAATCGAATATACTAAAAGAGTAAATAAAGGGAACTATTCATTCACCAAATCCATTTCTCTCACTTCCAACAGACTTAAAATAAATCATACGATTTATTAAAAATCTATTTTCACCATTTTCAAACTTTTTCATATCTGCTGGTAGTCAATCCGGCATTAAAACATACAACAAATATACTTAAAAATACCAAACTAACTCTGATTAATATCAAATTTTAATTGTAGTACACTTCACACATTTGTGACCTAGAAATAAACTCTTCACATTTATTTCCACTAACTAAGCAGATTAAGTTACTTCTGGAGCTAAAAATAGCTATTTTCCACACATAGCATTGCAGCAAAGTGCCTAAACGTGCTCAGACAGTCACAAAACTTAACAGACATGTTTAGCAAGTATTAGGCTACCTTCGTATCTTTAACACCCTAATACCAATAACCATGTATATCGTGCATATACTTGGATAAGCAGTATCAGTTATGCTACTTCTAACTTAAATATCATACTAATCCATATCATTCAAACAAATAATAATGGAGAGCCTTGTGAAAAACTAAAAGATCTATACAAACAACTATGCCTAAAAAGGCACCTAGTTTACATAAACTTCTTGTACAACTAGATCTAGTAAAAAATACAAACTTTATCTACAAAAGCATATAAACCACACTAGTGTTCATATATCTTCTCTTTCCCTCTTGAAGAGCTTCTACCTTGATTTACATGGCAACAAATGGGGTCAGAAAATCACATTTCTCAGTAGAAGTAACCAAAACTAGTAGTTTAAACATTTGCAATGAATAAACTTAACTAAAACTAGTAAACATACTAATACTCTCTGCAAAAGATATGAACACAACTTCCATGTAACGTTCCTAAGCAAACTATACTTCTGTTCTAATAACCGAAACCACGATGATATCAAACAACTGCCCATACAATCATATGAAATCATTGACCAGACAACTGCCCATACAACTATCACTGAAGGCACAATACACTAATAAAACATACACTACAAGATTACAATTCCAAACCAAACAAGTATTAAATAATGAAATGATGAAATGAGGTATGTTTATGTTTAAAGAAAAGTGTATGATGGTGTAGGTGCAATGTCATGAAACTTAACTGGGAGCAGAGAAATTCTGCCATCATAACGTGTGACCTCATATAAAGCCTACTGAGTAGGAATGAAGTCTGTTACCACAACACATGAGCTCCTACCCCGTAGCCTACCAAGTAGTCTAACTTAACTGGGTGGATATCGCCACCAAAACTGAGTGGATGCCTCCACTGGCTTTTCTCTAGGAATAGCAAGTCTTCGTGCAAAGTGATGTGTGTGAAAATGCGGAGTTATGTCCTAACTCTAACATAACCATCATATAACTATATACTAAACCCATCTTTGCATTCGTAACTCTACCTCTTCTCTGTGAGAGTAATTTATGCACTACGACATATAATAAATGCCAACTAGACTTAGTATACTACTATATTTGCATTACTAACTCTACTTCACTCTTGAAGAGCTTTCACACACTGTGATATTTACCCTTGCCAACTAGGGTCTATGGCACCCAACTTTTGCCATCTAGCTTCTTAACTCTCTTATCACCTCTCTTGTGACATCTGTGCAACTTTAGGTTGCTTAAGAAACTAAACTTTTGGTTTATGGCAATCCATGTCCAATGGATGCACACCCTTTTCTTTACTTTCCCTTGTATGCCACTTGGTTTTTCTACTAAGAAATACCCCTTCTAGTGCCTCAACAATCTTTACTAGGCATAAACAAAGGATTCTATCAACTAAGGAACTCAAAACATTCAAAAACAACATTTTTGGACCTTCAAGGTGTGACACCGGGGCACAAAACTATGCACGCTGCTGAATCCCGTTCTCGGGTACAACTTCTGGACAGAAAACTGCCCCACGCCGCAGCATACAACTATCCTTGCCACGACATGCTCACGCCTCGGGGCCACGCCTCAGTCCACGCTGCGACATTCCACACAGAACTCAGATTCTACAAAATTCTCCAGAAGTCGTGCACTGTTCTATTCAACTTTTCTTAGCTTCCAATCATAAAAAATTGGTTCCTCGGTGATTTCTAACTTCACCAACATCTTCTAAACATGTTGTAACACTTTTACAACCTATTAATTCTCTTAATTTGGATCAAACACCAAAAATCACCTCTTTAGTTATTCAAAACCTAGATTCCCACTCAAGAACCAACTAGCTTAAATCTATAGATAAATCCATCTATATTGTTCTCACCAAAATTAAATAATCATTTCCAGTCAATGGAAACAAGGCACTAACTAAAGGAACTAGTTTTCCCCCTTTGAAAACCCATCTTCTCCATCTAAACATCTAAGTTCTAGCATAGAAAATGTAATACCCCAAACTTCCTATGTATTAAACAGTAATTTTGACAGTTAGCAGAATTCTACTGTTTAGTGATTTCTGTGTACTGTAAAATTATTTTGAATATTCTGTCTGTATATTTGATCGTTTTGAGTAATTTATTCCGTGCAAGAAAATAATAATTTTCGGGCCGGAAAAATCTACGTAAATTAATTTTTACTGTTTAGTCTTAATTAATTTACGTAATCTGACTTGATATTTGTGAATTTTCTAATTTTTGTGATTTTATGCGTGATTTTGAAATTTTTGCTATTTGTGGGCCCTACGAGGTGTATGTTGGCCAGGTGGCCATACGTGGGCTCAGGTGGGTCCCGCAAAATGAAAAAATTTTCTACGTATAGAAAAATTTGTACTGTGTAGACAGAGACAGGGGATCTTACTAAACCTGAATCCGGAAACAGTTTTAGAAAATTTCCTTTACTGTATTTTGTACTGTATTTAATTATCGGACGATAAAAATACAATAATTATATTTTTTTTGTGAGGTTATAACAGATAAAAATAAAATCCTATATTATTAAGTCAACATTAGTGGTTTGGATATCCACTATCAATTTAATTACCATTGGAAATTTAATCTTGATTTAATTAACGGTAGAGATTTGATCTTAAAAGTGAATAGGATCAATTATAACCGTTAGATGGAAATTAAATCAAGGGTAGAGATTTAATATTATAAATGACTATGACGATTATCAACCCTTGGATGTAAAATTAATCAATGGTGGAGATGGATCATTAATGACCATTGGATTTGGATTTAGATCAATGGTGGAGAATTGGTCATCAAAAATGACTACAACCATTTTGGACCCTTGGATGTAAAGTTTGAAGGTGTAATCTTGACCCTTCATTTTGGAGAAATATTCAATGGTTAGGATTGCAAGCCAAAAATGATCCAATGGCTCAAATGAAGTCTTCTATCTATAACCTAAACCTAGTAGCTAATTTAAATCTAAACCATTCTTTTAATCAATGGTTAGGATGGCTTAAAGTGATGGCTAGGCAATTTGTCACATTTGGAATGCATGAAGAAGGGGGGGACGGTTTGGAGAGCAAGGATGAAGGGAGACAACTTAGTGTAGGCTTTTTAGGCCAAAGAAAAAAAGAATGAAGACAAGCCAAGTGTCAAGACCAATTCCTATTGATCATTAATGCTTATGTTCTTCAAACTTCACTTTTCATTCTCTCTAATGCATGCTACGGCAATGCATCCCCTTGAAGACCAAAAAAATTCATTTTTATACTTCATAATATCATTTCTTCACTTTTCCACTTAAACTTCAAGAAACCAACCAAAGAAAATTTCATTTTCTCTCCCAAAAATAGACCATTCGGCCAAGCACTCCAATTCTCTCCTCCATCACTCTTTAATTTCATACAACCTAGTTTCTTGAATCCTTACCTTATTCTAAACAACTTTCATGTTGAAGACTTTCTCAAAATCTTCCATCTTGAAGGACTTTTACTAAGATCAAGTTCTAGAGTTTTGTTAGTGAAGTGTAAGAAAACTTCATTTATTCTTTTCTTTTTCATGTTCTAAACCATGTTTGATCCATGGTTCTTCTTATTTAAGCTTGATATACTAATTTTCTTGTATTTGTTTCATGTTTAAGAACTTGTGTTGGTGGAGATCTTGTTCAAAACACAAATCAACAAGCTTTTTGGTGGTTCTTCAAGAGGTAAGAGGGAGATTCATCTCACCAACCAAGCATGGTGGTGAGAGATGGTTTTATATTTGATGGATGGTGAATCCATGTGAGGATTCCTATCCATGGTCATGTAATAATTTATATGTGTGTTATGTGCTTTTAATTATTTTTGCTTATGCTTGATATGTTTTGCATGATTTACTTGTGTATGCATGCTTAGTATGATTTTTATTTGTTTATATGATATGCTTATAATATGCTTAATGATATATGTTGAATATATTATGATGGATGTATGTTGAAATAAATAAAATTTTGGCTCCAAAGGCCATGGAGGAGGTCACGGTTTTGGACTTCTAAAATAAGGGTTTCTATTGAAATTTTTCAAGAACAATGGAGTTAATTTTTGGTCCTTAAACTTAAGAAAATTTTTGGTCAAGACATCAACTAATTTGGTGATCACAAAATTATATTTTCATGAATGACAATATTGAATGATTTGAGAAGTAAGGAAATTAAATAAAAGGGTTTGTTTTACAAAAAAAAATGCACACGGTTTTTGAGTTATATTTTTATTAATTTATTTTGTGTAGAAACAAGAATGGAACTTAGATGATTTACAAGAAAAATATTTGGTAGTTTCAAAGGCCATATATAAGGTTTTGACAATTTAGAAAAATATTTGATGTTATAAAATACAAGAATTTTCAAATAAGGATTTTTGGAAAAGGAATTAAAGTGTAATATATTTAGTGAAGTGGAATTTTTATAAATAAAAGGAAAAGGAAATTGAAAGTGTTGAATTTCAAATTATTTTAAAGAAAATTAATTTTAGAAGTGATTTAGAAATATAAAAGAAAACGTTCATAACTTAAATTTACTAACGTAGTATTTATTTATTGGGTTTTGGAAAACGTTAGGAAATTTAAAGTTAGAAATAGTAATTAAATCAACTAAATGTGATTTTGTAAGATTAAATCAATAAAAAGTGATTTTTGAGAAAATATATTACGGAAAAGATTTTTGACTAAGAATAAGAAGGGAATAAAGTAAGAAATTATATTATTGTAAGAAAAATGAGGGCTCTGGTAGGGTTTCATTTTTTGTAAATTCCTAGGGTTTGCAAGTGTTTCATGGCTAACGTTAACCTTGTTTGTCAATGGAGTTTCTTGGCTCCTTTAGCTCCTACATTGGATCAACCGTCTTCTTCCTACGGTCTTCCTCCTCAGCGTAAATCCTTTGCGCAGGCTTTACGCAATTCGTGTGATGATCCAATAAATCAACTCCCTCGTCCGTGCTGGAAAGGAGATGCTCTTGCTGTTAAAGTACCTGAAGAGGATTATCAAGCGGGTCTTCTAAGATGCAAAAATAACCTTCATGGGCGTTTGATCCTGTCTAAGGGTGATGCGCCTATGAAATTTGCTTATCTGAGATCCAAGCTTTCGTCTATATGGAAGTCTATAGGGCAATGGAACATGATTTCTTTGGGAAAAGGATATTATGAATTCTCGTTTGCATCAACAGAAGATCTCAGAAGTGTGTGTACAGTCGGTTCTTGGAATCTAAAGCCAGGTTTCTTGCGTATGTCTCTTTGGTCTCCTGACTTTAATCCTAATCTGCAAAGACAGACTCACGCACAATGCTGGGTGCGTATCAATGGTCTTCCTCAAGAATACTGGTGTGCCAGAATAATCTTTGCTATTGCTGGTGGTATTGGCACTCCGATTGCTCTTGATGAAGCTACTAGTAAGAGAACCTTTGGTCATTTTGCAAGAGTTCTTGTTGATATTGATCTTAATAGCAATTTACGGAACCAGATCTTGGTTGAACGTGAAGGTTATGCCTTCTTTGTGGGTCTTGAGTATGATAATCTGCCAGCTTTTTGCTCTACTTGCCAAGCTATTGGTCATTTGGTTGAAAATTGTAGGAAAAATCACAAGAATGTAGGAGATGCAAATGCTCAAGATGGTAATAAGCCTATTCCAGCTCCTCGTAAGTCTGGCTTGAAATTTATTCCTAGAGAAAATAATGATGTCAGAATAAATAGTATTAAAAAGGTGGCCAGTATTCTGGTTGATGAGAGTATTAAGGAAAAAACAAATCAAGAAGTTCTTTCTAATAAGGACAAGGAAGAAGTAATTGTTCAGCAGAATTTGGGGGAAGTGGAAGTTATTAATGATGAACATCATATGCAAAATAACATGGCTGTTATAGAAAATCCACCTATTATTATTATTGATCATCCTAGGAAGGAAGGGTGCAATTCTGTTTCTCAGGATAATGTGGATATTGAAAATTTAAATGAAGCTCCTATTCTGGAGAAGAATTTACAAAAGGTTATTGGTGATCAAGCCAACGACTTGTATTTTGAGGAAAATAATGATGTTTTTTCAGTTGATACTATAGTTGAAGATTCTTTACAAGCTTCCTCTGGTAATGTTTCTATTTCGGGAAATTCTGGTAGGCAGGTTATAGGGAGTTCTTCTCCTTTTATCAATGTTGCTGGTTCGGGTAGAAAATTGGATTCTCCTGTTCCAAAGCAGGCAGTCATGAATGATAATATTAATTTAGGTGCTCCTTTGATAACTCCAGTGGATCAAATTGCTAATCCTATTGCAGCCCAGGATTTGAGAATTATAGGTTCTCTTTGGAGTGATGATGTGGAAGAGGAAAGGAATGATGATATTCAAGAAAATAATCTTTCACAAAACAATGCTGATCCAAGCAGATACCTCATTGATGTTGTTGGTGATACTAATCAAGGTACTAATGATGGCTACACGAATATCTTGTCTAAATCTCAAAAGAAAAGGATGAGAAAAAGAGTTACCCGTTCCAGGGGTGGTCCTTTGAATTTTGCTTAATGAAGATTTTTTATTGGAATTGTAGAGGGTTTGGTAACCCTGCTACTAGATTAGTTTTGAAAAAACTATGTATATTACATAAGCCAGATTTGGTTTTTATTTCTGAGCCCTGAATTGCTATTGAGGATGTTCCCTCTTCTTTTTGGAGAGAATTGAACTTGAAGCCTTTCATTGTTAATAATAGAAATGGTCATCTTCCTAATTTGTGGGGAGTCTGCAGTATTCACATTTCTCTTGATGTCATTGCTATCTCTTCTCAGCAGGTTTCAGTTTCTGTCTCCATGAATGGAAATTCTATTTTCATTGGTCTTTGTGTATGCCAAAGCCTGACTTATTTAGTAAAGGCATGACTTTGGTATGATATGAATAATCTTCAAGCTAGTCATCCAGGACCTTGGTGCTTTATAGGTGACTTTAATGCTATCCTTGGTTCTCATGAAATGAGGGGTTCAGCTTTGCCTCTTAGGATTGCTTGTGAGGACTTCAAAGCTTTTTCTAATAGTAATAACTTAAATCATATTGTTACCAGAGGAGCTGAGTTTACTTGGAGTAATGGTAGAAGAGGATCATTTCTCACAGAAAAAAGGCTGGATAGAAGTATTTGTAATGATGATTGGTTGAGCTTTTGGAAATCCACTGCTTGTTGTACTCTTGCTAGAAGTAAATCAGATCACTTTCCTCTGCTATTGGTTTCTAAAAATGATACTCATGCTGTTCAAAGTTCATTCAGATTTCATAAAATGTGGATTAATCACCCAGATTGCCATAGGCTTATCAGTGAAGTGTGGAATAGACCAATCCTTGGCTGTCCGATGTCTATCCTTTCCCAGAAACTAAAGGCTGTTAAAATTGAGTTGAAAAGTTGGAACAAGCTAGTGTTTGGTAATATTCATCTTAGGGTCCAAAATGCATTGTCTGCTGTTGAGTGTCTTAAACTTGACTCTTCTGATTACAATGAGGATTTGATTCAATGGGAAGCTATTGCTCAGTCTGAACTCCAGCAGGCCTTATCCCTTGAAGAGGAATTTTGGAAAGAGAAGTTCCGAATTAACTGGCATTGCTATGGGGATAGAAACACTAGTTTTTATCACAAAGTGACAAAGATTAGACAGGTATCAAAATCAATGTCTATTTTAAAAAATGGGGATTCTATTCTGGACAATCATGAAGACATAGCTCAACATGTTTTAGGATATTATTCTTCTTTATTTGCTACTGGTAATGACTGTGTCACAAATAATTTAATAGGATCAGTGGTTCCCTCTTTAGTAACCTCTGAAGATAATGATCTCTTAACCAGACTGCCTTCTGCTGAGGAGATTAGGAATGCTATTTTCACAATGAATGGAGAAGGTGCTCCTGGCCCGGATGGATTTGGAGGATGCTTTTATCAGAATTTTTGGGATATAATTGGTGCGGATGTCTGCAAGTCAGTAGCTCAATTTTTTACCCAAGGATGGATGCTGCCAAACTTTAACTCAAATATGGTGGTCCTAATTCCCAAATTTCCTAGTGCTGATAAAGTGGAAGACTTTAGGCCTATTGCCCTAACTAACTTCAAATTTAAAATCATATCTAAGGTGCTGGCTGATAGATTAGCTCTTATTGCACCAAAAATCATTTCCCATCAACAAAGGGGGTTCATTAGGGGTAGGCAGATTCAAGAGTGTATTTGCATTGCTTCAGAAGCAGTAAATCTACTGGATTACAAGACCTTTGGTGGTAATCTTGCTATTAAGTTAGATATCAGAAAAGCCTTTGATACTCTTGATTAGAACTTCTTAATTAATGCTTTGGAAGCTTATGGTTTCAATGACATTTTCTGCAGCTGGATTCGGGTAATCTTGAATTCAGCCAAGCTTTCACTTTTAATTAATGGCTCTTCTGTTGGTTATTTTAATTGTAAAAGGGGAGTAAGGCAAGGTGATCCACTTTCCCCTCTTCTGTTTTGTATTGCTGAAGATGTACTTAGTAGTGGCATTACTCAATTGGTTGATGTTGGTTCTCTCCAATCAATTTCTGGGCCTAAGAATTTTTCAACTCCATCCCATGTTTTATATGCTGATGATGTCTTGGTTTTCTGTAAAGGAACTAAAAGAAATTTAGAAGCTTTGATGGATCTATTTCTTCTTTATTCTCAAGCTTCTGGTCAACATCTGAATCTTAGCAAAAAATTTTATACTGGTAATATAACAGC
Organism: Ormosia emarginata; assembly: GCA_029884605.1. Lineage (NCBI taxonomy): Eukaryota > Viridiplantae > Streptophyta > Magnoliopsida > Fabales > Fabaceae > Ormosia > Ormosia emarginata. The sequence continues at coordinate 1,196,068 of JAQQTP010000045.1, forward strand.
TAGGAAATCTGCTTATATTACCAGTTTGCTTGGATTTTCAGCTGGTTCACTTCCTATCTTTTACCTTGGAGTTCCTCTATTCAAGGGTAAGCCTAGAAAAGTCCATCTTCAGCCTATTGCTGACAGAATCATTTCGAAGCTAGCTACTTGGAAGGGCTCCCTTCTTTCTATAATGGGAAGAGTGGAGCTTATAAAATCTGTAATGCAAAGTATGCTCATATATAGCTTTCAGGTTTATGCTTGGCCTATATCCCTCCTAAAACATCTTGAAAAATGCATGAGAAACTTTGTTTGGGCTGGTGACATCAATGTCAGGAAAATAGTAACTGTTGCTTGGCATAAGGTATGCTCACACACGACAGAAGGAGGTCTTGGAATTAAATCACTTAGGCATTTAAATGAAGCAGCACTTTTGAAGCTATCATGGGAAATGTTTGCTTCTAGTAAAGAGTGGGCTATTTTCTACAGGGCCAGATTCACCTTGCACTGTAAGCCTAATGTGAAATATGTCAAATCTTCAATCTGGCCTGGTATAAAGATGAACTTGGCTACTGTTCAGGCTAACTCTCTATGGCTTTTAGGTGATGGCAGAAACATTAATTTCTGGCTGGATAATTGGTTAGGCCATCCTTTAGTGGAATCCATGCATATTCCCTGTAGGCTGCACAAAAATCTTAAGTCCTCGGTAGCTGATTTCATTCATAATCATCAGTGGATAATCCCTGCTCCTTTTTTGTTTCACTGTCCTAGAATTGCTACTGATATTACTCAAATGATAATTCCAAGAGTTTGTGCTGAGGATCAATTCGTTTGGCAAAACTCAAGTTCTGGTATGCTTACAATGAAGGAAGCTTGTCTGCACCTGAAACCTACTCAACCTATCTCTTCTTGGTACAAGCTGATTTGGAATTCTGTTATTCCTCCCTCCAAATCCTTTATAGTTTGGAGATTACTTCATGATAAGATTCCAACTGATGATAAATTGCAACTCAGAGGGTGCATTTCAGTTTCTGTTTGCAACCTTTGTTTGCAAAAGGCAGAATCCTTTGCTCATTTATTCTTCGAATGTAACTTTGCAAACAAGCTTTGGTCCTGGTTAAGTTCTGTAATCAATTTACCTGTTGATGTTTCTTCTTTGGAGACTGTTCTTGATATTTGCAATAGAAGCTGGAGCCCGCAAGTTAGAGATGTCATTTCTGCTGCTGTTATTAACATCTTTTGGACCATCTGGCATTGTAGAAACAAGCTCAGATTTCACAATAAATCAGTGGCTATCAAATCTGCCATTTGTATGGTTATAGCCTCCACTTCTCTATCAGGAAAATTCTCCAAGAACCATATGACCTCTTCTATGCAGGAATTTTTAATTCTAAAATCCTTTAGGGTGGCTGGTCATCCTAGTAAAGCTCCTTCAATCATTCAAGTAGATTGGATTCCTCCTCCCTGTGGTTGGATCAAAGCTAATTCGGATGGAGCAGCCAAAAGTTCTCCTGGCCATGCTCGTGGTGGTGTTATTTTTAGAGATTACAGGGGAGCGATTCTTGGGTGTTTTGCTGATTATTATGGTATTAAGAATTCAATTCATGCTGAGTTATCAGCAGCTATGTGTGCTATCCAAGTGGCCTTTGAGAAAGGATGGCATAAGTTGTGGTTGGAGTGTGATTCTTCTTTGGTCGTTCAAGCATTTTCTTCTCCTGGAGTTGTTCCCTGGACACTTCGAAATAAGTGGATTAATTGTCTCCTACTCACTTCCAGTATGCAATTCAAGGTATCTCATATTTATAGGGAAGGGAATAACTGTGCGAATAAGTTAGCATCCTTTGGATTAGCTTCTAAATGCTTCTCTTAGTGGGATTTGATTCCTGATTTCATTAGGATAGACTTCTTTCGCAATAGGTTTAGTCTTCCTAATTTTAGATTTAAATAATGTTTCTTTTCGTTTGGGTCTGGCTGTTGCCCCTTATGTGTTGTACTACGTTTTTTTTTATCAATAAATTTTTTGGTTTGCTGCAGATGATTAGTAGAGTCTTAGGTGCCAACCTAGTTGGGATCTTTCTCTCTATTGTGATGCTTTTGTAATCCATTTTATATAAAAAAAATATATTATTGTAAGAAAAGTCCAAAATAATATTTTTTAAAGTTAAGAAATATTTTACGAAGGGTAAAAACGGTGAAAAACGATTTACGTAACTCAAAAATGTAATTTTTAAGTTACGCGATTTGAAAAGTGTTAAAATATTTTTACGTAATTTTTAAAACGTTTAAATATTTTACACGAGTGAAATATTGTAGAAAAATCGCTACGCGATTTAAAAATAAAAGAATATTTTTACGCATTTTAAAATACCGTAGAAAATGGTTACGCGATTTTTTTAAACGTAACAGAAATGTTACAAATCATTGTTTACATAACAAAATATTACGTGACTGTAAAAACGTGACAGAAAATATTTTACGAATGAAAAAAACACGGTAATATGATTATGCTGTTAATTAAATAGTAAACTTTACAGTTAAAAATATTATATGAATACTGTACAAGAAATTAAGAAATTTACCTGTAATTGGCGTTAATACACGAACGTAAAACAGTATTTGAACCTAGTATGAGAAATTATGTGATTTACCTTTGGTTGGTAAATGGTGCATTACATATGCAACTGGTCCGGTGGACTGTATATGGCTAATTGCCTAGGAGAAACGTACACCTCTTAAGTGGGTGCGATACGCGTAGTGTAGGTCACTCATTGACCTTGGGGGCATCGGGGTGCGGGTTGCTCGCAATGGGCAGTTGGTAGCTCTTCTGCACCGTGAGTTAGACTGATGCAACACACTGATGATCCGGACCGAGACACTATTCTTAATCGAGATCTGACAAAGACTGTCGTGCATGTGCTAGATGTGCAAGATATAATTATAGCACTTGGTCTGAGGCACGTGGTACCGGCAGATCTTTTCGATCAATTTCTCCGACTTGAGTTTAGCTCCATGGAGTAGGACATTGAGTCTATGTACGCATGCATGAAACTGAGCATCTATATCTATGTGATGGTGTTACTATAATTATTTTGGGTTTTAAACAGTGATAGTGGCATGATGATAATTATTATGTTTACACTATGATGATGGCATAATTGTGATCACGATATGATATTTTTGGCATAATATGTTGTCTGTATTATCTCTGTGCTATCATGCTGGTATTGGCGTAGGTGATCTCACCTCTTTGTATGTATATTTGTATATTGTATTTATAATTGGCTGAAGACGTTGAGAAAGAAACAGTACAAGAAGGAGAAGAAGAACTACTTCTCATATCTGGGGACATAGAATTTTGAGAAGATGGAGAAGCCCAGCTTCCTAGGATACGTGACATTACAGTTTCGTGGAGGTTCGGAGGTGTGGCATGTCCATTTGGATCGACAATGTATATTTTATATAGGGGACCTGAACATTACTTACAGTAGGCTTTATTAAGGGAACCCCTATTTTAGTGTCAATATATATCTACAATTAGAGTTTCCACTATCCATTAGGCAGTATTGGGGAGTCTACTACCATACTCCTAGTGCGATAAGTATCGTGTCGTCTGCACGGACACCTGTCCGTAGAGCTTCACGTAATAACGGATTCCTATCTGCTGAGGAATCTGAGGAGGACCCATCTGAGGGTTCTGCTGTTTATTCAGACTTGGGCAATATGTGAGTCTTAAATTATGTTTAATTACTTTGAGAACTTGGTCTGTATATAAATAATCCTGACAGTACTTCTGTTATGTATAATGATGTAAATTACGTGTGATGACTGTTATGTATAATGATGTACATTATGTGTGATGATGTATAATAGTTGTATTTTCTGCTAAGTTTATTTTATTGTCATAAAAAAAAATTTTACAACTCGTATTTTACCACAACATCACATTTTATAATTTGGGGGTAATTTGGTAATAAAGTAACATAAATGTGGCACCCTACGGTGGGTGTTACATTAGTTGGTATCAGAGCCCAAGTTAGAGTCTTTTGGGGTTGTGGTTAGGTATGTCTTGTTTGTGTTGTGTGATTCTCTATTATTGTTTTCTGAAAAGAAACAATATTGTTTGAAGATTGACCTTGCTTTCTTTGTATTGCTCAGTTTAAGAAGAGAAAGTAATGACTGGACGAGGACGTGGACGTGGGAATACTAGCACAGATATGGAACTTAATGCGAATGATAATTTGAACATGGCTGCAGCTGCAGCAGCGATGCAAAGAATGGCGGAAGTGGTTGCACAACAAAATCAACGGGCTAATGAAAATGTGCACAGTTTATCAGAGTTTTGAAGGAATAATCCACCGAAGTTTCGTGTAGAATTTGATCCAGAGAAAGCTGAACTTTGGATCCAAGAACTTGAAAAGATATTTGATGGTATGGGATGTGCTAATGAATGGAAGCTTACGTTGGCAACATTTATGCTGGTAGGAGATGGTGAACGTTGGTGGGCAGGAGCTAGAAGACTGCTGGAAGCTGAAGGAAGAATGGTGACATGGCAATTTTTTAAGCAAAAATTTCTGGAGAAATATTTTCTAGCAAGTGTGAGGCATATGAAGGAGATGGAGTTTCTGAGTTTACGACAAGGATTAATGTCCATCAGTGAGTATGCGGCAAAATTTGAAAGTCTGTCTCAGTTTTCAAGATATTTACAGATGAACCCAGATGAGGGCTGGAAATGCAGAAAATTTGAGGAAGGATTAAAGCTGGATATTAAGAGAGTTGTATCAATGTTGGAGATTAATCAATTTCTAACTTTGATTGAAAAATGTCGTAAAGTTGAAGAGATTGATCATCAACGAGCGGCAAGGAATAAGAATTTTGGACCCACGCGGTTCCAAAAAGGAAAGGGTAGCAGAGGAAGCCGTTATCAACAGAAACCATATGCAAAATTGGCAGGAGGTCAGAACAAGAAGCAATTTGTGGGAGGAAGTTCTAGCGGTAATAAGGCAAGTCAAGCTGGGACTCCTATTCGATGTTTCAAATGTGGGAAGGATCATCTCACGAAGGATTGCCAACATAAGGAAGTTGTTTGTTTTAAGTGTGGACAGCTTGGACATTTCTCCAAAGACTGTGATCAGATAAAGAAGGAAACCTCTATGGGAAACATCCGTACTGCCAGACCATAAGTGGGTGGTCGTGTCTATACAATGAGCGGGGAGGAAGCCGCTAAATCTGAGGACTTGATAATGGAGGAGGGTGCTATTGAAGGTAATCCTTTAACCATACTTTATGATTCGGGAGCAACACATTCTTTCATTGCATGTGATTGTGTTGAGCATTTGGGATTGACTGTGACTGCTTTGCCGTATGATTTGAGTGTTGCTACTCCTACTGATAAGCCTGTAGTTACCTCAACAGTATGCCTGAATTGTCCTGTCTGCATTAGGGATAGAATCTTTTATGTGGATTTAATCTGTTTGCCTCTTTCCAAGATTAATGTAATCTTGGGAATGGATTGGTTGTCTTCTAACCATATCCTGATTGATTGTTCGAATAAGACATTAGTATTTCCTGAGGCTAAGGATTCTAGATTCCTAACTGCTATTCAAGTGGAAGCTTGTCTGAAGGAAGGAGATCGTGGGTATTTATTGTTATCTTCTTTGGAGGTGCAATGTGAAGATGTTTTGAAGGATATTTTCGTGGTCAACGAATTTCCTGAGGTATTTCCTGAAGATATACCTGGACTACTACCAGAAAGGGAAATCGAGTTTGCCACTGATCTTGTACCTAGAGCTGGACCGATATCTATAGCGCTTTATCGGATGTCGCCGGTAGAATTAGCCAAACTGAAGAAACAGCTGGAGGATTTATTGGAGAAACAATTTATGAGACCTAGTGTGTCACCATGGGGAGCTCCAGTCTTATTGGTTAAGAAGAAGGATGGGAGTTCACGTCTATGTGTAGACTATCGGCAATTGAACAAGGTTACGATTAAGAATAAATATCCACTTCCAAGGATAGATGATTTGATGGATCAATTGCGAGGAGCCACAATATTTTCTAAGATTGATCTACGTTCTAGGTATCACCAGATACGTGTGAAAGTGGAGGATATTCCCAAGATTGCATTCTGGACGCGCTATGGGCATTATGAATATCTTGTGATGCCATTTGGTGTAACAAATGCACTAGCCATATTCATGGACTTCATGAATAGAATTTTTCATTCCTACTTGGATAAGTTTGTGGTTGTCTTTATTGATGACATTTTGATCTATTCTCGAAATCAGGAGGAACATGCTGAACATCTCAGGGTGGTTCTTCAGATTTTGAGGGAGAATAAGTTATATGCCAAGTTATCCAAATGTGAATTTTGGTTGAGCGAAGTTCAATTTTTGGGACACGTAATATCGAAGGATGGAATTGAGGTTGATGCTTCCAAGGTGGAGACAGTTTTGGAGTGGGAAAGACCAAAGACTGTAACAGAAATCCATAGTTTTATTGGATTAACTGGTTATTATAGACGGTTCATTGAGGGGTTTTCAAAGATTGCAGGACCTCTTACCCAACTTACATGAAAGAATCAACCGTTCGTGTGGATTGATGCATGCGAAGAAAGTTTTTAAGAGTTGAAAAGACGATTGACTACTTTACCGTATTGATTCTACCTGATCCAAATGAACCTTTCGAAGTATATTGTGATGCTTCATACCAAGGATTGGGTTGTGTACTTATGCAGAATCGTAAAGTGGTGGCTTATGCTTCAAGGCAGTTGAAAAATCATGAGAAGAATTATCCAACTCATGACTTGGAGTTGGCAGCTGTGGTGTTTGCGTTGAAAGTGTGGAGACATTTTTTCTATGGAGTTACGTTCACTGTTTTTAGTGATCATAAAAGTTTAAAATATCTGTTTGACCAGAAAGAGTTGAACATGAGGCAAAGGCGTTGGTTAGAGTTTCTGAAGGATTATGACTTTCAATTGCAGTATCATCCCAGAAAGGCGAATGTCGTAGTGGATGTGTTGAGTAGAAAAATACGTAGTGCTTCTGTTATGATGATCAAAGAGAAGGAGTTGATAGAAGAATTTCGGGATATGTGATTATCTGTGAAATTGACGCCGGGCAAGATGCATTTAAATATGATCACCATTTCAAATGATTTGATGGATAGAATCCGTGAGGGACAAAACAGTGACCAGTATTTGCAAGAAGCAAAAGAAGCAAAGAGCCAAGGAGCAGTGTTGGAATTTAGCGAAGGCGCTAATGAAATTCTGAAGTTTCAAGGCAGAGTTTGTGTGCCTAATGATCCAGATCTTAGGAGATTGATTTTGGATTAAGCTCACAGGAGTAAGCTGAGTATGCATCCAGGAGCTACAAAGATGTACCAGGATTTAAAACAATTATATTGGTGGCAAGGAATGAAGAAAGATGTTGCTGAATATGTATCATCGTGTTTAGTTTGTCAGAAGGCTAAGGTGGAACATCAAAGACCTTCGGGAATGTTGCAACCTTTGCCTATTCCTGAATGGAAATGGGATGACATAGCAATGGATTTTGTGACGGGACTACCAAAGACTCGGAAGGGTCATGATGCCATTTAGGTAATTGTTGATCGGCTTCCAAAGTCGGCGCACTTTTTGCCGATTAATATTAAATACTCAATGGAAAAGTTAGCCCAAGTGTACATCAATGAAATTGTTAGACTTCATGGTGTACCATCCAGTATTATTTCGGATCGAGATCCGAGATTTACTTTGAGATTTTGGAATAGTTTGCAGGAAGCGATGGGAACAAAGCCACGTTTAAGTTCTGCTTACCATCCCCAAACAGATGGTCAGTCAGAAAGAACAATTCAGTCTCTAGAAGATTTATTGAGAGCTTGTGTACTGGAGCAAACTGGAGGTTGGGATGAATTCTTGCCATTGATAGAATTCACATATAACAACAGTTTCCGTTCAAGTATAGGGATGGCACCCTATGAGGCATTATATGGGAGGCGATGCAGAACACCATTGTGTTGGTATCAGGACGGTGAGAGTGCTATGTTGGGACCAGAAATTGTCCAACATACAACTGAGAAAGTGAAGATGATACAAAACAAAATGAGAATGAGCCAAACTCGGCAAAAGAGTTATGCTGATAAAAGGAGAAAATCTCTTGAGTTTGAAGAAGGTGACCATGTATTTTTGCGAGTGACGCCTATGACGGGTGTTGGGCGAGTGCTTAAATCTAAGAAGCTCACTCCAAAATTTATTGGGTCGTATCAAATTTTACGTCGAGTAGGTCCGGTGGCATATCAAATTGCATTATCACCTTTTCTGTCAAATCTTCACAATGTATTTCACGTATCACAACTACGGAAATATATTTCTGATCCTACTCATGTTATCAAGCCAGACAAAGTACAGCTGAAGAAAAATTTAACCTATGAAACTTTTCCAGTAAAGATTGAGGATCGAAAGACAAAGCAACTTCGAGGTAAGGAAATTTCATTGGTTAAAATTGTTTGGGATGATGTAAACGGGGAAGCTACATGGGAACTAGAAGAAAAGATAAAAGAACAATATCCCTATTTATTCTGAGGATATGAAATCAAGTTCATCAAGTTTCGAGGACGAAACTTTTGTAGAGGGGGAGAGTTGTAACACCCCAAACTTCCTATGTATTAAACAATAATTTTGACAGTTAGCAGAATTCTACTGTTTAGTGATTTCTGTGTACTGTAAAATTATTTTGAATATTCTATCTGTATATTTGATTGTTTTGAGTAATTTGCTCCATGTCAAGAAAATAATAATTTTCGGACTGGAAAAATTTACGTAAATTAATTTTTACTGTTTAGTCTTAATTAATTTATGTAATCTGACTTGATATTTGTGAATTTTCTAATTTTTGTGATTTTATGCGTGATTTTGAAATTTTTACTGTTTGTGGGCCCCACGAGGTGTATGTGGGCCCAGGTGGCCATACGTGGGCCCAGGTGGGTCCCGCAAAATGAAAAATTTTTCTACGTATAAAAAAATTTGTACTGTTTAGACGGAGACAGGGGATCTTACTAAACCTGAATCCGAAAACAGTTTTAGAAAATTTCCTTTACTGTATTTTGTACTGTATTTAATTATCGGATGATAAAAATACAGTAATTATATTTTTTTTGTGAGGTTATAACAGATAAAAATAAAATCCTATATTATTAAGTCAACATTAGTGGTTTGGATATCCACTATCAATTTAATTACCATTGGAAATTTAATCTTGATTTATTTAACGGTAGAGATTTGATCTTAAAAGTGAATAGGATCAATTATAACCGTTAGATGGAAATTAAATCAAGGGTAGAGATTTAATCTTATAAATGGCTATGACCATTATCAACCCTTGGATGTAAAATTAATCAATGGTGGAGATGGATCATTAATGACCATTGGATTTGGATTTAGATCAATGGTGGAGAATTGGTCATCAAAAATGACTACAACCATTTTGGACCCTTGGATGTAAAGTTTGAAGGTGTAATCTTGACCCTTCATTTTGGAGAAATATTCAATGGTTAGGAATGCAAGCCAAAAATGATCCAATGGCTCAAATGAAGTCTTCTATCTATAACCTAAACCTAGTAGCTAATTTAAATCCAAACCATTCTTTTAATCAATGGTTAGGATGGCTTAAAGTGATGGCTATGCAATTTGTCACATTTGGAATGCATGAAGAAGGGGGGCAGTTTGGAGAGCAAGGATGAAGGGAGACAACTTAGTGTAGGCTTTTTAGGCCAAAGAAAAAAAGAATGAAGACAAGCCAAGTGTCAAGACCAATTCCAATTTATCATTAATGCTTATGTTCTTCAAACTTCACTTTTCATTCTCTCTAATACATGCTACGGCAACGCATCCCCTTGAAGACCAAAAAAATTCATTTTTATACTTCATAATATCATTTCTTCACTTTTTCACTTAAACTTCAAGAAACCAACCAAAGAAAATTTCATTTTCTCTCCCAAAAATAGACCATTCGGCCAAGCACTCCAATTCTCTCCTCCATCACTCTTTAATTTCATACAACCTAGTTTCTTAAATCCTTACCTTATTCTAAACAACTTTCATGTTGAAGACTTTCTCAAAATCTTCCATCTTGAAGGACTTTTACTAAGATCAAGTTCTAGAGTTTTGTTAGTGAAGTGTAAGAAAACTTCATTTATTCTTTTCTTTTTCATGTTCTAAACCATGTTTGATCCATGGTTCTTCTTATTCAAGCTTGATATACTAATTTTCTTGTATTTGTTTCATGTTTAAGAACTTGTGTTGGTGGAGATCTTGTTCAAAACACAAATCAACAAGCTTTTTGGTGGTTCTTCAAGAGGTAAGAGGGAGATTCATCTCACCAACTAAGCATGGTGGTGAGAGATGGTTTTATATTTGATGGATGGTGAATCTATGTGAGGATTCCTATCTATGGTCATGTAATAATTTGTATGTGTGTTATGTGTTTTTAATTATTTTTGCTTATGCTTGATATGCTTTGCATGATTTACTTGTGTATGCATGCTTAGTATGATTTTTATTTGTTTATATGATATGCTTATAATATGCTTAATGATATATGTTGAATATATTATGATGGATGTATGTTGAAATAAATAAAATTTTGGCTCCAAAGGCCATGAAGGAGGTCACAGTTTTGGACTTTTAAAATAAGGGTTTCTATTGAAATTTTTCAAGAATAATGAAGTTAATTTTTGGTCCTTAAACTTAAGCAAATTTTTGGTCAAGACATCAACTAATTTGGTGTTCACAAAATTATATTTTCATGAATGACAATATTGAATGATTTGAGAAGTAAGGAAATTAAATAAAAGGGTTTGTTTTACAAAAATAATGCACACGATTTTTGAGTTATATTTTTATTAATTTATTTTGTGTAGAAACAAGAATGGAACTTAGATGATTTACAAGAAAAATATTTTAGTTTCAAAGGCCATATATAAGGTTTTGACAATTTAGAAAAATATTTGATGTTATAAAATACAAGAATTTTCAAATAAGGATTTTTGGAAAAGGAATTAAAGTGTAATATATTTAGTGAAGTGGAATTTTTATAAATAAAAGGAAAAGGAAATTGAAAGTGTTGAATTTCAAATTATTTTAAAGAAAATTAATTTTAGAAGTGATTTAGAAATATAAAAGAAAACGTTCATAACTTAAATTTACTAACGTAGTATTTATTTATTGGGTTTTGGAAAACGTTAGGAAATTTAAAGTTAGAAACAGTAATTAAATCAACTAAATGTGATTTTGTAAGATTAAATCAATAAAAAGTAATTTTTGAGAAAATATATTACGAAAAAGATTTTTGACTAAGAATAAGAAGGGAATAAAGTAAGAAGTTATATTATTGTAAGAAAAGTCCAAAATAATATTTTTTAAAGTTAAGAAATATTTTACGAAGGGTAAAAATGGGAAAAAACGATTTACGTAACTCAAAAACATAATTTTTAAGTTACGCAATTTGAAAAATATTAAAATATTTCTACGCGATTTTTAAAACGTTTAAATATTTTACACGAGTGAAATATTGTAGAAAAATCACTACGCGATTTAAAAATAAAAGAATATTTTTACGCAATTTAGAATACCGTAGAAAATGGTTACACGATTTTTTTAAACGTAACAGAAATGTTACAAATCATTGTTTACGTAACAAAATATTACGTGACTGTAAAAACGTGACAGAAAATATTTTACAAATGAGAAAAACATGGTAATATGATTATGTTGTTAATTAAATAGTAAACTTTACAGTTAAAAATAGTATATGAATACTGTATAAGAAATTAAGAAATTTGCCTGTAATTGGCGTTAATACACGAACGTAAAATAGTATTTGAACCTAGTATGAGAAATTATGTGATTTACCTTTGGTTGGTAATTGGTGCATTACATATGCATTGAAACTGGTCCGGTGGACTGTATATGACTAATTGCCTAGGAGAAACGTACACCTCTTGAGTGGGTGCGATACGCGTAGTGTAGGTCACTCATTGACCTTGGGGGCATCGGGGTGTAGGTTGCTCGCAATGGGCAGTTGGTAGCTCTTCTGCACCGTGAGTTAGACCGATGCAACACACCGATGATCCGGACCGAGACACTATTCTTAATCGAGATCTGACAAAGACTGTCGTGCATGTGCTAGATGTGCAAGATATAATTATAGCACTTGGTCTGAGGCACGTGGTACCGACAGATCTTTTCGATCAATTTCTCCGACTTGAGTTTAGCTCCATGGAGTAAGACATTGAGTCTATGTACGCATGCATGAAACTGAGCATCTATATCTATGTGATGGTGTTACTGTAATTATTTTGGGTTTTAAACAGTGATAGTGGCAGGATGGTAATTATTATGTTTACACTATGATGATTGCATAATTGTGATCACAATATGATATTTTTGGCATAATATGTTATCTGTATTATCTCCGTGCTATCATGTTGGTATTGGCGTAGGTGATCTCACCTCTTTGTATGTATATTTGTATATTGTATTTATAATTGGCTGAAGACGTTGAGAAAGAAACAGTACAAGATGGAGAAGAAGAACTACTTCTCACGTCTAGGGACATAGAATTTTGAGAAGATGGAGATGCCCAGCTTCCTAGGATACGTGACATTACAGTTTCGTGGAGGTTAAGAGGCGTGGCATGTCCATTTGGATCGACAATGTATATTTTATATAGGGGACCTGAACATTACTTACAGTAGGCTTTATCAAAGGAACCCCTATTTTAGTGTCAATATATATGTACAGTTAGAGTTTCCACTATCCATTAGGCAGTATTGGGGAGCCTACTACTGTACTCCTAGTGCGATAAGTATCGTGTCGTCTGCACGGACACCTGTCTGTAGAGCTTCACGTAATAACGGATTCCTATCTGTTGAGGAATCTGAGGAGGACCCATCTGAGGGTTCTGCTGTTTAGTCAGACTTGAGCAATATGTGAGTCTTAAATTATGTTTAATTACTTTGAGAACTTGGTCTGTATATAAATAATCCTGACAGTACTTCTGTTATGTATAATGATGTAAATTACGTGTGATGACTGTTATGTATAATGATGTACATTATGTGTGATGATGTATAATAGTTTTATTTTTCGCTAAGTTTATTTTATTGTCATAAAAAAAAAATTTACAACTCGTATTTTACCACAACATCACATTTTATAACTTGGGGGTAATTTAGTAATAAAGTAACATAAATGTGGCAACCTACGGTGGGTGTTACGGAAAAGATGAAGAACAAAGGTAGCAAACACCCCTACCTCTTGCTTAGATGATGATCACAAAGCCTTGATCTTGCTCTTGGATCTTCTTCTTTGCTTTGTTCCTTGATCCTCTAGCTTTTCCTTCTCTTTCTCTTCCTTTCTTCCTCTTTCTTTCTTTCCTCTGTTTCTCTTCTCTTTTCTCCTTTTCTTTCTTCTATTTTAGGTTCTACTGTGAGTAGCAAACACTTTGATACTTATAGCAAAATTCCCATACTGCTAAAAACACTTAGATTCCATCGAATCCAGCTTTCTAACCTCCAACAGATTTAAAATAAATCCTAAGATTCATTCAAAATCTTGTTTCACCTTTTTTTTCTATTTTTCTATATCTGCTAAGGGTCAATTTAGTATTAAATGCACAACCGGTATGCATACAAATACCAAACTAACTCCAAAAATTCTCAAACTTTAACCATACCTTATTTAGCTCATTTGTGACCTAGAAACAAATTATCCATATCTGTTTCCCTTCAAATAGTAGTTTATGCTATTTTCTGAGTCATTTTAGGTCATTTACCACATTCTGTGCTGCAGCAAAGTGCCTAAACTAATTGAGTTTGTCACAAAACTTTACTGACATATTAAACAAGTTATATGCTACCTTTGTATACATATAAAGTCTAATATGTTTTTTCGGGATGTTACAGTATCCATATACAAGCCAAACATGTTTATCCAGGGCATTACATTCTCCCCACCTTTTTAGAATTTTGTCCCCAAAATTCACTCGCCATAAACACTTTGTCTCTCACAACTAAGGTTCCAAGATCTCCATCAGACATCACACTCGAAGGAATCCCACCTTCCATAGTGATATCCAACATACCATTATCAACTTAAGATAATCCTATCTCATGCGGGTCTCTAACTCCCAAGAAACCTCTCTAACCAAACCCATACCAGATATTATTTACCTAAGAAATCTATTTTCCACAAAACTGTTGGACTCTCACATCCATAATCCTTGCAAAACTTATCGAATAAACCTTGGACTAACCCATTGGCTCTACTCACACTAGAGGTACCACTTCAAAGGATGTAGATGCAAATAATTCCTAATGAGTTCAGTCATGCTAATTGGACCCTCACTAGAAGAACTTCTATTCTCCTAGTTCACCTAGGTGAAGTCATAGTTTCCTGTCCACACAAAACATTACATATTGAGTAGGTTAGTCCTTAATATCATGTAACCGTGTAACAATAGCTACTAACATCCAACCTAAAGCAAGCCATGCAATTCTTTTCCAACATCTCAAACAAGTGACAAAGAAAAGCACAGTATACAAAGAAACTTCTAACATGCCTAAGCATAGTCCATCCATATCCTGACTCAATAGGATGAACTGCTCTGATACCATAATTTAACATCCCAAATTTAATAACCATAGTATACTACCATAGTCATTAGATTTGGACCTGCTACTTTACAGCTATGCGATTTTTAATATAACATAACAATATTATATAGAAAATATGAGCCATGAATGAATATGTAAATATTGCACCACATATGTATTTCTCTAAAATACAATATACACATCATTTCAAAAGAAACTACCTAGCTACACTAAGCTAAGCACTCCAAGCTCCTACTTCTCTTTTGGAGAACATGTACCTGGATTTACATGACAGCACAATCGGGGTGAGAAATCACATCTCAATAGAAGTATTCCAAAATCAGCAGTTAATACATTCATAAAGAATGTACGATTTCCAAACTAACAATTTAATCATAGAAGTACACAATAACAACATCTTCGTCTCAGAGACACGTAATCGCCCATACAATTGCAAATGTTATGAGTTTAAATGAATGGTAGCAACTGCCCATAAAATTGTCATGCTTATGCCAAGTTATGTCTAACGTGTATGTCTATGCAATAACTTAAGTATGAAATAAATAATGTATGATACCAAGTCCATGGTAATGTTATGAAGGCATGAACCCTGAACAAAGCGAAGCAAGTCCATCCTCAAATCACAATAATAAAAAGGATACTATCTACCTTGCCTAATATAGATTACCCTCATCTATGGGGCTCATACCTTTCAACAAAGGTAAAACATATAATCATATATATAATCACGTCTAATTATTCTTCTTAATTAACATCATACAAGTAGTAAGGATATTACTCGCCTTCACTATTCAACAAACATAGAGATGATATTACTCACCTCCACTAGTCTACAATCATGATGAGGAATTACCTACCTCAACATAAAGAGGAATTACTTACCTCACTGTTCAATCAAAATAAAGAGGATATTTCTCACCTCCTTACTCAACAACATAGAGAGGATATTACTCATCTCAATATGACTAAATCAACATTAAGAGGATATTACTTACCTCAAAGTGTTTCATAAACAACACATGCAATACAATTACTAATTACATTCCATAATTAGCTCCACAATTGATTTATATGTATTCACAAGTTTTCTAACAAGAATCAAGCATTTACCATCATAAACATAAACATCACACTTCAAAACCCCATCCCTTTTTTATTAAGTCCCTCATGAACCAAATGAAGGAGGTGAAGTCAAGAAGTAAAACAAGTTTCCCTCTACCTCTTGATACCAAGATGATGAAGATCATCAAAAGTTAGCTATGGAGTTCCAAGCTTTCACTTACTTCCTCCTCCTTCTTCCTTTTCCTTTGTTTCCTAAAAACCCCTAAACTTGAGCTAGAAGATGAATGAATTAGAAGATGGTCACAACTAGAAAGTGTCTTAGAATGGTGTTTAGATTCAAGATTAGGGGTTAAATAAAATTAAACAAGCTTGGATGGTATTTTGGTAGTGATGGTCGTGAACTTCAAAGAGAGAGAAATGAGAGAATTTTGGTGTTTTGTTTTCTAAAAAGATGGTAAGATAACTTAAGAGAAATATGACAACTTTTGTGTCATCTTTGCATGCCCTAGAAGCACCTCCAAAACCGTGAGTCACTATGGTGAGTCACCTAGGGTGAGTCATAAGATGAGCTCAAAAGATGGAGTATCCAAATTGATTTTCTCCACTGGATTCTACAAGCTTCTAGACAATGGACACGCAAGGAGTTGTTAGCCATGACAAACATCACCCAAGAGGGGGGGTGAATTGGGTGATTACAAATTTTAATGCAACTTTGAGAAATTAAGCATTTTGAATCACCAAGTAATAAATGCAGCGGAATAAATTTAACAAATGTGCAACTATTAGAGATTTCACAAAAATCACTTAGGCTATAGGATAAATCAAGCAAATAAGCTAGATATCAAATTCAACTCAAGCATATATAATTGAAGCACAAATGTAAATGAGATAGAGTTGAGAAGATCAAACACAAGATTTATCCTGGTTCAGCCACCAATCCACTTGTGGCCTACGTCCGAGTCCTCAAGCAATCACTTGAGATTTTCCACTATTGGTGCTGACAATCTTTACAAAATTGAGCACTCAACTCCTTGGGATGCCTCCTTGAGCTTGAGCCTTTTCAAACAAAGGGATGCCTCACCCTTTACAATTTGGAGGGATGCCTCACCCTCTTTACCAACAAGGGATACCTCACCCTCTTTACAAACAAGGGATACCTCACCTTTTTCTCTAGAGGGATACCTCACCCTCTTACAATGATTTCAAGATGAAGAGAAAGATTAGAAACTCTCACAAGAGTAGATATACAACTTGAAGAACAAAGTATGGATGATAGAAAACTCTCTCAAGAGTGGATAATACAAATTGAAGAACAAAGGAATATAATGATTTTGCAATAAAGAGCTCAAAATATGATTTTGGTGATTCAAGGATCAAATCAAGTGTTCAAGAGGTGTATAAGCTTCATACAACACTTATATATAGAGCCCAAGTGATAAAATAGCCGTTGGTAGTGTTTAGAAATGATTTTTTATCCGTTTATAGCCGTTAGAAACGTTTACGGGCACTTGGTAATTGATTACACACTTACGGTAATTGATTACATGGCTTTCGACATTGTTTGTAATTACGGGACTTGTGTAATCGATAACTTTTTCTGGTTTTGAAATATGACTTTATAATGTCATAATTTCTTCATTTCTTATCCGATTAAAGCAAATGACAGTCATTGGAAAGATCTTTGAGTCTATTTTCAAATGAAAGAAGTTTCACAACAAAACTCAAAGTATTTTGAGAGTTATGATCAAAAGAGTGACCAAAGGTCAGTTTTTCAAAACTCAAACTTGACTATATTTCATAGTTTAAAGCAAATGGTCATAACTTCTTCATTTCTTATCCGTTTAAAGTAAATGACCATTCATTGGAAAGATATTTGAGTCTATTTCCATATGAAATATGTTTCATAACAAAACTCAAAGTATTTTGAAAGTTATGATCAAAATAGTAACTGAATGTCAGTTTTGCAAAACACAAACTTGGCTATTTTTTAAATGTATGAACTACCACCAAGATTAACTTTCCAAAAGCAGTTTGTTGGGCATTTAAACATGTAAGAACCATTTTTAAAGACTTAAGAACATATTTGAGCTCTTTTCTTGTAAAACCTCTATCTTTACATAGGAGAAAACCTAAAAGGAAAATATACCAATTCTAGTCCTTAGGCTTCTTGATGTGATCCAAGCTTCCACAAATTTCTTCTCTTCAAATCTTGTAAATTGCTTGGAACATCTTTATCATTCTTATTCTTCTTGAGTTGAGCATAGTTGTGATCTTTTGCTTTCTTGTTGCAATGCTCACTCTTGATACTTGAACTATTCTACAAAGTATTACTCACTTAAAACAAGCATAGTTAGTCCAAATTCATAACTTAATATCTTAATATGCATGATTCATAAATGTATAACTCTAATTAGTCTAACATGCATATAAGAATGTTGCATAT
Source organism: Ormosia emarginata (assembly GCA_029884605.1). NCBI lineage: Eukaryota > Viridiplantae > Streptophyta > Magnoliopsida > Fabales > Fabaceae > Ormosia > Ormosia emarginata. The sequence continues at coordinate 1,214,219 of JAQQTP010000045.1, forward strand.
ATCTCATTGCATGATTATTAAGTGAAGTATAACTAAATAAAGTACATAATCATGCATGATCCAATATATCTCTTTTAAGCACATATATGAAACATGATCAATATTCTTTTGTGATGCATTTGTCATCTATAGAGCACATCTATCAAGCATAAGCATTATTCTTTTTGTCTTGTATTTGTCATCATCAAAACTTAACATATTAAACCATTGGGGCAAACTTATTTCCACAGGAGTGAGGTGGCCAAACTTCTAGAGAGTGCAAGGTGGCAAAGTTTCTCCAACAAGCTTTCTCCAAGCTTAACCTCCAAGTTTCCTTCCCATTGGTCTCCAAGAATGAGTCATGGTCATTATTGTTGAATTGCTCCTTATTGGTCCATGCTAGGTGAGTCACAAAAGAAATGATGAGATTCATGACTAAGCTTATGACTAGCTAGATAGCAAAGTCTCACTTTGCTACTAAAAGGATAGGTACTAACTTGTACCAAAAGTCTCAATATGCTAAGATCACTCAGATTTCACCAAATCCAATTCTTTCACTTCCAACAAACTTAAAATAAATCCTAAGATTCATTAAAAATCTATTTTCACCATTTCCAAACTTTTCCATATCTGCTGGCAGTCAATTCGACATGAAAACACATAATCAATATGCTTAAAAAGACCAAACTAACTCTGATTAATCTCAAATTTTAACTGTAGCACACTTTACACATTTGTGACCAAGAAATAAACTCTCTACATTTATTTCCACTCACTAAGTAGTTTAAGCCACTTCCTGAGTTAAAAACAACTATTTTCCACATATAGCGCTATAGCAAAGTGCCTAAACATGCTCAAACAGTCACAAAACTAAACAAACATGTTAAACAAGTATTAGGCTACCTCTGTATCCTTATACAAGCCTAATATGTTTATCCAGAGTGTTACATTCTCCCCACCTTTTTAGAATTTTGTCTGCAAAATTCACTCGCCATCAACACTTAGTCTCTCATAACTAAGGATCCAAGATCTCCATCAGACATCACACTCGAAGGAATCCCACCTTCTATAGTGATATCTAACACACCATTATCAACTTAAGATAATCCTATCTCATGCGGGTCTCTAACTCCAAAGAAACCTCTCTAACCAAACCCATACTAGATATTCTTTACTTTAGAAATCTGTTTTCCACAAAATTGTTGGACTCTCATGTCCATAATCCTTGCAAAACTTATCTAACAACCCTTTGACTAACCCATTGGCTCTACTCACACTAGAGGTACCACTTCAAAGGATGTAGATGCAAACAATTCCTAACGAGTTCAGTCATGCCAACTGGACCCTCACTAGAAGAACTTCTATTCTCATAGTTCGCCTAGGTGAAGTCATAGTTTCATGTCCACACAGAACATTACATATTGAGTAGGTTAGTGCTCAATATCATGTAATTGGGTAACAGTAGCTACTAACATCCAACCTAAAGCAAGCCATGCAATTCTTTTCCAACATCTCAAATAATAGACAAAGAAATGTACAACACACAGAGAAACTTCTAACATGCCTAAGCATAGTCAGTCTATACCCCGACTCAACAGGATGAAGTGCTCCGATACCATAATTTAACATCCCAAATTTAATAACCATAATATACTACCGCAATCATTAGATTCAGACCTGTTACTTTACAACTATACGATTTTTAATATAACATAACCGTATTATATAGAAAATATGAGTCATGAATGAATATATAAATATTACACTACATTTGTATTTCTCTAAAATACAATATACATATCATTTCGAAAAAAACTACCTAGCTACACTAAGCTAAGCACTCCAAGCTCCTACTTCTCTTTTTGGAGAACATGTACCTGGATTTACATGGTAGCACAATCGGGGGTGAGAAATCACATCTCAATAGAAGTATTCCAAAACCAACAGTTAATACATTCATAAAGAATTTACGATTTCCAAACTAACACTTCCATCACAGAAGTACACAAGAACAACATCTCTGTCTCTGAGACACGCAATCGTCCATACAATTGCAAATGTTATGAGTTTAAATGAATGGTAGCAACCGCCCATACAATTGTCATGTTTATGCCAAGTTATGCCTAATGTGTATGCCTATGCAATAACTTAAGTATAAAATAAATAATGTATGATACCAAGTCCATGGTAATGTTATGAAGGCATGAACCCTGAACAAAGCGAAGGAAGTCCATCCCAGGTCTTG